>VSWD01000012.1:25712149-26367429 GCA_033119305.1 Pinctada imbricata
AATAAAAAAAGAAAGTAATGATAAAAACTTTATCAGGTTTCCGCAACTGCGTAAACTATAGAAGTAGTTACATATCAAGTGTCCGCAACTGCGTAAACTATTTGAAAAGTTTAATTAGGTTTCTGCAGCTGCGTAAACAAATTTAAAAGGTTTCATCAGGATTCCGCAACTGCGTAAACCATTTGTTCCAAGTTTACATTGCGGAAACTTGTTGAAATAAAATGGAAAGAAATTTAACAGGTTTCATCAGGATTCCGCAACTGCGTAAACCATTTGTTCCAAGTTTACATTGCGGAAACTTTATCAAGGAAAATTTATCAAGTTTCATCAGCGAAAACATTGCGTAAACTTGCGGAAACTATTTGCCAGTTTACGCATTGCGGAAACTTGTGGAAACCTGAAAATATCAAGTTTACGCACTTGCGTAAACCTGTTTTTTCGCCCAGTGACAGATCAGCTATTCATAGAGCTCCGTGCATTCAAATAATACACAGAGCACAGTACTCTTTGAAAATTCTAATCTGGCTTGAAATCATTTCCCAATATGTGATCTAAAGCTGAATTGGTGATAAGTCCTTTAAAAGACATTCCTTCTCAGATACACCCGGCAGACAATGTAAAACCACTTTTTGAAAGATTCTACAGCAAAGTTACTTGTCTATGTTAGAATGGAAATAACAAAAACCTCTACTTAAACATGGCATGTGATATTATGTTCAATTATAAAAGAAAGGAGGGGATCTCCAACAACACCTAGTTGCAGCATCAACAGCAACCTCCCAAAACACCCAGTGTAAAACACAAAAATGACACGCACAGAAAGAGACGCAGTAGTACATTGAACGTCAAATCACAGAAAAACATAAAACACAAATGACTACACATAAACCAACGAGACCAATGGGTAAACGGTGCCGACTTAGGACGGTCATCTGCCTCGTCAGTAGCAGACGGTGTGGTTATCCTGGATTACGTGCGCACAACCCTCCCACTATTCCGATTACCCAGAGGTCTCGAAGAACGTACAATTGTGGTGTAAAACAACCTCCTCACTGTCAGATGACCACACACAAACAAGACCGCAAAACGCAGGGGCCCAAGCAACACAGATGAATATGTAAATTGATATAAAAAGAGGGCATGCGTAATACGACTTGTGCTCTGCCGGCTGTAGCGAGCTAATGTATGTTATCACCCGAGGAGTCCGACTGACATTCAGAGAGGACAGGTGGTCGGGGCCCTGTCTTCTCTAAAGAGGTTTGGACAGGGCCCGTCATGGAGTCCCGTCGTCACAGTCAGTCAGCGTGCAAGTATTAAGGATGCGCTAGGTACAAGACTGTAGATTGGTCAAGTACCAAGCCTAGTGTCCGTCTGGTGACATTAGGATCATATCCACGGTATAAGAGGCGTTTGATGATTCTGACGCATTTTCGATAGTAATTCTGTCTACCTTTGATCCTTCTAATTTTGTTGATCATGTCACCATAAAATGCAGGTTGCGAAATACCCAAAGTAATATACTCTGTTGCTTGTATGGGTCCGAATTTCAAAAGTAGTTGACAATAATTTTTGTAAAATTTCCAGAATGTCTTGACAAGTTTGTGAAAGCGAAAACCTTGACCTAAAAGTTTCTTTGTTATTTGTAAATTTCTATCATGAAAATCCAAAACATCAGTACATGCTCTAGCATACCGGATGAGCTGCGAAATGTAGATACCATAAGACGGTAATCTAGGAACATCACCGTCAAGCCAGGGAAAATTTACTATATTGAATCCAAAGTCATCTCTTTTGTCATACACCCTTGTATGAATCTCTCCATTAATAATTTTGATATTCAGGTCCAAAAATGGTGTTTCTGTGTTTGTGACGTTCGCCTTGTTTAGAGTCAGTTCCTGTGGATAAATGACATTATAAACATTACTGTTTTGCTTTTTTCATATGCTCAGGTTTTGTCTAGTCGAAATTGCCCGTCATTCTGGAAGCAAACGTCGATCATTATTTCCTTCGTGATATATCAAGAGGCTAATAAAAGTCCCTTAGTTATGGAATTTGTCATCAGCTTCATTCTTCAAAACTTAATTATTGTAATTTGAACTTTGTTTCCTCTCTTTATAATCAAGACTTTGGTACAAAAAATGTGCTCCCATTTCTTATTTCTATGAAAAAATATTTCGAAGCGGAAAATGTTAAAATAAATATTGTTCTTTTTTCACGCGTTTCCGCTTGGGATAAATAAAATGATGTAATTTCCACACGGTAATCGCTTCGAGGGTATCGACTTTTTAAGTTATATAATTGTTTTATAGTCTCCAAGGACAGATCATCATAGAAAGGTAAATAATGAACAGCGTAAAGCTCTAATAAGGCGTGATGTAACTAGAAGAGATCTTGAACTGAAAAGATACTACCACTACGAATCAGTTGTCTAAAAGTGTTTTAACTACAGATATGCTAAGTTAATTATAATGAAAAAACAACAACAAAAAATCTAATAAGGAGTATTTGTGTATTGTTAAGAGTTGGTACAAGCAAAAAGGGAAAAAGTCCTGTTTATACAGTAGAATAACGGTCTACAGCGCAATCATCATACACAATATTCTGAAGTGAGACTAAGTGACCGGAGAGAGTCAGCGTCTCCTGTTTGCATGCAACACCCGTCGCAACAGTTCCATTAAAACAAATTTGGTGATTCAAGTACAGGTATGAACGTCTTCAAATTGAACAGGCCCTTCCTCAAGATACTTTATAAATGGAAAAACGATTCATTAGTAACGGAAAAACAATTCAATAATACCAAGATAAAGGGGAGTTTTTTATGGGCTATAATAGTATATCATAAATCGTTGATGAAGAAAAAACATGAAATATCATAAAGCACTACAGATGATTTGCAATGAGTTCATGATGATATATTCTACTATATTATTACTTTTTCCAGATGGAAAAAGAGGAGACCTTCAACTTCACTTCAAACGAAAACAAAAGAAGAGATCAAATAAAGATCTACAATGTTCATCTATATCAAGAACCATTCAATTATCAAAAGTTCGTCTAGAGGTTACTTCAAGGTTTTCTTAAAGTTCTATTACGATGTTTTACCGTCACTCAGGTATCAATCAGTGAATAAAAGTCAAACACTGAACCCGAAATAGGATTCCGGAATTTATAATCATAAGGCTTATTTATTTATTTCCTTTATTTATACAGGATAGCACATCTAGCTACAAAATAAACTAGTTTACAATGTGGTCCTGTCTTAAAAATATGTACATAATTATGAAGTAAATTAAATCCATTATATCACCTTAATGAAATAAAACCAAAATATCACAGTTCATTTTCAAAAATACATACCTTTAAAACAACATCAATATAGTGATTCAAGAGTCAAAGTAATGCTTCAGATACCCGTTTTTAAAAAATGACAATGTTGTAGAGTTTCTAATACAATCAGGTAAAGAGTTCCATAAAGATGCATCCGAAATGATAAAAGATCTTCTAAAATATTCTGTTCTTGCTCTCTTGACATAAATAAGATTTACTGCTCTCTGTCTTGTGTTTCTTGGATGTGTTTCATATACAAAGCTAAAAACATTCAAATATTCAGATGTGAGCAAATGTAAAACTTTGAAAACATCAATAGACTCTCTATAAATAAAGAAATCGACTGACAAATTCTTGAGAAAATTTATTCTAAAAAGAATTTTCTCACGATAAATTAAAAAAAGATAAAAGAAAATAGGACAAATAGACGGAGACAATAACACAACTTCATAGAAACATAAAGCACAACTTTTTCTCCCATATTCACAGAGTAGTGCAAAATGACAAATCGATCAAGTTCAAGATCGGGGTGGATGATAAGCTGCACGTGCGAACGTTGACTATGACGTCATAAAAGACTGACGCGCTGCGTGGCTAACGATGGCAGAAAAATATAGGAAAATTATTATAATTTCTAACGTTAATCAGACATAGGGAGAAAAATAATCATCCGCCGGTAGTGATCATTGACAAGAAAATCCAACCCTCGTGTCCGGCATTTGCTTTTGTCCATGATTCGGCAAGCCGCGGCATGGTACAAGAAAATACCGGACACTCGGGCTGGATTTCCTTGTCAATGCTCACACCCGGTGATAGATTCAATTAATTTAATTAATGAACAATCTCCAGAACCCAGTGCGAGTACGGAATGCATTATAGGTGGCGCTTTAAAAGCGGCGCTGTGCGAATCAGTGTAGTTTTAGCATATTATCATGTTACATATACCAAGCAAAACTTGTTAATAGTACCAAGTAAGTAGACCAAAAAGGAAGCTTACAGCTTATTTGATTTCCTTGCTGTATTTAAAAGAAATAGCAAGGGAGGATAGCCTTCTGGGTAAAACACGGTTTTTGCACCAGACATGCATATTTCGGATAATGATTCCTCATCGGAGATATTTGAAGGAAAGAAAAAAGTAAAGAGTTGTGTCTTATAGTTTTATGTCAGATATATATTTTTAGTCCGAAATATCTTACCTTTTACCAAGCCTCTGACGATTATTTTGACGGTTAGTTGATTGATCATAAAGTGAAAACATACGAACTATGCGATTAACGAAATAAACGGTTTATATTGAAATTAAACCAGCGCACATGCGCCATCTATGACAAGTTAAATACCATATTTAACAAACAATAACAATGAACTTCTCAGTTGCATCTATGCTAAATATGGGATACACCCATTGTTAGTCAGTCGGTCTGACTCCTCCAGTGATTACATGTTAAACGTCTTCAAATTCAATAGCATCATTAAAGAACAGATAAATTTGCAGCATGAACCAAACGTTCATGTTTCGGTTACTTATGTGTGAGCTCAATAAAGGTAGCAGAGCACGGATTGAATTTTGCACGCCTTTTGTTTTTATATTCATTTACATGTTCAGCTGTGTGTTATTTGGGTCCCTGCGTTTAGTTGTCTTTTTTTTAATAGTCATCTCACAGTGAGGAGGATATTTTACAATACTTTTGTGCATTCATTGAGACCTCTAGGTAACCGGAAAAGTGGGAGGGTTGTGCCACGTAATCCGTATAGCAAGTAATCCGGATAACAACACCATTTGTTACTGGGGTGGCACCGATTGGCTATTTGTCTTGTTTATTTATGTATAGAATTTTGTGTTTAATGTTTCTATGTAGTATTTGGTGTTTCTGGTCACTTTTGCGTGTTTTGTTGTTTTGCTGTGGTTGCTGTAACCGAGTCTTGTTGAAGATCCCCTCCCTCTCTCTCTGGTATGCGTCTACACTTTCAAAGACCTCCATCATCAATTACAGCGCGTCGAGATAGATCAATGGTAAACAAGTTAGGTACGCATGATAGATCATTTTGTATCTATAAATTTCTAAGCTTAGTTTCAGAAATACGTAGTGTCACAGGTAGGAAATATTATAACCCATGGCCTTGCTCTTTAATGATTAAATTTTACCTTTTACCTGAAATACATTTTTTGATAAATTTCATTTTCCCGTGATTTTTATGTCTCATCTGCCGAATGTATCATATATGATACAGTCATTTTCAGGACATAATTTCTTGTAGAAAAATCCAAAATGGAGACAACTCCTTTAGAGAGCTTATACCCTGGTGTGAGGTTAAGCAATAAATGCTGATTGAGTTACTCTTCTTTAAAAAACAAATGAAGTACAGACAAGGAAACTTGATGTATCATATTTGATACGTGAGGCACTAGAGGGTTAAAATTTTCAAGGTCACAGGACCCAATGTCAAGGTCATCTTGAATGTAATTCACAAAATTTGGCAAAAATATTAAGGATCATCTACATGAAATCTATCCTCATGAACTAGGATCAAGGATACAACCGAGAGTGACGACGCAAACGGCCATTTGAACACCTCATTGTGTGACAAGCTTTCAGCTTCAACATAACTAACTTTCCTTTCATGAGGAGCAATTCCGTCTTCTCTTGCTTATAGCGTTTTTGTTTCCCAGCTCATACGGTACGCAAGGGCATGTTCCAAACATGAAGACTTCTTAAAGCTGAAATCATCTTTAAGGAAGTTATTCGGTCTTTACGGGGATATAATAAAAGAATATCAGCCCCCCCCCTTTCCAGAATGATCAGTGACTTTCTGGATTGATATTGAATGGCTGTCATCATCATCAAACAAGAAATACTTACCTGATGTGTACATCAATATGTACATCTAGTCCATGGTGTTGTTAATTGCGACGAGTTTTGCATGCAGTCAGGAGACGCTGACTCTCCCCGGGCACCAGGTCTAAGTTCGGAATGTTATGTATTCCCAGGTTCGCAACCGTTCCTATGGAAATTCTAATGATTTTGCCTCGCCTTCTCGACTTCAAGACTGGATGACTGATAGGTACTTCTTTAATGTTTATTTGCCAACCTGGCCCTCTGTAGTTCATTGTATTAATATTACAATAATAAATGCGTACATTATCAAATCAGTGTTTCATAATGATGACTTCAATCATACGATCGGGATAAAATCTTAAGTTTGATCAATTATCTCAAAATAACATACTGTGAAGTAGTGCGCGAAGGAATGAGATGGAGTGATAGCATTACCTAGATTAGAATTTTGGTGAAAATAAGCCATGTACGAGAGACATGCTATGGTGTTATTTCTAGTAAAGGTACAATGTACGACAATACAGTAACTTGATTCTTGAACATGGTCTATTGTATAGTCTCTATTTTGAAAATGGAAATTTCCATTTTTCAACACGTGATGCACTTTCGTTACCAAATTAAGCAAAATTAAATAAAGAAGTTACATGTATAACTAACAACCCAAGAAACAGACCTCAAGAGAATACCGTCAACGACTTAACATAAAGACTGAATAGCAAACAACGCCTTTCTCTGAGCGTATGTTTGTTTGTTTCATTGCTACAACTAAACGAATTTTCACCTTTACGTTGCCTCTGTCTTTTTATTCCCTAAATACCCATCCCATGTTTTTGTATTCCGCTGTGGTCACTGTAGTATCGGCATGTCGAATATATTCTCAATCTCCTACGCATGCGTCCATTTTCAGTTCAGCTGTTCCCGCTTTGAAATATGTATCTGCCGTCATCGGCTATTTTTCGTATAAGAGATGCTTACAGACGAACACTGGTCAATATTTTTTTTAATTTGAGAATTAAGTATGAAGAAGACAATGGGCAGGCAATGCCCCTGTTTCAATGCAAGATGAGGGATTTACTCTTCATTCGTAAGATACCAACAGGATTAGTTGAGCGAGAAGTCTCCAGCAAAAAAAAAAAAACAAATCCCGAAATTCTACTTTGTAAATCGAATCTTACTCTCTTTAGTCGTGAATATTTTTTTTCATTACAACACAGAGAAGACGAGCACAGCATGAGACGAAAAAGAGACATACGACATAGAAACATAAAACACAGAAGACTACATATAAACTAACAAGACCAATGGGTAACCGGTGCCGACCAAGGAAGGCAATCAGCCATGCAAGGAGGAAATTTTGTGGTTATCCGGATAACGTGCGCACAACCCTTCCACTTTCCTGGTTACCAAAAAGTCTCGAAAAGCGCCACACAATTGTAGTGTAAATTAACCTCCGCACAGCAAAACGCAGGGGCCCAAGTACCACAGATGATTATGAAAATGGATATAAAAAGAGGGGAGTACGTAATACAGTCCGTGCTATGTCGGCTATAGCGAGCTCTTGAGCTGTTGCACGAGGAGTCCGACTAACATTCAGAGAGGGACTGGTTGTCGGGGCCAAAGATGTTTGGACAGGGCACGTCATGGAGTCACTGTCAGCTAGAGTGCAAGTCTTTAAGGATGCGCTTGTACAAGACTGAAAATTGGTCAAGTACCAAGCCTAGAGTCCGTCCGTGTGGAGCTCGTAAAAAAGTTCCCCGCGAGGGGTTTCACAGTAAGTGTTTTGAATGTCTTTTTCTTGACATGGGCGCCATAGTACTCTCTATATAGACATAACCTCGGACAGTGCAATGCATGTATTTTATATATTGTTTTCATTTTCATGCATGGACATCGACGGCGGGTGCGGCTAGCCAAAAAGGGGATGCTTACTTCTCCCGGGCACCTCAGTAAATTCCACCTCTAGCTTGCTATGGGTCCGTTGATGCTCATTTTGGTGCTCTATTGTGAGTGCTGTTGAGATTTTTGTCGGGATCTTCTTTAACTCATTATTAAATTGATGTTCGTCTAGACCCATAATAATAACTTCACAGGGAAGATGATGTTCTAAGTGGTAGAGAGGTAGGAATTTACTTCCGGGATAAAAACGTTACGAAAACGTTAATTATATCGCGTGTACTCATGAAAATCTTCTTCATCAGGTTGAAGGTGTACAAATCTATAAATGGAACATCATTTAGTAATTCATTGAATCAAGGTCTTTTATAGTCGACAAAAATAACCTTATTGAGAAAACAAATAGTGTAGAGGTTAAGAAAAGTTTTTAGATTTTGTCTCAAAAACCAATAAGTACTTTTATATGTCGATCACTTTAGAAATCGCATGTTATCATGAAAAAGTCGCTACATGTTAGTATGAAGGTTCGTCTACAGGTTATAGAAAGCCTTTATTAAAAGACCAATTAAGCAACCAGTCAAGATTTTTCCCCTGAATCAAAACTAATTAAGGGTCTAGAAAACATGACTATAAGTGCAGAAATTATCCTTGAGAAATCCAAGTGACAATACCAGAGATTCCTACGAATATTTTCCATGCAGGATTCACCTTTTCCAATGGTCTTGTAAGAATTGTCAGATGCGTCGGAAATTAGTTTAAAAGCAAAGTATTTTTTCTGTAATGCATTTCTATAGAACTTCTCTATCATTCTATCAATGACAATGCCATAGAAATTATGGTAAAAATTGTTAAAACAAAAGGAAATTCAAGAGAGATGAACACTTGCAAATCGAGTTTTCTTGAACAAATGGTGTGATGAATGCTTTAATTTGCATATCAATTATGTAAGAAATCAGTGCAGTGCTGATAGTGATGTTATATACCATAAAACACAACCTGATGTATAGGACGAAGAGAAATTATGCATGTCAGTATTGGTTCTTGCTCAATTTTGTTCTCTATTGTGAGTGCTGTTGAGATTATCGTCAGGAACTTCTTTAACTCATTTTTTATCAGATTCATTAAGACTGACTGCGACATTTTATCAATGAAATCGAGTACAAATTAGGAGAAGACACAAAATTATGAAAGATCAGTTTCCAAACAGAGGGAGCTCATCAAATGTCTTGTTTGTTGTATTTTTGTATGTCGTGGTTTCTACGCCATTGACTTGATATAAACTGCCAAAGTTTTTTTGCTCTCTCTGTTGATGCTGCAACGGGGTCTTGTTAGAGATCTCCTCCCTTCTTTTTCTTTCATTCTTTTTCCCTCTTACTCATTCTTACTTTCTTACTTCTTCTTTCTTCACTCATTATCTCATTTCACCCTTTTTCTTCTCTTTCTTTCTTACCATACATCATCACACTTTTTGATTATATAAGGACCCCATTGGAAATAAGCCTTAGGGCTTTAATGCGCTATCCCAGTAATTACAATGTCCTTTTCTCATTTTTTTATTCATCGAAGTAAATGTTTCAATCCAAATTTGAAAGCCATATTGTTGAAAAGTGCTTTTAAAGCTATATATGTGATATATACTTCAGGTATTTCATTTTTATGTGTAAATTGAGTTTAATTAAGATAATCTAATTTTTAAGGAATACTCTTAGACATTGTTTGGTCTGTTTGGATTATTTTACATATGAAAGTGCTTTTAGATTGTGATATTCATTATTTTAAATGATATATGAGTTGTTAACTATGACACTGTTTTACTGAATAAATACTTACTTACTTATTGGATAAGCCTAAAATGTTCTAAAACAGTCATTTTGACTGGCCGGGCTTTTAAGATTCTATGTTCTGCTTTTGCTTTAGTAACATTTATAGAGAGATGGAATGTATCAATTGATTCGGTATTTAAAGGAGCTCGCACGAATTGGCGGGAAATTCGCACACATAGCAAAGTTTCCTCCAGGGTTACTAAAACTATTCTAAGGTATAAAATATATATTTATAGATAGAAAAACTTATAATCTGTAATATTTACTCATATGTTTATCATTCACATCACCTACTTGGTATTTCTTTCAAATCGAAGCAACGTGGGGTCCCCATTCAGAGTCCGTGGTATTACGTTATAAAAATCACTATAAAGCCTACGCTCACGCAGCAAGATACGCCCGTTGGGATTTTTTTCACAACACCAAAATATCTAAGTCCCATAACTCCATAAGGACAAATCGGATGAACCTGAAAATCGAAAGGCGGCTTCCTCTTCAAAGTCTGATCACAATGTACAAATATCATGAATATCTGTTGACGCATATTCAAGTTATTGCGTTCCATGCACCTATATTTTGCCCTAAGCTTAACATGTATGTGCATATAACCCCCCAACCATTACACATAATTTCTGGATAATGTGACATAAAATTTAAGAATCCGTTATATATGTGAAAGAACATCCTTTCTACTTGAAGTATACAAAATTTCAAAACATTTTGACCAGAAATAGATTTTTAAAGAATTTTTAACTATTTTAGTATATTTTTACATTGTATCGAAAGGCGGCTTCTTCTTCAAAGTCTAATCACAATGTAGAAATATCATGTAAATCCGTTGACGCATATTCAAGTTATTGCGTTCCATGCGCCTATATTTTGCCCTAAGCTTAACATGTTTGTGCATATAACATCCCCCCCCCTCCCATTACAAATATCTCAATTATGCGACCAAAAAATTAAAAACCCGTTACATATGTCAAAGAGTATCCTTTCTACCTTAAGTATACAAAATTTCAGAACATTTCGATCAAAAATAGATTTTTAAATTATTTTTAACTATTTTAGTATATTTTCACTGTATTTTAAAATATCTAAGTCAAATAACTCTGTAACGACAAATCGAATTAACCTGAAAATCGAAAGGCGAATTCCTCTCCACAATCCAAACATAATGTATGAATATCATGAAAATCTGTCGACGCATATTCAAGTTATTGCGTTCCATGCGCCTATATTTTGCCCTTAGCTTAACATGTATGTGCATATCACCCACCCCCCCTTCCCATTACAAATATCTCAGTTTTGCGACAAAAAAATTAAAAACCCGTTACATATGTCAAAGAACATTCTTTCTACTTGAAGTATACAAAATTTCAAAACATTTCGATCAAAAATAGATTTTTAAATAATTTTTAACTATTTTAGTATATTTTCACTGTATTTTAAAAATCTAAGTCCCATAACTCTGTAACGACAAATCGGATGAACCTGAAAATCGAAAGGCGGCTTCCTCTCCACAGTCCAATCATAATGTATGAATTTCATGAAAATCCGTTGACGCATAATCAAGTTATTGCGTTCCATAGGCGGACGGACAGACGGACGGACTTCGCCATACCATAATACGACCCGTCAAATGACGGACGTATAAAAATGATATGTAATTTAGAAAATCGTTTTACTCTGAAATATATTAAGTTATCACACATTTCGTGATTTAATAAACGGTGGAAATATTGTTCTCCTTCAAAAAATAGTATTTCTTTTTTTATCATACTGAGAACTTCATTTTACTTCATTACTATACTCCCAATATTTGACAATGGAAAAATGTGCTTAGTGCGTTTACATTACGAGGAGATAAGCGAAAACTATCGGAATAAAATATTTCTGTGTGGTCATTCGTAAAAAGAGATAATAGAGTGTTTGATGAATAAAGGAAAATAAAATAAAATCGAGAACAGTGTTCGCTGTTTTAAGTATCTCAAAAGAAAAATTGTAGTCGCAGAATGTTTATCACTCATCCTAGCCAATTAAATGACGTCATAAACGTAATGAATTAATGAACATATTAAATTTAATTGCAATGTATCGTCACTCTAAACCCGTCGAAAGAAAACATGATAGATTAATGTATAATAACTCAAGATTTCGAGCCTTTTCAACCCCCCCCCCCCTTTTTTTTTATATTTTGATTGCCTGGTTGACATCGTTCCCCACACAGCTACAGGATCTTACTTGTCATGCTGATAGATCTTGTCAAACTAAAGTTTATGCTGTAGCAAGGTGGGAAACGATACTCTTAAAAACTTTTTTCAGTTTCCATAGATTTTAGTGTTAAAATCGACTGTTTTATCACAAATTGTACTTAAATTATAGGTCGCATGTTTGAAATATTACTACTTTCATAAAATGCAGCAATTTTTTTTACCGAATTCAGAGGGGTTTTTTTTGGTCACAACTGGGCGGAATTCACCAACAAATCGTTCGAGCTACTTTCACAGCTCATACGGTATTTAAATTTCACAGCTCATAGGTATTTATATTTCATATACGGTACGCTAAAGCATGTACTGATGTTTTGGATTTTCATAATACAAAATTGTAATAGAAATTTACAAATTAAAGAAACTTTTGGGTCAAGGATTTCGCTTTCACAAATTAGTAAAGACATTCTGCAAATTTTACAAAAAGTATTGTCTCAGTTTCTTTTGAGATTCGGACCCATACAAGCGACAGAGTATATTACTTTAAGTATTTAACAATCTGTATTTTATGGTGACATAATAAACAAATTAAGAAGGATCAAATGTAGACAGAACTACCATCAGAATTGTGTTTGAATCATCAAACGCCTTTTATGATGTCACCAGACGCACACTTTGCTTAGTACTTTAACAATCTACAGACTTGTACCATCGCATTCTAAGGAATTGCACTCTTTAGACAGGGCACCGATCACCTGAATGTCAGTCGGACTGGGTTATAAGATGCATGAGCCCGGTAAAGCCGGCAGAGCACGGACTGTATTTCGTACGCCTACTGTTTTTATATCCATTTACATGTACATCTGTGTGTTTCTTCGGCCCAAGCGTCAAACTGTCTTTTTGTATGGTCATCTTTACAGTAAGGAGGCTATTTTACAGCACAATTGTGCGTTCTTTGAAACCTCTGGGTAATCGAAAAATGGGAGGGTTGTACCCACGTAATCCAGATAACCACACCATCTGCTACAGGCGTAGCCCATTGGACTTGTCGGTTTATGTGTTGTCATTTGTGTTTGATGTTTCTATGATATGATTTGATGTTTCTTGTCCAATTTGCTTCTCTTTCTGTGTTTTGCATTGAGTGTCTTGCTTTGAGTGCTGCAACAGATTGTTGTTGGAGATCCCCTCCTTTTTGTCTACAAAATCAAGAAGTTTTTCGTAGATATCCGTTCACAAATCATGGCTATTTAAACTCGAGTCGTGGCAATCTTTAGGTCTTTCGAAGCAATCCGTATATATCCGTATGCGTGTCGTTACAATCCGTAGCAAAAACGGGACGAAAAACTATGCTAGAGAACTGCTGAGGACATACAAACGAATACCTTCTTAAGGGACGTTACTGTGCGATCAGGAGCATTAAAATGTATCTTCTCTTAAGGATATATCGACTTAATCTTTATTTACGAAAAAAAAAAATAATTGCCTTATTTCGAAGAGTACGAAGTAGTGCATTTGGCTTAACATTAATAAGATGAATGTACGACGAATGAAATATAACATACGAATGACTGACCAATCAAAAGTAGGGAATGGAAGTAACAGTACTATCCGCTTTGGTCTCATAACTAAAACAAAGCCAATAATCTCTTTATGATATACGTGTTTAATTATGTAAATATTCAAACAGGAGACGCTGACTCTCCCCGGGCACCTGGTCTCACTTCGGAATGTCGGAACTTCTTATGATTTTGCCTTACCTTCTCGACTTTGAGACTGAATAACTAATAGATACTTCTATGATGTTTATTATTATAAGTCATGTAACACAAAGTGATTGAGAAAACGGATAATTATGCAATTGTTTTGATGAAAAAAAAATTGTCTTCGAAAACAAATCTGAAACAAATACTTTTTCATTATTTTGGTATCATGTGATGGAAACATTAAATTATCTCCATCGAAACATCTGTGAAAATATAGTAAAAATTCATGTTTGTTACAATATTCAGTAATAAAAATCTTTACGATGTGATATTGTAATTACTCTACCATTTGATTTACGAGAAAGAATAGGACACACTCTATTTTCATATTGACGTTATTGACCAAGATATGAAGATTTGGCTTCCTTTTTATCATTCTGACTGGAATTAATCGTAATATTATGAGAGAGGAATTATATTGCATCAAATATTTAATTGAAAATTGAAATTTCTGAAAATTGATTGTCTTGTTTATATAGCAGTTCTTCGAATTAACATAAAATACATTACGCAACATGTACAGATCTGGAAAGTACTTAAATCAGAAGGTAGCAATGATCTAAAATTTCAGTATTCGTTTTATTGTCATACAAGACATCTCTACCCTATATGTACATCAATATGCACATCGAGACAATTACCGAATTTTTAATTTTCATGAGACTGTAGCGACGGGTGTTGCATGCAAACAGGAGATTGAAAGAGTAAGGAAGTTGAAGGCACATCAAGTTAGTGAAGCTCAGATATTTTGCACTACATAAAAACACAGTCAGCTTTATTTAGTTGATCGTACACCAGAAACTTCACCTATCATGATAGCCATAGGGAGACTTAATGATGTTCAAAAGGAGAAATTTTCAGCTTACTAGACTGCAAAACATGGTAAATCCCATACAGACTTTGAACTTGACTATCAGTTGGTGAATAAAAATCGGCGTGGACTTTGGTTGTAACGATCTAAATACAACTTACGCCATAGCACTCTCTTATAGACATAACACAAGGCAGTGCATGTTTTGTACTTATTCTTTTCAGTTTCTTATTTATCTCATTAGAAGTGTCACGTTACGTTCCAGCGACATTTTAAACATTTTTATTTTAAAATTGATATTCATTTAATTTATTTCTAATTCTCCATTATTTCGTAACTTTCAAAGGAATGTGACAATGTGGACTATATTCAGACACTTTTCCTCCAAGTCAAAAGTAATCTATTTGTCTATGTTTATTTAATCATTTCGTCAAGCAAATAAATCTCTCATTGATGTCATTTTCTTTATAATACCGCTTGCCTTCATTTACTTTGATATTTGTTACTTTTAATCCTTTAATTGTTTGTATTGACACTTTCTTTGTTCTTGTATGTGTCGGATTGAGCGAAAGTGAATCGTGTGAGATAATGGGAGATTTCGGGATTTAGTTGACCGCCACGGAACTGACCGGGCGTGATTTGCAGTTGTTCCGGAATTTCCGACTTCTGAAAATTAACTGTTTTTACGTACTGCGGACTTTCCAAGTACAATCAAAATACTTGCAATTTATTTTATGGAGTGTATGTGTGAGTGGATGCGGATTTTATGTTATTTCATATTTCGGACCATAATAAATCAGATTAACTGTCATTGCTGCATTTTTCATCGTTTCGAATTTTGAACAATGATTATCACACGCAAAATCTTCGTTGTGATAGAAGCACAGCTTCACACTATGGTTGAGAGGTCCAGCCTGCAAGAGTTAAAACCTATTATGGCCAATGAAATGACAAATATGGATAATGACCATATCCCTGTTTACAGCACAAAATTGATAATTCAGAAAATCAGAAACCGAAGGCATACAAAATCAGGATAAAACAGGAACCAAAGCAAACAAACAAAAACATCCACCATATGAAAAGAAACGAACTCCCGATATGGGAGTGAGACCAGGTGCCCAGGAAGAGTAAGAATCTTCTGCTTGCATGCAACACCGGTAGAACTGTCACATCCGGTTACGTCCATTTTGGAAGACATAGAGTACAATCTTTGGTTGGATGGTTCAAATGGTCTATGACAGAATATCATCCACCATTCTGGAGAGTGGGACATCATAGTGTATGACAAGTTCCCCATATCGACCGTAGAACTTCGTAGAAAAGTGGTTAAAAAACCGTAGAAAAGTGGTTAAAAATGTCAGGAGGCAGACAAATTGATGGTCATCCTACTCAGATAGTCCGTAGATATTGAATTACTTTATATGGAATATGTGAACGATAAGCCTTTCATCGGTCAATAAAGAGACTACAACCAATGTCATTATGTGCCTTTCTTTGCTTTTGTTTTTATCAAGGTAGGGCTTGTGTGTTTTGTGGTAGAACAAGTGATTTTCTTGGTCCAACCTTTGAACGTCTATTTTCGCTTGAGTAAGTTCGTATGCGTGTGCCAACTCTATTAAAGATATCGTATCCCATAAATTCATCTGAATATATGAACCTTCCTTAAAGAAACACCAAAATCACCAAAATGTAAAGCAAATGCACCAGAGGAAATAAGAAATGGATAGAGATTTTGCAATTACTTAATTTACTTTGTCTTTACTTATATAATGTGGATAACATTGCAATAAACATGTCAATCAAGAACATGGAGGATTTAAATCTTCATGAAACCCTTAAAAATGACTGTCTGGGGACAATAACACGAATTCAAATTTGCGGTATATCGATCTTTTGAAACATACGGCCAAAAGCCTAGAAATCGTCGTCCTCTAAATTCCTTTGAGATCCCATCCTTTCTTATGAACTGCTGCTCTGCGATGACAATTCAGTTAATTTTTGTAGAGACTTCTAGGAATTGAATATCCTAAACACACGTATGTCATACTTTTCAAAGGTTTGTCAAGTATTTTCAAAAGTATCTTTGAAACCTCTACCATTTTCTTTTTTTTACGAAGGGGGGAGGGGGGTGGCACAACAAGTACGATTACAAAAATGTACAATGTTGTTACAGTCAATCAGTGAATGCAAGTCAAACAGGAAAGCCGTAACAATATTAAAAAAAACCACAATCGATAGGTTTACGAATTTCGGAAATGTACAAAACAGAAATTTCTCACAGGAAATTAGAATAGGACGAACAGACGGAGACTATGACACAAGATCCACAGAAACATGATGGACAAACAGACGGAGACAATGACACAAGATCCACAGAAACATGATGGACAAACAGACGGAGACATTGACACAAGCTCCATAGAAACATGAAGGACAAACAGACGGAAACAATGACACAAGCTCCACAGAAACATGAAGGACAAACAGACGGAAACAATGACACAAGCTCCAAAGAAACATGAAGGACAAACAGACGGAAACAATGACACAAGCTCCAAAGAAACATGAAGGACAAACAGACGGAAACAATGACACAAGCTCCACAGAAACATGAAGGACAAACAGACGGAAACAATGACACAAGCTCCACAGAAACATGAAGGACAAACAGACGGAAACAATGACACAAGCTCCACAGAAACATGAAGGACAAACAGACGGAAACAATGACACAAGCTCCACAGAAACATGAAGGACAAACAGACGGAGACAATGACACAAGCTCCACAGAAACATGAAGGACAACTTATCTAATGAACAATCTCCAGTGCAAGTGCGAATGGCATTGTAGAATGCAGCGTAGGAGGCGCTGTTAAAACGCGCCGTACTGGTTATGTTCATATATCATTTAAATCATTTTAGATAAATATCTAATGCAAAGAATAGTATCCAAGTAGGTATGACCAAAAAGGAAGCCCAAAGCCCATACGAATTTTTGTTTTAGTGTAACCCACAGTTTCGCTCATTGGCAACGGATGATAAAAAATAATTTAAGAAGCGCCATCCTGAATAAATTCGATAAAGAATTAGACGTACACTAAAATTGATAAATACAATTCCGTTTATCATTT
This sequence comes from Pinctada imbricata, assembly GCA_033119305.1. Classification (NCBI taxonomy): domain Eukaryota; kingdom Metazoa; phylum Mollusca; class Bivalvia; order Pterioida; family Pteriidae; genus Pinctada; species Pinctada imbricata. Next base: position 25,729,948 of record VSWD01000012.1, read on the forward strand.
ATTTTGCCAAAAGTGATAAATTATTGTGAAATCTGCCATAACAAAACAGAAACACAGCATTAAACAGAAAATACAAACACAAAAACACAGTTTAGAAACACAAAAAATCCATCTGACCCATGTGAGGAACTATGTTTTCCACGTATGCATATCAACGGAAATTAAACTTGATACGTAATTTCTTAACAATGTACCATGTACGTTTACAATTTAAAATAGACTAATTGTCATTGTTATTGTCATCGCCATCGCCATTACAAATATGACAAATTGTACACTCAGAATGCATGATGGAAAGTGAATTGTAGATAGAAGTAACCGGATGTGACAGTTCTACCGAATCGAAGCGGCTGATGTTGCATGCAAGCAGGAGATGCTTACTTTTCCTGGGCACCTGGTCTCACTCCCATATCGGGAGTTCACTTCTTTTCATGTGGTCGAGGTTTTTATTTGTTTGCTTTGGTTCCTGTTTTATCCTGATTTTGTATGCCTTCGGTTTTCTGATTTTCTGAATTTTCTTATTTTGTGCTGTATACAGGGATATGGTCATTATCCATATTTGCCATTGTAGTCATGTTATATAATGATCAATTACTTCTATCCAATCCACCTCACCTATTTAGGGTATAAAGCGCATAATTCGATTCAAAGTCATCGATCCGTCATTAATCAATGATTCCAAGGGCTAATACAATAAGGAAGAATAAAAACGAGCAGAATATAAGGCAACAAAAGGTTTTGTTATACCCTTATCAGTATCTCTATATAAAATTTCCATAGGAAAAATGCCTATAAATTCGAATATTTGACCAAGCGGTCAATATTTACATCAATGTTGGCCCTAGGGCAATATTTCAAAAAATATTGACCGATAAACGGTACATCGTTTGTGACGTCACGTCATTGATGACGCTATTTTTCCGCGCTCTTTTTCTTATAGAAGAAAATGAACGTAAACATGCCGGGTTAATCGGTTCGTTGCTGCAGTATTGATGTAAGGTATAACAAAACAATTATTGACTGGAAATTCGGGCAATATATGATTTGTTGGACCTTCAGACAAAATATAGCCCTCGGCCTTCGGCCTCGGGCAATATTTTGTCTTCAGGTCCAACAAGTCATATATTGCCCTCATTCCCAGTCAATAATTGTATAATATTTATAGGAATGATGCGAATTTCACAAAGACGAACATCAATCGTTTTGTTGTTATACATGTAGGGTCAACAGAAAATCAGATGGGGATATACGTCCGTGTTACTAATTTGCATAAATCCGCCACGCATTGGATTTTCTGCTACTATTGACATACATGGTTATATAAGGAAATAAAATTCAAATCTCTGAGGGACGAAAGTATTCCATTTGGCACTTTTAGGGGTGTTTCATTTAGCCTACAACGTTACGATCAAAATAATGTATCAAAGAAAGGAGGGGATCTCCAACAACACTAGGTTGCAGCATCCACAGCAAAATCCTAAAACACCCATGTCAAAACACAGGACATCCATAGAAAGAGACGCAAAAGGGACAAGGAACACCAACTCACACCATAGAAACATGAAACATAAAAGACTACACATAAACCAATGAGACCAATGGTCAACCGGTGCCGACTTAGGACGGCCATCTGCCACGTAAATAGCAGACGGTGTGGTTATCCTGGATTACGTACGCACAACCCTCCCACTATTCCGATTTCCCAGTTGTCTCGAAGAACGCACAATTATGGTGTAAAACAACCTCCTCACTGTTAGATGACCACACACAAACAGGACCGTAAAACACAGGGGTCCAAGCAACAAAGATGAATATGTAAATGGATATAAAAAGAGGACGTGCGTAATACAGTCCGTGCTCTGCCGGCTGTATCGAGCTCATATATATTATCACCCGAGGAGTCGGACTGACATTCAGAGAGGACAGGTGGTCAGGGCCCTGTCTTCTCTAAGGAGGTTTGGACAGGGCCCGTCATGGAGTCCCGTCGTCACAGTCAGTCAGAGTGCAAGTCTTAAGAATGCGCTCGCACAAGACTGTAGATTGGTCATGTTGCAAGCCTAGTGTCCGTCTGGTGACTTTCATGTAGGTCAAATGTTGGACATTTTGCAAATCCGAGACATTTAGCCCCACAACAACGATATTTTGCTTTGATATACGCGAAATGCCATGGATGTAAAATTTCCTCTAGACACAAAGAATCAGACCAGGTAGTCATCTTTTTATAATATTCCGTATATTTACGGCCTTTTATATTCAAAATGCATGAAATTGCTAATTTTCTCTTCAGTTATAGTTGTAGAATTTCGGAGTAAGGATGGATTGACTTTGAATTTTAGCGCTACCACGTACTTTATAGACACCGGGGATTCTATTTTAGATAATCATGTCACGATATAAACGATAAACAGAAAGGAGTGCACATAAGGGGAAATTATTTTTCCCGACCTTTAGAACTTTTCGTGGAAACGTCAAAGCCACGTGATTCTGCTCAATGACATGAGTATTAATCAGTAGAAAGCGGACATATTTCTCCATATGTTGACGTGCTCTTACTCGTCACCTTCTTTAGCAATATTTCAAACCAATTCTAATGCACCAGACACGCGTTTCGGCCAGTAAATCCTCATCAGGCGCACTTCAAAGTCGGATTTAAGATATGTGAAAGCAATATCTATGAATGCACCTGTAAATTTTTCACAGTAATGCATATCGTGCTATTTTTGGCCATGAACGCTTTTGAATAAAATCAAACTCAATCCTTTTTTTAATAAAGAGAAAATTATGCTCATGAAACAGCCTGCGGACAAAAAAAAAAACGGCAATTATACCTATGTTCCTTCAAATTCCATAGTAAAATATTCAAATGACATCATGAAGAAAAAATGTTAATATGGCACATGTAATGTTCTTTGTATCATTCTATAGTATCATTCTATATATTAAATAAACCTAATATGTATTTTCAACGCTATCACGTAGAACAACACACATTTACATAAGGTACTCACGAACATTCCTTGACGCATTGATATAGAAATAACTAATAGAAATTTGAAGGGATTATCTAAATTTATACATGAATTGCATGTTAACACAGGTTTATTACAAATTAATCTGCATCGCACGGAAAACTATAATAATGAGGGATGAAGTTACCATCCCAGAAAGTAAATATTCTTGTTGTTGAGAATTTCTCTGTTTACATAATCAATGGACATTTCTCTAATTCTCTTCAGAAAAATGTTGTCCATGAATTAGTGAATGAAAGTCAAACACATAACACGGCGTGAATGAAAGTCAAACACAAAACCCGAAGTAAATGAAAGTCAAAGCCAAAGGGAATGAAAGTCAAACTAAAAACCCGAAGTAAATGAAGGTCAAAGCTAAAGTGAATGAAAGTCAAAGCTAAATAGAATGAAAGTAAAACACAAAACCCGAAGTGAATGAAAGTCAAAGCTAAATAGAATGAATGTAAAACACAAAACCCGAAGTGAATGAAAGTCAAACACAAAACCCGAAGTGAATGAAAGTCAAACACAAAACCCGAAGTGAATGAAAGTCAAAGCTAAATACAATGAAAGTCAAAGCTAAATAGAATGAAAGTCAAACACAAAACCCGTGAATGAAAGTCAAACACAAAACCCGTTAAAGAAAGTCAAACACATAAGACGAAGTGAATGAAAGTCAAACACAAAACCCGAAGTGAATGAAAGTCAAAGCTAAATAGAATGAAAGTCAAAGTTAAATAGAATGAAAGTCAAACACAAAACCCGAAGTAAATGAAAGTCAAACACAAAACCCGAAGTGAATGAAAGTCAAACACAAAACCCGAAGTAAATGAAAGTCAAACACAAAACCCGAAGTAAATGAAAGTCAAACACAAAACCCGAAGTAAATGAAAGTCAAACACAAAACCCGAAGAAAATGAAAGTCAAACACAAAAGCCGAAGGAAATGAAAGTCAATCACAAAATCCGAAGTGAATGAAAGTCAAACAAAAACCAGAAGTAAAGGAAAGTCAAGCAAAAATCCCGAAGTGAATGAAAGTCAAACACAAAACCAAAGTGAATGAAAGTCTAACACAAAACCCGAAGTAAATGAAAGTCAAACACAAAACCCGAAGTAAATGTAGGTTAAACACAAAACCCGAAGTGAATGATAGTCAAATACAAAACCCGAAGTGAATGAAAGTCAAATACAAAACCCGAAGTGAATGAAAGTCAAATACAAAACCCGAAGTAAATGAAAGTCAAACACAAAACCCGAAGTAAATGAAAGTCAAACACAAAACCCGAAGTAAAAGAAAGTCAAACACAAAACCCGAAGTAAATGAAAGTCAAACACAAAACCCGAAGTAAATGAAAGTCAAACACAAAACCCGCAGTGAATGAAAGTCAAACACAAAACCCGAAGTGAATGAAAGTCAAACACAAACCCGCGGTAAATGAAAGTCAAACACAAAACCCAAAGTAAATGAAAGTCAAACACAAAACCCGAAGTAAATGAAAGTCAAACACAAAACCCGAAGTAAATGAAAGTCAAATACAAAACCCGAATTGAATTAAAGTCAAACACAAAACCCGAAGAAAATGAAAGTCAAACACAAAATCTCGAAGTGAATGAAAGTCAAACACAAAACCCGAAGAAAATGAAAGTCAAACACAAAATCTCGAAGTGAATGAAAGTCAAACACAAAACCCGAAGAAAATGAAAGTCAAACACAAAACCGAAGTAATTGACAGTCAATCACAAAATCCGAAGTGAATGAAAGTCAAACACAAAACCCGAAGTAAATGTAGGTTAAACACAAAATCCGAAGTAAATGACAGTCAAATACAAAACCCGAAGAAAATGAAAGTCAAATACAAAACTCGAAGTGAATGAAAGTCAAACACAAAACCCGAAGAAAATGAAAGTCAAACACAAAACCGAAGTAATTGACAGTCAAATACAAAACCCGAAGAAAATGAAAGTCAAATACAAAACTCGAAGTGAATGAAAGTCAAACACAAAAATCGAACAGAAATTTCTCGAAATAAAAGATAAAATCGGACATATAAACGGAGACAATAAAACAGCGCCATACAAGATTGAAGGAAAACTTTACCTGATGACCTGTGCAAGTATGGAATGTTTTGTAGATGACGCTATTAAATAACGCGCTGCATTAAATATTCAAGTTTGAATATATTCATACGTCGTATCACATCATTTTGCATTTATAATGCAAGGTGAGCATGTAAGTACATGAAAATATGACCGGAAAGGAAGTCTTAAGCTTATCTAAATTTCATTCTTTCTGCCTTATTTAAAAACAAGGCCGATTCTATTGTTTGTTGTTCTATTGTTTATATGTAGTATTTTATGTTTCATGTTTCTACGGTGTGGGTTGGTGATCCTTGTCCCTTTTGCGTCTCTTTCTGTGGGTGTCTGTTCTGTGTTTTTTGCATGGATGTTTTGGGATTTTGCTGTGGGTGCTGCAACCTAGTGTTGTTTGAGGTCCCATTCTTTCCCTTGCAATTGAAAGTCCTAGGTGTGAAAGTTGGTACCGATATTTATTGCCAAAAGTCTTTTACATGGTAATCTATTCTGATCAAGAAGACATTTATATTCAGAGAACACGCTCACCACATGTTATGATACATGGTGCACAGACAGATGCAAAATTTTCTGTTTAAGTTTTCTCCGAATGTACGTCATTTATTGGCCAGAATTATCTACCATCCTATAATTGATAATGGTCATGAACAGCCTCAAATAAATTCAAATAAAGTAGATTTAGACAATATTTACCCGGTTTAATAAAAGAGAATTCCCATGAAGCATATCATTTTTGTATCATGTAATATGCGACCGTGTTTAAACAAATATGAATGCATAACTAGAAAATTGTCAGAGAAAGATTTAAAAAAGAAGGGTAATTGCACAATGTGATAGCCTGAATATCTGTCATATTCGGTTTTACAGTATTACACAGTAGCTATCGCCGTAGTAGCGAATCCAGCTCAGAATTGCTTGAAAATATGCATCTAGTCCCGATGTATTTAAGACGAAGCACAGGAAAGACAATTGTATCTATCTCGTATTGTTTCCTTTAGTTGGAATCAAAACACATCGTATTTTGATAAAACATAAAAAAGTTCTGCTTATTATGAAATTTCATCTAGCTTTGGAGTACAGGTTTGATTTTGTCGTTTTCTATCTAATGTTTCATGTTTCTATCAAGAACAAAACCGCTTGTAGAAAGTTCAATAAGAGGTGCCGTCCGAAGAAATATTTCCGCCTCGAACTTCCTGTGATCCTTAATTTCCACATAACACACATTAAATGAGCTTAAGAAGATCCTGACGATAATCTCAACAGCACTCACAATAGAGAACCAACTTAAACATCGACGGAGCCTTAGCAAGCTAGAGATGGGATCAGGTGCCCGGGAGGAGTAAGCATCCCCTGTTAGCTAGCCGCATCCACCGTCGATGTTCACGCACGAAAGTTAAAACAATGTACAAATGTATAAATTACATTGCACTTTATGAGGTTATGTCTATATAGAAAGTGTTATGGCAACAATGTCAATGAAAATATTCAAAACACTTACTGTCAAATCCCTCGCGGGGAACTTTTTTACGAGCCTTAAATGAACCACGTCAACTTTCTAAATCACTGCATTCACATACAATTTTATTGAAATTGTTATAAGATAAATAATAGAGTAAAAACAATTATTTCAAGAGTATCTTTAGTCTTCAAGTTGCAAATACTTGTATGTACCTTGTTTGAACAATTTTATTGGTATATTTACATTGTTGTTTTTATACCGTCCAAGTGATAAGTATTTGTATGCTTAACGTTGTCAGATGTTAGCATTCCCAGATTATTGAAAAATAGATATAGTAGCTTATCTACGACATAACTAAAATATGCAAGATGTGGTTTTTTATCTTTATTCCAAAAAATCATATTCATGGTAAGCTAGAAAGGAGAAATTGGTTGAAACATGAATATTTCTTTATCTGTTTTGATGAAGTGTATAAAGATAAATATTTGACGTGAACTTCACCCAAAGATCACAAGTCTTCTTTTCTATTTTATATTGAATTTTTTATATGTCTCTTTTCGCTTGTCCTATCTGTAATTCCACATTTTGTCAATTTGGTGATTGGTTGTGGGCGCTGTTTAAGATTTTCTAATTCTCCAAGAATTATTTTAGCTTCGATTACCTATTAAACGTACAGAATATCCGAAACACTGTTGTCAGTTGCATTGACGGCGGGTGCAGCTAGCTTAACAGGGGATGCTTACTCCTTCCGGGCACCTGGTTCCGCTTCAAGCTTGCTAGGGGCCCGTTGATGTACAATTTGGTGCTGTATTGTGAGTGCTATTGAGATTATTGTCAGGATCTTCTTTATCTCAATGCAGTATATCTATCAATGTAAGTCTAGAAAGCAGCGGAGGTTGAAAATTTTCACATGAAATCTATCGATCAAATATTGCTTTTCGTAAATTATTTCACATACAAACGGAGTTTTTTTTTCTACAGATATGTGAATTTCATCAAGGGGAAGAAAGAAAAGACTGTCAGCTCCATTGCCCAATTTTGCTTCCGGTAAAGGTTGCAAAGATAAGTTTTAGCAGCACACCATCATCTTTCTTTCTGATGACTGAAGGAATTCTTTGTTTTAGATTTGTATAACAGCCAGTCACAAGAGTTAGATATTTCGTATTTACGTATTGTTCTGAAATATCAAAGCATTTTACAATCAAAGCATGAAGAATTGTTTTCTTTGTTGTCAAACAGAAATTCATGTGAAGCATAAAAACGAACGAAGAGCTTTTGTCAGATTCTGACAGATATAAATATGAGTTTCCCTTTCATTTTATTATTTGACATACATTGTACACCAATTAAGCTCACAGCTTAAGTTAAAACGCATGAAAGTATGTGGTAATTCAGTGGAAAGCAAGAACAGTCAGCAATGAAAACATGATTATTCACCTAATTCACCATGTATTAATTGCCCCCCTCCTCCCATAATTTTCATGCAATTGTATGATAATTCGGTCTTTTCGAAATACAGATTTACTTCCCATTTGTGAAGGTATATTTCTGACGTCAACGCGTTGTGACGTCATCAATTTCTATGGGAACCAGGAATTCAGGGTAACAGGGTTAAAATATGACGTTTTCAAAGGAATTTAATGTTTTTGCATCAGATACCTTAACAAATCGATGGTATGCTTGTTAAATCGAAAAGACGAAATGAGCGTAGTGATTCTGCGTTGACTTTGCATAAATTAATCATTTGACTGCTGCTTATAAATGTTTTTTAGAGGTCCACGTACTCCGGTGTATAAGCCGATTTGCATATTATACGAATAACTTTGTACTAGAACGTCTGAAAATTCCTTCAGAATTGTTTATTTTCAGTGGCAAATTCTTACGTATATTTACTGTCCTATGCAGACAATGGGTTTTATATGCTATGATTTTTATGATTGTTAATTGCTGGCGTTTTGCTGAGAACTGTGCAGTGATATCATTGTGAATATATTTTCCTGTTATAAAAATAATCTTACACTTTCACTAAAATATTCTTAATGTTCTTGACGTCCCATGAAATCTGGTTGGAGATATACTTGTTGGTGTTCGAAACAAGTCCAATGGTATTCGAAACAAGTCGGAGAGTGTTCGACTTCAATTATAAGAATTGAAATATGGCATGAATATGCTTGCACTCTTTAATAGCGCTCCTACTACTACTGCCTGCCTTTTTATTGACTAGCCTAATCGATGTCAAAGAAGCAGGTATATCAAGCTACTTGTTGGCTATCACACATTAGTTCATAGATAGTGTATATAGCGGTCAGTCTTATTGGCATTTGCAGGGAATTTAGATTTACATAGAATACCAATGAGAAATTATGACTTTGTCTTTTCCATGAAGCATTTTACATCGGATCATTAACCTTGCAGGTGAGTACTTTATATGGTGTTTAATTCTTTGTTATTGTATGTACTTTAACTTATAAATTGATTTCATAAATTATATATTAATGGAATGAAAAGATACAATCTTTAAAAACTGTTATGTTGCATGTACTTCGAAGTCAATTTCTTTTATAGTTAATTGAGCTGCTAAATTTATACATTTAATCTTCAAAGTTGGAAATAAAAAACGTTTACCCCGTGCAAATACTATTTGAATTTTTTAAAAACAATTTATGAAAGATATTTTATGGAATTGTCTTACTTCATGCATTAAAATACTTTGCTAAATGAATGCAATTTTATATTTCTTATTTCATGGGAAGCAATATATGTTTCTATTGAGTTATTTTAACTGAATAGATTATTTTCTATAATAAATTGTTTTATACTAACGAAAATAAATACTAATATTGGTTTCAAAACGCGAACTATGTGCAAATTTTAAACTACTCAGCAATTGAAATCTTCATGAATAAAAAGTAAAACCAGTTTGCGTATTAAAACATATTTAAAATTCAAATTGCGTAGCAACAGCTCAATCGAAGCATTCAAGGCATTTGAATTTTTCTTCGTAAAATGGATAAAAGTAAAGATCGATTGTTCGCCGAGGGAATGTGTTCCTTCACTGTTATTTTAAATGTAGAAAAAAGAACAAGCACAAAAAAATACAAAAACAAAAACAATACCCGTATATTAATTGGTATATATTTATGATATATATTGGACTAGTTTAAGGTTGGAGTTACATGTATCCTTAAACAGCGAATCATCTATGTGAAATAAACACATGACAATGACCATGACGGCACTAACAATACATTGTTTCAATACGTCACTACATGTATAGATGTCAGTATTAAACGTATGATTTTCGGTTGGTTTTTTTTTTCAATATTCATGAAGTTTCTTTGAGTAACAAAATATGGTCATTTAAATCAATAAATACAAATGGAACTCCTAAAAAATATTTTGCGCAATAGCACAGAACTTTGGAAGTTGTCTATCGTGAATAATGATACTGTAGGCGAGTGCTGTTTTCTTTTATGTGTATCTTTCCATTTTGTATGATACAAATCAACACTACCCGACTCATTCTAAATTCTAAAAATTATATGTTTATTCTGACTGAACAACACATTGTATTCAAAACATCTTATGGCTTTATGATTTCAGAAGACTCGTAATCCTGTCACTTTTTCTTGAGGTTTGTTTTGTTTTTAGAGGATGCCAAAATGATAAGTCCTTTGCAGATGTAAAAAAACTGCGTTCTTCCTTGACCATTAAGATTGTAATTTTTATTTGGGTAACTTGAAATCCTACGAAAATTTTCCATTAGTGATAGGCAGCTTCAGTGTCAGACTGACCATAATAGCCCGCGACATAGAAACAATTGATGACATTACAAACTAAACAAGTTATCCGCCTTCTCGTATCCCTTTCAATTCAATCTTTCTTTCATTGTATCACGACAGAAGAGCTGTCAGGAGAATTTTTTATCATTACTACGTGAGATCACTCGATATTCTTGCCGAAATCTTGCCTCACTTGGCGCAATTATACGTCATGTTATATCAATGAATGATACACTCTACATCAGTGATTTTTTTTATGAAATCTGACGACTCAAATACCAATGAAGGTTATAGTGTAAATTGTTATATCGTTATTCTGAAATAGAATGTCGATGGTCGCAAACGATGCACTAAGAGCTAATACCTCATTCATTCAACTTAGATTCACTGATATCAAGAGGAAATAAACTTACCGAAAGGTGCAAAACAGTACCAAGATGATCGTTTCACATTTTGTGGTCATATTTTGAATTTCGTTCTGCATTTGAATTTCCTATATGTTGGTATACAACATCCCTGATGATACTTTATTTATACCTTTCCACTTTTCCTGTTACACAGAGGTCTCGAAGAACACATAAGTACGCAATAACCTCCTCACTGTAAGATGACTGCACAAACGAGACAGCCAAACGCAGAGGTCGAAGGAATACAGATGAATACGTGAATGGATATAAAAAAGGGGGTGTACGAAATACAATATGTGCTCTAAGTTGCACTTAAAATTACAACCACTGATTCAGAACATACTTCAACATTGCAAGGATGGACTTTTTTTTCAAATGCACTAATGCTTTTGATATCCATTTACATATTCATCTGTTCGCTACTTGGGATCCCTGCATTTTGCTGTCTTCTGGGTGATGTCATCTAACGGTGTGCGTTCTTCGAGACTTCTGGGTAACCGGTCAGATGAAGGGCTTTGCACACATAATCAACATACTAACGTGACAGATGGCCGTCCTAAGTCGGCGCCGGTTGCGGTCTAGTCTTGTTCGTTTACATGTAGTCCTCAGTGTTTATTGTTTTATGTCGTCTTTGGTGTTTTGGCTTTCATATCCTTTTGGTGTCTCCTGTGTTTTAGTGACGAATATGGATAATGACCATATCCCTATATACAGCACAAAATCGATAATTCAGAAAAGTTGCAGTTTTAAATCGTCATGTTTTTCAATTAAAAACTTTTTAGTTCATAGTCGTTTCAGTACCCTGGCCTTTTCATTTGTTCAAATGGTCAGCGGGGTTGAACTGTTTGTTTTTCTTTGGTCTCCGCCTATCAATGTGAACTCGTTGGTTTTGTATGTGTCTTTTTTCTATCGTTTTTGTCTAAGCACTTGATATGAACGTTGTATTTCTATATATTATTAATATCGTTGTGTTGCGGAGTATCTTGCAATTTCAACATACTTTGGTAGGAGCTTTATTGTCGATTGAAATTAGATTTCTTGTTGCAGCGTGGAGCATTTAAACTCGTTCCCCGTGACTTCATGTTTTGAAGCTTTGTTTTGGCCCTTTATCAATTTGACATCATACATGTATTAATTAACTTACTAATTAATTTACTATTTCGGAAAAACGTCATTTCATCCAAAAATATCATCGAAATTAAAGGGCGTTAACATCTTAGCACCATCCCTCCAATTCTATTTTGAACATAGAATTTATTTGGATGTCCTACTGGATCAACCCTACAGGGGATTTGGAGCCGCGCACTCTCTGTAAAGTAAATACACAAATTTAAATTCTAAAAATAAACCCAGAGGGCGCTACTGAAATGAATTTTGACGGCGTATGAAAAACAATTAGATTGGAAGCATTGAGGCAGTTGAAAAACCTGAAAAATTTATCAGAACTTTTTTCTCTTGAAATGTGTTCAGATCAGCCTCCACATGAATGTTCTAAAGGAATTTTCCTCATACTTGGGTGGTGAAGAAAGTTATAGGGGTAGCAAATTTGGTTGAATTATATAGAGAGAAATTTTCCGCCATTTATTTCCCTTCATAATCCTTTATAAATTATTAGGTGAATATCTCGCTTCACCATCGCTACTTTGAGTATTAAAATTTTATGTTTTATTTGAACCACATGTATGTCTCAAAGCAGCAATAAAAAGTCTTGAAAAACATTTTGATGTATCACCCCTACCTGAATCTTACGTGGACATTGACTTTCATTTACTTATTAGATCTGTTTGTAAATCTTTTAAAATGAATCGATAAATAGTAGGTCATTTCAAATCTAACAGGAGACCTTATCCATCATTTCGACTTATTATGTAATTATTTCTAAGCCTTAAAACCACAGTAAATTTGTTTGTAGGATCATTAAGCCCTTCATCGATTATGTAATTGAAACACAAATATTTTGATCACAGATTGAAATAGGATCATTTGTCATTTGTATGCAAAGCACTTCTTAAGACGAAAAGAAAAGAATACTTTAATTGTTCTGTTGACAAATCCGCTTGCCATTCCTGTGTATTCATACTTAATTGTGAAATTTACCGGTAAATTATGCAATCAATTTAGCAAACAGAAGAAATGACTGTACTTTTAGTATTGAGCCACTTGATGATTTATGATGAATACCAAAGAAAGGAGACATACAAATTGTGATAAGAGCTATAGCTTCGAGAAAATAATTGTTTACAAACTGAAATTGAGATTTAAAAATAATATAGATATTATATATTTCTGAGATCTACGTAAAAATTGAGTTGCCGTTTCTTCAAATGCATTCCAAAATTTCTGTTTACGAACTTATCTCAAATTTCTGAAACCTGGGTTCTGTAGCATCATATCCCAGCCATCCTGCTGCTTCTTTCGATATATTTTGGACATAATACTAATAGATTTTGGCTATACTTCATTGTATGAAGTGAAGATCAATGACGAGGATTTAATATCCAAAACGTGCATATCTGGTCCATGCTGTAAATTTATCTGCTCTTAAGGTTAGGGTTGCGACTACAGGGAGATAACTCTTTTTTCATATCACATCATATTTGAAACCGACATAAACGATACATGGTATAAGCTCAGATTGTTACATTATTTTAGAAACAAAATAATTTTCCTTGAAACTTTCATTGCTGAATTGATATTTTGGGGAAAAATGCATGTTTTTCAATGAAAAATCGCCGAAAATAGGAAAAATAATTGTCATTTTCGTACGAGTTCTGCTACCAAAGATTCAAAAATCAGAATATTTACTATCCATTATACTCTTTAAAAGTGAGATAATTAGAAATTCGAACTTCAAGTTAAACTCTATGTTATTGGGTCAAAATGTTGATTTTTTGCATAAATTATTATGCTATTTATAGAAACAGTCATTTTGCTCAAAAACTAATTCGGGTACATATTGATCTGACTGCTTAATGATGAAGCAAAACCATAGATATTTATGCAGAAAAAAAATTGTGTAGCTGGCGACCTTCTAGGTATTAATTAAAATAACGAGTTGTTGCCATGGCAAGCAGCAACATAGTTTTTATAAGAAAATACTCTCCTTAGAACTGATCTGATTATTTTATCAGAATTTCTCAAAATAGCCTTTATTCCTCCACAAGCTATAATAATCTTGAAAAATAAGGATATATATGAATTCTTGAAATTTAATGCTTCTAAGAGGTATGTAAAGTTATGATGTGGTATTCTCTAAAATCACAAAAATGTTAAAATAGGTCAAAAATGGACATTTATAGCCAAACAACGAGACGGGCAAATTCAGATGTTCCTCTACATGTGGACAAATCCATCTTTCTTCTACCTCATTTCTATTAAAAGTCGCCTCCCTGACCTTAAATGATGCGAACGAATTTGAAGGCGTTTAACATTTGAACTACTTGGTAAGTGTCACTGCTGGTGAACCAGGAGCCGAGTTCGATCGATTACGGTTGGTCTTTTTTTTTCAAACGCATTCGAAAATTTCTTTTTACAAATTTTTCTCAAATGTCTGAAACCTGGGTCCTGAAGCATCAACCAGCCAACCTGCTACGTCTTTCGGTATATTGTGAACATAATTTCATATATTTTGGCTATATTTCATTGTTTGGATTGAAGATCAATGACTGGGGTTAAGTACTCTAAACGTGCATGTCTGGTCAATGCTGTAAATTTATCTGCTCTTAAATGATGTCAGTGAATTTGAAGACGTTTAACATTCTATCTTAAAGTCAATTAAAGAACCTGAATAAGTAAATAAGGAATTAATATTTTTGCAATTACACAAATATATTCATTTTCGGTATGATAGTAAATTAAGATCATCTGAAGAAAAAAGAAATGATTAGATTTTGCGAAAAGAAGTTCTATGCACGATATGCATACTTCTTTTTTCTAATGATAAAGGCTTCATATGTAGAAGATAATTTGCCCCGGTGATATGAACCTATTAATTATGTGAATTGACCATATTGATGAATGTGGCTGCTGTGAACTAAAGTCATTGATATAGGCGGGGATCCCAGTGTATTTACCAGTGTATTGGTTCTTAGCAGTTAAAATCGGTCCCCGTGACCTGATGTTTGTCAAGTGTATTGATTACTTCTTTCCAGTTCTCTCACCTGAAAAAAGCTTTGTTTTGGCGCTTTATCAATTTGACATCATATATTTCTTTTGCCATTTCGGACACTTGCCATTTCACTGATAAATATCGAAATTAAAGGAGTTAAACATCTTAGCACCATCCCTCCAATGCTATTTTGAACATAAATTTTATTTGGATATGCTACTGAATCGACCCTACAGGTTTGGAGCCACGCACTCTATGTAATGTAAATGTACAAATCTAAATTTTAAAAAAAATTAAAGAGGGCGCTACTGAAATGATTTTGGTGGCTCCGCTGGAAGCATCACTGGTGAGAATTCAATATTCGAAACACATGTCTGGTGCATGGAATTTTGTTTGGAATTTTCTTCAAGAAGGTATAGAGTTGGAACCCTTCGACATTATTATATAAAGTGTTTGATATTAGTTGCATGTAATATAAGAATTACGATGACTGATTGATATGTTGTGAGCCTCGGTTTTCTGGGTTGCAAATTACACAAATTATTTCTTGCTATATAAGATTTTCATCTATTCCCAAAACTGAAAGCAGGTATTTCTGGTACCCACTTTTTGTCCGATGATGACGTCATACTTGCAATGGATGGCTTTCTGACCAGCCAAGATAAGGAGTTCTTTAAAAGTGGTATTAAGACCGGTGGCAAAAAGTGTATAAATACTGAAGGGGATTATGTAGAAAATTAATGCATATTGTCTGATAATATTCAAATCATTAAATTCGAAGCTCACAACACATCAATCAATCCTCATTATAGCTTTCAAAATGAACATTATATAACTGAAACACAAAATTGAGATAAATGAAATATTTGATTCAAACTCAAAGCTTCAAGTCAATGGCCTTTGAAATTATCTGTGCAATACGATTAGTAGAAGAGTCTAATCTTTACCGGTATTAGCGCTAGATAAACGCTACTGTATGTTATGTTATATACAGAGCGTTAGTGCAACAGGTTCGTTTGGTTGGAAGATTAGTTTTAGAGGAATATTGTGCCCTGCATTCTTCAAATCAGCTCATCAATTTACTCAACTTTACCTAGGCATGGATAATTTTAACTGTTAATGTTTTAAAACTTGTAAATCCACGAACATTTGTTTTTGTCTCAGTTCTATACAGAAATGTCTGCCATTTTTCCGGATGTACAAGATCCGATCAATTCGACCTTTGCGCATTTCAATCTGTATGAACCTCTCCTTTGTTGGTGCTCTCACTCTACGGGGTCATGTATTTCGCATGTACTGACATTATAAACCTGAAAATTAACAAGAAAGAACTTGGAACATTTGAAGGAATGATTTTGTATACGTTGTCTTGGTTTGACCTTGATCCTTTGAGGTGAGTGCTCCTACAAAGGAGAGGTGCTTTCCGATTGAAATATGGGTAGGTCGAATTGACTAGATATTGTACATCCGGTAAAATGGCAGTCATTTATGTTTAGAACTGGGTCTAAAATAAATGTATGTGGATTAACAAGTTTTAAGACATTAACAGGTAAAATTATCCATGCCTAGGATATGCTTAGAGCACAAGAGAGTCGTCTTGAAACAAATGGGATGTATAATATTTTTCTTGTAGGAAATAATTTGCGCGCATACATGTCTGCGCTCACCTTCCCGTGAACATTACCGTTTTCACCAAAGCGATGATATTTAATACATCGCTTTTGCATCTAAAGCTATACCGGTATATATTTTTACTACTATAAAAAGATGAATTCTTTAAGAAGATTATATTCTAGCTTTTAAGTTCAAAGTTGTCGTAGCAACGGATTTCAATTTTCATTTGCATTATTGCCAAGGATATTAATTTCCATAGGTTAGGCCTTTACTTTTTTTTCTGTATTGAGTCCTCTTGCTGGTAGGTTTTAGCCCAAAGTCATAAAACAAAACAAAATTGAAATAAAAAATCCATTGCAAATTAAATGTTTTTAATACAAAATTTAAACAAAAAGTGTGTAATTTTTCATATTTCATGTAAAAATTTAAAAGTACTGCAATGATGCAAAACATTGCATTATCAATCATTCTTTTGTTGAATAAAATCAATGAGACAAGTTTCTGTCCGATTTCTCATAAATAAATAGTATAAATTGCAGCTTTTTGGCATACTACATTGTTTAGATTTGAGGATCACTGACGAGGGTTAAGTACCCGAAACTTGCATGTCTGGTCCATGCTGCCAATTTATCTATTCTTAAATGATGCTATTCAATTTGAAGACGTTTAACATTTGTTTTATGTGCTTGTTTGTTTTTCTCCCAGGCTGGCTGCTAGGCTTCTCAATTTCAAAAGTACACAAAATAGAATAAAAACAAGAAATGGCCTTACAATATATGATCTCACAAAGGGTGCAATTAGTTTAACATTGAGGCAAAACAATTTTACCTTTATCTTAAACTTGATTTTTACTTACATAAGCTCGATGAAGGTAAGATTATAATAACATATTTCAAATAACGGAGTGTTCGTGAGGAAAGAAGTAAGGAAGATTTAAAGATTCATGTCAACGAAGGGTGCAATACTTCAGTTTATAAATGGACACAAGAGACTAATATGTCTTTACCATAGTAGCCAAGACTCATAGCCGAAACTCAACTTAATTGTGTGCTCTATTGTGAGTGCTGTTGAGATTATCGTCAGGATCTTCTTTAACTCATATTGACCAAAAAACTTTATTTTGACCATCGGTGCATAATACATTAGTCGTTCGATATCGTTCGCCTAGGAAAAGTGTTTCAATTGACTTGAAATATATTCGTACGAGTATATTTTCGGTCAACATTTTTTTATATAGAAAGTAAGGGGTATCTGACTAAAGGCAAAGCTCTGTTCTTGGCTAGTTCGTATTTAGAATTTCGCTGTCATATTGATTTGTATTTCTCCTATTTCGGCCATGGACATCACTGATGAGACAATACATGTTGTTATCATATACTCTAATATACGTTACCGTTTATAAGCTTTCCCATTGGCCAAAACGCGGTCACGTGTAATGCGATTAACCGTCGTATTGAACCGATCATATTGACGCGTTTCTGGTTTTGTGTATTAGAGGAAAATGGTAGTCGGCAGCTAACCATGTGATTCTTACATGACTGAGTATGCTATTTGGCAGCATTTTTTAATGAAAAAAAAAATAATAAAAGATGAAGTGTGAAACATTTTACTAGAATGCAAAATGTTTATCTGAAAGAAAAAATGTGAAAGCGAGCAGTGCTATGGAAGCAAAACATTATAGTTACACTTAATTTCTTTTCCAGTTTTCATGTATAATATGATAAAACAGTTATAACACAGATGATTCGGTCGATATGATGATTAATGGAGTGATAAAACCAGTGTGAACCTCGGCCTTCGGCCTCGGTCGATATTGGTTTTATCACTCCATAAACCATCATATCGACCTCATCACTGTGCAATAATTGTATAAAATGTGTATTGAAATTAATAAAAGTAGAACATACATTTCAATTATGAAAGCGTACTTAATACGGAGAAAATTATGGAAATCCATGGCATGCCAATTTTGGTCGTTGCAGCTACTTGGTCGTCTTACTGTCTTATCAGATCATTAAAAATTTGGAAAAATATATTACGTTCGAAGTTAAAGTATCGTAAAATTTTGAAATATGTTTAGTGCAAAGTGTTAGTGTATACAATCAACATTTGTGACAGGGATTTGTAATCGATCTTCTCTATCAGATCTCAAGTTTTCAAGCATTTCTTGCACTTAAGATATTTCAAAGCAATCTATAAATCACAGTTTTCAAGATAATTATTTTCTTACCCCGTCCTTTACAACAGAGTGTACATGCCCTTGAGAATTTATTTATGATTTCACCGGCAAAGTTTTATGTCATAGTGTTAGGGACTTTCCAACCAAATGTCCTTAT
Organism: Pinctada imbricata; assembly: GCA_033119305.1. Classification (NCBI taxonomy): domain Eukaryota; kingdom Metazoa; phylum Mollusca; class Bivalvia; order Pterioida; family Pteriidae; genus Pinctada; species Pinctada imbricata. The sequence continues at coordinate 25,748,753 of VSWD01000012.1, forward strand.
GAGGATTCTTACAAAATCGTACTAATACATGCAGTACGGGTACTGACAACATTCATGCCTTAAATGTTTCGATTTAAAAACGTCTTTAATCAACCTCTCCCCCCTCCCCATAGACAATAGTCGTTTTTATCGATACATTTTGGCTATATATTAATTATTAATTTTTTATGGTCACAAAATCAATCAATATGATTTTTTATCTTTATAGACATTGAATGTTTTAGCACAAATCGCACAATACTTGAATTATTAATTCAGTTGTTTTTGCGATAAAGGTTTTATAGCCCCTTTGTGGCAAGAACAGAAAAGAAATTATTCGAATTTTATTTACTCGATCACTTTATTGTTTTACTTTGTTTTCTCTTTGAAAAATAATTGCTTGTGATAAAATCTTTACCGGCATCACCTAAAAATATGAAAGCTTCACTTGAAAGCATTTAACGAATTTCTTCTCAATCAAAATCCAGCCAAGGGTAGTATGGCAGTTTTAAATATTTAATTAGTCTACATTTATTCCTTTCTATATGGTAACATTTGCGTCTCGTTCTGTGTGTGTCTCCTTTGTGTTTTTGATGGATGTTTTGCTGTTGTTGCTGCAACTGAGTGTTGTTGGAGATCCCCTCCTTTCTTCCTTATCATGAAGAAAAAGGAAGTCAAAATCTGCTGCCAAATGGATACAAACTTAAATAAATTTGCCAAAATCTAGATGAGTAAGTACGGATCCGGACATTTTGTCCCCATCTGACAGCGTACTTCAAGTCAAGTTAAGAATTCAGAGTCGCCATCAGCAATGATTTTTAAAGCAAAATAAAAGAGAAAGAGGCTCATCTTTTGTGTTTGAGTTAAAAAGAAGATTATTTAAAAAGTGTAGGCCAATTTCCGTCGAAGAATAATAAACAATACCTTTGACGATTCTTTTTTTTTTTCGATTCGGAATCAATATGTTGCCTGACGAAGGAGTGTTGAAAATATATTTGTACTGTCATGGTAACCATAATTTGTAAAATTATTCGAAATGCACTGGTAAAATAAAATTAGCAGCAGATGGATCTTCTCTGTCGCATGCGCATACAATGCAGTTCTTCATGACATTTTGTGTTTTTTCGATATCGTTTTTTTTTTTTTGCTTTGTTAACTTCCTGGTAGAGTCCATAAGAATTAATCGGCAGCTGTCCAAATCCTGCACTAAGCAGTGAAACCCGAGATGGTTAATCAGATTTCCTGAATCCATATTATTACAGTTCACATTGTCTTTAGTTTTTCTCATCTTTCTATTTCCTTGTTATTAGCGTATATAGCTTCTTTAAGAATTGTTTTGATTTGAGGGATGGGGGTCTTTCTAAAACGGATTTGGTGACTGCCATACCCTACCACATTAATCTATATATCTCAAGAGTAAGGCGACCTGCTGCATTGGATTCTTGAATTTAATAAACACATGTGAGGAAAATTACACAGCCGATAATTCATGTGATATTTACAAGAATTTTACATAAAAGTTCACATGAAATTTATGTGAAACGAGCACGAACATGAAATTTACATGAATATTTTTTACAAGAAATTTATGTGAATAAGTGACAAGGTTTAATTTACCGAAATGTATTGCCTGCTACACTTAACAAGAATTTTTTTTTAAAGTTTACTACATCACTTTCATTTAAATTCAACAAATAGAATTCTTATGAAGTAAAATTTTGTGAATTTAACGTAATTATTTTGCACATAGATCTCATGTGAAATTTCCATAAATTTTACATGAACTTTCATGGGAAATTTACATGATGCTCATTTCATGCGAATTTCATGTGAGACACAATTGGCTGTGTAAAATCCTTGCTAAGTGTAGCAGGCAAATTAATCCTTGTCATTTATCATGTTTATTCTTTAAGCCGAAATGATACAGTTACGATATCTATGACGTATGGTTTTAAAATTCAAACTGTAATTTCACAAGAGTGATAAGTTCCATCTGAACAGATTGTGCGTGGATTTAATCTCTTAGAATTTGAATGTTAAAGTTCATATCATGGAAAATCTAGGTATGAACGTGCAGCAAGATAAGTCGGCGAATTTTTTATCTTACACAACAGAAACTTTCTCAACACGTCTTTTTATATTCGTATATTAAGAGCTAATGGCGTAAACTACAGTATTAAAAAGTATTTAAAGTTATCGCAAGTCAAAGTATGCTCTGTTTGGTGTCATACTTTATTGTTTAGATTGAGGATCACTGACGAGGGTTAAGTACCCGAAACGTGCATGTCTGGTCCATGCTGCAAATTTATCTGCTTTTAAATGATGCTATTGAATTTGAAGACGTTTAACATCGTCTTTGTGTTTTCGCATCGGTTGTTTTGGTGTTTTGCTGTTGGCGCTGTAGCAGGGTCTTGTAGGAGATCCTCTCCCTTCTTTCAAAGTAAGAAAGATTTAACAGTTAAAGGTATTTTAAATAAAAGAGTATGAATAACTGAACATATCTAAACTAACTTCAAAAGCTGGTCTCGATATTCCATTTACGCTTCAAACCTTATGGATGAAATTTATAAAGAAATACTTACGTGGCAAGAACATTTGTTCCATAATTCTGAACGTTGAATTTTGCAATGTCTTTTAAAATATTGTAAATACATGTACATGACAACCTGTTGGGTAATAACCTTTCTATTGTTAAACCTCTTTAAATTCACTAGCATCATTTAAAACCTGATTAATTAACAGCATGGACCAGACATGCACGTTTCGGGTACTAAACCCTCGTCAGTGATCCTCAGTCTAAACAATGTAATAGGGCCAAAAAGTATTATAATTATTATGTCCAAAAATGTATCAAAAGACGTAGCAGAATGGGTGGGATATGATGCTACAGGACCCACGGTTCAGAAATTTCAAGAATTTTGTAACAGAAAATTTCAAATGCGTTGAAGAGACAGACGATCAACTAAAGTTGATCGTACTTGGCTACATGTGCCCTCGGGGACTCTTGGTCCACCAGCAGTGACACTCACCAAGTAGTTCAAATGTTAAACCTATATATGTTGGATATAGTTCAAATGTTAAACCTGTTAAATGTTAAATGTCAAGTAGTTCAAATGTTAAACCTATTTATATGTTGGATATAAATTTACAAGTCAAATTGACTACATATAATTTGATGAATTTTAAAGTCATTTCTTAGAATTCTTGATATACCATCTTTGAAGTTACATCATGGGCATACTATATACAATGTACCTCCTTTTTCCTATTTACAAATCTGTTTGCGTATACCTCTGTCCCTAGTAGCAATATGCCTAAAGAGATTTTTCTCGCTATCGATATCCTTTATAAAATGACTAAAATGAAAGACGTTATTACCCATCATGGGATGCCTACTCCCCGTACATCCAACTTCACCTCTATAGGGGTTTCACTTGTTCTCCTTTTCAGATAATTTTATTGCATTGATTGTTTCTGTATTTTTTTCATTATTTTGTACGCTTATTGATTCTGATTTCGAGTTTTGTGTTCCAACTCTATACCTTCCGAAGAAAATTTCAACCTAATTTATTATGCACCAGACACGTGTTTCGAATATTAATTCCTCATGTGATATTACCAGCCAAAGTGATTTTAGACACAGCCAAAATTCATTTTAGTAGCACCCTCTGGTTATATTTTTTAAAATCAAATTTGTGCAGTTTGTAGAGAGTGCGCGGCTCCAAATTTCCTGTAGGGTCGATTAAGTAGCATACCATCCAATGACTTGAACGTCGAGCAAAATTACCTGAATTATACTACAATGTTTGTGCTATGTGTTTTGACCTTGACCTTTTTCTTTAAAAAAGAGAATTGTGGCAATAACTAGTTACGCTGTAACAGTTGTTTTTTCGTGATAAAATAGAATTGACCTAATGCCGTGAAATATATGTAAATGAATAATTGATGTCATCACCTCAATTTCGCTATCTTCTACGAACAATACAAGTTAATCGAAAGGGCTGAAATGTTCCGTAAACAGATTGCATTGTTAAACATGCAAGAGAAGTACGTTTAATTAATCGTCAAGTTTAAAAGCACTTTTCTCTTAAAATAGTACGTGCAAATGTCTCTCAATTAAGCTACAGTAATCAGTGACTGATAGTTAAAGTAAATTTCTCGAGAAGTCTGCTATAAAGGGGTTACATTCTGCTGTGCTTGTTAGGAGCAAGTTTTAGTCTTGTAGCAGGTTTCCTATCGCAACATATCGCATAGACGATAATGATAAATCGACCGGCAGTTAAGTATCTTAATAGGCACATTAATAGTTCTCTAAATCCTCACATACAAAGGGCAGTGTTTGCCAATATTTACAATGTATTTAAGGCGACGATAGAAATAAATGGTAATTGCTCTGTTTGACATTCTTGCTTTCAACACATAACCTTAATGTTTAATTCAAACAGTGACTGATTATGATTGCTAACAAATTACACAGTATTGATAATTGTGATTGGCGAAATTTTCTTTTCCTTTTGGAAAATGTTTAACCATTATGCATATTTTTCTTTCTACATGTACATTAATAAAATGATTTTCAATTGGAAAGGCATTCTTTTTTATCAATACACATGAAGCGCCGTATCCACTTTAGTATGTCTATTTTTGTCACCTTTGTGTCCAATACATAACTCATAATGAACTAAAAGCTAGCGTGATGGAGGGTATTCGCGGACGGATCAATTACAACAAGAGGATTCTCTGCTCAGCTGATAGTAAAATATTCATGCTTCACTGAAGCTGTGTAAGAGTGAAGAAAAATTGGTGTGACGTTTCACAGACTATAATGTTTATGCGGATATATTGGTTTCAGAGATTCATATACATGAGTACATTTCAAATAATATGAATTATGGCAAAGTCATTGTGAGGACGCAGATGAATTATGATTTCAATGATTTTTCACCATACATCATTGAATATTTTTTTTTACTAAGTTGATAATAAACAAAATATGTCATACAATATATGTTCTTGTTATTCTTTTCCAGCATCTTCTTTACTTTATCAGTCTTACATTTTTTTCTTGAAATCCATAATCATCTACAGGAGAGGGGATATTTTAATAGACAATTTCTGGATCGACAGCATGAAAATAACTCGTAAAAGAGAACTCGAGCAAGAAAACTGTGGGCACAAACCCTTAAAAATTTAAAAAGAAAAAAGAATTTTACTTTTTTTCTGAAGCATCTACATGATATTGTAAGATTAACATGACTTGTAGTCTTGATTATTCAATTCAATTAAACTTTTAAATGTTTATTTTTCAAATTTCATTTGGTGATGAAATGTCAGTTGTCGTATCAGGAATATGTACAAATGTATAACCCCCCACCCTTGCACCCCTTTTACTTTCACCGGAAAAATTAACATTCAATATGTACAATGTAGAAGAAAAAAGTTTTCGGCGCCGTCTATAGTGTTATCAGCAATATATCGTTTTATGGGATGACATGGAGAAGGGGGTTATAGATGAAAAAAAAATCCAGAATAATATTAGTCATGTTAGTATCACAGGATTTTCCCTTCTAAATAATGTTTCCAATGATTTTCCAATGTCATATCTGAAGCCAAAATTCATTCCTTTACTATAAAAGAGGGTGAAAGGGACTGAGGAGAGGAAAGGGCGGGATGAAGATGAGAGGGGGAGCGTGAGGGAGAGGGAGGGGTATGGGAGGGGAAGATAAGGGGCGGAGAGAGACCTACAGGTTCCTGTCTGTTCCCCAGCCCCATAAAAGGCAAGGATGAAAGCTAGGGAGGGGGAGGAAGGGGCAAGGGAGGGAGCCGGGGGATGTTAGGATGTGGGAGAGCGGATGAAGGGGGTGGGACGGGGGAGAGAAGTATTCTGAGTAGAAATTCACCCCATCACCCCCTTCCAGAATCCCCCATAATTAAAATCAACCCCTCCTCTCTCTTAAATCTTAAGCTTTCACCCCTCCTCCTTTTTTGAATAACCCTGGATCCGCCTATGATTTACCTCCAAGGGAAAAAATACCCAGCCTTATTTTATGCACAGCTTTGAACAGAGCCCCAGTTTGTGTTTACCTATTTGCACTAAGTACTGTTAATGATGACGTAAGTTGTGACGCGTTGTGTACAGTATTGAAGGCAGCAGACATTTAGAAGTTTGTGTTGGGATTTACACTGCATAGATTTCCTGTAGATTCTACATGGAGAGAAACCACATTATTCGATCTACAGGTATCAAAATATCATCTGCAAATCATGGATCTTGAAAGCAGAATGAAGTCCGGTAAGTCACTGATCGCGCTGATCAATATTTTTTGTTTGCACTTTCATCCCAGCATTTTGAGTTTATCCATGGATCCGATTTGTCTGAGGAAGCTGTCGATGAAAGAAAGTCCGCGAAACAAAATTTATGCTGACGTCACGTTGTAATTTTCAAAGAGGATTTTCGGACTAAAAATGATATATGTTGGAAATGATGGTGCAATGTCAGTATTACGTGAAAAGTACCAAACATACATTGGGACACTGGGGAAGTAAGCGAAACGAAGAATATTCAAAGGAGATTGAGAAATCATGGTCATCGATGGGTTTCATTCTGTCGTTAAGTGATATTGTCAAAAAAACAAGCTTGCGCTTCACGTCGATCAAATCGGCAATGGGGAGAATGACGTCATTGACCACGGTTTTTGAACCTATAGGTATAGCATAGAATTCAATTGAAAAACATGATTTTTCCTATATATATACACGTGTTACCTTGATGAGGACTACGTCCTCTATTAAAGTGTATCATATTGTCCTTTCCCCTAGGGTGTTTATCATATTGTGTATCAATCAGTTTCAATTTGATAAGAAAACTATCCTTAGTTCAATATACGCTCTAAATTACTTTTAAAAGTCTATGAATTTTACCACTGAATACAGACATAAATTCAGACAAAACTCTCGAACAATTATTACGTTTTGATAGAATGTGGATTCCAAAATTTCTGTTATAAAAGTTTTTGAAATTTCTAAAACGTGGGTCTTGTAGCATCGTATCCTACCCATCCTGCTACGTCTTTCGGTACATTTTGGACATAACTTTCACGCCTTTCGTTCATATTACATTGTTTAGATTGAGGATCATTGACGAGGGCTTAGTACCCAAAACATGCATGTCTAGCTCTTGCTGCAAATTTATCTGTTCTTAAATGATCTATTGAATTTGGAGACGTTTAACGTTCATATGAATATCTGGTTAAGTACCCGAAACGTGCATCCCTGGTTCATGCTGTAAATTTATCTGTTCTTAAATGATGCTATTGAACTTCCCGGGCACCTGGTCCCACCTCTAGCTTGCTGGGGGTCCGTCGATATTCAGTTTGGTGCTCTATTGTGAGTGCTGTTGAGATTATCGTCAGGATCTTCTTTAACTCATTGAAGACGTTTAACATTGTCATTAGACAGTATTCAATATTAATATATATGTTCTATTGTAATTATTTCAGTGCAACATATGCGCATTTCAACGTGAACTGTTTCATCAGTGATGCACGAGGCGGAATTAAATAGAGGAATTTGAATAAAAATGGATTTATGAAGAACAATATTCTAAACATAATTTTTTATGCCAAATTCTAAACATGAAGTAGAGTTTATGCCAAAGAAACTGCTATTCCATCATGGAGATACACCTTGGTTTAAGAATAATTGATAAAAGTCGGTTACAGAGAATGTACAAATAGATTTCAAGTCAACAGCCGAATCACTGTAAACCTAACCTATGGCAGAATTGAGTACGATTTGACTAATTAAAAAACCGTCATTAGTACGGACAAAAGTTCATCATAAAATGGTTTGTTGGGAAATTCGAACTTTTTCATGAAAGCCTTATTACAAAGGCGTTTGATTTATAATGCAATATATACAAATTGAGGCAGTATATCAAAAGAATATCTAATATAGAAAAATCCAATTTTTATGGTCTGTTACTTCCATTTCTTAACATCGTGAGTACAATTTTTATGATGTTTCGATACTGAGGCTTTTGAATGATGCCCATTTTGTTTTGGGCAATTGTTCTAAAATTTCAATGCGTTGACTTTTATTACACTAAATATTTACAACCCATGTCTTCGAAGTAAAGGAAGAGGGAATAAAACACTTATCGTTATTATCTTTAAACACCATGCATCCATCAGTATAACAGAGATAAAATACTTTTCCGTAGCACAATTAACTCATGAAATTTACGAGTGCTTGCAAATGTTTAAGAATCACGTTCGAGTAATCAAGCTGCGATTTCCATAAAAACATAGTGTGATGCATTAGGAGGCAATTTGACTTCAAAATCAATAATAGTTATTTTGCTGCAGTGCCAGAAAATAATAGTTAATGAGACATTTTTTTTATAACTGTTCATAAAGTTCTGTGTATGTGGCCCGGTAATTCTTTCGCAAATCATAGCGAAATTTGAGTATTTAACCGGATGACAATAATAAGGAAGTGTTCCAACTCTTTACCTGTTTTTGGGAAGTAAATTTCAAACCAAATGTAATTCACCAGACACGTGTTTCTGATAGTAAATCCTCATCAGTGGTACAATACTGTCCTTAATTAAAAGCCGAAATGATTTTCAACACAGCCAAATGTATTTTCAGTAGCGCCCTCTAGTTTAATTTCTTGAATTTCAATTTATGCATTTTACAAAAGACCCAAAATTTCCCGTAGCATCGATTCAGTAGTATAGTTAAATAAAATATATGTCCAAAATATTATTGGAGGATGGTGTTAGGATAATTTAACCTCCTATAATTTCGATGACATTTTTGGATGAGATGTTTCTGAAATATCAAAATAATATATAATCTCAATAATAAGAAATCCCTCTTAAATATTTCAAACCAAATATTAGATCACATAAAGTTTGAAGTAATAATTGTGCTGCATAAAATGTAAACAGTAGACACGTGTATGTTATCCCCAGTGATACTGGCATATACATCATATTCCATCCATCCTGCTACGTCTTTCGGTACATCTTTGGACATAATATTTTCAACACTCTTTGGCCATAATACATTAGATTGAGGATAACTGACGAGGGTTGAGTACCCGAAACGTGCATGTCTGCTCCATACTTCAAATTTTTCTGTTTATATATGATGTTATTGAATTTGAAGACGTTTAACATACTAACAGTTCCTATACAATTGCTATCTAAAACTGATCCTTACAGTCATCACTGGGTATATATTGGTCTCTTTCCTGTGTTTCCGTTTGGGTTTGTTGTGCAGTTTCTTGTGCATATGTTATCCGGATAAGCACACCATTTGCTAATAGCAGATTGCCGTCAGAAGTCGGCACCGGGTGCACATTGGTCTCCTGCCTTTTATGTGTTGTCATTAATGTTTGATCTTTCTGTACGTCAGTTTCGATTGTCTGGTATGATGTTCTAGTGAATATTGTCGTGTCTTTTTGTGGTTTGTAGTTTTGTATGGTGTAATTTACGTATCACTTTCTTGTGGGGTTGTTTCACTGGGTGAGTGCAGGGTGGTCATGCTGGAGATCAACCTTTTCTTGGTTTTGATTTGAGTGTTTTCATTACCTCTCATTACTAGTATTTGTTGTTTGGTTAATGTATATCCATTGTTTGTTTCTGTGTATCTGTGATGATAGTCCCAGGTCCTCAGTGTTTGACCGGTTCCACTTTCGACACTTTTGGAAATTTTGGCAAGAGTCGGGTTTGTACAGTGTTATCTCATTTCTGCAGAATGCAGCCTCTGAATTGGTTCTGCGGGGTCAGAACATATTTTTTTTCAATTTGTTTGCCGAGTTGCGATGTATCAAATGTTCTACATGTCTCTGTCTGTTTGCTCCCCTTTTTACGTTTCATGTATGCGTGTAATGTTAAACGTCTCTAAATTCAATATGATGATATTGTAACGTACTTATAATGGGGATCTCCATCTGATCTTACAGAGAGCCTTGAATGATCTCCTGTTGTTTTTTATTATTTACTATCCGATACACGTGTGTGATGCATTAAAATCGGTTTGAAATTTTATTCAAAAAGGTAACGACTTAGAACACTTCCATTCTCTTTGTCTTGTTCATCAAGATTTGTTTCTTATCAAGAGGCATAAGAAGTGAAACAAAACTTTGATATTTAATTTAATATGATTTGATTCTTCCCCGAAAAGAGATTGCAGGACATACTGAAATTGCAAGGTGGTCTACCTGTACGATAATTTCATACGAATCTGGCTTCAACATGGTCATTTTTGCTGTCAATTTAAGAAATCAATTAATTTCTATGAAAGGCAAATCTAAAACCTAAACATCGAACTAAGCATTCCAATGGTCGAATTCAACTGATTGTCTTATTTGTTGTTTTTTTTTTGGGGGGGAGGGGGTATTTGAATGGTTCACCTTCAAAATTTTAAGATTGTTGACATGTTTAACGTCTTTAAATGCATTAGCATCATTTAAGAACAGATAAATTTACAACATGGACCAGACATGCACGTTTCGGGTATTTAACCCTCGTCAGTGATCTTCAATCTTAACAATGTAATATGACCAAAATCTGTGAAAATTATGTCCTAAATATACCGAAAGACGTAGCAAGATGGCGTGGATATGATGCAACAGGACGCAGATTTTAAAAATTTGAGACAATTTTGTAAAACAAATTTTTGAAATGCGTTTGAAGAAACGACCAACCGACATTGATCGAACTTGGCTATATGTGCCCTCGAGGACTAAACTAGAATGTAATCTTGGAGCACGAATCTATTTTGATGATCAGTTTTTTAATTACATTGGGTTTTGACCGAGTAATCTCATGTCTGACCTTGTAATAGTCCCATCTTTCTTTATCAATCCTGGTCTATAAAGTATTCTCGGTTACTCTGTAACAGCTTTTGTCACCGGATATCATCAGTGAATAAGAATTACCATTACTTTGATAGTCACGTAGAGATATGGTCACATTTGTCCTGTGCAGATCGGTGTTGTGTCCGGCTAGTGGTCTCCATATTGACCAGTCTTTTGTTTAACAATATCTTATCGAGCTTTCATCGTGTTCATGTCATTCGAAGATTGAGTGCAAATCTGACTTAGATGACCTACTTCCGTTCAATTACTTTGCGCAGAAGAGGATTTCTAAATGATGTTTGAAGACTTTCATCGAGTGGTGAAAGAAATGTCATCTTGATAGATACTAGTATTTTAAAGAGCGATTTCTTAATCCTCCGTTTCTCACCTTATTGATACCATGTTCACAGGTATCCCGTATTTCTTATTTCATAAATACGATTTTCACTTACACTCCTCGCTTCTTATGTCATTCACGTGATATTCACAACTAGACTTTCACGTATCTTTTCTAAACTTTGTGACGTAAGGGTATATAAGATCCTCTCCTTTCAGGATCTCTTTTTTCAGGCTTAAGTGAAATCAATGACAAAGTACGATGTATGATTGTATTGTCGTGATACAATCATAGATGTATCATAGATGAGGAGGCGATGTATTCGTGCAATGGAACAATTTGGGGATTTATTTCTAACTTGGTATGTCTATTTCATCCGCAATGCTGATCATGTCTTTCACATCATTACTAAAATCGATATTTTTATGTGAAGTAAGCAAATTAGTATTTCAAGTGGTCTTTTCATTTAATTACTTTCCGAGTCTGATGCTGAAAAGTAGATTTGTAAATGCAACTTCTATTTGAAAAAATGTACAATGTAGTCATCAATTTTCTTTCTAAAAATGAAAATCAAGTCTGGTTATTTTGAAATAAAATCATCATAAGAATAGACTTCGCACCATTCCTCAAACGTTTTTGTCTACTCTTGTTATAAACATCTCGCTGTGTGTAAACTAAAGACTGTACACGAAACGTATCACGACTCACCCTTAGTGAAATAACTCTTGCACGTGGTCATCAAAGTATTGGACCTTTAGCCTCTATCATACTTTTTTTAAGAGTAAAATGTTTGAAATGCATCTAATCTCGGCCAGTCGACATGACCTTCTACGAATCAAGGTACAGCGACTCCAATACCACTTGCTATTTCCTTATACAAGTCGGATACGTTAACTTTCAATTTTTTACGGGTGGCGACCTAAGGAAAAGCTGAATTTAAAAAGTAGATCATACCTTTTCTGTTCATTGAACATGAAATGGTGAATAAAGGAAATTGAAATAGTGAATATAAGAAGAGCGAAATTATAATATAACCTAAAATATATGCCAAATAGCAATGTCATGAGGGAGGTACCTCTTAGTTTCAAAATAATTTATTAAATTTAATATCTGATTTTTTTTTACAAATAAATTCCATGTCAGTGCAGAGGCACATTAAAACTAGGTCAATTCATGGTAGTTTCGTTGCCAGAGGTGAAACTTGATTTTTTGCGAGAAGCAAACAAATGCGAAACAATTCATCTGTATCTTCTGTGCATTTTCTGTATCGAAATTGTATTTGCTGTTCTAATGGCCAATGCAGAATTTTATCAAAACCAACAAATAAAATCACTATAAATACGCAATATCTATTCAAATGAAAACATTAAAATTAATTGAGTGGTATTGATTACGAAAAACACTATTCTAAAGATAAGGTTAAATTAATAAAACATTAACGTGTGAATTTTCCATATGTTTTAAGTCAATGGAGTCTGTGTAACCAAAATACTCACTTTGAATGAGAAGACACTCATCAAAATCTATCCTCTATTTTTGACAAGATCGATCTATATTTTACACAGCAATCGACATTAAATAGATATTAATCAGCTATCTAAACTTAAAACTCCCACTCAGCTTTATATCAAGTGTATCACTCATGTGATGTATAAAAAAACTACAATGAATGACGACATACCTTTCATTTCTAGATCCTGTGAAGAACCCGAAAAGTGCATGACTGGTCCAAGGTACAACTTGAATTTGAAGTCGTTTAACATTTGAACTACTTGGTGAGTGTCACTGCTGGTGGACCAAGAGTCCCCGAGGGCACATGTAGCCAAGTTCGATCAACTTCGGTTGATCGTCTATCTCTTCAACGCATTTGAAATTTTCTGTTACAAAATTTCTTAAAATTTCTAAAACGTGGGTCCTGTAGCAACATATACCACCCATTCTGCTGCGTCTTTTGGTACAATTTTTTGGACATAATAATTTTCATACTTTTTGGCCATATTACATTGTTTAGACTTAGGATCACTGACGAGGGTTTAGTATCCGAAACGTGCATGTCTGGTCCATGCTGTTAATTTATCAGGTCTTAAATGATGCTATTGAATTTGAAGACGTTTAACATTTATCTGTTCTTAATAATGCTATGATTTTGAAGATGTAACATTCTAACAACTGTGTTTTTGCATTGAGAGGGTGATTATAAAAAGTTTGACCAGATCCCGATATATTTGTAAACAAAGCATATTTGAATGTAAACAAATAGTCACACGAGAATAGTCTGGGTTTTACCTCTATATGTTAAAGATGGTGAATTGTTGTGTTCATGTACTGAATTTAAATGATTTTCATTTTTCACTTCATCTAGTTGATGATTTCCAGTTCGCAGTTTTCATCAATAAGAACGAATTATTAATTTTGAGTCGTTAGTGTAAAATGATGGTATCCTCCAAAATCTCCATCTCCCGTGTATGACGAAACACGTGTCTAGTACAATAAAATTGGTATTATAGAACATGTATTTCAAGATTGACAATTTCAATCACTAGGCTGGTATCACTGCTGGTGGACTGTAAGTCCCCGAGGATATCGCTCACCTTGTTTTAGTGTTTACGCACTGCATTGAAAAATATTCTAAATTTCCTGTCATCAAATTAGACCTAAATTTCTAAAACTAAGGGGTATCTCCCTTATTGAATAGCTGGAGTTTCGGCATAGTTTTCGGTTATGTTAAAATTGAGCTCCTTGCGCATGCCCTCCAACGATCTTTGGCCATATTTTTCACTTAAATATGCTTCTGAAAAAACCCTTCACAAAATTTGGAGCCGCTCATTTTGGCAAGAGAAAATTAAAATTCTGTATTGTAGATAGCGCCAGGATAATTCACTTTGCTTTTATTTAAACTGATTCAATTTCCGAAACACGTGTCTAGTACAATAAAATTGGTACCATAAAACATATATATCAATATTTACAATTCTATCCTTTTGTTTAATTTATACCATACAAAAATTCAAGATCCTTGAAAAAAAATATTGGAAAACAGACGAGGACAGTAATATGTCATCCATTGAAGGGTGACAATAAGATGAACACCTCTCTCTTTGACAAACGTGACGATTTCACATTTAACATCACATCTATACAACTAAAGGAACAAATTAGCCGATACTCCATCAAAACGAAAATGACAGAGATAAATGAAGTGATATGAAGATATAGCAAATGATATATTAGGACAATGTGACTTTGATGATTTTAGAAAGAATTACATGTAATTCTAATTAACGTGTAATCATTAATTATGTCTCACCGTTTTCCTAAAATAAATCGGCGTAGGACACTAATCATCTTCTGATTTATACTCCCTTTCTAATCACAGATTTTTAAGTATCATAAATTTAGTAAGACGATTCTTGTATTAGTAGGAGGCTGATGTAATTAGATTCCATATTCTTTTTTTTAAATTGACGACATATAATCTTACAAGAGAACACTCGAGAGGGGTGGTTCATAGTTCAGTTAGTAGAGCGCCGGGCATACAGCCGGACATCTTAGAGAGTCTATGTTCGAATCTCGTCGAGGGACTTTCTGAGAGATAAGCCAGATTACCATGGCAATGAAAAGCATATTTTTTTTTCAAATTCGTGCGGTACAATGTAAATGTCATGCAATACAATTCTGCACAGAATTTCTAAAATTACATTACAATTGTACGTTCTTCGAGACCTATGGGTTATCGGGAAAGTTGGAGGGTTGTGCGCACGTAGTCAAGGACAACCACACCGTCTGCGTCTGACGTGGCAGATGGCCGTCCGAAGTCGGTACTGATTGCCGATTGGTCTCGTTTGGTTATGTATAGTCATTTGGTTGGTGTTTCTATGTGATTTGGCGTTCGAACTCATTGCACCATTTCCGTCTCATTCTGTGCGTGCTGCTTTGTGTTTTTGCAGTGGGTGTCTTGGGGTTTAGCTGTTGGTGCAACAACTAAGTGTTGTTGGAGATTCCCTCCTTTCTTTTTCTCTATATGAATATGTATTGCATACTAGAGTCATACATAACACATCTGAATATGTCAACGTATCTATGACAATCTTTCGATCCCGCGCTTGCTTGCTTTCAAGTATTTCTAATTTCTAGAAAGCAATATTGCCATCATCACTTGTATTAATTTTTCAGTGTATACGCTTTATATTAGCAATTTCAAAGTATGAAAATTATGTTCTTAGGGCAAAGCCTACAAAACATTGATTATAAAGGATATATCGCCATCTGGATTGTTGAAAGTAAGACAGTAAGTGTTTTGAATATACTTCCCTGCCATTGTCGCCATAGCACTTTCTATATAGACATAACGTCGGACAGTGCATGAATTTTATATATTTTAATTTCCATGCTTCATTAACATCGACGGCGGGTGCGGCTAGCCAACAGGGGATGCTTACTTCTCCCGGGCACCTGGTCCAACCTCTGGCTTGCTGGGGGTCCGTCGATGTTTGATTTTGTGCTCTTTTGTGAGTGCTGTTGAGATTGTCGTCGGGATCTTCTTTAATTCATTGAAAGTATCAAAATTTTTCGCCTTGCGATTTGCCATATACTATTTTTTTATGATAGACTAACAGGAGTTTATCCATATCCTGCTAAGGTCGTCTCAGACAAAAGTTGTGGTAAACGAGTTAACGTCTCTAATCAGTGACACAGATGCACGAAGTAGTATAATTAAAAGTCCATATTTTTAAATTAATCGGAAACTTATTCAAAGAGAAAATAGGTATGGTATTTAGAACTATTGACATTCATCCTTTCCCCTTGCGAAGGAACAACAAATGAACTATGCCATGAAACCTTCGTTTATCATTGTCACATCGTCTTAATCAGCATACGGAAAATTACCGCATTAATTACAATCCTAGGAGCACGGACAACTTAATCTTTCATAGATATGAAAAAGACCGGTGTCTTGTCAGCAATTCTCCGCAACTGATGTTCTAAGCCTCCGTGATTTCATTGAAACACGAATCTGCACTAATTTCCCGTCATTTATTTTGGTTTTGTAGACTAACTTGACAGGCGATGGTAAACAAAGCATTGTTATGTAGGGGAGAAAATGCCACCGCTTGACAGATTTTACCGTATTATTGGGAGAAACGAACAAAATTGAAAACAAAGAGTGAAATGTTTATGTTCTTATGTACACAGTCATGTATATCATCTTATTTGTTTGTCTTATTCAAACTATCCAGTTGTAAAGCATGGTTCATCGCACATTTCAACAAAAATACTCTGCAGCATTATGAATTTTTTCCCCTAAATTCCATAGTAGAGTATGTTTTTTTACAATGTGTCTCTTTGTTTTCAGAGGTATTTAATCTTAATCAGTTAGAAAATTAA
This sequence comes from Pinctada imbricata, assembly GCA_033119305.1. NCBI lineage: Eukaryota > Metazoa > Mollusca > Bivalvia > Pterioida > Pteriidae > Pinctada > Pinctada imbricata. The sequence goes on from VSWD01000012.1 coordinate 25,765,323, forward strand.
ATTTGGGGGAGGTTCACCAACTGCCAAAATCGGCCCTAAATTTTTGCGAAAAATGATTTTATGAAAATTATGATTCAGTATCTCTTATATTTATCTCAAATACCTGCCGATATAGAAAGTAAATATTTTTCATTGCCAAAACGTCACGTGCGTTAGTTATGACGTCACATTTTGACGTCATTTGCTCTGCAGGACGGAAAATGAAGGAAAATCGCCATATTTTTTGCATAAATCTTTAAAATTAGTATAGGCGCCAACCCTCACCCAACATAAATTTTACGTTGATCGAAAGATAGATTGCAAATCTAACTTTTTATATAAAAATTATTTTGGGTGAGGGCTGGCGCCCTACTTATTTTCATAAATTTTACGACTTTAAGCCGATTTTGAAGTCATATCTTTCGGTGTATTGCACGTAAATAAAAATATCTATTTGGTATTTCAATCAACCAAACATTTAGCTTCCTTGATACGAAATACAATCGAAATCTAAAACATTCTAAAATCAGGGCCGATTTTCCATGTTCCCGAACCTGCTCCTTTCAAAAAACCCAAAATCAGTATGCTAAAATTATAATCAATTGGCAACAAAACCATTAAAATTACAAAAATCAACAAAAGAAAAATATTATTTAAAGGAGCATTCATGACGTTTTTGCTTTTCTATATGAAATATGAATCAATGTGAAATGTAAGGAAAATCATCGACCAGCTGTCCTCTCTGAATGTTGGTCGAACTCCGCGAGTGATTGCATGCATAAGCTCGCTCCAGCCAGCTTGTAGAGCACGGATAGTTCTCGTGCGCCTTATGTTTTAATATCCATTTAGCATTCATTTCTGTGTTAGTAACGACACACCATAAATATATAACTTCTGTTGAATAAGATAATTATTAAAATCTGAACAACGTAATGTATATCAGAGAAGTACCCATCAACCATAAACAGGCTACTCATATGCCAATGTATGGCAATCATCTACGTAAATGTTGAATGGTGTCATTAACCGGATCACAGGAGCAAATCCCTCCACTAATCCGATACCAAGCGGCCTTGAAGATAATATCATATTGTAAGATGACACCATAAAGAGGACAGCAAAACATAGGGACCTCAAGTGAAAACAGATAATTATGTAAGTATGCTTTACATGCATGATTTTATTGACGTGGTACTGCTTTTATGGATGGGAACAGATATATTTTCCTACTTTCCACTCCTACTGAAGTTTAAATAATAAACGTTTGTATACATCGCCAGGTTGGTTTTTTTTTTTTTTGGCATTTATTGATATCGATTAGTTATATGGTATTTTTTCTGTGCATCAAAGGCGCATTTTATTTAAGAAATGACTGTCTTACTTTAGGTGTTCAGGATAGATTCTGGTTGGTCATGTGGAAAATCCGTGAATCGATAAACGATTTTTTTAATTTGGTGTATTTATTTTGTAAAGAGTGCGCGGCTCCAGATTTCTTGTAGTGTTATTAAGTAGTATAATTAAATAAAATCTATGACTAAAGAGCATCTGAAGGAAAGTGCTAGTAGGATTTTTGCATTCGTTGCAGGAGAATCACGAATATTTTGAGTCTGAATTATAAGATTAATCCTTGTGGCCATTTACTCCTATTCTTTATCTAACAAAATCTAAATTTTCTTTTTCTTATCACCTAGAATTCATTAACAAGAATTGTAGTGCCAAGGAATTTCTTGGAAAAGGGGATGACAGACAGCTGATAATTTACGTGTATGTATGTAAAGTTAGACCGAATGGCTAATTGCTTTTTCTCCTTTGAGAGAACAATGAATGAATAAAATCAATTTGTTATTGGGAAGAAAAACGAAGTATGAAAGAGGAACGGTAGTAATTGTATTCACGAGTTGAATAGCTGTTCTACCACATAAAACTGGAAACTAAATAAATCCGATATGATCGACTTGCTTTTTATGATCTTTTAGACAGTAAACCACTGAGAAAAGAATCTAGAAGTACAATATTTGCTGGAGTCTATCATATTGTATTGCAATAGATCGTACTTATATAAAAAACAAAACGAGGAAAAAAAGGAACTCTAGACTACGATAAAAAAAATCAACGCGAAACACGTGTGCAAGAAGATAAGAGTATAGACATTCAGTTAGAATATACTAGGACAGACCGAGACGACTGGTTATCTATAGCGTCCATGAAATTTAAGAGACAAAACATTGATAAAGAAGTGATCGGGGGATTTACTAAAATAAGACTCTGACACCCTCATAAATGTATGGTCCTGAAGGTCGTATTAAACTACTAAGGGAATAACGAACCGTTTAACGGAATCTCACACCAGGGGTAGAAGAAATAGAGCTGTTCAAGAACGGGTTTGTCGCCTGTCATATGTTTGATCCTAAATATGTGACATTGACCTTGCAGGCAACTTTGACCCTCCTCGGGTATTGATTTGATGTAAGTATGACGTAAGCCAATCACGTAACAGCCATTAACGCGAATGTGCGACTACAAGACGAGCGGACGCCGAACAGGGTGACCCCTGTATATCTTTCTTGCATTGCTGGGGAAATGAAAAAAAAAAACATGAATCGGTAAACCAAAAAGTATCAGAACTTAAAAAAGGGGAGGGAACTTGTAGTTTTTCAGGTGTACGTGATCAACTACATAAGATTCAGTAAGAGTAGGTAACAAGGCATTTGTCCAATACCAAGAAACTTGAGTGAATTGAGAGTTAGATAAACGGTGCCATTTACAGACAGAAAGACTCATTCATCTATCGTCTTGGATTCGGAATTTGACTTTCATGAACTGATTGCCGATTCTATCTTGCTATAGTCTAGATCACCTAAGAGCTAGGTGTGCTACTCCTCGCCTCCTATATCGTTCCTAATATGTCCACACAATACTAATATTTTACTAAAGAATAATGTGGGCAAAAATATACCGTTCACAATTTTAGCAGTCGTAACGTCGCATGTTAGATAAAATCGTATTACAATTAAAATATTTCATAGTAAAATTAAATTTCACGCAACCTCTCTACCAAGCTTTAGTGTATACAAATCAGAAACAACAATTTTTATCTAGGTAAAGCGCTAGGTTCATTTCACGAATTTGTTTATTTAACATGTTTAAGTTGCATTTCTGTTTAAATTTCGGAAGCTGTAAAGTGTAAATGTTTGTTTGATACCATTTCAATGTAACATTCAGTGACATGCTTAATACCAAATATCATCGTTATCTGAATTAAGAAATTTTGTCTTTCTTTTGCTAGCATGAATATTCATGAGCTCAAAGAGTTATGGTACATAAACATGTACCATAACTCTTTGAGCGCATGAATCAACTTCTTTAACTCATAAACATGATTCAGTAGAAAAGAAAAATTAATAGAATCGAGACAAAAATGAAGCGAATCTACCAAGTTCCATGTACTTTAAAATCTGAGATGCTACCGTAACTCACCGACTTTATATAATGGTTCAATGAAAGTTCAAGGCACGTATTACATTGTCATACAACATTGAGTAGATTAGTATTTTGTTTGCTCGTTAAAGAGCAGATTATTTACTGTCAGCAAGAGACATTAAAGATTCCGTGATATATTATGATACTTTTAGACATAAAAACAGGATAACATTCATGGCCTTTTCCAAGGCAAAAAGACACTTGAACCTTTATAACTTGACAACCAAGAATTCTATGCGGACGTCTTCCGGTATTTGTTATTATCATTAATCAAATATTTAGGTATTGAGCTTGCTAATGGCTTTATTTAAACAGTTCATTCTTCGAACATTTTAGACATGGAAAAGCATTCTGATACATGTATTTCTGTTGAAAATCGGCAAATACTGAATTCACAGAGTATTTTTAAAAATACGTGATTGAATTAATACGTATTAATTAATCAAAGAAATTGAAAAAAGTATAATTTCTAATTTAATTTCTTTCCGTATTTTTACGTTGATTTCATCGCTGTTAAGATTTTAGGAATCAAATTGTAGCTTGTATCAGAATCCTTTAGTTTTGTCTAGTTGTGGATTTACCATTTTTTTGTAAGGCAATTGATTATTAGTTGGGTTTGGCTTGTTTTTCTTTCACTCACTGATTGCTTTGTCACAGGCCTTGACAGAGTAACTAAAATGTAATGAGTTACGTAGCCTAACAGGAAGATAAAAAAGACACGAAAACTTAATGTTTTCGTGTCACAAAAGGACATCTGTATTGGAAACTATATTTTAAAAACAATACAGTCAATTCAGTCAGTGAACAAAAAGACATAAATGATTAATCCTTAATTGTCATTTTTGAAAAAAAATGTTCTATAGTACCAATTTTGTTGTACTAGACACGTGTTTCGGGTATTTTAATCCCCATGTCAAACAGTTTAGATAAAGCCAAAGTGAATTTTTCTGGCGCCACTTACAATACAGAGCTTTAATTTCCTCTTGCCTTAATTAACGGCTCCAAATTTTGTGTAGGGTTTATTCAGAAGCGTAATTAAGTGAAAAATATGGCAAAAAATCTTTGGGAGGGTAAGTGCAAGGAGTTTAATTCTAAACATGACGAAAAAAATATGCCGAAACCCAACTTAGGACAGAGCTATGCAATGAGGGAGATACCCCTTAGTTTTAGAAATCTAGGTCTAATTTGATGACAAGAAATTTAGAATATATTTCAATGCAGTGCGTAAACACTAAAACAAGGTGAGTGATATCCTCTTGGACTTACAATAACAGACAAAACAGAACCCCCTCCCCCACCAAGAAATAATAAGACAAACAGAGACAATAACACATTGAAACACAAAAGACCGTAATAACAATGTAAAAAAAAGATAATTCTAGTTTTTATCATCATTGTTATTATATGAAAATGGTCGGATTTCACCTGATGAAGTCATTCCAATCCAAAAAATATCAAAACAGTTGGTTATTGTAGTAAAACATCAAATATCGTCCAAATGACAGTCTTTCAAGTGTTTTATTTCTTGAAGAGATTCCAGATAAGATAACCTACAGCAGCCGGTATATGACAAATATGGATAATGACCAGATCCCTGTATACAGCACAAAATCGATTGTTTAATATATATTCAATAGTAATTATTTCAGTGCATGAAACGCCCAAATCAACAAGTAAAGTTCGTACGAAATTGTCAATCTTGAAATATATGATCTATTATAAAATTACAGTGCATCATATGCGCAATTCAACAAGTTATATCTCATCAGTGATGCTCGCGGCCCAAAAGAGGAAATCCAAAAATATAAATAATGAAGAGGAAAAAAAACTATACTTGACCTTAAATATCTGAGGAAAAAAACTATACTTGACCTTAAATATCTGAGGAAAAAAACTATACTTGACCTTAAATATCTGCTAAAGAAGTTACTAAGAACAGAGATATGCCATCAGGGAGATACCCTTCAGTTTTAGATAAAAAATCATGACATTTGACCTGTCTGTTAAAGAATCTGCTAAGGACAGAGCTATGACATCAGGGAAATACCCCTTTAATTCAAGAATAATTTTATCGAATTTGTGACAGAGAATATACAAATATATTTCAAGTCAGATGCCGAAACACAGCGAAATTAACACAAATTCAACACAACATTGTTATAATAAGACATAGCTCTGACCTATGCTTGTACTCTAGTTTTCATTTATTGGTATAATTTACAAGCATTAGCTATTTTTATACAACAGCAATTCAAATCACCGTAACATTGTAGCAGATCGTTGATGGCAGAGAAAAAGTCTAGTAATGTTAAACGTCTTCAAATTCAATAGCATTATTTAAAAAAATGATATGTTTCTAAATGTAACAATGAATGCATATAATAATTCAATACAAGCATAAAATAAAATGAAAAATAATAGGGAAAAGGCCATTTTAAAATTTGTAGAATGCAGCATGTCAAAACCACCGCGTGCGACAACGGGAACTGACGGACGACTTCATATTCAATTTCCAATGCTCTATAAAATACACATGTACTTGTAATGGAAAAAAAACCCACTGGAAAGAACACAAAATCGTCCATTACACATCGATGTGTCTACGAGAGAGTGATTTAAGATGGTAGATATGATCGAGATCGGATACAAATTAGATAAATTGTCTCATTGTGTGCATCATAAAATTATTTCCTTAAGAGGACGGAATGGTGCATTGTTTTCGTATTGACAATTATACATTGAATGTCGATTCAAGGTAGTGTAGCGTAGTTCACAGGGATTTATCGCGCTTCCTGCTTGCATGATGTACTATTGGTTATGTTAATAAGCCAAAATACATAAAGCAAGCGGGAAGTGCGATGAATGACAATTATGGACAATGACCATATCCCTGCACACAGCACAAAATCGATTATTCAGAAAATCAGAGACCGAAGGCATACAAAATCAGGACAAAACAGGAACCAAAGCAAACAAACAAAAACCTCCACTCTGAATCCCTTTTGTGTGGTCACTGAGGAAGTTCTACTGTCGATACGGGGAACTCGTCATACGCTATATGATGTTCCAATCTCCAGAATGGTGGATGATATTTTGTCTTAGACCATTTGTACCACCCAACCACAGAATATGCTTATATTTTCCGAAATGGAAGTTATCGGGTGTGACAATTCTACCGAACTGAAACGACGGATGTTGCATGCAAGCGAGAGATGCTGACTCTTCCTGGGCACCTGGTCTCAACCCCATATTCGGAGTTCGCTTCTTTTCATGTGGTGGAGGTTTGTTTGCTTTGGCTCCCGTTTTATCCTGATTTTGTATGCCTTCGGTTTATGATTTTCTGAGTTATCGAATTTGTACTGTGTATGGAGATATGGTCATTATCCATATTTGTCATTTAGAAAGGTGTGTCAGGAAGTTAAAGGTAAAGCAAACAATTTCAAAAAGTAAACGAACTCGGAATGATATAAGCGACGCTGAAATATTGTATTTTACAAAAGACAATACAGACATTAAAGACACAAATACTAAATCGCTTGAGACTTTGTTAAGTTTCCATCAGATAATGAGTTTGGTAATAAAATTTGCCGATGCAAATACTACTCACTATCCGATTATCGCAATGGTTTTGTTTTCAGAAAAATAAAGCTTTACCTATCCAGGACAAAAAAAAAACCCCATTACATTAAAAAAAATCTAACTCAGAACTAATTTCAATATTTTATTTTCATTCCGAGGTTTCGTAACCGTTCCAATGGGGATTCTTATGATTTTGCATTGCCTTCGCGACTTTGAGACTGAATAACTGACGGGTACTTCTGATGTTTATACTGTTACAGAAAATTCAATAACCAAATTGCATGTACCATATAATTATAGTCACAAGTCATTTGAAAGTTTTTATCTCGAACAAAACAAACTTTGTTAACAAATTTGCTAGAACTATTTTAATGAATAATGATCGGTTAATGGTATACCTGCTTGGTTGCTTGTCCTCCCCCTGCTCTTATCTGCCTTTAGCTATTTGTTGATGTGTTTTTCGTGTCGTCCGCTGTGATTTGTTGTATGTGTTTGTTAAGATTCAGGGAATGACAAGTGATGGCAGTGAACTTTTAGAAAAATTTGGGTTTGAATTGCAGGTGTTATGACTTCGACAGAGATATTCATGTAATTATTGATGAAAGTGACAAAAACAAATTATAAACCAGGAAGCTAGTTAACAATCTGCATATGACGGGCCATGATGTGAGTAAATGAGAAATAAAGGTATTGGTCTTTATTCACGTCAGAGGAAAGAGTCTTTGACTTCCGTTTGTACTTGTTCAAGTTTCATTGGCTTTGGACGTATATCAGTACACGAAACGAGCATGTCTGGTCCATTCTGCTCATTGATCTGTGCAATGAATTTGAAGATGTAACATTCTCACTTCGGAATTTTATGAATTCGAGGCTCGCAACCGTTCCTATGGAAAATCTAATGCTTTTGCCTTGCCTTCTCGACTTTGAGACTGAATAAGTGATTGGTACTTCTTTAATGTTTATTCTACAATCTTTTAGCATGTTTGCAATATTCGACTCCTGATAAATACACTTATGGACGTACCGTGAAACCTGCCTTTTCACTAAAAGAATTTTTACCAAAAATAAAATCGGCGAATCCCCTGTCAGAAATTTAGTTTTATCTCGAGTCGTCAGCCGAGCTGTAAAACTCAATTTCTGACAGGGGATTCGCTGATACCCTGTCAGTTGTTGAAAAAGATGAGTTAAAGAAGATCCTGACGACAATCCCAACAACACTCACAATAGAGCACAAAATTGAGCATCGACGGACCCCCAGCAAGCCGGAGCTGGGACCAGGTGCCCGGGAGGAGTAAGCATCCCCTGTTGGCTAGCCGCATCCGCCGTCGATGTTCATGAACGAAAATGAAAACAATTCATTAAATGCATGCACTGTCTGACGTTATGTCTATATAGGCACGCATGGTAACCCCTAAGTATCTTCAATGAATTGTCTCATCAGGGTCTGGTAGGACAGTAACATTGGGCAAAGCTTCCTGATTTCAATTTTTTTGAGTTGAATCTAAATTTGTTTCTATCTTGAGGCATTAATCACAAGGTATTCACTTACCTCTTTCTCTAATATTTCTGTTCGAAATCTTATAAGCCAAAGGTCAAATATCCCCGTGACTTATGTTAGACATTATGCGACATAAACTGTCATACAAATACATGTAGAGTATATAGATAGCAACTGCAGGGATTAGAAGAAATGGTCAAGACAGATAGATGTCATCGTTAGTGGAAATGTGAATATGCTCAGCTTTATCTATCTACCTAAGTCGTTATTATGTGAAAGAGGTGATGAGAGGATATGAAAACAAAAGGTATGGGTGTGATACTACGAAATTTTATAAACCAAAGGTCAAATAGCCCCGTGACTTATGTTAGACATTATGCGACATAAATTGTCATACACATACATGTAGAGTATTTAGATAGCAACTACAGGGATTAGAAGAAATGGTCAAGACAGATAGATGTCATCGTTAGTAGAAATGTGAATTGTGAATATGCTCAGCATTATCTATCTACCTACGTCGTTATTATGTGAAAGACTGAACTTTATAAGAGGATATAAAAACAAAAGGTATGTGTGTTACATTGTATACTCCGTCAAAGGATGGGTATTTTTTACATTGGTGTTTGTGTTTAGGGCATGACCAAAGCTATATGAATGCATCGGTCAAACCACAGAACTTCAGCAATCAGCATGAAAATGATTAGTGAAATGAGCCTGCTTAAATAATATGAATTAAACCATTTTCAAATAAGCTGCTAATATTTTGTTCTATTCGATGTTTAATTTCTGAAGCACTTTCTGTTGCGTTTTTATTTTTTGTACTTTTAAACTTTTGTAAAATATATTATGACAACATCCTTGCGTCTTCCAATCATTGGTTCTTCCCACATTTTTAATTTAGCATAGCTTCCAGTACACAAAGCTTTAAATTAAAATAAGTGGCTCTGACTCTCCACGGTCACCTAGTCTCCCATCTGAATATTGTTTATTCCGGGGTTCGTAACTATTCCAATGGATTTGCCCTACCTCTCGATTTTAAGACTACTGAGTACCAAATAGGTCATTCTTTCTGTTTATTATGTAAAGGTATTTTTGCTTCTTTGAATCATTTATGCTTGAAAGGTACATTACCCGAAATATCAAGTTCAATGAAACGAACTAGAATCTTCATGTCTATAAGGCTACACGCTGGCAGACGCGTTGCAACCATTGTGTGAGTCGGCACAACAAATACTTGAAATTACAAGCATAAATCTAATTTGGTGATGGTGGTTTCTTTCATATGTAAAATTTTCTAAAATCTACTTTCTTGAACTTCAGAAGACTATTCTCTCATAGCAGAGTTTAAAACATTTTAACCTTAAATGAAGTCCAAATTAATTTGTCTATTTCAGGTCAAGAGCTCTTTATCAGAGAATAGAATTTATTGTCTCTGGTCCCATATATGTCGAAGCTTCCGCTTAGTTTGCATGATTTCGCCGGATCTAGAAAATCTTAATATTCTTTGAGTGCTGATTTTGTATTGAAATCAGGAAATTACCAGTCGTTTATAGAAATTGTTGTTTCATTTGATTAAGTGTAAAGCTGGGCTCAATCATACGAATCATGAAAATGCAAATTGTTCACGCCATCAATTTTGATACATTAATAAACGCCTTTGTAACTCCAATCGATAGTAGACGTGGGAAAAAGACAAAAAGAAAAAGTTGAAGTCTGAAGTAGTATTATTTCATTGGTTACAAAAAGAAATTTATTATGCTACCACAAGTATAACCATAGACATATAAATGGTCCGCATGAAGTCAACTAAAGTGAAATATTCAGAAGGAACAAATCCTTATTTTTGAATAAAAAACAAAATCTTGCAGAAAATTGTTGACGACTCTATACAATTTACTGACGAGAACTTACTCGATGAGGCGTAACTTGTTGAAATGAGCATATGGTACACTTATATTGCTATTGTAACAGTAGAATTAATACTTCAATATTGATTATTGCATATATCTGTACATGTCTGACATAAAACCCGTCTATTCTTGAAGAAATAAAGTATAGGGAATTCATTGAGGAGAAACCACTTATATAGTATAATTGGCGTAAGTACGATGAACGTTGCTAAATTTTAAATCAACCCTTTAGGAAATTTGGAGCCGCACACTCTCTGCAAATTTCACAAAGTTAATTTCAAAAAATAAAACCAGAGAGCGCTGTTAAAAATGAATTTTGGCTATATCTAAAAATCACTTTAGATGGAAGTATCACTGATGGTGATTTTATATCCGAAACACGTGTTTGGTGCATAATAAATTGGTTTGAAATTTTTTCTTCAGGAAGGTATAAAGTTGAAATACTTCCGTATATTGTACTTGAGTTGATTATATTGTTCAAAGGGGCTTCTCTCCGACAGTAGATTTTGAATACGTCTATGGGATATATTGTCCGTTTTAGCTTCGTTTGTCATACTTCAAAATCTAAGTCTATGACTTCACAAAGAAAAAGTCATTTTTTCACTTGCTGATATTGATATATGGGTAAAAAAATCAATGAAAAAATGCATATAGCCGTACATTTATGTCTTGCAAAGCGAGAAATGTCAATAAGCGTTTTTAGATTGAGGATCACTGACGAGGGTTAAGTACCAGAAACGTGCATGTCTGGTCCATGCTTCATATTTATCCGATCTTAAATGATGCTATTGAATTTGAAGACGTTAAACAATTGTTTATTAGATGGCGAATTGTTGACTTCTTCCCCGCATGGAATCGAAACGTATGATGTTGTGATTCCTTACGGAGGTTTATGATTGTTTTCCATCATTTAAGAGATAGAGATACTGCACAAAATTGATGAGACGTTGCGGTAGGGCAATGCTAATAAGTAAGTCTATTTTTATATATCTGAAAAGTCTATAGTTTTTGCAAACACTCCAAGAGTTCGTTCAGATGGAACGATTTCCTGTCGTCGACAATTGATTGAAATAACTTTTTCATTTACCTGGACGATGTGGATTGATCTATTACGCATTGCCCTACTGCAACGACGCGTCAGTTTTGTAAAGTTTAACTAAGAAAATGAAAATGAAAAAAACTATGTAAGGAATCACAACACCATAGTTTCTATCCCACACGGTGTTTTTGCTTATGTAACTATTATTATCATGAATTATTTAACCATTGGCTCCTCCACTAACTATTAACATAATGCTTTATAAGATTTTTTTCTGTTTTGCAGATTAATCCATATGGATATACTTCAAGAAAACAACCTGACGATTATTATACAGACATGGATGATCCTTCAGAATAGATCATTTACTGCGGAAGAAATAGCTAGAATATACGATCATTTTCTCCAAAATGCCAACGCAAGTCTCGATGTTGGAAGTGAATTGTATGTTACGGTTGACCTCACACAGTTTGTCGAGTACAGAATTCATCAGGCATTGCAGCTGTATGTGCCACCTCTATTGCTCACTATTGGAATCATTGGAAATGTACTATCATTCTACATCTTGCGGCACAAAACAATGACGCGTCATACCACCAACTTGTTTCTTGCAGTCCTTTCAATCGCAGATTCACAAGTCTTGTTTATTGGACTTTTCAGGAAATGGATAGATGTTTTGATTGGTACAGATATTCAAACAGAATCGGATTTTCTTTGTAGAACGGTCGCCGTAGTGGCTTATACTTCTAGTCAATTTTCTGTTTGGCTGATCGTTTCAGTGACAGTTGAAAGATACATTGTTGTATGTCACGCTCTAAGAGCTTCGCGAATTTGCAATATCCGCCGATCGAGAAAGCTCGTTGTAAGTCTTGCTTTGGTATTATTCGCTTTGAATTTTCATTTCTTTTTCACGATTGGAGTTCAAACCGAAATATTTCAGGACGATGTAGTGAAAAGGTGTGATGCTTTGTCATCTTTCCATACTCTAGTCACCAAAGTTTGGCCCTGGATTGACGCCTTGGTCTACAGTATCATGCCCACACTGACAATTATAGTATTAAATGTGCTTATCATTCGTCAGGTTTTAATTGCAACGTACGGGCGAGGAATACTCCAGAACGGCCATTTGATACAAGTGGAGGTCAGACGACAAAGAACAAAAGACAGTAATGCAAAACTGACCATAATGCTACTCACAGTATCATTCACCTTTCTAGTCACTACGCTGCCAATGAATATCGTCATGATCACTAGCTTATTCTCGGTTTCAGAGGATTCTGATCCCCGCAATGACGCTAAAATGTGGTTAATACGGACTACAGCTGAGTTGCTCATGTACCTTAATCATTCCATCAACTTCTTCCTGTACTGCGCGACAGGACAGAAATTCCGGAACATAGTCATCCGCTTAATTTGCAGACGATCAATTTCCAACGCGTCAAATATGTCTGATCATAGTCAACACCTATATTGCTCAAGGGCATACGGCGTGAACGGATGTACTCATCTGAAAAACAATAGCAATGAAGAAACGGCGGTTTAACGCCTTCAACGTAGCGCAAAATTGTTTAATTATGGCTCAAGACTGTTTCTACGATCATTCAGAAACTATCAATCGGACCATCTGACACTTTATTTGTCTTTACTTGATAAGCGCTGAAGAAAATATGACCTCAATCATCTAAGTTCTTTCTTTTGTTATAAATTATCCCTTGGTGAAGATATTCTAACTGTGACGTGATATGTTATAAAGATGTTGTTGAAATTTTGAAAAATTCTATTTTCCAAATACGAATTTCATAGAGCATCCCTTCCTATGTTTTGTACATTTGTTATTGTTGAATAATACATAAAACATACATCAATTATTTTATTCATCATTTGAACCTCTTGAGTAAAGTACTTGCAGTCTATGATGATATTGACCCAAAAAGACCCATACAAGGAGCCAAAAGATATAGACGTATCATTAATAAGTGGTCGGTAGTACATCGTCGAAGAGGAAGATAGCAATCTTAAAACATCACTTAATGGGTTTCCATCTCTTATTGCTTCTTTATTATTGCTATTATTTGTCAAACCGTCAAATGGGGTTGCTCTGGACTGTGAAGATTGCTTCCGGAGGAGCCTTTGTCATTATCGGGAATGATGCTTTCAAGCTAGGACTTCACATTTTAATAAATTTACCTCGGTGCGCCTGATTTAAAAAATGATAATCTATCATCATCTTTGCAGCTATCTATCTGATTCTTTGATGCATCGTTTATGAATGGGAAAGCGTCCATGAAAATAAAGTCTTCTCAATGAATTTCGCCGCGATATTTTCAACGGGATCGGCCTCTCATAAGTTATCAGTCATACTCCTGGGATTTATCTCATACTACGAAAATCCAAGAAATATAGTCGTCAAGCTTTATCCTGATCTTACCTGATCTGTACATCAAAATGTACATCGAGACAATAACAGAATTTGACAGGTTTCAATGGAGCGAGCTTGTGCGACGGGTGTTGCATGCAATCAGGAGACGCTGACTCTCCTCGAGCACCTGGTCGCACTTCGGAATGTTGTTAATTCCGGGGTTCGCAACCGTTTCGATGGGAATTCTCACGATTTTGTCTTGCCTTCTCGACTTTGAGACTGAATAACGGTTAGGTACTTCTTTGATGTTTATTTATCCCGTTATATAGTGTAGGAATGCTTTTGTACGAAATATTTTTTTTTGCGATTTCCGAAGCGAGAGATTTACATCTGTCAATTTTAAAATATCCATCTATCGCGTAAACACTAGAAGGCATACCGTAGCGCCCTTTGGGTGCAACGATAATATCAGCAGCATAGGAAACTTAACAAGAAGGGAGGATATCTCCAACAAGACCCGGTTGTCAATCGGTAAATGTGACTAGCTTATTCAACAGACCACAATCAAGACCTCGAAATCATGACATTCGTAAATATAATAGGCCTGAGATACATAGTTTCTCCTTGGATGGCTTGGTTCCATTTTTGAATGAGCCTCTAGGCCTGCATTATATTCGTACCGAATTATACCCTGTTCCTTTACGGAAATGAGTTAAATTATACTCTGTTCCTTTACGGAAGTTACACGAAATCTACGAATATACCAAGGACCTCACATTTACCGATAAACGTTCCCCAGAATACAGACTACAAGGAGTGATCTTGGATATTTTACTTTTCGTTTATTTCAAGCAGTTAGATCAGATAAATCAGAGGGGAAAACAAACCGTCCTTTCATTAATATAAGATTTGCAAACAAAGATATTGATAAATTAAATCTTGGTCAAATTTTGAATCACAAAACTGTCACAGAAAAAATCCCACCATATTTCTCAAGAAAAGAAACTCTTTGTACTTCCTATAGCTACACACCAACAGTTGCATCTAAAATTTACCATTACGAACGATTCTTGCAGTGTATTGATTTAAGTAATCCCTCACTACATCCACTTCCTTGCGAATGTTCTTCATCGGATTTCAACTACTCCCTTTGTGGACACGTTACTAGTGATCTTAGTATGTGTTGTCCATAAAAAATCAAACAATTGCGGATTATCTGAGCAGTATTTATCATTCGGAGCTTGAAGTCAAAGAAACTACAGAGACAAATAATTCAGCATAATGTTGTCCTACGACACTGATGATCACATGAACACCTCACTCTATGACAATCGTGACTTCAATTTCAGCATACCAAACTTTCCTTTTCTGAGTTGCAACATCCTTCATCGCCTGCTTATGGCGTGTTCATATCTCATTTGATACGCTATGCCAGAGCAAGTACCAAATATACGGATTTTGTTCTGAGAGCTAGGCGTCTTACAGATAAGCTTCTCAGTCAGGGATATGTTGTAACCGACTAACATCGTGACTGAGGAAGTTCTACGGTCGATATGGGGAACTCGTCATACACTATGATGTCCCACTCTCCAGAATGGTGGATGATATTCTGCCATAGACAATTTGAACCATCCAACCAAAGATTGACTCTATGTATTCCGAAATGGAAGTAACCGGATGTGACAGTTCTACCGAATTGAAGCGGCAGGTGTTGCATGCAAGCAGGATATGCTTACTCTTCCTGGGCACCTGATCTCACTCCCATATCGGGAGTTCGCTTCTTTTCATATGGTGGTTTTTGTTTGTTTGTTTTGGTTCCAGTTTTGTCCTGGTTTTGTATACCTCCGGTTTCTGATTTTCTGAATTATCGATTTTGTGCTGTATACAGGAATATGGTCATTGTCCATATTTGTCATAGATTCAGTATAGAACATTTCCTTCAGACTGTTTCTTCATAGACATGTGATCGTGATTTAAATGAATTAGATTGCTGTTAAATTGCAACTCTAAGAATATAATCAATGGAATAGTGAAATTTTATCGTTTAATTGTGATTTTTGAGTCCCTAGGTGTTTCCAGTGTGACAAGTTCCATATTTAAAGAAAACTTACATAATCTAGTACTCCGTGGACACAAACATGTATTTATAGAAATAAAGCTTAAAGGGACGTTGTCCCTAAAAATTAATTAATTTTACAAAATTTTGGAATGCAAAATCTTTCTTTTCATATGAAAGAGTTAAAGAAGATCCTGACGATAATCTCAACAGCACTCACAATAAAGCACAAAATTAAACATCGACGGACCCCTAGCAAGCTAGAGGTGGGACCAGGTGCCACATTACAAGAAAGTATACATTACGTTACCGACTCGGACTTCTGGACCCTAATTCTAGTACTTCGAACTAGTACGCGGACTTCAAACTATAATTAAGAGTTAACTGTCTTTGTCCATTAGATTTTCGAAGGCAATCAGTAGTTTTTGTTTATTGGTTTTGGGTTTTTTTTATCATAATTGAGACAAAGGAGGGGATCTCAAACAACACCCGGTTGTAGCACCCATAGCACAACACCCAATGAAAGCAGACAAGCACGGAAAGAGACAGACGCATAAGGGACAAGGAACGTCAACGCACAACACAGAAACATCAAACACAAAGGACTACACATAAACCAACGAGGCAAATGGGCAACCGGTGCCGACTTAGGACGGCCATCTGCCACGGAAATAGCAGAAGGTGTGGTTATCCTGGATTACGTGCGCACAATCCTCCCACTTTTCCGATTACCCAGAGGTCTCGAAGAACGTGCAATTGTGGTGTAAAACAACCTCCTCACTGTCAGATGACCACACACAGACCGCAAAACGCAGGGGCCATAACAACACAGATGAATATGTAAATGGATATAAAAAGAGGGCGTACGTAATACAATCCGTGCTCTGCAGCCGCGAGCTCATGTATGTTATCACCCGAGGTGTCAGACTGACATTCAGAGAGGAAAGGTGGTCGGGGCCCTGTCTTCTCTAAAGAGGTTTGGACAGGGTCCGTCATGGAGTCCCGTCGTCACAGTCAGTCAGAGTACAAGTTTTAAGAATGCGCTTGTACAAGACTGTAGATTGGTCAAGTACCAAGCCTAGTGTCCGTCTGGTGACATTAGGATCATATCCACGGTATAAAAGGCGTTTGATGATTCTGACGCATTTTCGATAGTGATGTTGTCTATCTTTGATCCTTCTTATCTTGTTAATAATGTCACCATAAAATGCAGGTTATGAAATACCCAAAGTAATATACTCTGTTGCCTGTATTGGTCCGAATTTCAGAAGAAGTTGACAATAATTTTTGTAAAATTTCCAGAAAGTCTTTACTAGTTTGTGAAAGCGAAAACCATGTCCTAAAAGTTTCTTGGTAATTTGTAAATTTCTACTATGAAAATCCAAAACATCAGTACATGCTCTAGCATACTGGATGAGCTGTGAAATATAGATACCATAAGACAGTAATCTAGGAACATCACCGTCAAGCCAAGGGAAATTTACTATTTTTAATCCAAAATCATCTCTTTTGTCATACACACTTGTATGGATCTCTCCGTTAACAATTTTGATATTTAGGTCCAAAAATGGTGTTTCTGTGTTTGAAACGTTTGCCTTGTTTAGAATCAATTCTTGTGGATAAATAACATTTTTATACTTTTCAAAAACAGGATTGTCGATAGTAAGAATATCATCCAGGTACCTAGAAGTACCATTGAAGTATTTCACATCATCAGTTTTTCTTTGTTTTTTAATATTTTGAATAAATTCCTTTTCATACGTGTATAAAAATATATCTGCAACAAGAGGTGCACAATTAGTACCCATTGGAATCCCTACAACCTGCTTGTAGAGTTTCTCACCAAATCTTACATAAATATTGTCCAAAAGTAAGGACAGGGCAATACGCAGGTCACCACATGATTTGTATGATTTGTAATCTGTGGCGGAAAAGAAACCCTTCGATTCAGAAGTACAAATATAAGTTTTCCCCTCTCGATCAAAACACCATTTGATGAGTTTGGACATTCGAGTATTTATTTTGTCGTGAGGAAGGGTGGTGTACATATTAGAAAAGTCGTATGAAGATATCGTATTTGCTTCAAAATTTCTTGATTTCATTTTGTCAATCACATCCTCTGAGTTTTAATAGACCAAAAGAAGTTTACGCCATTCCTGTTCATGACACTTTCACAGTATTTTGCCTCGTGTTCCTTTATGGCCGTGAGTGCTGACGTCAGATTTCTAGACAAAATTGTTGTTGAGCAGTTGCTAGAATTAGCAATGTATCGAAACTTGTAAGGTGACTTGTGAAGTTTTGGTATACAGTATATTGTAGGGAGATACAATTTAGAAATAGGGATGTTAAAAGAAGAAATTTCACTGTTATGTTTGTTTAAAATATTGGGAACACTTTCGTTGCTTTCGATATAAGTAAAAGTAGAGGAAAGTTCCGAAACTAAACTTGATATGTAGTAGCGTTTTCAAATAATCATGGTGTTTTTGGCTGCTTTGTCTGCAGGCGCAAAGACATATTTTTCATGTAAATTACGTAACTTGGATTTGAAATATCTTTCAGATTTAGAAATTGGATTTTCCAAAAGATGAGGATTTTTGTGGTAGTTATCTCTTCGAATATCGGTAATGAGAGTGACACTTTTATTTGAAAGGTGTCATGCATATTTTCAGTCAGTCCTATCTTTGTATCTTGCTTATCTCTTAAAGGGGAGGGGGATTGTGATGGAATCAAAGGACGAAGAAAGATATCTGATTTCCAAATATATGCTTACCAGTCCACGAATAATAAGAATACTTATGATCAGGCGGTGAGGTGACTGCTGCAGACACAAGCAACGAACCCTAGGTAGGCGCGTAGCTGCCATGTAAGCCAATGAGCCTGGGCTTGCACATTATAAGGCACAGTCTATTTGATATTAGAAACAAAACAAGAAGTCAACGCGGCTTTTGCATGTAATAATGATGAAAGCGCCGTTTACAAACATTCACAAGATCAGACAAAAACAGCATTCTCTTTGAAAGAGTTATCTGTCCTTTAACATGTACGCTTATATATATATATGAGAAGATTTTTTTTGTGAAGAAAAGAAATCTAGGTGGCTGAGTGGTAAAGGAGTTAATATCTCAAGCAGACGACCGGGGTTCGAGTCCCGTTGTGGTCGTAAGAGAGACCACCTCCAGAATATTTTATTTCGTTTATATTACACGCGGTCACTTGTTAAATTTAATTTTCAGCTAAGAATCGTGGGAGTACATGTACAAAATAGTGGTAAGTTGCAAACATGAGAAAGTATTGTGTCTGATAGTATATGTAGTACATATTTATTGCACACGATAGCGGACCACTTGACAAATCAGAAGCTCGCATTTTGTTTAATTGACAAATATGGATAATGACCATATCCCTGTTTACAGAACAAAATCGATAATTCAGAAAATCAGAAACCGAGGCATACGAAATCAGGATAAAACAGGAACAAAAGCAAACAAACAAAAACCTCCACCATATGAAAAGAAGCGAACTCCCGATATGAGAGTGAGACCAGGTGCCCAGGAAGAGTAAGCATCTCCTGCTTGCATGCAACACCCGCCGCTTCAATTCGGTAGAACTGTCACATTCGGTAACTTCCATTTCGGAAGACATAGAGTACAATCTTGGGTTGGATGGTTCAAATGGTCTACGACAGAATATCACCCATCATTCTGGAGAGTGGGACATAATAGTGAATGACGAGTTCCCCATATCGACCGTAGAACTTCCTCAGTCACGATGTTAGTCGGTCACAAGCATATCCCTGACTGAGAAGCTTATCTGAAAGACGCCTAGCTCTCCGAACAAAATCCGTATATTTGGTACTTGCTCTGGCATAGCGTATCAACTGAGATATGAACACGCCATAAGCAGGCGATGAAGGAATGTTGCTACTCAGAAAAGGAAAGTTTGTAATGCTGAAATTGAAGTCGTCACGTTTGTCATAGAGTGAGGTGTTCATGTGACCATCAGTGTCGTAGGACAACATTATGTCCAAATAGGATGCTGAATTATTTGTCTCTGTAGTTTCTTTGACTTCAACCTCTGAAGGATAGATACTGCTCAGGAAATCCGCGAATTTTGGATTATTGATGGACAACACATCGTCTATGTATCTGTAAGTGAAGTTGAAGTCAGAAGCTAAGTATCTTTTCCCTTCAGAGACCAGAGATTGAATGAATTCAGCTTCGTACGAGTAAAGAAAAATGTCGGCAAGGAGTGGGCCACAATTGGTCCCCATTGGAATTCCGACAATTTGCTGGAAGACCTTTCCTCCAAACACCACAAAAATGTTGTCGATCAAAAAGTTAAACATCTGAATAATATCTGTTTCAGTGTACTTATTTTCAGAATCGGACTTTTCTTTTACAAAGTAGGTTTTGTCATAGTTCACAACAATAAATTTGTATTTGCGATTACCGTTCTTACTTGTAAACGCATTACTTATAATTTTTGCGAGTCTTTCTTTCAATTTAGAATGTGGAATTGTAGTGTAAAGTGTCGAAAAATCAAAGGCTTTGATCGAATGAACTTTACTAAAATGAGTGGATTTCAGATGTTCTAAAAGTTCCTTCGAATTTTTTAAAATCCACATCTGGTTGATACCACTGCGAGAATATACTGTCGAACAATATTTTTGAAGCCCAGATTTGATTTCAGATAAAGATCGATACAGATTTGGTAGAACATTTTGAGGAACCAGCGATGAAACGTTGTTTGTATGGATTCTTATGCATTTTAGGTATGCAGTATAAGTATGGTAAATCTAAATCTAAATTGTTAGTTTGGAAGCCAAAGGAAGCAAGAGCTGATTTGTGGTTATCTATTATTTCAGAGGCAGAAAGGTTTGTAGGGGTGTAAGTGGGATTTCCAGGTGTCGAATTTAAACCCAACTCTTTAACTAGACTGTCGAAATAGTACTTTTTGCAAGTAAATGTGTAATTATTTGAGGCTTTGTCCGCTGGTGTGATGACATAATGTTCTTGGAGGTAGGTGAGCTCTGTGATAACATCAGGGTCTTTAAATATAGACTCGAATCTGGTGTTCACAGTTGATTTTAATCGGTTTATGCTAGATAAAAGTAAATCAGATACACGTGTTTTGTTTCTTATTGGTGGGTGGGGGACTTCTGTACATTACTACGGAGTTATCAGAAATGTATACTATACTGAGTTATAGATTCATTTTCAACCTGTTCCTGTTTGTTTTATTTTCCCAAAGGTCCATCATTCAAGTCAAGACTACGGGGTGAGGAGGGTCGCTGTTATTTTGTTAAGGTCAGGCAAGCTTTTTTGAAAAGCTAATACTTGTGTACATGCATTACTATTAATACATGTTGCATGTATCCCACCGAGTCTAATTTTATGTTCTTGTTACCTTGGATTAGGAAAACATCAGTTATTCACCAATTTACAATTCTGCATTTAAAAATTAGTCTAGAAGACCTTCCCCTCAGACCCTCTTATATACATGCACCTTATGTAAAATATTGAGAATTGTATTGTAAACATCTTTTAATTAATCTTTAAATAAAAATTTTATCTCTCTGTTTAGAAGTTAATTGAATACATGTGTACTTGCTTAAAATAAATTGGTAATATATTAATATTTGAGTTTTGATGAAAAATAAAAATAATTTCTATTGATAAAACAGAAACATTCTTAATATGCGCATCACTTTGTTTAGAAAAAATTTCCATGATCCAACTTTGCAAGAAAAAAATTATTTTGCCCCGGTCCGGGGAGAAAAATAATCTTGCTCCGACATAAAAAACCCAAGCCCCCCACCCCCGAATAATATCAAATGGACCGTGCCTAAAAAGAAATATGAAAAAATGAATAAATGAAAAAAATATATATATAAGAAAAACAATGAAAATAAAATAGATTTGAAAAAAAATATTTCAGATTAAAAGTCGGATGAGAGAATGAAAACAGAAGAAAATGGGGGATGGGGGGTTTCAACCTATGAAAGAAAGAGGGTAGGAGGGTTTAAGGGTGTGAATCGAATTTCTATCGAGGGGAAATGGGGTTGTAAGCTGTCTGGGGGTCAAGCAGCTCTTAAGCTATTAAAAGATAAACGTACGAATAGGGAAAATCAGCATTTATTTTGCTTCTGGGGAGAGGGTACTGCCTTTTAGATCCGCGTTTGAAACATGATATTATTGAATAAAATTCCAGGGAATTAGAGAATGAATTGCAACTCCTCAAGAATTTTATTAACACTGTGAAATTCATGTTATCAATGTAAAATAATAGCTCAAGAACGAGTCCCAGGGGTCTGATTTTATTGAAAACCCTCCACCAGAGCTCTGCCTTGGACCTGATGCCCCCCCCCCCCCCCCCTCGCCAGATCGGGCTTGCACTTCTATACAGGGTTCCCAGTTAAGTAAGGACCGTCACAAGGTGTGTGTAGAGAGGCTAGGGGTCGGAAGTTATCCGCCTCCCTTTTCCAAGTTTTTTTTATAATCACCCGATAGTCCATGAAAATGGAATATGTAGAATCAACCTAATGAGCATCCAATTTAACCGTCTAAAAATAATAAAATCTGAGTCATTCATAATGAAATATAACTTGTACATTGAAGGTTTTCGCTTTCACAAACTAGTAAAGACTTTCTGGAAATTTTACAAAAATTAATGTCAAATTCTTCTGAAATTCGGACCAATACAGGCAACAGAGTATATTACTTTGGGTATTTCACAACCTGCATTTTATGGTGACATTATTAACAAGATAAGAAGGATCAAAGATAGACAACATCACTATCGAAAATGCGTCAGAATCATCAAACGCCTTTTATACCGTGGATATGATCCTAATGTCACCAGACGGACACTAGGCTTGGTACTTGACCAATCTACAGTCTTGTACAAGCGCATTCTTAAAACTTGCACTCTGACTGACTGTGACGACGGGACTCCATGACGGACCCTGTACAAACCTCTTTAGAGAAGACAGGGCCCCGACCACCTGTCCTCTCTGAATGTCAGTCGGACTCCTCGGGTGATAACATACATGAGCTCGCGGCGGCAGAGCACGGATTGTATTACGTACGCCCTCTTCTTATATCCATTTACATATTCATCTGTGTTGCTTGGGCCTCTGCGTTTTGTGGTCATGTTTGTGTGTGGTCATCTGACAGTGAGGAGGTTGTTTTACACCACAATTGTACGATCTTCGAGACCTCTGGGTAATCAGAAAAGTGGGAGGATTGTGCGCACGTAATCCAGAATAACCGCACCTTCTGCTTTTTCCGTGGCAGATGGCCGTCCTAAGTCGGCACCGGTTGCTCATTGGTCTCGTTTGTTTATGTGTAGTCCTTTGTGTTTGATGTTTCTGTGTTATGCGTTGACGTTCCTTGTCCCTCATGCGTCTCTTTCCGTGCTTGTCTGTTTTGTGTTTTTGCATTGGGTGTTTTGGGGTTTTGCTGTGGGTGCTTCGACCTGGTGTTGTTGGAGATCCCCTCCTTTGTTGAATATAACTACATGTAGTTAGAAAACAAAAGTGTCAATCTGTTCAAATAAGTGCACGTCAAAAAATTCAAGTATACTTTGTTTCATCGACTATCACATTTGTCAAACAAATCTTTATAGAGATAATTTGGTATACATTTTCCTCACCATTTTTAACAGTTTCAACCAGTATTTGAATATTTTCAATTTTCTCCTAATAATAAAGGGTTCCTACCTAATTCCATGTAAACCATCATTATAGTTGTCGACTTTTTATCTCTACTTATTCAAGAATCTTCTTACAGAAATCCAAATGTAGCTTTTCGATAGCCTGAGCAGAGTGAAATCCCCATTATATAGTTGGTCCCCCCCCCTGTTTTTTTTTGCCGAATTTCGGCCCATTCCCAATATGCCAAATTTCCTCTGTTTTCCCTTCTTTCTTTCTACTTTGATTATTTTCTTAAGATTTTATTTTTATTTGTTTATTTCTTCATTTATATTTTTTGGCAAAATGATGTGTACGCAGTTGCGTACTTGCGTATGGGCAGCTACGCGCCTGTATAATAATAATGTATTAAGAGACAAATCAGACCTAATATCTCTGTTGCAAGATGGGGAAGGGTACTTAAATTTCCCATTTTCCGTTGGTTTAATTTAATTGTGTGTTAATTTTGACTAAATAAACCAATTTTAAGAGAGAATATATGTCCAATGTACGAAATATCACTACTTGAATGATTATCAGAGTGAATAATTTTATTTCATCCAGAAAATGTCCTATCCTTTTGGCTAGCTATTAGTATTCATAAGTCCTTCGTTAAAAGATAAACAAAGAACAATATAAGGATTACACAGAAATTTGTTACGTTTCGTTTCGTTTCGATTTGTTTCGTCTTTGTTTCGTTTCGCACTTTACAGTGACCCAAAAATCAGTCGTTATGAATTATAAAAAAAATTGTACATTAAACGAATTACATGTTCTTTTAATCTACAACATGGAGAGAGAGTTAAACAATTGCAATGCATATTTGTTACTGGTTTATTTACTTTGAATGTCATCCATTTGAGATAGTCTTTTGGTATATGTATTCATTTACTGAAGAAACTACTTTGCGACCGGAGAGTTCCTATTTCCTTTATCTGTATCATTTCTCATTAATTCTGAATTTCATGTTTACATGCATACATTTACTACGAATGCAAACATAGAACATTGTAGAACGGGCATATGAAACCAAAAAAAAACCAAACAAAACAAAAAAACCAAAGGAGAGAGAGGGGGGTTTGGGGGTTGGATCATCAGTGACTCCGATTCGAGAATTGTTTTTCAGTGAAACATAAAAATTCTGGTACAAGCATGATCGATTTATACTTTTGACTTTTTTTTTCTTATAAACACAAAGTTCTACGATAGTTTATTATCGGGATAAAATGAAAATAACCAAGTTTAAAGATGATGTATTGAAATAATAAACCAAGTACATTTGTAAATCTAAATCCCAGATCAAGCATTATCATTTATAACAAATTCTGGTGTCAGTTTTGCAACCCCCATTTATTTTATTTTATTTATAAAATGTATTATTATTATTATTGTGCGAGTGTGTATGAAAAAAGCTCACATCTAGCTCCATGAATCAATTTTGAGATATGGAAACAAGAAAAAGAGAGAGAAAAAAGTAAACGTAAGCGTTTTCAATTTTGACGTTACAGGTAAAGAAATGAACGTCATTCATCTCGTTCGTTCTCAATAATGTGTGCAATTACCTGTAGAATGGTTACATCTTTGAACAAAGCAGAGTTGATACTAAAATTCACTCGCTCAATGGTTTCAAACATTTATTCGATAACATTTCCGTGCAAAGTACGAAGCTTTACAAAATTGCAGAAAAATTCTTATAATCAAAGATAATTCGAGATACTAAACTTAAATTTTCTAGTCCATTATATCGCTAAAATCTGCAAGAAATATCCTGTTAGATCGTCAGACAAAAGGTTCCTGTTTGATTTTGTTCCCAAGCAACAAGCGGGTTGAACTATCGATGGTGACGTTATAAACATGACGCGTTTACGGCGATATCCCGGAGGTCCATTTACTTGATATTTTTGTATATATTAAGTTAACAATAAATCTTACAAAATATTCATTACTATAGGATTGTAGATGATAATTTTCTGGTTTCATCGATACCAAACTTGTTGAAATCCGTCAAGAAACAAGCGAATACGATCGCCATGCGCGTAACCATGCGCAATACACTATAACTCGTACCGAACTCGGCCTGGTTAAGTACTACCATTTGAACATCTATATGTTACTTGCAGGTTAAGTACTACCATTTGAACATCTATATATTACTTACGTAATCCAGGATAACCACACCTTCTGCTATTTCCGTGGCAGATGGCCGTTCTAAGTCGGCACCGGTTGCCCATTGGTCTCGTTGGTTTATGTGTAGTCCTTTGTGTTTGATGTTTCTGTGTTGTGCGTTGACGTTCCTTGTCCCTTGTGCGCCTCATTTTCTGTGCTTGTCTGCTATGTGTTTTTGCATTGAGTGTTTTGGGGTTTTGCTGTGGGTGCTCCGACCTGGTGTTGTTGGAGATCCCCTCCTTTGTTGCATATTTTTGTTTTATAGACGATTTTACTCTCTGGTACACACGATTTCGGTAAACTTCGGAAATTGTTATTTGCATAAATTATATAGTATGTAGAAATATATCACGTCTACTAAGGTCAAAGTGAACACGCTACCACGATCAGCCAATCGCTTGAATGAACTTCACATCGTGGGATTACTACGAGTTAAAGAAGATCCTGACGATAATCTCAACAGCACTCACAACAGAGCACCAAAATGAGCATCGACGGACCCCTAGCAAGCTAGAGGTGGGACAAGACACCCGGGAGGAGTAAGCATCCCCTGTTGGCTAGGCGCACCCGCCGTCGATGTTCATGCACGAAAATAAAAATCATATAAAATACATGCATTACACTGTCTGAGGTTATATCTATATAGAAAGTGCTATGGCAACCATGTCAGGGAAAATATTCAAAACATTTACTGTCAAACCCCTAGCGGGAACTTTTTTACGAGCTCCACACGGCAAAGGGCATAAGTGTGACACAAATGAGTTAAAGGAGATCCTGACGATAATCTCAACAGCACTCACAATAGAGCACCAAGTTGAGCATCGACGGACCCCTTGCTAGTTAGAGGTGGGACCAGGTGCCCGGGAGGAGTAAGCATCCCCTGTTGGTAAGCCGCACCCGCCGTCGATGTTCATGCACGAAAATAAAAATCATATAAAATACATGCATTACACTGTCTGAGGTTATATCTATATAGAAAGTACTATGGCGACCATGTCAGGAAAAATATTCAAAACACTTACTATCAAACCCCTCGCGGGGAACTTTTTTACTATCTCCACATGGCAAAGGGCATAATTGTGACACAAATGAGTTAAAGAAGATCCTGACGATAATCTCAACAGCACTCACAATAGAGCACCATACTTAGCATCGACGGACCTCTAGCAAGCTAGAGGTGGGACCAGGTGTCCGGGAGGCGTTAGCATCCCCTGTTTGCTAACATGTAGTAAACCAAGTATAAAGTCTCTTTGAAATTCTCAAAAAAAAACTTACTCACTAATATTTCATTAATTGCAAATACAAGGTTTATATTATGTATAGATATCATGTTTCATTCAAATCAGCACTCACAATAGAGCACCAAACTGAGCATCGACGGCCCCCTAGCAAGCTAGAGGTGGGACCATGTGCCCGGGAGGAGTAAGCATCCCCTGTTGGCTAACATGTTGTAAACCACGTATAGTCTTTTTGAAATTCTCAAAAAACTAACTCACTAATATGTAATTAATTGCAAATACAAGGTTTATATTATGTATAGATATCATGTTTCATTTAAATAACCATTTTGAATGTGGATAATCGAACACTTTCAACTGACTAACAACGTGTAATAGTGTATGACGGTTGAATGGGAGGCAGGTGTAGTCTGCTATACACATTTGCGTTTGTTTACCAAATACTGAGTGAAAATTAACCTTTATTTAGTTATGATTTCTTGTTCGTTTTTTTTATATTTGATTTAGACTGTTAAAATATATATTATATATACACATATCAAAATTACAGTGGATACATATACACGGCAAACTTAAATTATATACTTCTCATAGATAAAAATAAACGAGAACTATACATGTACGTGTACACTGTAGATCTCTTTAGCTTATTTTCCCTCAGACTTGTTAGAGTTTTAAAATCACGGTCGTCCTCTAAGCTAGGTCTCAATAAATTTCCAAGTCCAAGCCAATACTATTTGTTCATTACATTTCTCTTTTCAGATTTTGATAACACCGATTGTCGATTCATTTTCGTCCCACGTGTTTTAGGTCCGCCATATTGTTTTGTTTTGATACAGTACTAGCCTTATGCAAATAAGTGCTAACACGTGTTCGCATTCGGTCTTCTACGGAGAAAAGTAGGTTATACATTTGTATTGGGGTACCCAATTTATAAGCAATAATTGATCATAGCTCGGTAGTGAGGGCATATGTGACTATTGAAACCAGCCTTTTTCTAATTTCTAAGCATGATAGACTCGTTTGCGTTAAAATATTGACAAAAATTGTTGATTCACGGTTTTATTTTGACGAGACCTAGAGTAACTTTAAACATCGGCGACGTCGCGCTAAAACTAACACAGAAAACTCCCTATCTAAAACTATATTTTCTTTCAATGTGAGCGAAGTATTCGTCGTAGGAACATATAACTTACACCATTAGTTATGAGAGTTAGAGATTTTCCCCCTTTATAAATTTTAATCGCAAATTTGCCGACTAAGAAGGGAAAACTTAATTTTCCGATTTCTGAAGTGAGCTGTGCGGACAGTAGTTCAGAACCATTGAAAAACATAGAATTTGACATTTCACCTTAATACAGCTCCGTACGATCACAAAGGTATATTTAATACGACAGTTTGCTTGACAAGTGCTATTGGTATATGAAATTACAAAAATTACATAGAAAATTATTTCCAGAATGCTTGTATGTGACAGCAGAAATGAACGCTATAATTTTCTTTATCTAGTCAGTATTATGAATAAAGAGTGAGACTGGCCTTGGATTAATCATCCAATTATTCAGTATTTCATCCGTGATCCTCCCTCATTCTAATTACTCTTCTTATAATGTCTATTTAGCTGTCGTCGGTTCTTTATCCTTATTATGTCTAAAACGTCATCTACAACTTCATGAAATTGTTTGCAGACACCGAAGACAGAAGCCTATCGTTCTTAAGACCCACTTAATACGTTTTTTCTCTGCAAAAGAAAAAAGACCAGACGGTTTGAGGCAAAGATCAGGAACTAAATCAAAACAAAGAATGCACTCCTCATGACAATCCTATTTCTTTTATGTGTATGAAGTAATATAATGATAAAATTTAATGATTGTCTATTTCAAAGTTGATATACGTTATTCTAAGGGTTTTTAAACACTTATGGCAATCCAATCATATTTCATTGATGTGTATCGACAAATATAATAAATGTGGGGTGTTCTAAAACTATGTTCATTTTTCTGTGAATATTGAATTATGAATCATTTATATTCCGTATGAGGTTGACATCTTAGCACCATCCCTCCAATGCTATTTTGGTCATTTATTTCATTTACGGTTCTATACTGAATCAATCCTTCGAGAAATTTGGAGCCGTGCACTCTCTGAAAAGTAAACGCACAAATTAAAATTCAAAAAATAAATAAATAGTACCACTGATGATAAATTACTACCCAAAACATGTGTCAGGTAAATTCAAATTGATTAAAATTTTTTCTACAAAGTAAAGAGGATCATTTTCGTATCATTATGAAGCTAATTTGTAGTTTAGGATTTAGGCATCTTTCTCTTAATTACTATTACTAATTGTCGGTATATTAAGGAAATAATTTCACAGATTTTGGCCATATTTCATTGTTTAGATGGAGTATCGCTGACGAGGGTTAAATTACCCGAAACGTGCATGTCTGGTCCATGCTGTAAATGTTTATGATCTTAAATAATGCTTATGAATTTGAAGTCGTTAAACATTACTTAAGTTTCGTTTCCAAGTTTATTGAAGCCGATCTGTCAACTAAGATGACTGAAGAGGGTTCTCAAAGATTGATGCTATTTTATCACCTAGGCGATTTCTACACAAAATAAACGAAACTCTACAGGTAAACATTAACATTCCTACTGCATTTTCTTTATATGAAGATACCAAACCAACTGCACTGCAATTCTCGATAATCTAAGTCTATACCTTCATAAAGAAAATTTCAACCCAATTTTCTGCACCAGACACGTGTTTCGTATATCAAATTCTCATCTTTTTTAAGTCAAATCCAAGATGGCACGGAGAGGGTCATTTCATATGGTTGTCGTACACTCAACAAATCTGAAAGAAACTACTGTACAACAGACAAGGAGTTGTTGGCGATAAGATACTTTACATATGACTATAGGCAGAACCTCTAAGGTAGAAAATTCAAAGTAAGGACAGATCATCAGGCTCTAGTGTGGTTATTTAGGATAAAAGAACCAAAAGGCAGAATAGCTAGGTGGATCGAAATACTCTCGCCGTATGACTTTGAATTTGAATATCGACTTGGATCAAAACACCAAAATGCGGATACTATGTCTAGAGTATGTAATCCTAGAGACTGCAGTTGTGGAGAGCAAATAGGATGGAACCACTTAAATGTGGACCGTGCAAGAAATGCTAAAAGAAAACAGAAGAAATGGTAGGACAGATAACTCTTACAGCAAATGACAGTAAAGGTCAAGGGGTCAAATGCAAAAGAAACAAAGGCTAGCAAAGTCACTACTAGGGCATCAGAACTCAAGGAACAATTACGAAATGTAGGAATTTATTCAGCAGTGGAGCTTGCTCGCATGCAAAGGGAAGATCCAAATCTCAAACAAGTCATGGAAATGGTGCAAAAATAATAACAGCAGACCTGATTACAGGGAAGTTATTACTCAGTGTCCTGAACTTAGACATTATTGGCATCTTTGGTCTTCTATATTTTTGATTAATGGAGTATAGTATAATATAGCGAGGAAACATCTGGAATCAGCACACAAGCGACAGAAGCACCTTTATGACGTAAATTGCAAAGAAAACATGTTTAATCCAGGAGATGCAGTTTGGTAACTTAATGAGACGAGGAAGGTTGGACAGAATCCGTAACTTCAACCCACATACCTAGGACCCTATGTAGTACTGGAGAGACTAAACAACCTAGTTAACAAAATCCAACTGGATGATATAGGACAGGAACGAATTTTCAATCATGACAAATTGATGAAATACCTTGGCAACAATTATCCTTCATGGGTGAAAAGATCCATGGCCAAGGGAGAGTAATTAGATTAGGATAATTTAAGGAGAAATATTTGTACATGTACAATTGAAGCTTTATACTGACATGAATATGGTATATGGAAATGAGCGCTCAATCTTCGAGTTCAAAATTTTTAATGAAAATTTAACCTTAGCCCAGAATGCCCCAAACCCCTCTTAGATGATGGCAGGAAGCCTCAAAGAAAACCTGATACGGATATCCTCCAAAAACTTAGACTGTAATGCTATAGTAGGGCTAAAAATTATGGAATTACCATCAATAGTCGGGTGACCAAGAGCCTAAAAAATAACATTTAATTTCCATTCTTAGTGCAAGGCTAAATTGTATACCAAATGAAACTATAGAGTCTCAACTTTCAAAATTGAGATGTCGTCATAATATTCTGGGGTGCCTTCATTGTTTATTTAGAGGTCAAAGGTCATAGGGGTCAAATTGCGTTTATTTTACTTTATGCCTCTTAGGGACTTTAAAAGTGTTTAATTCAATTGAAATAAGCAAGCAAAAACTTTTTTTGGACAAAATCGCATGAAATCAAAGAATCTTAATTTTTCAAAAATATTTGATTGCGTTCAGTGTATCAGTGACGTCATAAAATCTATTTTTAGACGCGTTCTATTTCTTGAATGAATTTTCATTAAAATTCCACAATTTTCTTGTATAAATATGTTACTAAGGTACTTAAAACAAAACCCTGTATACGCAAAATACATAAATGCACAAATTTCGAAGATTTGCAAATCAATTACCGGTCTGTTGATAACTTATTTTGTCCATTTGCCACTGTATCTGCCATAGACTTTAAAACTATAAATAGACATAAATATTGATTGCCAACGGAGCTTTCTTATTTCATATTAATATTCCAGGATCCTTAGAAAATACCTTTCTGAACATTTTGTTGCCGTAGGCGGATAGAGAGTTTTTAAAAGGAGGTATTTTAAGACTTTTAAAATATTTTAAGAAAGGGGGGGGGGTCGATATGGCTATTGTATTATATTTTTCAATTAACTTTTAGAAATTTTCTTCTTGGATACTTTCTGGCGATGGGACCCAACAAGCAGAGAATTTTGAAGAAATGAAGTGTACATTTATACATTTGTACAATATATTTGTATAATACATTTGGTGCAATTCAGTCATTTCTAGTAGAACAATAGTAATCAAAATTCAATGCTATTTGATCCGGCGGGCAAAGCGAGGCTGGAGATTTTTGGAATATATAGTAATATTTATTCTAATTGAGAAAAAAAGATTAATGAATGAGCAAGAAATTATTATTCAAACTTTACGTCGGAAACACAGGTTGGCTGTAGACATCCTGCAGTCTCTGAACACATGCTCAACATAGATCCAGACATAGATCCAGAATGTTTAAATGGGTCGGGATGGGATTTAGAGGATTGAAAAAGCTAACGAATAATTAATAGTGTGTTTTCTTCTTTTTACATTTTAAACATATAAATATATGCAGGCGAGCGAAGATAGCGGATGATTTTCAAGAATTTAGGAGTACATAATGTCTAGAATTTATCCCCTTTCTAGGAGATGAAATAAATGAAATGGAAACCAGAGACTTATCATGTATTTGTGCGAGCGAAAGGAGCCGGAAATATTGTTGAGTATACGTTAAATTGAGTTATTTCCTGCCATTACTTTGGTGGGTAATACCTTCCCATCATATCTGTTTCTCCCCTCCCGTTCCTTTTGTATACATTGTATACATATGGTCGACCTACTTATCTAAAATCTAAGATTTACCAAATCTAAGTGATATGTTGTTTAAATTTCACACTTATTTGTTATGTAATTCGGGCTTCATATGTTGATTCATATTGGCACATTAAAACACAAAATAAAAATTCTTGGGGCACAAAATGTTGATTTTTCATGCAAAAATAATGGGTTTTTTTTTTAATTACTTTGAATTCACCGAAGCCCGTTTGCTTCATTGAAAATGAAAATTATTTATTGCGTTGTTTTGCAATAATTTTGCAATAATTTTACGCTATTTCGCAATAGTTTTGCGTTATTTTGCAACTGTATTCAGTCAAATCGAAATGATATAATAATTTTGTAATATGACAAACGTTTCACAAAAGTATTACTTTATATCACAATAGAATCGCGTTATATTGCAATGGTATTGCGTTATACTGCAATTATATTGCATAACGCAATTTTATCGCAAAAATATTGCATTATATTGCAATAAGGTTGTGTTATGTCGCACTGATATTGCGTAAAAGCGCAATTTTATTGCCCAATAACGCAATTCTATCGCAATGAAATTGCATTTTATTGCAATAATTTTGCGTTGTAACGCAACAATATTGAGTTTAAGCGCGATTGAAATGCGTAAGAGCGCAATTCTGTTGCCAAATAACGCAATTTTATCGCAACAGAATTGTATGATATTGCAATAAAGTTGCAATAATATTGTGTATATAGCAAGGATATTGCGTCATATCGCAATGAAATTGCGTAATATAGTAATAATATTGCGTTATTTTACATTAGTATTGTGTTATATATAGCAATGATATTGCGTGATATCGCAAAAGTATATTATAGATTCGCAAAACATAGTGATTTTATGCAATACGTCTGAACAATTTCGAAATACTATTGCAAAATAGCGCGCTATTCTTGCAATATCACGCAATATAATTGTAATAAACATTTAAGACGTACTTATCAGTTATTCAGTCTCAAAGTCGAGAAGGCAAGGCAAAGTCATTAGAATACCCATAGTAACGGTTGCAAACTTCGGAAAGAATAACATGCCGAAGTGAAATCAGGTGCCCGGGGAGGGGGGGGGGAGTCAGCGTCCTGATTGCATGTAACACTCGTCGCAACAGATCCATGGAAACTTGTCAAATTCGTTAATTGTCTCGATGTACATATTGATGTACACATCAGGTAAGTATTTCCTGTTTGTTGATGATGACAACCATTCATAAAACGCATAACTATAATGCATATCTATTGCGACATAGCGAAAAAATGCAATTCCTCCGCGAAATAACGTAAAGAATTGCGAAATAACGCATAATCTTAGCGGAATGACACATCATTAAAGTAAAATGACGCAATATTATTAAGAAAATAACGCAATTATATTGCAAAATATAACGGAATATTATAGTAAAATAACGCAATGCTTCCGAAATAATATGCAATTTTATTCTTTCAACTGCTAGTGGTTTATAACGCCCTTTCAACCTGATTTGAATCAAATCTGATACGACATGTCGACAAAACGTAACAGACGTCAAGTGCATAAGTGAATGCATATAGTTCTGCATCTATGTAGATTTTTTGAACATGCTTTAATTCTTCAAAGAAATAAATATTTCACTCACTTCCTCAATGTAGCAATATGTATTTTCATTTCTTTTGGTAAATTGATACTGATCAATGTACTGTACTTACACAAACAACGGCAGAATGCAGTGCCTTACGTAAAAAAATGACGTCAAATGACGTCGCAAACAATAAACTATACTCCACTTTTAAAACATGAATGTATTTTGCTTTATCACGGCGTAAAATCATCTAAGGTTAAGAAATTTAGTATTATCAAAGTAAAAATCAAAAATAAGCGTTATGGCAAAATAAGCCAATTTTGCCGTTCATGGCTCTTGTCCTTTTGACAGATTTATGCATTGCCAATTTTTCACAAAAATCAAACTTTTTGAGACCAAATTGCAACTTTACCTAGGAGTTCGAATGTAATTTTTTTATTAGTCGAAAGAGCATTCAAACTTTTTTTCTTTCAATTTTTTTTTATTTTACGATGAATAGAAATGATATATTCATTGCTTCCTATTTTCTGTGATATTTCCTTTAAAACCATGTTTTTCATCCAAAAAGGCCTTTTATGCAACAAAATAAACCCTCATTTTTGCAATGGAAATTTCTTTGAAACATGAATTTTGTCTGGAAATGCGATTTATGCTGAACACTAGATAGGTTTCGATGAATCAAGAGGTATGCACAAATTGACATCATTCATGAAGACGTATTAACAACGAAAGAACGCATGACAAGCATACACTACTTATCTCTTTTGGTCGCTATTGCAGGTGGATTGAAATGACCAATTAAGCGTTTTCACTTAATTGGAAGAAATATTTGTTGGTATATTGATAAAAAAGGGCGAAAGTACCATCGAAACAGATCAATCTTAAAAAAATGAACATTAAAATTACTCAAGAACATGAAGTATTCGAAATCAAAATTCAGAAGTAAAGTGCTGTCAAAAGATGCTTGTTAAAATTGTAGTATTGTTCAGAAATTGTCCTTGAGTGTGAATGAAAATTACTTTAAACGACTTCTAAACTACATATCGGTAGGATGTTTCGATTCTGTAGGCGAAATTGTCCCATTTCAGCAAATTTGAAGAAAGACTTCAACTAGCGTTCAAAATATGAGAATTTTCCACCATTTTTTATTACGTCATTTCAACGTCAAATTTGACGTAGTGGGCACCCGTAAAAGTTTTGACGACATGTCAAATCGTAAACCTTAGACCATAACCTTTCATTTGATACCAAATATAGCCTTGCACTAGGAGTGGACATTAAACTCCTAAAATAGAGCACTTTTTTAGGCTTGGTCACCGTACTACAAGTGTTAAACGTCTTTTAATTCGAGAGCATCATTTAAAACCTGATAAATTTACAGCATGGACCAGACATGCACATTTCGGGTACTAAACCCTCGTCAGTGATCCTAAGTCTAAACAATGTAATATGGCCAAAAGGTATGAAAATTGTTATGTCCAAAAATGTACCAAAAGACGTAGCAGAATGGGTGGGATATGATGCTACAGGACCCACGTTTTAGAAATTTCAAGAAATTTTGTAACAGAAAATTTCAAATGCGTTGAAGAGACAGACGATCAACCAAAGTTGATCGAACTTGGCTACATGTGCCCTCGGGGACTCTTGGTCCACCAGCAGTGACACTCACCAAGTAGTTCAAATGTTAAACGTCTTTTAATTCGAGTAGTTAAAACTAATGTAAATAGGAAAGACAGGGCATTGAGGAGAATAAGGGAAAACAGATAGGCAGTGTATCTTGTATTATGTATGCAAATTACTACAATAGATACCTGACAATTTCTACTTCTATGTCGTTACAGAAGTCTGAGTTACATGTATAATGGAAACCCTGGTGTCATCTGACTTGAAGGACAAGCTAGCCAAGAGAGGCTATGCATATGAGTGTGTCAAATTTAGAGAAAAGGTCAGGGGAGAGAAGCGGAGAGTTAGAGTACAAGTACCACATGGCCTTAGATGAAGTTCCTTTCTATTGCTCCCTATGTCACTATATGACCGACTGCGAGAGACATCACCAGACATATAAACAGGGTTGAACATAGGCGGTTGTCCGATTGCCCGTGCCGTATTAAAAATCGGTCGGGCAGGTCATTTCTGAATTCAGCTAGCCCGCGGGGCAAGTTGATTTTCGGGGCGGTCTTTCGGTTTTTATCCGTGACATTTTGTTGTTTTAGAGTTAGTTCACCAAAATAGTCTAAAAGCGTAATTTTGATTGGCTGAGGAGCATAACGGTGGCCAATGAATACCTTTATTTCTTAAATGAAAAGTCGATATAGAAGCGGAGCTGTCATTGGTCCCTGTTTTTATAGTGACCAATGAATACGCTTGTCTTTCAGATAGGTAGTGAAGGATTTGTTTGCAAATGGCCACGAGACATGTCGAACGAGGAATCCGAAAAACAGGTTTTCCCAATCTTTAAGAAAGGATATACCCCTCCCCTGAAAAAAGAAAAAGTCACAACTTCAAGAGTCAGAAAATGTTGGAGTTAAAAATAAAAAGAAGTACGAACTTGCAACAAGAAAACGAGAGTTCTTGCCTAGTTGGCTGAATGAATTAAATTGGTTACGGTACGAGAAAGATAGAGGAATGACATGCAGTATTTCTTCCAATTTAGAGAAAGATGGTATATTTGTAGTCGGATCAACATTTTTCAGAAAAGACAACCGGATGTGACAGTTCTACCGAATTGAAGCGGCGGGTGTTGCATGCAAGCAGGAGATGCTTACTCTTCCTGGGCACCTAGTCTCACTCCCATATCGGGAGTTCACTTCTTTTCATGTGGTGGAGGTTTTTTGTCCCCCGCTTTCGCGAAAGCGCGGGGACATTAAAACCGGTTCGTCCGTCTGTCCGTCAGTCACAAAAACTTTAACCTTGTGCATAACTTTTGAATGGTAAGTGATAGGGCTTTGATATTTCACATGTGTATTCCTTGTGACAAGACCTTTCCATGGATACCAAAATTTTTGACCTTGTGACTTTGACATTGGACTTTGACCCACTTATTAAAAACATTAACCTTGTCCATAACTTTTGATTGGAAAATGATAGGGCTTTGATATTTCACATGTGTATTCCTTGTGACAAGACCTTTCCATCCATATCAAAATTTTTGACCTTGTGACCTTGACCTTGGACTTTGACCTACTTATTAAAAACTTTAACCTTGACCATAACTTTTGAATAGAAAGTGATAGGGCTTTCATATTTCACATGTATATTCCTTGTGACAAGACCTTTCCATGGATACCAAAATTTTTGACCTTGTGACCATGACCCCGGACTTTGACTTACTTATTAAAAACTTTAACCTTGACCATAACTTTTGAATAGAAAGTGATAGGGCTTTGATTTTTCACATGTGTATTCCTTGTGACAAGACCTTTGCATGGATTCCATGGATACCAAAATGTTTGACCTTGTGACCTTGACCTTGGACTTTGACCTACTTATTAAAAACTTTAACCTTGACCATAACTTTTGAATAGAAAGTGATAGGGCTTTGATTTTTCACATGTGTATTCCTTGTGACAAGACCTTTGCATGGATTCCAAAATTTTTGACCTTGTGACCTTGACCTTTGAGTTCGACCAACTTTTCAAAAAACTATAACCTTGTCCATAACTTTTTAATGGAAAATGATAGGGCTTTCACATTTCACATGTGTATTCCTTGTGATGAGACCTTTCTATTGGTAACAACATTCTGACCTTGTGACCTTGTCCATGGAGGTTGACCCACATTTAAAAACTTCAACCTCGACCGTAAGTTTTTGATGGTAATTTAAATCATAGGTCTTAAATATTTCACATGTGCATACCTTTTCATAAGCCCTGTACCTTGGAAACAAAACAAGACCTTTTGACCTTTTCTTGGAGTTAATCTTTCATATTTAGAATGTTGATAATATATGAGATATATTATAAAAACTTAAGAATGGGGGATGTCTGTAAGCATTTCTTTAAAGACAAACACCCAAAAGCGGGGGACCACAATTCCTTGAATTTGATTTTGTTTGTTTGCTTTGGTTCCTGTTTTTTCCTGATTTTGTATGCCTTCGGTTTCTGATTTTCTGAATTATCGATTTTGTGCTGTATACAGGGATATAGTCATTATCCATATTTGTCATCATTAAAAGCACATGAAAAGTCATTATCATACGAGTTTAATGTAAACAGATTTAAAGCTGCAAACGATCCATCTAAAACTATAGCAGCTGAAACTTTGAGAAAATTAAATGAAAAGACAATCAGCCAGCTGAGCATAAAATTCAGAAATGTTCACTTCTTGTGCAAAAAGATGCGACCTTTTAGTGACTATATTGACTTGTGCAATTAATTTGAATGTAGTGTTAGCTACCAAGAGATCTCATTACAGAAACAGAAGGGCAGCAGTTGAATTTGTTAAGTGTATTGCTGAAGCTGAGAGAGAAAGAATCAGAAAATTTTTAAGCAAGTCATTATTTGTAAGTGTTATCTCGGATGGGACCACTGATTGTTCATTCCAGGAAGCTGAAATAGTGTTTGTTAGAACATACCAGAAAGGAGAAATTAAAGTTTTCTTTCCATTTGTTAAAAAACGTACCCAAAGGAGATGCTGAAACTATTTTTAAAGTTCTTGTAGAAGGTCTTGAAATTTTATGTCCTGAGTTCAAAAAAAACTTATTGCTTCTGGATCAGATTGTGCAAGCTCCATGTTGGTGAAAAAAACGGGGGCTATTCAAAGACTTGACTTAGGGAACATGTAGAAAGGCCCTACCTACTAGGGATACATTGCAGTTGACATAGATTAGAACTTTCATACAAGGATGCGTTAAAAAGGAAAATCCCACTTTACCAGCAGGTCGAGCTGTTCTTATGGAACCTCTATTACTTCTATCGTAATAGCAATGTTACAAGGTCAGGTCTTAAGGATGCATATGCAGCTTCAAACATGAAAAGTTTGATGCCAAACCAGGATAGGAGGTACAAAATTGCTTATAGCCTGCACTTTGAATAAGTTTGAAAGAGACATTGATAACATTGTACATACAGTTACTGTATTTAAAACAGGTTGTTATATAAAAATAAAAAATGTCGGGCAAGTAAATTTTCTGGCGGGCAACTTTATTTCATATACAGGTTGCCCCCTGGGCAACTGGTTTCAAAATCCTTATGTTCAACCCTGTATAAAGGGATATAAGCCACATCAAAACATGATCGACAGTCTGAAACCCCTAGGGAAAGAAGTGGCGGAGAGCTACATCCATAAGAACTTGACATCCAAGCGGATAGTTGATGAGCACATGAGACAACTGAGTGGAGAAGAGAGTCAGCTGGTATGACTCTCCAGACTGAGACCAGCTGGACCTGAGGGGCACACCGCTGGCAGACCTGCAGGACAGGAGGGACCTGTTGACAAGGAGGATCTTGTGGACCAGGAGGAGCCCACCCCTACCCAGTCAAAAAGCCCAGGAGGAGCAGCAGGTAGTTCCTCCCGATAACCCACTTACAAGAATGCTGGAGACCTTGGTGGAGACAGACAGCCTGGTACCAATCATCTCCCTTCCGGATATTGATCTTCCTTTAATCGCGGACAGCCAAGAGAAGGACATCCTGGTGGTCACCTTGCAGGAAGAGAGTCATCAAGCTCAATCGAGTTTCCGGAGGAGGCCCAGGTAGCAACAGGAGCAGGCATCCTGTCAGAAATCCTCACCTGTATGCTGGAAATCAGGACGGAAGCCCAGCAGACAAACCGCCTACTTACCACCCTAAACATGGCAGTGAGAAAGAACACCATGGCCATGAACGAGCTGACCTCGAGTGTGCGAGCCAGAGAGTTTCTCAACAGAGAACATCGCTATACCATCGCGATTCAAGGCCAAGGTCAGTGATTCTACTTGTCAGAAGGGCGACCACAACAACCAGGAAGACCAGCTTCTCAAGGGTCAGGGGACAGGAGGAGGTAGAATAGGTAAAATTAGTATTAGGTTAAGGGGGTCCAGAACAGTTTCCGAAAGAACCGCATCGGAAAGCTCCAGATCAAGTATGACGTCATAATAGAAACGGCGTCTTTGGCGCGTTTTTCGCAAGAACGTCAGCGGTAACGTAAAATAAGGAGGAGGGGGTAACAAAGTCACTATAACTTAAAAACTGACGGTCAAATTTCAGTAGGAACTTAAAGGTGATTCACTAGACATATGAAGAAGATAATATCAAGTTTTTAGGAAAAATAAATGATAGGGTTTCAGATAAACGGACTTGATTATTAAAAATTAACAACTCAAAGATGTTCTGAAAATAGACATAAATTCATCTCCTTTCGACAATTTCTTTTAAAATTCTTAGTGATCATTTATAATCCTTTACATATCTGATTGTCCACATTATTTCTAAATGAAAAATACAGAACTTGTCAATATTCTGCTTCTACAGAAGATTTGTAACTGTTCTTCATCACCTAAAGTGTGTTAATTTTAACGTCACATTTACGGTCCATTTTGGGGCTTTCAATGGGTATATATGTACGTTCGTAGCTTCGAAACTAATGGTAAAAAATTGATGAAACTTTGCATGTAGAAAAAGTATGTTTCATCTATAAACATTTATAATTTCTAGGAAAATTAAATGATAGGATCTTTATTTAGGTCTGGCTGTCCTGGACCTCCTTGAAAAAGGTACTTACTTAAGATTGTGAAAGTATTTTTTCTTTTGGAGTTTATAGAGATTATTAGATCAGATTTTGGGTGTATTTCTAGTCATGTATTGTTCATGCCATTATTAAAGAGAAATATGTACAGTCAATGTCACAGGAAAGGTGAACAGAACTTAGTGATAGGATTTGAAGAAATTTCTTAGTATAAATTTGGCGATTGCTGTCTCTTTTTGAAATTTACATAGTTGACATTAGTTGTAAATAATTGTTGATGTATTACTTATGTATGTATGTAATGAATATCTATTGCTCATGTACATCTTTCATCATAAGATGGTTACGGTTAGTTTGAAATTACGGGAGCGTATAAGTGCCAAATTATTATTTCTTTATTTTCCGACTTTTAATCTTGAAAATTCCAACTTTAAAGATTAAAGTTGGAAAATCCAAGATAAAAGTCGGAAATTCTAACTTTAATCTTGGAAATTCCAAAATTAAAGTTGGAAATTCCGACTTTAAAGTTGGAAATTCCAAGATTAAAGTTAGAAATTCCGACTTTAACGTTGGAAATTCCAAGATTTAGAGTCGGAAAATCAAAAATAAAAAGTATTTGGCACTTAGACGCTTCCGTATGAAATGCACATGAATCCAAAGGGAAATGCATGATGGTATAATGTGTAACAGGTATAATGAAGTAAATGTCAAAAGTCTTTGAAGGGATACATGATGCAAAAAAGTTTGTTGTTAAAGTATTGTATTTGTAAATTGTTAACTCATATCCAGTTTATTATTGTTGAATTTATTGACAGTAGTGTCAATATGAATGGAAGTTTATTTTATTGGTGAGAATGTTTTGTGAATGACGTATTTTATGTGGAATGTAGAAGTAAAAAAAAATTATTTCCATGTAATCTAAATTTTAGTATGATTTATATTTTTGTGTGAAAGCTTATGCGAGACTATTGTTGAAAGTATATTTTTGTGTGTTTCGTGAGGACACTGAAACATAAACTAAGGGGTAAAATGTAGAGCCCAACACTATGATCTCATTTGTTTGCAGTTATGTTTTGAAATGATCCATTTTTAACTAGTTTATGCATTTTTGTTAGAGTAGACGGACGATACGCTATTGAACCATGATATACTTTAGATTTGTATTTAGTATATGTATTCTATGAACTTATCTATTTTTGAGTAACATCGTGTTTTAAGGTTAGGGTTGCGACTACAGGGAGATAACTCTATTTTCATATCATGTAATATTTGAAACCGACACGGACGATAAATGGTATAAGCCCAGTTTGTTGCATAATTAGAAAAAAACAATTGGATGCTCCTTAAAATTGTCATTGCTAAATGGGTATTTAGGGGTAAAATGCATATTTTTCAATGAAAAATCGCCGAAAATAGGAACAAAATTGTCATTTTCGCACGAGTTCTGCTTCTAAAGATTTTAACATCAGAATATATACTATTCATTATACTCATTAATGATGAGAGAATTCGAACTTCGAGTACATCTCTATTTTTTCGGTCAAAATGTTGATTTTTGCACAAATGATTGTGCTTTTTATAGAAACAGTCATTTTTCTCAAAAACGAATTTGGGTACATATTGGTTTGACTGCTTCAGGATAAAGCAATACCATAGCTGTATACATAGAAAAAAAATTGTGCTACCTGGCATCCTTCTAGCTATTAATAAAAATAACGAGTTGTTGCCATGGCAATCAGCAAAATCGTATTTATGAGAAAATACACTCCTTAGATCTATTTATTTTATCAGAATTTTTCGAAAATAGGCTTTAATTCATACACAAGCTATAAGAATCTAGAAAAATAAGGGTATATATGACTTTTTGAAATTTCATGCATTGCAGAGGTATGTAAAGTTATGATGATATGACGATATTGTTAAAATAGGCCAACAACGGACGTCTATTAGCGAAAAATCGAGACGGGTAGATTATGATTTTTTTGGTCTGAATAGTTCGAGGAGATGTTCCTCTACATGTGAACATGCCCATCTTTCTTTACCTCATTTCTATTAGAAGTCGCCGTTCCGTTTTAGGCCGTTTTTCTATCTCACGTTTCGTCTACTCGCGCCAATTGTAAAATCAACAGGTAGTACAAATGTTTAAAGCGCCACCTAGTATGCAAATTAGCACTTCCATCAAATTTTATATCGTCTGAGAAGGTTGGTATTTTTGTTTAGATGTAATCTTTTAATCGCAAATTTCAGAGATAAAAGTTTCATCGGAAATATTTATATATATATCTAAAGTATTCCGTCCATTTATTGATTTTTATAAATTCTTCACAGTTATTTAGAAATTTCAGGAAACACTGATAGAGTCGTATGTGCTGGATACCATCCATACCCACAGGGTGCTTCCCTGCCGGTCGTCGCTAGGTCCGTACGCGTTGCCCCCGCAAGATTTTCTCTATAAATATAAGCCAGCGATTTTGACCAGCGACTCCATTCTAGATTAAGTTTCAGTAGGGCTCACATCGTAGGTTAGCATTATAGCATTATTTTCTCCGGCCAGAGCGAGATGGCATAAAATACTAAGAAATAAATAAAACTAGGAAATAAATCATACTAATTTAGTTTATTTATTTACGAAATAATGTAAGTTTTAGAGCTAAATTGTCGTAAAGTTAGCGGGTGTGAATTCAGGGTTATTCCCAGTTTTCCGCTCCACTATTTATAAATTCTCTGCTAGAATACTTATTTTTCATCGTATTAATTCGTTGCTATAAGACTTTGTTTCCACAAATTATGGTCGGCTTACTATTACAATAATAAAAGATGTGTATTCAGGGTTATTCTCTGAATCACACGAGACACACGACACGTAGATCTAACTAGAACAGTAATATATAGACGTGTATCCAGGGTTATTCTCTGGATAGCACATTCTGTATCAACTTTAATATCATTATAAATAATAGTAAGGTGTAGATCTAGGGTCATTCTCTGGATCCCACATGTCAAATGAGTTAACGAAGATCCTGACGACAATCTCAACAGCACTCACAATAGAGCACCAAAATGAGCATCGACGAGCCCCTAGCAAGCTAGAGGTGGGACCAGGTGCCCCGGGGGGGGGGGGAGTAAGCATATCCTGTTGGCTAGCCGCACGTAAGGTATAGATATAGGGTCATTCTCTGGGTCTCACAAGTCAAACTGGGGGGGGGGGGGAGTAAGCATATCCTGTTGGCTAGCCGCACGTAAGGTATAGATATAGGGTCATTCTCTGGGTCTCACAAGTCAAACTATACTAAGTTAGAAATGAAAAATAGTACTAAGGTGTAGATCTAGGGTCATTTTCTGGATCTCACAAGTCAAATCTTATTAATTCAGAAATAAGGAATGTTAAGGTGTAGATCCAAGGTAATTTTCTGAGTCGCACAGATTTTTTATTAGATAGGTTTGACCATAAACAGGGTAAGTCCAGGGTAATTCTCAGAACTCATACATACATAGTTAATAGATATAAACACAAGTTATTTATTATATAATTAGGTAAATGATTTATCCAGGGTCATTCTCCGGATAATTCCTGAATATTATTAAGCGATACTTTTGAGTATTTAAGAGACACCCACAGGGTTACCTTTCCTCTTTATAAATTAAGGAGAGTATCCAGGGTAATTCTCAGGGTATCTCATATTTATGAATTAGTTTGATTGTGCTCTCATTACATGTGACATTATTAACAAGATAAGAAGGATCAAAGATAGACAACATCATTATCGAAAATGCGTCAGAATCATCAAACGCCTTTTATACCGTGGGTATGATCCCAATGTCACCAGACGGACACTAGACTTGGTACTTAACCAATCTACAGTCTTGTACAAGCGCATTCTTAAAACTTGCACTCTGACTGACTGTGACGACGGGACTCCATGACGGGCCCTGTCCAAACCTCTTTAGAGAAGACAGGGCCCCGACCACCTGTCCTCTCTGAATGTCAGTCGGACTCCTCGGGTGATAAAATACATGAGCTCGCGGCGGCAGAGCACGGATTGTATTACGTAGGCCCTCTTTTTATATCCATTTACATATTCATCTGTGTTGCTTGGGCCCCTGCGTTTTGCGGTCTTGTTTGTGTGTGGTCATCTGACAGTGAGGAGGTTGTTT
Organism: Pinctada imbricata; assembly: GCA_033119305.1. Taxonomy (NCBI): domain Eukaryota; kingdom Metazoa; phylum Mollusca; class Bivalvia; order Pterioida; family Pteriidae; genus Pinctada; species Pinctada imbricata. Next base: position 25,810,273 of record VSWD01000012.1, read on the forward strand.
TACACCACAATTGTACGTTCTTCGAGACCTCTGGGTAATCGGAAAAATGGGAGGGTTGTGCGCACGTAATCCAGGATAACCATACCTTCTGCTATTTCCGTGGCAGATGGCCGTCCTAAGTCGGCACCGGTTGCCCATTGGTCTCGTTGGTTTATGTGTAGTCCTTTGTGTTTGATGTTTCTGTGTTGTGCGTTGACGTTCCTTGTCCCTTGCGCGTCTCTTTTTGTGCTTGTCTGCTTTGTGTTTTTGCATTGGGTGTTTTGCTGTGGGTGCTACAACTTGGTGTTGTTGGAGATCCCCTCCTTTGTTTCGATATTAATAGATGTTAAGTCAATAATAAATCAGCTTATTCAACAGACCACAAGGCAGACCTCGAAGTCATGGCATTCGTAAGTATAATAGGCCTGAGATACATAGTTTCTCCTTCGATGACTTGGTTCCATATTTTTAATGAGCCTCTAGGCCAGCATTATATTCGTACCAAATTACGAACTCTACGTCTATACAAAGGTCCTCACATTTCAAATCAACTGTGAACACCAGATTCGAGTCTATATTTAAAGACCCTGATGTTATCACAGAGCTTACCTACCTCCAAGAACATTGTCATCACACCAGCGCAAAAATCCTCAAATAATTACACATTTACTTGCAAAAAGTACTATTTCGACAGATATTTTTGCCTCTGAAATAATAGATAACCACAAATCTACTCTTGCTTCCTTCGGCTTCGACACTAACAATTTAGATTTACCATACTTATACTGCATACCTTAAATGCATAAGAATCGGTACAACCAATGTTTCATCCCTGGTTCTGGTCCTCAAAATGTTTTATAATATCTGTATCGATCTTACTCACCAAATTTTTATCTGAAATCAAACCTGGGCTTCAACAATATTGTTCGACAGTGTATTCTCGCAGTGGTATCAACCAGATGTGGATTTTAAAGAATTCGAAGGAAATTTTAGAACATCTGAAATCCACTCATTTTAGTAGAGTCCATTCGATCGAAGCCTTTGATTTTTCGACACTTCACATTACAATTCCACATTCTAAATTGAAAGAAAGACTCGCTAACATTATAAGTAAAGCGTTTACAAGTAAGAACGGTAATCGCAAATACAAATTTATTATTGTTAACTATGACAAAACCTACTTTGTAAAAGAAAAGTCCGATTCTGAAAATAAGTACACTGAAACAGATATTATTAGTCAGGGATATGTTTTTGATCGACTAACATCGTCACTGAGGAAGTTCTACGGTCGATATGGGGAACTCGTCATACACTATGATGTCCCACTCTCCAGAATGGTGGATGATATTCTGTCATAGACCATTTGAACCATCTAACCAAAGATTGTACTCTTTTCCTTCCGAAACGGAAGTAACCAAATGTGACAAATTGAAGCGGCGGGTGTTGCATGCAAGCAGGAGATACTTACACTTCCTGGGTACCTGGTCTCACTCCCATATCGGGAGTTCGCTTCTTTTCATATGGTGGAGGTTTTTGTTTGTTTGCTTTAGTTCTTATTTTATCCTGATTTTGTATGCCTTCGGTTTCTGAATTATCGATTTTGTGCTGTATACAGGGATATGGTCATTACATGTATCCATATTTGTCACTTTAAACTTTATTTTGGAGTCCAATTCTTTTGTTGTGAGCATAACAGTGTCCGAGGCGGACAATTCCTCTGGAGGAGATAAAGAGGACAACACCAGTACAAGGTCGTCACAATATTCTATCAAAGAAAAGGGATAATTCAGCATGTAGAACCTTTCTGGCTCAGAGAAACCGATCAAACTAAGATAATCAACTTGATCAAGGACTGAGGCCAAAGTTACATATAGATCAACACTTAAATGTATTCAAAATAAACATGACATAAAACATTTACGACGAGAAAAAGACTGTACGTTAACCTCCATTAAAAAAAAGTTAAATTTCTTCAGATTCAATAGCATTATTTTTGAATTCGCAGAATGGACCATACATGCACGTTTCGGGTACTTCAACTTCGTCAGTGATTATCAATCAAAACAATATAAAATGGCTAAAAAAGTGAAAGTTATTATGTCCAAAAATGTATCGAAAGACAGCTAATGGGTGGGCTATGATGCTACAGGGCCCACGTTTCAGGACAGGGACCAAAGTTACATATAGATCAACACTTAAATGTATTCAAGATAAACATGACATAAAACATTTACGACGGGAAAAAGACCGTACGTTAACCTCCATTTGGACAAAGCTTTGTTTACATCGCTCCAGGGGTCCTGGTTATACAGAGGAAGGATAGATCTTCAGGATACGTCTTCTTGACTGATGCTTCCTTCTGGACGACATTTAGTTTACATCTCATGAAGCTCTCAGATCGATTTGTCGAGATGATTGCTCACTACACGAGGTAGAATACTGCGGGTGTTGGGAAATCTTTAAGAGTAAAGTTGTGCACTTTTCTTTTCAGGTATTTGACTACGTATTTATTTTGAATTTCAAAATTCAGTGCATGCTATGCATAGATAATTAACATCGATTTGAAAATATTATAGAAACACTTCAATGTTAATTACCATTTCATTTATAAAAGTTATATCTTATAGAAGATTAATCGTAAATTTCAACACTCCTTTCCGTAGACAAAAGACAAATTCTTGATTCGTTCTTTACACATTCCATTTCCCTATAAATTTAATGTATCTGCATCAAAAGCAGAATAGAGTAACCTAAAAAGCCGGCCTATAAGATTACTGTTTTAAAACAGTTTAGGCTAATAACAATGGCGTCGAAGCCATGACACACGGAACAAATAAGACGTTTGATGATCTCATTCCGTTTGGAAATGAATATTACGTTATTTTGTGTCTTCATCGTATTGGTAATAAACTGTACTCGATTTCATTAATAAAATGTCGCAGCCAGTCTATATGCAGTTGAACCAATACTGATATGCAAAATTTATATGACCTATACATTAGTTGGTGTATTAATGCACAGCATGTCCATTAGGATTGGACTGATTTTCTGTAAAATCGTGCCATGTTCTTTCAACGACTTTTAAAGTTCTGTGCCGAATTTTTTATGTGCAAAATTGTTACAGGAAACTCGGTTTTGCAAGTGTTCATTATGTCTTGAATTAACTTCTTTTTCTAGCAATATTAACCATAGATAATTTTTTGACATTGTAATTTATGAAATAATAGAGGAGTTCTAATGTTAAACGTCTTCAAATTCATTTGCATCATTTAAGGGCAGATGAATTAAAAGCATGGACCAGATTATGCACATTTTGGGCAATTAACCCTAGTCAGTGATCCTCAATCTAAACAATGACACACGGCCAAAATCTGTGAAAATTATGTCCTAAATATACCGAAAGACGTATCAAGATGGCTGGGTTATGATGCTACAGCTAGGACCCAGGTTTTAGAAATTTATGAAAATTGCGTAAAGAGAAATTTTCAAATGGGTTTGAAGAAATGATCTAACTTGGCTACATGTGCACTTGGGGACTTCTGGTCCACCGGCACACAGGGAGCAAGCTCAGTGTGCGTGTGGAATTTTATAGCCTAAGAAAAAAGAAAGGGACACATCTTCGGTATTGTCAAAATACGCATATTATTATTCAAATTATTAAAATTCTACAAAACTTGAAATATTGGGGTCAAATTTTCGTTTCTGTCTTTAGTTCAATGTATTTTCCATAATCCCTCAAAGTTTCAGCGTTGTAGCTTTCATAGAAGAGCCGTTATAGCCGATAATCTTTTTGTAGATGACCGAATTTTTTTAGTCGACATTTCACTTGTCCGGAATTTACCGCAAAGATAGCAGGGCATATTGGAGGAAAACCAAGTGAAACTGATAATGTCAATAACATTCTCCAATAAAACAATCAAAATCAAATTGAACCTACCCCTCAAAGTACTAAATGCAGTCTTCCAGCGGTAGAAATTCGTTTGTTTCTCAACACCGGACGATTCACTACTGTATGATCAGCCATACTATGATCACGTGATAAGTTGCAACGAGAGCGCTGATTGGTTTCCCAGACGCAAAGAACAGCGTTCGGTCATTCTCTTGACTCTACCTGTACAAGACATGAAAAATCTGAAAATTAACTTTCTAAAAACGAAAGTAGAAAAAAAAATGTCGAACGACGAAAAACAGCAAGTCTATGCCTTTAATCTTGCTACAGCCGGACACAACTTTTTAATAAGTGGTCAGGCAGGCACGGGGAAAACTACCCTTTTGGTGAAGCTTCACGACAAGCTGCGGGAGATAGGCAAACAAGTAGCAGTTGTGTGCACAACCGGCATTGCCTGTGCTAGCCTACCATCCAGATGTGACGCACGAACTGTGCACTGTTGGGCTGGTATGGATGATGGAAGGTAACACATTTTATATTTTGAGATAGATTCTTTTGCACCCACTAATCCTTCTTTCACACTTAAAACATTTTAAACATTATAACCTGCTAATTCAGATACATTCTAGAACAATTTGTCAAATCATAAAGTAATCATTGTTTATTCCATTCAGAATATGTTTCAAACAATTGTTTCTTATTCCCTCTATAGATAGGGTTATTGCACACCGAGGTTACTCATTTTCGTTACATTTTCATCACTGTTTCTAAACTATGCTGCAGCTACCAGTATGATAAAGATATGTTTCACCTAAGAAACCTTAACATTTGATCCTAGACTTTTACCTTGAGTATTAGTATACTGTAATGTGCAACATCATTTGAACCTCAAAATATTCCTTTCTTGCAGATATGACACCTCCTATATAAAGGACATAATCATAAACTATAAGAAGGATGTTTACAGAAATATCCTATCAACAGATGTGCTAATCTTGGATGAGGTATCCATGCTTTCCAAGAAATTATTTGAACAGCTTGAGTGCATTTGTTCTTTGAAATGTGGACATAAATTATTTGGAGGAATGCAACTTGTTTTCTGTGGGGATTTTTACCAGCTACCTCCAGTCAAAAATAGGATGTATAATGATGATGGAAAGTTCTGTTTTGAAAGTGAATTATTTGACCAAGTTTTCCCTCATCGTATTACCCTTGAAAATGTTGTTCGACAATCTGATTCTTCATTCATTAAATGTGTTAATGAAGCTGCAAAGGGAAAATTAAGTGAATCCTCGGTAACTTTATTGGAAAGTCTTAAGAGACCTCTTTGTAAAGATGATAACGACGAACCTATTAAGTTGTATGCAACAAATGAACAAGTGGATAATCATAACAGACTTAGAATTTTGAACAAGAGCGGTCAGCTGTATGAGTACAAAGCAATAGACAGAGGAGAGTCCCATTACCTTAAAAAGGTTCTTGCACCTCCAACATTATGGTTAAAGGACGGATGTCCGGTGATTCTTGTGAGGAACATATCATCAAATCTTGTGAATGGATTACAAGGCATCGTTTTATCTTGTAAGGAATGTCCAGTCGTTCATTTCCCAACCGTGGATATTACAACAAAGCTGGAAAAGCAAATATTTTCAGGTATAATATTAATATAGATGTGTATCATACATGATCATATGTAACAAAACTTTTGACATTTTAATGTTTTTATTTCTATTGATATCTACATTGTATTTATAAATTTTGATAAATGATAATGATCTTTTATGTCATTAGAAGTACACCAGTAAAAATATTTCATTTGTTCAGTGTATGTAAAATGTTTACCTTTTAATACATATAGATGCATTCTTATATTGTAGTTTTTAGTCCAGTACTTAAAAAAAATGTTGCAGAAAGGACACAGGTTCCTCTGAAATTGGCATATGCACTCACAGTACACAAAGCTCAGGGAATGACATTACAGAGGTATATTATTTCAGAAGTTAAAAGAAAATGACTCATTAGGGGCTATTAGTATATAATGTCAAAACATCTGTCTATCGATCGTTCTCCACTAGAGGTTTCAATTTATTTTCTCAGCAAAAAATTGACAGAATTTATTGATTTCTGGCACACAGATTTATTATGATGAAATGCAAATTGACCTTTTTTGGTAGAGTTATGGTCCCTAAATGTGAAAAAATTGTCAATTTCAGCTGATTGGTAGGAGAATTCTATCACTAATCATTGCTTATGCAACTAAACGATTGATATTTTCATAATTTACTTTCACATTTATTCATCAGGTTTATTATTTTCTGATATTTACCAATTTGAACTTCTAAACATATTCATATGTATATTATAATTTTAGGAAATTATATTGATCTCAATACAATTTAATTCCTTAACAGAGCAGAGATTGACTGTCACAGCATGTTTGCTCCTGGGCAGCTAGGGGTGGCCATTGGGAGAGTTAAATCCCCAGCAGGTCTTAGAGTAATAAATTTCAAGAGGGAAATTTGCCTACCCCAACCACCAATTATTGAAGATGCTATGAAATTTTGCTCAGCACCTGATATAGATGACTGTAGTTGTTGTCGTATTACTAGGTTGGTATTCATCATTTTACTGGTAATAACATTTTGAAATACAGATCTAGAAATGTTATACATACCTTTATCTTAAAAGCGTATGACCTTTATCTTTGTATCTTTGCTACATGTCTGCTCCTTTTTTCTCTTAGGCTTTGAAAATGTGAGTGGCTGTGCTGTTTTGTCACATTGGCCTGCATTTGATTTTTTCGATACAGTTGTTTGTCCGATGATAATACTGTTGATGTTTTTCTGATATTGAAGCACATTTGGGTTGGAATTTGCTCCATTAAATGTAGATCTCTGTTGGCAGAACATGTTTTCAACTATATCAGAATTGATCATAGAGGGCGTAATGATGACATTTACATCTCTTCGTTTAATCATTAAACCACACAACTCCACAAATCCTCTAATACAGGATGAAATGTCGTCCATGCATTGATAGGAGAGCAAACTCTTAGTTTCCTGTACACCTTTTCTCCACTCCTCAAACCAACTAACAACTTCCTGAAGGTCTTTAAGTCTATCATCATCCAATCTTGTTATTGGCCTTGTGTCTCTGAATATGGTTATCATTTTTGATGTTTGTTTCAGTAGTTTGATTGGTCCGTTCATTTTGTCACCACCATTACTAAGTGAACCCTGGTACTCTTCAAAAAGATGGAGCATGTCAGTGTCCATCACTTGCTCAGCTAGATGATTCCTCATCTTTGATTGAGTGGAGGGATAAAGGTGTTCATTTGTTAGTCGTCTGTGAATTTGTAGGGCATTTTGCTTGTCCCAGTGGTAAGCATCGCAGAACATTTGCCACTGAATATTTTCACCCGTCACCAATGTTACATTTCTTGTACACCCTTTTTTTATTCCACTCTTAAGAATATTGTTGCGTAATTTTTTAATTACATGTGAATAATCCATCATAAATACGACACATTCTTCGTAATTACATGGATTTTGCACAATCGTTGTCTGCATAGTTGACACATGCATGTTCAAAAATGTGCGATTACATTGTGCCCCATCCATAGAAGTATACACACATGTGAACCCAAACATTTGTAGTTTATCTGTTGCCTCCCAGAACAAGCTGTACATATCATAGGCCTGTATTTGATCACTCACAAAATGTGCTATGGGGAACCTAAACCCCGTAAATCCTAGAAAAACAAGTTGCAGTATGTGATTGCCAAGTTTTCTGATCTTTTGTCCTTGTCGTAATGTCGAACATAGATTACCTTCCTCTCCTTTGTCTACAAGACCGACTAGTTCTATTCCTTTTGAATTTCTCTCAATCTGAAGGTCTTCCTGTACAGCCATCTCGTCCAATATGATACCTCCAAAATATCCCTCTTTAGGAATTTGTAATCGAATGGCTTCGTTTAGCATCCATTCAAAGATTTCATCCATAAAACCTACCTTCTGTTTCACGCAGTTTTTATACAGAAGTAACAGTGATGGAGATGGTAATACTAGCAAATTGCTTTGTCTAAGGGCTTCATATCCTAGAGGACTTCTGTTATATAATTGTAAGAAAACGGATATCACCTCTTTCGGCCATCTTCTACCTTTAGGATTTCTGCTGATGTTATTTGTCTGGCTTGAAAGGAAGGTTATCATTTCTGGTGGGGCATTTGGTATCATTTGTCTAAGGTCTTCTTCTGTTGTGCTGTTGTTTTTCTGTTGTCTCTGTTCATTTTTATCTTTCTCTTTTAGTATTTCGCCTTGTGACTTTCCACTTGTATCAAATATCATTCTCTGACATGTTACACATGCTTTTGAAGTTCCTATTAATGATGTTAGTTTTTGGCAAATCATAGACCGTATCCTCCTTCTTCCTGTGTTTTCTTTGTCACATGTATTTTCAAAGTCTTCTATGGTGTGAAATCTGCTACATACTATTGATTTTGTGATTTGTATCCCTTCACACAATTCCATCATGCTTACAATATGTAACACACCTAAGACACTGTTGGTTGTGAACTGGAAATATTTACTAATTTTAGCTTGCTGGAGATTTACCTCTTTCCCTGCTATCCACAATTCCCATGATTTGTCTACATTGAATTTTATGATTTTATGAATTTCCATGCCATTTATCTTGAACTTTGTTCTCATACAACAGATTATTTGATGGGCAGTTTGTCCTGAAATGTCCACTTCCTCTGAGAAATGATCCAGTGCCTTCTGAATTACTGCAATGATGTTTGATTCTTCTGTATTTGGAACATTTTGTCTTAAATGCAATCCCCTAATCATTCTCATTTTCTGACCATTAGGCAATCGTTTCCTATGAAATCCAGCCTCTGGAAACAGCTTTCGTATATATTTTGAAAATGTTTCAATATTTACATCACCATGAATCTCACGCTCCTCAATGTTCTCAAATTTATAGGTTTCAAACAAAGTCCTGAATGGTATTTCTTCATTAATGTTGCCACTTTTTTCTAGATGATCTATCAACCTACAAATAAAAAATGTTGATTTTAATTGTATTGTTTGAATCTTGTATGAGCAAAATAGACCCATTTTGGCCTTTTGTTTATGGCCTGGTAATCTGACTTATTATGTCTAAGGTGAGCTATATAGGCCCACTTGGACCTTTTGTTTATGGCCTTGCAATCTGACTAATTATGGTCTCAGGTGAGCTATATAGGCCCACGAAAGTCTTTTGTTTCTGCCCCTGTCTTTTAAATATGGTTATTAGATTTTGTTTCATGATTGAGAAATTTAACAGAAAGTGGGAGTTAAAATTTTCCACTTTTCTGCTTATGGGGCATCAGATTTCACAAACACATTGAGGCATTTTTTGTTTCAACTTCTATGATTTTTTTTTCAATATGAATGTAAACATATAACAGATATTTATGTTAACATATAACTTTTTTTGTGTGTCAACATGCAGCTTATTATAGAAACATGCTAAAAAAATAGTTTGTATATACTTTAATAGCAGATAGACAGCACTATCACACACAACATGATTAAATACCATTTTAAACATATTCAATTATTTACTTGCAGGAAAGTAAATATGGTCCCGATTCCTGTGCCATATACCAGTTTGTCATATGAATCACATATACATGATGAGTTTGAAGAGGAGGAGGAAGAAGAAATTAATTTAGTGACTCCTGATTCAGATGTTTCTTCTGTTGATGCTTTATCTATACCTGAAGGATTTGATGTTGTTAATGTGATTCGTGACCTCAAAGTAGGTAATGCCATGACAAAATTGCAAGAAGAATCAAACAACGCAGTAGAGGAATTGCTCACAAACCACATTGATGCTGTGAACACATTTTGTTCAGAAGAATTTGAATGCATTCAGGGCATGATGGAGGAACAATCTCTGAATATTGATGATGCAGATCCACAGCCTGTTCATGCTGACAAAATTTCAAGATTTTACAAACTTTGTCATCAACATCAGACGTCAAGTGAATTTAAAGCAAGGTCATATTTGATGTTCTTTGACCTGCGTGAAACTTCACAGCAAATAATTGCTCACATTTCATTCAATATCTCATGTGCTATTCGGAAATACCTTCTTCAACAGAAAGCAAATTTGTACAGAACTGCTGGCAGCTCCAAGGGACAGAGACAAACAACAGAAGCAAGCCATGGTAAAATCAGATATGTAGGAGGTTACTGTATTGCTAAAGCTAGACTTAAGCACAGGAAAAGGTTAACCAATTACTGCTTCAAGTTAGGAGATTCTGAGCAACAACAATACAATGAGGCTAAGTGTATGTTGAAGATCATTGATACACTTGCAGTAAATGAATCAATCCTTCAAACAAGCACTCAGTATCCGGAAAGTTTGATTGAGACAGCTTTTAGGCAGTATCAAACCCGTGGTCTCACAAATATTACTGACAAAGTATTCCAATTTTTCATCTCAACGTGTGATAAATGTCTTCATTTGTTAGTTGATGAGAATCTTAATATACATGGACAAAACCTCTTTGAGAAATGCAATGCATCAATTTCAAAGGATATGGATCTCTTCAAGGTATTCTTAACAAGCATTCCGACAATTACACAAGATGACTTCATGAAAGATGACAGTGTTGTTGGTTTGTTGGGGGAAATGGTTATGATATCCTCCTGCTCAGAACTTTTATTTCAAGAGCTGTCTGAAAAATTTTTACTTGTGATGGTAAATCAATACCGAAAAGACTTCCTAATGAACCTATCTGTTCAGAAAAAAATGGCTCATAGGAAACAAATTCAAGTAGGCTCCCAGTCTAAGGGGAATGTCAAGAAAGCTGGACTCAAACTGAATTTTGATTTCATTCTTGCAGACTCCTCTACAGAAAAATCTTGTTCTCACAATTTGTTGAAAGGCCTTGTACATCAGGATGAAAATTACCTTAGCAGTATGAAAAAAAATCATTTGATATGTCTGTGTAAGGCGTATGACTGTAAAGTTAAAACAAGTGACAATAAAGCAGCAATTATCAAAGTTCTAAATCAATCATTAAAGCAGGCCACAGTAATGCCACACCCTGAATACTTATATGAAGACCAGTCATGTGTGCAGCCAAATGTAACCATTGAGGCAAATGAAGAAGGAGGATCTGGTCAAACTAGTGAGGATTCTTGCATTGTATGTAAAAAAGCAGAAGGACATATTGACTGGATCCAATGTGAGAAATGTGAAAAATGGCTCCATAGAGACTGTGCAGGGTTAAAAACAAAAAGAAAGTGGGTGTCTGCTACAAGTTCAACATTTTGTTGCAAGAAATGTAAATAACATTCATTTTCTCTGCTCAGATATCAGAACTTTGATGTCAGAATCTTAATTAATTTAATAGATAACATTGTTTTTATGCAATATAAAATTGCTGCCAGTGATTTCCTTTATATCTCATAGTATTTGTTTGTGACATGTCAAGGAAAGTTTAATTACCAAGAAAGGATCAACATTTTGCCGTCTTAACACGTTTCGAAAAAGTCCGCCAAAAGTAACTATGTACACAAAAGTATGCTTACCTCATTGGATGAACAGGACACACCCCCGACCAATCAGCGCTCTTCTTGCAAATGAGACTAGAAGGCTGATCACGTGAGCATAAGATGGCTGATCATTTGTTTGAAAACCGACCGTGTAGAAAAAAGACGAATTTCCACTGCTGGAAGACTGCATTTAATACTTTGAGGGGTAGGTTCAATTTGTTTTTGATTGTTTTATTGGAGAATGCTATTGACATTATCAGTTTCACTTGGTTTTCCTCCAATATGCCCTGCTATCTTTGCGGTAAATTCCGGACAAGTGAAATGTCGACTAAAAAAATTCGGTCATCTACAAAAAGATTATCGGCTATAACGGCTCTTCTATGAAAGCTACAACGCTGAAACTTTGAGGGATTATGGAAAATACATTGAACTAAAGACAGAAACGAAAATTTGACCCCAATATTTCAAGTTTTGTAGAATTTTAATAATTTGAATAATAATATGCGTATTTTGACAATACCGAAGATGTGTCCCTTTCTTTTTTCTTAGGCTATAAAATTCCACACGCACACTGAGCTTGCTCCCTGTGCACCGGCAGTGACAATCACCAATGAGTTAAAGAAGATCCTGACGTTAATCTCAACAGCACTCACAATAGAGCACCAAATTGAGCATCGACGTACCCCTAGCAAGCTAGAGGTGGGACCACGTGCCCGGGAGGAGTAAGCATCCCCTGTTGACGTTAAACGTCTTCAAATTCACTAACATCATTAAAAGATACAGTGTCCCTGAGAATAAATTTTATTAAAAACGTAAAATTTATTCCAAAGGGTCTACTGTAGAAAGAGGAAAAAAGGAACCATAAAAAGTTTTATTTGAAAATATGCAGAAACGACCCTAATATTGCCGATTTTTTAATAATTAAATCTCCATATTACCTCTATTGTAAAAACTCAATACATTGTAGGTGGCGCCAGTGAAATGAATTAGAGCTGCGCATCCCCAATTTAAAATTACGCTTTTAAAGGTCTATAAATGCAAATGCATGCGTTAGATTCGCCTGAAAATTTGAATTTATACAAATAAGAATGTAAACCTTCATATGAAAAGGAAGATTTTGCATTCCAAAATTTTGTAAAATTAATTAATTTTCAGGGACACCGTCCCTTTAAGAGCATATAAATTTATAGCATGAACCAGACATGCACGGTGGTCTCATTCTCTACGTGTTGTCATTAATGTTTGATATTTCTGCATGTCTGTTTCGATTGTTTTGTACGATGTTCTAGTGAATATTGTTGTGTCTTTTTGCGATTTGTAGTTTTGTCTGATGTCATTAATGTCACTTTCTTGTAGGTTTGTTTTGCTGGGTGAGTACAGGTTGGTCATGCTGTAGATCCTATCCATGTTAGTGATCCCCAATCTAAAAATGAAATGTAGCCAAAATCTGTGAACATTATAGGACCAAGGTTTCAGAAATCTGAGAACACTTTGTAAACAGAAGGAAATGCGTTACAGAACAAAGTATTTCGCTTTTAAAATTATTTCCGACGCATCATCTGTCAATTCTTACAAGACAGATGGAAAAGGTGAATCCTGCGTAGAAAAAACATTCATAGGAATCACTGGTATTGTCATTTGGATTTCTGAAGGACAATTCTTGCACTTGTAGTCATATTTTCTATACCATTAATTAGTTTTGATTCAGGGAAAAATCCTTGACTAGTTGCTTAGTTGATCTTTTCAGGAAGGCTTTGAATAAACTCTAGACGAACCCTTATTCAATGACTAATTGATGTAGTGACTCTTTCAATATAACATGCGATTTAGTGACTTATTCGCTTTAGAGACAAAATTTGAGCACACAGTCTTTTCTTTACTCCTACATTTTTTGTTTTCTCAATGAGGTTATTTTTGTCAGCTATAAAGGATTTCATGAATTACTAAATGATGTTCTATTGATAGATTTGTACACCTTCAACCTGACGCAGAGCGACTGTTTCATGAGTACACGCGATATCATTCACGATTTGTATAACGTTTATTCTGGAACAAAATACTACAGCTTGTCCGTTCTAATTTGCAGTTAGTCACCTACATAAACTTTTGTTGAGAACTTGGGCAACTTTTCTGCGCAATTACTTTTATGACGTCAAGGCAATGGAGAACAATAAAGAAGTGCGCGAAAACATCAGTATAACCTTGTTTATACCAATTGTAGGTCAGGAGTCAAAGATCCAGGGGAATACAGTATACAATATTTATGTTAGATTTGGTGAGGATCTATACAAGCAGGTTGTAGGAATTCCTATGGGTACTAACTGTGCGCCTCTTGTTGCAGATTTATTTTTATACACTTATGAAAAAGAATTTATCCAAAATCTTCAAAAGCAAAGAAAATTTGATGAGCTGAAATGTTTCAATAATACTTCTAGGTATCTGGATGATATTCTAACCATTGACAATCCTGCTTTTGAATTATATAAGAATGAAATTTATCCACAAGAATTAACCCTTAACAAGGCAAACCTTTCAAATACAGAAACACCCTTTTTGGACCTAAATATCAAAATTGTAAACGGAAAGATTCATACAAGTGTATATGACAAAAGGGATGATTTTGGATTCAACATAGTAAATTTCCCTTGGCTTGACGGTGATGTTCCAAGATTACCGTCATACGGCATTTACAATTCACAGCTCATCCGGTACGCTAGAGCATGTACTGATATTTTGGATTTTCACAGTAGAAATTTACAAATTACCAAAAAACTTTTAGGTCAAGGTTTCCGCTTTCATAAACTAGTTAAGACTTTTTGGAAATTTTATAAAATTACAGTCAACTTCTTTTAAAATTCGGATCTATACATGCAACAGAGTACATTACTATGGGTATTACACAACCTGTCTTTTATGGTGATATGATAAACAAAATAAAAAGGATCAAAGGTAGGCAGCATAACCATCGAAAATGCGTCAGAATCATCAAACGCCTTTTGTACCGTGGGTATGATCCTAATGTCACCAGACGGACATTAGGCTTGGTACTTGACCAATCTACAGTCTTGTACAAGCGCATCCTTGAGACTTGCACTCTGACTGACTATGACGACGGGACTCCATGACGGGCCATGTCCAAACCTCTTTAGAGAAGACAGGGCCCCGACCACCTGTCCTCTCTGAATGTCAGTCGGACTCCTCGGGTGATTGCATACATGAGCTCGCTACAGCCGGCAGAGCACGGACTGTATTACGCATGCCCTCTTTTTATATACATTTACATATTCATCTGTGTCTCTGGGGCCTCTGCGTTTTGCGGTCTTGTTTGTGTGATGTCATCTTACAGTGAGAAGGTTGCTTTACACCACAATTGAACGTTCTTCGAGACCTCTGGGTAATTGGAGAAGTGAGAGGGTTGTGCGCACGTAATCCAGGATAACCACTACTATGCTACTTGCGTGACAGATGGCCGTCCAAAGTCGGCACCGGTTACCCATTGGTCTCGTCGGTTTATGTGTAGTCTTTTGTGTTTGATGTTTACATGTCGTGTGTCTCTTTTCCGTCTCGTGCTGTACTCGTCTTTTGTGTTTTTGCATCGGGTGTTTTGCTGTTGATGCTGCAACGGGGTCTTGTTGGAGATCTCCCTTCTTTTTGTGTTATTCTCCATTAACAAAGCAATCGCGAACCCCCGAATTGAGGCAGGACGTTGTGCCCGGGAGGAGGGAGCGTTCTGCCTGCAAGCAACGCAGCGAATGCCAAATAAATACGTGTCAAATACGGTAATGTCCAGTGTACTCACGAATGTCTTAAATTATTCTCGATAGGCCAAATAAAGTATAGAAATCTCTGTATTCAGTTTCGATAAACCTTGATTTTATAGAAAAAAATATTTTAGTACAAATATACATCCCTTTTGTATCTTTTTTTCCTTACGTGATAAAGATAAGATAAACTAGTACAGACATATTTCCCCTCCTAAAGTTCTATCTTCATTTTGACTCAAGGGACACGTTCCAATCAAATGTCACCTGAGGTCTTCTTTTTATTGAGTGTACATCGCGTTGGTGTACTGATTTTAATGGACGTGCGTTTCTACATACATATTTCTTTTTCCGGGGGGCTTTATGCTATATTAATTATATTAACTTCTTCCTGGGCATCTGATCTCACTCCTCCGCAGGAAGTTCGCTTCTCTTCATATGGTAGATTTTTAATTTCTGTTCCTTTGCCTTATTTCCCGTTTTGTCCTGGTTTTATGTGCACTTGGTTAATTGATTTTTGTACTTCTTAATTTGGATATGGCTTTGTTTATATTTGTCATTGTTTGAAAGTTGGATAAAACATTGTTTCCTTATACGAGAATACCATTCAAACGTAAATAGACTCGGTCGCAGTACCCACAACAATGTTTAACGTCTTCAAATATATTAGCATCATTATATATCAGATAAATTTACAGGATGGACAAGACATGCACGTTTCGGGTATTTAATCCTCGTCGTCAGTGATTCTCAATCTGAACAATGAAATATGGCCAAAATCTGTGAAAATTATGTCCTTAATATACCGAAAGATGTAGGAATGACAAATATGGATAATGACCATATCCCTGTCTACAGTACAACATCGATATGCTGGGATATGATAATGAGCACGATACTCTCATATCGGGAGTTCGTTTCTTTTCATGTGGTGGAGGTTTTTGTTTGTTTGCTTTGGTTTCTGTTTTATCCTGGTTTTGTATGCCTTCGGTTTATGATTTTCTGAATTATCGATGTTGTGCTGTGTATAGGGATATGGTCATTATCCATATTTGGCATGCCACAGGACCAAGGTTTTAGAAATTTGAGAAAATTTTGTGAACATAAATTTTCAAATGCGTTTGAAAATGTCGAAGGGTTCCAACTCTATACCTTCTTGAAGAAAATTCCAAACAAATTTCCATGCACCAGACACGTGTTTTGAATATTGAATTCTCATCAGTGATGCTTCCAGCGGAGCCACCAAAAATAATTTCAGAAGCGCCCTCTTTAATTTTTTGAAGTTAGATTTTTACATTTACATTACAGAGAGTGCGCGGCTCCAAATTCCCTGTAGGGTCGATTCAGTAGCATTTCCAAATAAAATCTATGTTCAAAATAGCATTGGAGGGATGGTGCTAAGATGTTAAACTCCTTTAATTTCGATGATATTTATCGGTGAAATGACAAGTAATTATTGTATTTGGCTGGCTATGAGGTCAATGGAATAGTGTTTTTGAATATAATGTATATCTTATTTTTTATTTTTATTGAATTTATTCAAGGTGGCACCACTTAAAATGAAAAGATAAAATAAAACCAGCGGGCGCTACTAAAACACATTTGGCTATGTCTGAAAGTCATTTCGGTATTTAATTAAGTACCACTGATGAGGATTTACTATCCGAAACACGTGTCTGGTGCAATGGGATTGGTTTGAAATTTTCAAGAAGGTATAGAGTTGGAACACTTCCATTTTCTACAGATTATGCAGAGATGTTTTACCTTCAGTATACAAAAACTCGTGGAGACCCCTTAAAATCCTAATCTAAAACAGAACGACAAATAATACGACTTTTTAAAGAAATAATAAGGAAAGGATATACATCTAAATCGAGGTCTATAAAGTAACAATTTGCTTATCAAAATATGAATATTTAAACATTAAAACAAATTAGCCACAATACAGTATTATATTTCCGTCTAAAAGCGTACATAAGGACTTTCATTGTATACATGTATTATCCTTAGTATAAGTTAGAGGCAATTTCCTATATGCACAGTAACAATTATTCTACTTGATCAGAAACAGTACGACTGTACTTAAAATTACAGGGGGAATATTTTAAAGAATCCTAAAAACTGAGAGCGCAACATTTTGTTCAAACCAGACACTAATTACCGGTATTAAATATAATTTTTTTCCTTCGATTTCTACACACTCTCGTCTTGAGCAATAAGAGATCATTTTTAATGCACCAGGCATGTGTTCCGGTAAGTTAATCCTTTTCAGTGCTGCTTCCTGCCACAGAGTTTTGCAAAAACAGCCAAAATTCATTTTAGGAGCGCCGTCTAGTTTGATGTTTTGAATTTAAATTTGTGCATTCACTTTTCAAATAGTGCGCTTTTCCAAATTTCCTGTAGGGTCGATTCAGTAGCAAAGTTTATAAAATGTATGATCAAATAGCATTGGAGGGATGGTACTAGGATGCAAACCTTTAATTTCGATGAGTGATAGAAAATGAAAATACACGTACGTCGCATTAATATTACAATATGTTACAAGTGAACAATTGAGAAAGCCCGAAAAATTACTCAGTTTTACCTCCAGAGTATTACATCACCTTCCAACAATCACCCCCCTTAAAAGGACGATTGGGTACTGTTTGACAAGCCCTGCAATGATTATACAATGTATTCCCGAAAATTTCTACGAAGAGTTAAAGTGTTCGAACTCTGCTACCCGAGAGCACCCTTAATGTAAAAAAAATGAATTCGGCGTACCATATATACACGTATGATTTTGATTCCTAATAAGTGGTATTAAGTCTACGAAAAATGGCTGTTTCAATGTACTTTCCACTCATTTCAGCATGACTTCATCTTTCTCCAAATCTTTTTATACATTTTCCTCGCATCTTTTCTCAGCCTTTTGTCCATTAGAAAAAATACGATAGGATTCACTGCATTATTCAAATAAAAGCTGCGCGTCAGTATGTTCATGGCTTTATAAATGTCTTTACTAAGCGTATATGCGTTGGCAGCCTTGACGATTTCAGTCATAATAGCAGGGATATACCCTAAATATGACATAGATGTGGCAACGAGCAGCATAAGTGTGATTCGCATAGTGTTGTCTACCTTAGCTTTTGGATCTGAAAGCGGACTTAAAGTCTTTCCTACATCATTGCCAGTACTTTTAATGGATGAATGAGTAATAGAATCCACGTTTGAATACTTGGGCTCCATAGTTTTCTTTTTACTGCCTCCCAGCGATTCTGAAGATCCTGGATCACTTTCCTGTGACGTGTCATTGATGTTTGCAATCGTTTGTTTTGTCGGAGAAGAGGAATCAGTACTGTCACTGCAAACTGAACTGCATTTTCCTTGATTTTTTCGACTTGAGTAATGGAGGTATAGAACTCTACCAATGATCGAATACATAACTGCACATGCTACAAACATGGAAGTCGACAAGATAAGTATGAATGCCATATAGATAAAACCATGTTTTAAGGACTTAACTGCCCTACAATCTTCTCCTTTAACAAGTGGATACTCCGGAATATCCTTGATGGAAATTCCGTATACGGAAACTGATGGAATGGCTACGATAAAAGCTATTGCAAAAACAATTGCACACGCAACATAGATCTCGCGTCCTACTATTTGCCTTCCAAATGGTGTGCACAATTTTCTGTATCGTTCAATAGCTACCAATACCAACATCAAGCCAGATCCGGCACTTGTAAAATGAATAAGAAATCGAAAGAATTTACAAAGTCCCGCGTCTGTAAAAGAATAACTTTTGTAAATATCTACAATTTCGAACGGTACACAGAATCCACAAGCGACAACATCGTATGCTGCCAATGACAAAATGAATACCTGGTATGGCAATCCTGTAAAACGTTTGGAATACAGCACTAAAATATTGATATTTCCAATAACTCCAATTAAACAGAGAATCGACAGATAAACTGTTACAGGAATGTCATAATTTACGAAGTCTTCATAGTCCAGCTCACCAAGGTCTACTGCAGTGTAATTTCTGTAACTAAACAAAACGAAATAAATTATCTTTTGCTCTTCATATGTTCACAGCTTAGATTTTCTCTCCTTCGGCCTCTGAGTCCCACTGATAATACTTTGTATCGTGCACTTTAAATTTAAAACTTTATTTATTTTACAACGTTTAACAAACAAGTTACACAACTTATATTAATGTCTCACGTTGGCTCAGATGTTGGCGTGAGGAGGTCCAAGGAGCAGGAGGAAACCGGAGTACCCGGAGAAAAACCTCCTGCGGAGGCCTGGGTGGGGGACTACCTACCCTCCCACATAAGACCCTTCGCCGAATCTGGGATTCGAACCCAGGACCTTAGAGGTGAGAAGCGAGCGCACTACCACTGCGCTAACCCGGTCGTTGACTAAATTATTAAGATAGAACTAAATATATCCCGATACGATAAATCAGATCTTCAATGTAAGAAATGAAATTTTACTATAACGTCCAAATTCTAGTAAATCTTATTCGGCGAGTAGATATTTCTTTAAAAAAGTATATACGTACGTAATTTTTTTTTTCAATTTCTGGTTCCATAATTATTTATTAAAGACAGGGACAAAAATATGTATATTAGGGTGAACTCTTCATTTTCTCATAATTCCAATCTTAAATTTATACCTTTTAACCATTCACAACGTCAACCCTCGTCAGTGACCTTCAACTCAAGCAATAAATATGACCAAAGACTGTGAAAGTCGTGCCTAGACAATACCGAAAAATGTAGTAGAGATACGAACAAAAATAGTGAGAGGAAAAACAATTTATAGAAGTTGTTACTTACCTAGCCATGTTGGAACAAATTTTCACTTACTAGGATGTGATATAACTGAAGCGGAATAAAGAGACTGGTGGTGTTCGTATAGAGTGGTATTTTATTTTCCTCTAAACTTCCTCGTCCTCTAATTGGCATTTCCCGACAATACAAAAATAAAAATAAGGCTTATAGTGCAGTTAATTCGGTCCCCTTAGGCCATGTTAATTTAACTTTTTGTTTTACCTCCAGAACTTTTTTTCTGAAAGGTACTCTCCGCCAAGCATGAATACACAAACACAAGATTGATATGAATGAATTTTGAAAAGAGGACTGAAAACAGAGAAGAAAAATGTATTTCTCAAGTGAAGTGGATAATTCTGACTTTATTCTATTAAAACTACAATAAGTATTATTTCCTGGTACTTATTATGGTATAGGCATTTATGGTACTAAACGAGTAAAAGAAGGTCATGATAATAATCTCAACAGCCCCCAGAATAGAGCAACCAGGTGCCAGGGAGGAGCAAGCATCCCTTGTTTGACCAGCCGCACCCGCCGTCGGCGCCCACGCACGAAAATGAAAACAATATTAAAAATACATGCACTGTCTGAGGTATTGTTTATATGGAAAGTGCTATGGCGAACAAGTCACGGAAATAAATTCAAAACACTTACTGTCAAACCCCTCGTGGGAAAGTCTTCTACGAGCTCCACATGACAAAGGGCATAAGTGCGACACAAATGAGATCATTTATTGATATTTTACCCGAGAAATGCATTTTTGTGTGTGCTTTTGAGGAATTCCCCTAAAATATTCTCTACCGCGGACGTAAAACAAAATATTTTATTACTATGGCCTTTTATTTTAAAACAGTTTCCGTTACCACATAGTCTGTTTTTCGGTCGAGAATATGTTGGAAAGTATAGAATAGTTATGACATACAATAACACTCAGACTTTGGATATTACTATATATACATGTACAGTTTTTAAAATCAACACATTTTCATTCTTCGTATCCATCGTTTTTCGTTTTGCATCACATGAAAATTCAATATAAACTTTATGTTTGGTAAAGTGTGATATATTTGAATCACCGAAGTTCCTCTGTATTGGGCCACAAAGTATATTATAGAAACATTGCTTATACATGTGTTCTGAAGAAGCTTTAATGACGTATCCTGTCAAACGGACGTATAAGGTGTTCGATCAACCTGGTACAAGCTCTCATACATGTCCGACAAGCTAACCTATTTACTTGAAAATCCAGTATAAACCTTGTCACTTCCTTGTAGACAATGAAGAACAAGAAGTGATAAGCTAAATATATTTCATGAAATGCTGGTAAAAGAAACGCAACTGTTGTAAGACTTTCTTCCTTTGTTACACACAAAAGTAAAGTATTTCAAATTTATATCTTTACTCCCTTGTAAAAAAACCAGCTTTCATTCTAACTAAGGAGTTGTACATGTTGCTCAATATCCCTAATTTGTTTTATTCTTCTATTCCGCTGATGGTGTAACTCTGTCCCGAAAAGGTTCTTTGGCAGGCCTTTTAGGTCAGGTTAAGACCTTTGTTTCGTATAATTTATTATTTGGATTAAATTTTACAATTTTTTTGGCTTCGAGTATTACTGATGGGACATGACTTGTTGAAATGCACACATGGTGCACTGAAATTTTATGATCCAACATAAATAACACTTTCTAATAACCGTATTATGATTTCTATCATGAGTGAATGAATCATCTCTGTGTTGACATATAGGTGCTCGAGGTCTTCATCGAGTCATTAAGCCACTGAATGGTTTAGTTTTTCTGAATCAATTGTTTAAATTTCAATTTTGGAAATTATTGGAAATTTCACAAAGAAAACCGCATTCTGTTTGAAATATCTTTGATACTTTATAAAAACCATACCAGATTCTGCTTTTTCTCCAGAAGAGAGTATTCCGTTTGAGATACTTTTAATCGATCTTCCAGAAGATTGGATATTGGCAGAAGAGTTTACCAGATCGGAGCTATGGTCATAGTGCGTCGTCCGTCGTCAAATACCTTTTGTCCTCTGTAACGGCTTTGGGAATTTTGATGAAAAATTTTAAGCATAAATCACAAAAGTTCCTATACCAAATGTATTTATTTCAGCAATACAAGATCTTTTTTATGTTATCATATTATATGACACGATTTTGTTCGAACGATATAGGACTCTGTAGAAATTGTTAAATAAGGTAGTGTTGTCACTCGTGTTTTATAATATGTCTTCTTATGAGAATACGAAACTTCTACTTCATATTAAGATTTTATAGCTTTGCCTACTTTCATATTATTTGGATTTTCCTTTTTTTGCATCGAGAATGACTGATGAGACATAACTTGTTGAAATGCGCGTATGGTGCACTAAAACATATATTTCAATGACAATTTCCATGCTATAAGTGAATTGTCAATATTGAAATATATTTTCTTTAGTACCAATTTTGTTGTACTAGACACGTGTTTCGGATATTTTAATCCTCGTCAGTAGAACTTCATGTCAAACAGTTTAAATAAAACAAAAGTGATTTTCCCTGTCGCCATCTACAATACAGAGCTTTCATTTCCTCTTGCCAAAATGGGCGGCTCCAAATTTTGTGTAGGGTTTATTCAAATGTGAAATAAATCAGAGGGGAAAACAAACCGCCCTTTAATTAAAGTAAGATTTGCAAACAAAGGTATTGATAAATTGAACCTTGGTCAAATTTTGAATCACAAAACTTCTACAGAAAAAATCCCACCATATTTCAAAAGAAAAGAAACGCATTGTATTTCCTATAGCTACACATCTACAGTTGCATCTAAAATTTACAATTACAAACGATTCTTGTTTTGTATTGATTTAAGTAATCCCTCGCTACATCCACTTCCTTCCGAATGTTCTTCATCGGATTTCAACTACTCTCCTTGTGGACACGTTTTTTACTGTTGACCTTAGTATAGTCAAGAACGACAAGTTGAGAGACATGTTAAAAAGGGTCCCAAATACAGAGAAAGTATGTTATTTACATGGAACAAAAATGTCAAAATTATCATGGACTCTTGTGATGAATATGCAAGACGTGGGGCAAAGAAAGAGAATGTACAGCTCGACGCCCTTCCCGAATGGATAAAATCCATCAGAGGGTTACTTTTATCTAGACTTTACCGATTAAAATCAACTGTGAACACCAGATTCGAGTCTATCTTTAAAGACCCTGATGCTATCAAAGGGCTTGCCTACCTCCAAGAACTTTATGTCGTCACACCAGCAGACAAAGCCTCAAGTAATTACATATTTACTTGCAAAAAGTACTGTTCGACAGTCTAGTTAAAGAGTTGGGTTTAAATTCGACACCTGGAAATCCCACTTACACCCCAAATAAACCTTTCTGCCTCTGAAATAATAGATAACCACAAATCAGCTCTTGCTTCCTTTGGCTTCCACACTAACAATTTAGATTTAGATTTACCATACTTATACTGCATACCTAAAATGCATAAGAATCCGTACAAACAACGTTTCATCGCTGGTTCCTCGAAATGTTCTACCAAATCTGTATCGATCTTAGTCACCAAAGTTTTATTTGAAATCAAATCTGGGCTTCAAAAATATTGTTCGACAGTTATCTGGCAGTAATATCAACCAGATGTGGATTTTAAAGAATTCGAAGGAACTTTTAGAACATTTGAAATCCACTCATTTTAGTCGAGTCCATTTGATCAAAGCCTTTGATTTTTCGACATTTTACAATCCCACATTCTACATTGAAAGAAAGACTAGCAAAAATTATAAGTAATGCGTTTACAAGTAAGAATTTATTGTTGTTAACCATTACAAAACCTACTTTGTGAAAGAAAAGTCCGATTCCGAAAATAAGTACACGGAAACAGATATTATTCAGACTTTAAACTTTCTCATCGACAGCATTTTTGTGTTGTTTGGAGGAGAGGTCTTCCAGCACATTGTCGGAATTCCAGTGGGGAATAATTGTGCCCCTCTCCTTTACTAGTACGAAGCTGAATTCATTCAATCTTTGGTCTCTGATAGGAAAAGATACAGATTCTGACTTCAACTTCACATCACGGAGCTTGAAGTCAAAGAAACTACAGACAAATATCAGCATCCTATTTGGACATAATGTTGTCCTACGACACTGATGGTCACATAAACACCTCACTCTATGACAAACGTGACGACTTCAATTTCAGCATTACATTTTTTTCTTTTCTGGGTAGCAACATCCCTTCATCGCCTGTTTATGACGTGTTCATATCTCAGTTGATACGCTATGCCAGAGCAAGTACCAAATATGCGGATTTTGTTCTGAGAGCTGGGCGTCTTTCAGATAAGCTTCTCAGTCATGGATATGTTTGTGACTGACTTACATCGTCACTGAGGAAGTTCTACGGTCGATATGGGGAACTCGTCATACACTATGATGTCCCACTCTCCAGAATGGTGGATGATATTCTGTCATAGACCATTTGAACCATCCAACCAAAGATTGTACTCTATGTCTTCCGAAAGTAACCGGATGTGACAGTTCTACCGAATTGAAGCGGCGGCTGTTGCATGCAAGCAGGAGATCCTTACTCTTCCTTGGCACCTGGTCTCACTCCCATATCGGGTGTTCGCTTCTTTTCATCTGGTGGTCTTTATTTGTTTGCTTTGGTTCCTGTTTTATCCTAATTTTGTTTGCCTTCGGTTTCTGATTTTCTGAATGATCGATTTTGTGCTGTATACAGGGATATAGTCATTATCCATATTTGTCATATGAACAACTTTGAAAACAGGGTCGAAATTGCAGGTTACCGCACCTACTCCTTTATCTGTTATTAAATTATGCTATTCAATTTGAAGACGTTTTACATTTCCATTGGGTCTTCTCTCTCTCAGCCATGTTCTGGGTTAATGCTCAATAAATCAAAGTAAGGGAGAGTTGCAACCCATCAACAACCTGGAAAAGTGTTGTTTGATAGAAATTTAACGCGTGATAATACGCAGAAAACAGTCAGACTTGTAGACATTATAATGTTTTTATAAACTGTATTCAACTGACTCATCAACATCATCATCACCATCATCAACAACAACAACAACAGCAACAACTAAATCAAAAAGAAAATAAATCATAATACAATTTCAAGATTTTTTTACAAGATTCCTCTTCCAAGTAACGGGTTTTTCTTTTATTCAAAATTTTAGGTAAATGATTTTTTTTCAACAACTGATATATTTTTCTATTTTGAATGTATACTTTATATTGAATCTTAAAATAATATATATGTATATCCATACAGGAGAAACGAGGGGGCTTACAGGTTGAAAGGAAGATTGAGATAGGGAGAGAAAAGGGGAAGGACAGGGGCGAGAGAAGGAAAGTGGAAGGCAAGGGGGTAGAAAGGAATGAAAGAGGAAAAATAGGAGGAGGACGGGGACAAGGAAGGAGGAGATGGCAAAAGGATGAGAGGGAGGATAGGAAAGGGAGAGGGCTGTATAGAGAGTAATCACATGAAACACCCTTTGTTCCGTTTTGACAGTGTTTTGAATATTTTCCCTGACATTGTCGCCATAACACTTTCTATATAGACATTACGTCAGACAGTGCATGAATCTTAAATATTGTTTTCATTTTCGTGCTTAAACATCAGCCAACAGGGGTAGCTTACTCCTCCTGAGCACCTGGTCCCACCCCTATCTTGCTAGGGCTCCGTCGATGCTCAATTTTGTGCTCTATTGTGAGTGCTGTTGAGATTGTCGTCAGGACCTTCTGAAACTCATAATCATGTCATACATGTAACTTTATTTTATTACATATACTTCTTTAATGTTTATGCACAATATAATAAAAGAAGGGAGGGGATCTCCAACAAGACCCTGTTGCAACACCAACAGCAAAACACCCGATGCAAAAACACAAAAGACGAGTATAGTATGAGACGGAAAAGAGACATACGACATATAAACATCAAACTCAAAAGACTACACATAAACAGACGAGACCAATGGGCAACCGGTGCCGACTTTGGACGGTCATTTGCCACGCAAGTAACAAATGGTGTGGTTATCCTGGATTACGTGCGCACAACCCTCTCACTTACTCAGTTACCCAGAGGTCTCGTAGAACGTACAATTGTTGTGTAAAACAACCTCCTCACTGTAAGATTACCTCACTCAAACAAGACCGCAAAACGTTGAGGCCCCAGCAACACAGATGAATATGTAAATGGATATAAAAAGAGGGCGTGCGTAATACAGTCCGGCTGTAGCGAGCTCATGTATGTAATCATCCGAGGAGTCCGACTGACATTCAGAGAGGACAGTACGATATTAATAATATAGAACGTAAAATGATCAAAGCGGAGGTAGATATCTAACCCTACGTCAATATACGGTATCGGAAATGAACTTCACTATTTTTGATATCACACTCCTGCTCTTCGTGACTCTTTTGCCTTTTCTGCTTTTGCTTTGTCAATTCTGTCATAACTATTTCGATGCCCGAAGAAGAATTACGGATGTGGACTAGTCTTATCTGAGCTAGGTCAATCCGCCGCTTTCAGTCATTTTCTTGGCCATATTGGCCGACGCCACTTTCTTCTGTACCATCTGTTCAAATGATATCTAGCTCCGTTTTGATTCCTTCCGGAATTCCTTATTTCTTCTGTCGATGATAATGTGGAGGAATATTCTAATAATGCATGACAAATATGGATAATGACCATATCCCCGTATACAGCACAAAATCGATAATTCAGAAAATCATAAACCGGAAGCATACAAAATCAGGATAAAACAGGAACCAAAGCAAACAAACAAAAACCTCCAGTACATGAAAAGAAGCGAACTCCCGATATGGGAGTGAGACCAGGTGCCAATGAAGAGTAAGGATCTCCTGCTTGCATGCAACACACTGTCACATCCGGTTACTTCCATGTCTAGTCCATGCTGCAAATTCATCTGTTCTTGAATGATGCTATTGAATTTGAAGACGTTTAACATTTTAACTACTTGGCGAGTGTCACTGCTGGTGGACCAGGATTCCCCGAGGGCACATGTAGTCAAATACAATCAACTTCGGTTGATCGTCTGTCTCTTCAACGCACTCGAAAATTTCTGATACTAAAACATCTTGAAATTTCTGATACGTGGGTCCTGTAGCATCATGAGTTAAAGAAGATCCTGACGATAATCTCAACAGCACCCACAATAGAGCACCAAATTGAGCATCGACGGACCCCTAGCAAGCTAGAGGTGGGATCAGGTGCCCGGGAGGAGTAAGCATCCCCTGTTGGCTAGCTGCACTCGCCGTCGATGATCTTGCACGAAAATTAAAACATAAAAACATGAACTGCACTGTCTGAGGCCACTTCTATATAGAAAGTGCTATGGCGACCATGTCATATCCCACCCATCCTGCTTCTTCTTTCGGTACATGTTGGGACATCATAATTTTCATACTCCTTGGCCATAATACATTGTTTAGATTAAGTACCACTGACGAGGGTTAAGTACCCGAAACGTGAAAGTCTGGCCCATGCTGCAAATCCATCTGTTCTTGAATGATGCTATCGAATTTGAAAACGTTTAACATGTAACCTCCATTAACTGCCTAAGTATGTCTACGTCGGCCTGCAAGCTGAGAATGTTTGGTTAAGAAGTTGATCCGCGAGAGTCGTCTGCTTATAATTGGATATTTCTTATTGAAGATCGGAAGGGTATCAACGAGTTCAACGACAGATGATGAGAGAGAAATCAGCAGCCACAACTTGGAAAAAGTGTCAGGAATCCAAGAAGGTTCAAAAGAACAATTTTGATATCATCTTTGATGATCGAGTAGAAAATTTTGCACTGCTACGCCTATTAAAATGCATGGCGTTGACGACAGATCCATTGTGACAAAGATTGTTGTCTATAATGGCTAAACCAGTGACTTCAGACGCTGCCCTACTGAAACCTTTACTTTGAACAACATAGATGATGATGGTATTGTCACAATCCATAGACAAAGATGTAGTTTTCATTTCAAAGAATACGAAAGAATTCTTGTTAATAATTTCTTATTCCACAATGGTTGACTCCGCAAAAGCTGCAGTAATAGCATCTGAGACCAGGCGCCTGGTAGCAGTAAGCATTCCCTGTTTGGCTAACCGAACCCGCCGTCGGTGTTCACGCACGAAAATGAAAACATTATCTACAAAACATGCACTGTCTGAGGTAATGTCTGTATAGAAAGTGCTATGGCGACCATGTCAGGGAAACGCATTTAAAACACTTTATACTGTCAAACCCCTCGAGGGGAACTTTTTCAAGCTCCAAACGGCAAAGGGCAAAAGTATGGCATAACCGTCTCGGAAAGAACTTTTCGAAAATTTAAAACATTAATTAGGGTTTTTTTTTCGAAAAATTAAATTCATAAAATTTATTTTTTCGAGGGGGGATCCCCTAATCACACTGTCGTCAAATTTTGTTACAACGATGTCGATTTTTGCTACATCAATGTAAAAAATTGAAACAAAATTTGTAATGTGATGGAAAAAGTTTTTTTTTTTCGGTTTTCAAATGAGAATGATTTATACTCAGAAATAACAGTGAAATTATGCCAGCCGTTCATGGGTCCTTCATAAATTTTGGGGCTGCGTGGCTGATGGGTGTTGATTATTTAAACATTGATTGATGGGACAATGTCCCCCCTCACACCTTCCCGAGTATCACGTTCTCTTTGAATGTGATCCGCATTTCCTGATTTATTTGGGATTCAAAGCACTTAGTTGTTTCGGTTCATTCAAAATGAAATTTGTACTTGTCAGTGCTTCGTTTATACCCTTTAAACCAATGCTGTAACTGTCGAAACAGATTAATGCAAAGAAACAACATTAGACTAATTAAGCCTAAGAGGCTAGTTTCCCAACACTCATTGTCACAATGTACAAACGTGAGTCAAAGTTATCTTTGAAAAGAAGCTCGAAAGAAACAATTGAAAATAATCTTTACATGAACTGCGAGTCAAACTCATGAATGAAAAGAAGCGTTTACGGAGAAAATAAAACTAATTCAAGTATGGATTGCGAAATTTCTCTAAATCAAGAAGGGAATTACGAGGAAGATACAGAGCTAGATTTGACTTTAAAAACAGATGATTCTAAGCAAACGACGGCTATAAGTTCAAACGACGCAGTTGCAGATGAATGTGTGAACGAAATTCAAAATTCAATGAAGGAAAGACACGAATTGGCGAAGTCCAAAGAGAGTATCAAATATGGACTCCAAACATCAAAATTTCCTCCATGGATGACCTCCTACCTCAAGTGCGATGTTAAGCTTGCAACTAATGACAATACCGATAGATTCGGGATTTTCTGGAATGAACTATCCATGAAAACTATTAGAAACGTAATGAATGAAACGTCGGATTACCTCACCGCTGAGATCAAAGTGAAAGAAGAAAGCATGCAAGCCTGCAGGCTCACAACCTTCAAGTGCTTAGGTGTTGCAACTAAAGGGTCCGCTGAAAAGAAGAAGGTCATCGATGAAAAAGTAAAAAGACTAAACACGGAATTTTCAAACGACCTCGAAGACTTTAGAAACAAAATAAGAAATCCCCCTACAATGAAGCGAGGAGGAAAAAGATTCCAAAGAGGAAACTACTCAAATGGTCATCTCAGGGGACGTGGACGCCGTGGAAGACCATCCCAAACGAAAAAAATAGCCTAACAACTCGTATAAACAGATCATACACAAACCATGGTTTTGATGCGAGTTTCCCGGTTGAAATTTCACATGCAAATGAGCTAACGGATCGTATCATTAAATTTGCATATTGGTGGATCGCATGAAAACCTTAAATATATGTTATGATCCAAGCACGATCCATTGAAAACAACTCGTATACAGCTCATATGATTCTTCTACGATCCATGGTTTTGATGCGAGTTTCCCAGTTGAAATTTCACATGCAAATGAGCTAACGGATCGCATACATATTTGGATATCAACAAATCGTATGAAAACTGCAAGTTTGTGAACATGTAGATGTACAATCCAAGTATGATCCATTTAGAAACATCTCGCATCCAAACCACAAAACAACTCACAACCTATTTGTAGCATATGCATAGTGCACATATACCTACCTATATCCATCTTATGCAGTTCCTAAATGCAGGAGTTCAGCTTCCTCCTCTATATTTGGACCCTGGCATGCTCTCTAAAAAATTTGTATGTGACAAGCTCGCAGAACACATGTGTACATGCCATGCAGTGCATGGCACATACAATGTATGCTGTGAATAGGCAAAACCGTCGGACCTGTTTTATATAATTAGATTTACATTGAGATGCCTGATTATTCATATCATTTACTACATGTATTCTTCAACCAAATGGCCAATGCATCTCCGCATATATATTTGTATGAATGTTTGTCACACACTGTTTTACATGTACAGTGCAGAGTTCCTGAAAAGTGACGGTTATATCGGATTTGCCAATAAGAAATTGTGTTGTATGATAAAAAACTCACTTTTATATGTGAGCATAGTATTTGACTTACAGACATAAAACTTACACTGTTAGTAACAGGCCTTTATAAGATTTTCCCCTAAAATGGCTACATTGTAATCAGAAAATATTACGACATATTGAATTGAGTAAAAACTACTATTTTCTGATTTCTGAAGTGAGGTTATTTGTTCTAAATATGTAGCAGTATTACCTCAAACTCAATTTAAACATCAGGGCCAGGTTGAACTTGCTTCAAGGAAAGAAATCCCATCTCAATTCTAAGCCGTTAAAGCTCTACGTACACATTTGGACCTCCCATGCAGACACTAGAATTGGCTGACCAATGATTACCTATAAATAAAATACTAGACATTATAATGCATGTCATCACTTACAAAATGGAAATTTCAATCATGAATGTGTATATTCATCTCGATGCAAAACAGATTTGAAGTGCACAATAAATTGTTAGTAAAGAGAATTTCTTAAATTACTGTCCTGTTCACTAAATCCAGAGCACCCTGTTTGGGCGATTTATTCTGTCGTCTGAAGAATTTTGCTATAAATTATTGTTTCCGAGAATTGACCTCCTTTAGTCGTAACTGGAAATTAACGTCAAGTTACCCTATCAGCTGCCTTCAAACCGCAATATGGAAAAATAACATGTCTACGGGAAATTCCCATGTCAATTTCAAGCCGCCGCCATATTGTTCTCCGTGTCAACAATAGTAAACAGTGACGTCAAAGCCTCCGACGTCACACATTTGCAGCGATTTTACTATAGAAAATCCCCGTAGACTTTTTATTTTCCGTCCTATTTCTAACTTAGCTGACGCACATACACAAGAATGGTATTTTCTGTTACAACTAAAGGAGTACTATAAAATTGATGTCTTTTTGGAAGATGACATTAACATATTTTAGAGAAAACCGGGAAGATAGGGTGCTCTGGAATTAGTGAACAGGACAGTAGCTTGAATTTCCTCTACCTCTTGAGTGTTCTCGTACTGTTTACATACCTTTCCGTCGACGTGATTCTGGAACCATCTTAGGACAATAGGCCTTAAATAGGTTTGATTCGTGTTCCAGTTGGACTAACAGATTAACGTACACCTACTCTTTAAAAGATCTTTCCCGTCTCGTTCCGATCGAACTGGGCGGCTGAGATTTTCATTCGAAATTTCGCAGATTTTCATTGGCCGAGAAAAATAAATCGTCTCGAACAACTCGACCACCTTCTGTTTCGTACTTTTCAGTCTCCGACGCAGCATGTTATGAACAGTTCAAGCAGGGTTTTTTGTTGTTGTTTAAGTAACATATCCTTATTTCATTTTGTTTTTAGCGACGACTGAATAAGATGCTTAAGATATTGCATTCACATATTTGATGTTTATGCACTTTTAATTATTTCTATTTTTCCCCCTTTTTTTTGCTCGTCATTTTGAAGCTCCATAAAATCAAGGACTTAAATTCAAGACTTCTAAACATTATTTATATGGTCAATGCTGTTATCATAAACGTTTGAAATAAAGCTTTATTAATACTACGTTTTTGTACTAAATGGTATTGCATTGAGGATCTAAATCGATCTAAGATAAAGATTTCAAGAAGAAGTTTTGTTTTTTAATTGAGGTGTGGCCGGGGCGTTCCACTCCATCATTAAGGAACATTCATTCATTCATTCTTTTTTCATTCATTCATTCGTTCGTTCATTCATTCATTCATTCATTCGTTCATTCATTCGTTCGTTCATTCATTCATTCATTCATATCAGGGTTTAACCTAAGTATGATAAAGTAGCACTGCTCAAAAAGACAAAGTAAAGAAATCACTCCAAACTCAGTCTGTTAGGCCCACAAAGTTAACAAACCACACAAAACTTATATACGCAGTTCGAACTAAGATAGCAAATCGTATATAACTCACTTCGTTTGGTCCGCAAAGTCAACAAACCACATAGAATTCACACAAACAATTAGAACTAAGTTAATGAACCATACATAACTCATTCTTTCTATTTGACGAAGATAACAAACCACAAGCAACTCATACCCAACTCTCAATCGACTCACATTTAAGAAACAACTCGCGTCAGGATCATATGACCTTATATGTAATCAAATGGTCTGGATATGAGTTGATAAATGGAACATATAAAAACCATTGTAATAACCCATGGATCTGATGGTTTTGTATGAGTTACCTATAAGTTACATGTGGTTTGTTAAGAATTTTTTTCGTTTGGGATACTAAGGTGATAAACAATTAAACATTCTCTGTGAATTAAAATCACGAATAATTGTACTATTATTACATTAGATTTTTGTGCATTGAATACGAATTAAAAGTTCAAATTTGTAAAAGTTGTCATTCAATGTTTTATGTAGCCAATGATGTTCACTGGGCGTGGCCTAAAAATTACAAGTCAGGCCGATGAGTATATTCTTGTTCATACTGCACAATGGCTCGACGCTTTAACAAGCTCGCCAAACTTCGAAAGTGTAAAGAAAGAGCCGGAAATAAGTCCGCTCGAAAAAGTCGCAAAATGAAAGCCAAAATTATTAATGCTCCTTCGCATGTCATTAATTTGTCATACGTAATAATAGAAAAATCTGAAATCACAGTCCTCGCTAAATGACTTAAATTTATTCCGATGCCTAAAACTCCGAATGTTAAAAACTCCTTAGTGAGAGACTTTGACGAATTCGCAAGAAAACTTCGAAGCAAATGTCTACATCCATTCCGTATAAATTCAGGTTATAAACCAGGCTACACATGCCAAGCACTAGAAAATTACATTGACCGAACAAAGCTTGAAATCACTTCAATTGAAGTGAAGAAAAGAAATGATAATTTGTCCGTTGATGAGAGAAACGCATTAAACTCACTTAGAAACAAAAGGGATATTGTTATTAAAAAAGCTGATAAAAGCAATACAGTCGTCATTCTAGATAAAAACGAGTATATTGCAGAGGGAATGCGTCAACTTAACACTAATCATTACGTTGAAATAGAGAAGCCGAACTTATCGTTAATACACGATATAATTCAAAACAAAATCGAATCTATGAAGAATAAAGGCTCAATCGACAAAGAAACATATAGATACTTGACAAATAAAACTGAATGCAAGCTTAGGCCGGGCAGACTTTATTTACTACCGAAAATACATAAAATTAACAAAGATTCAGCGCAATTAGAAACCAAAATGCCACCTGGTAGACCTATCATATCACAGAAGCAAACTGCAACCGAAAAAATAGGGCATTATACCGATTACTTCCTTGTGCCTATCGTACAAAAAGAAAATAGCTATATTAAAGACACAATGGATTTCATAAAGAAATTCGAATCACTAGAGTGTCAGTCAAATTCTCTACTCATTAGTTATGATGTTACATCTATGTACACAAACATGACCTTTGATGAACTTTTGTCAGCTGTAAGAAAAGCGATCACCGAGTGTGATCTAGGAAGTTATGTAAACATCCCGATACCAGACACAGACGATATTATATTCCTTCTGAAATGCGTACTTGAAAATAACCTATTTGAATTCAATGGCAAATATTACAAACAAACAATTGGCGCTGCGATGGGCGCTGTGCCATCCCCAGAAATATGTGATATTAGAATGTATGAAATAACAAAAGAAATATTAAACCAATACGAACATAGAAATAAAATAGTTTTTCACGGTCGATTCCGTGATGATGGATTCATAATATTTAACGGGTCGTTAGAAGAAGCAACTCGCTTCTTTGAAATAGGAAACCACGTGCATCCTTTACTAAAATTTACGTATGAAATTTCCGAATCCTCTATGGTATTTCTCGATACAGTTATTTATAAAGGTATTCGATTTACTGAATCTGGGGTACTAGATACGAAATCATACATCAAGCCTACAAACTCATTTCAGTTTTTACACAGAACAAGTGCGCATCACAAATCGGTTTTCAAAGGTTTTATAAAAGGCGAGTGTATACGACATGCACGGAATACAAGTAGCAGGGATATTCTTATCAAAGAATTAAGCGACTTCAAAATTCAGTTACTCAAGCGAGGTTACTCTGAAAACGAAACTGATGCTATTATAAGTCAAATTCGCGCAGCTGATAGAAATAAATTCACAAATAAAAAGCGAAAGAATAAAAACAAACAAATTCCAAATGTACTAATAACCAAATATGATCCGCGAATAAATGGAATAAAAAAGAAACTCATGAAGTACTGGTCTACTGTAATGAATGACGAACAGTGTAAGAAAATATTCACAACAGAACCGACGGTAGCATTTTCAAAATACAAAAATATAGGTGATCTTGTCACACATTCGCTTCTTTTTAAGGTGGACTCCTAATGAGGTGGGCCTTAAAATATATCGAGAAAAATATAACATATTCGTATTCTAACAAAATACCACCGAAACACTCTGCAAAACATTTGTTTAAAAATTCAAAAAAAGAAAACGACTATTACGATATCATAAAACCGAAACAGAGTGTCGGGTCCTTCATAAATTTTGGGGCTGCGTGGCTGATGGGTGTTGATTATTTAAACCTTTTTTTTTTTTTTTTTGGTTATTTCATTTACTTTTTACTTTAAGGAGGATCTTCTTTATCGTCATTCATAAAAAGAAATCTATAGAAACATTATGAAATTTTCAAATTCCCTTAATTTTCGATGCAGGGAATTTTTATACAGCATTTTCGACTGCTTATCCATCCTGTTAATGAAAATGAAATATTAATCGAAAGAAACATTAGGGCACGTGCTCTTACATTTGAAATATAAATAATTGTGACGATTTTCTTTTTCTTCAGATCAATGAAACATCCTTTCAAAACGGCTTGGGAATAGCTAAATTAAATACCCTAGGAGATTGCGGACGCTGTAGAAAGCCCCTAAAACCTGTTAACAAGGATTTAATTCTATGTCAACTTTATCAGAGTCAAACATATAATGTACCTATTGCTGTTTTTAAATTGAATTGATGTCAAATATGGGCCTTGTTTTCCGCCTCGTATCTTGATGGTGCACCTTCCCTGTACTTATTTCGTTGATTTTCCCACACTCACATAGTCCATACAGCATTGAACCTATAAGCCACATTTTGTTTCTTGTACAGTTCTTGTTAAATCTAATTCTTTTTTACAACTGTCGCTTCCCTCCTGCAGTTGCTTCACTATAAACGCTGGTTCAATGATACGACGCTCGCCATCAACCCAAGCTACATTTTCTCTCTCTTGTTTATCCGTCGCCTTATCATTGTATTGATATTTCTTATCCCTTGCAAGTTTTATGTTTGTTTTTGCTTTCAGCAGCTGATTTCAACGTTTCGACGAGACAAGCGCCCCTTGCAAGAGACACCATTTTGAATAATACAGGCAAAGGGGGATAACTCTTTGGATACGTTACATGTACCTTGACAGAGTCCGCGAAACGTCATGTAAACGCTCCGCTAACAATGCGCGCAGACAATAGGCAGATTTCCCTTTAAGGAAAATGGTAAAACAAATTTTATGTAATTTCTTCTTTTGTGACAAAACTGAGAGAAATTTCATAAATATGTAAGCATTAAGGGACATTTCTTGGAAATATTTTATGTCACTGATATAATTTAATTTCTCTGAATATTTTGGTTGCATAATACTTTTCAACTCTGGTTTTCGGTAAATAATCCAAGGTCAGAGACTTGTAATCCATCTGTATTATCTTAATGCCAGCCTGCATCTGTGAAGCAAAATGAAAGTAAAAGTCAGTTCTATGTTATCTAAATGTTTCTCGCAAACAAAGACAACATGCCCCAGAGAAGCTAAATGCAAGTTAAAAAACAGTTTTATGTGAATTGAATGTTTTTCACAAACACTAAGAAAAACTTAATAATCAATATGTAAGCATTCAAGACCATTTCTTGTAAATAGTTTAAGTCACTGATACAAATTAACTTCTTTGAATATATGACTTCATATTAATTTCTGGGTTCTAGGTAAATAATCAAAGGCCAAAGAATTGTAAGTTAACAAAGGTCAAGGAAGCAGAATTATAAGTTATCTTCTTTTACTCATTTGTGTCACACTTATGCCCTTTGCCGTGTGAAGCTCGTAAAAGTTCCACGCGAGGGGTTTGACAGTAAGTGTTTTGAATATTATTCCCTGACATTGTCGCCGTAGCACTTTCTATATAGACGTGGCCTCGGACAGTGCATGTATTTTATATATTCTTTTCATTTTCGTGCATGAACATCGACGGCGCGTGCGGCTAGCCAACAGGGGATGCTTACTCCTCCCGGGCACCTGATCCCACCTCTAGCTTGCAAGGGGTCCGTGTCGATGCTCAATTTGGTGCTCTATTGTGGGTGCTGTTGAGATTATCATCAGGATCTTCTTTTACTCATTAAGAAAGGTCAAAGGTAGACAAAATTACAACCGAAATTGTGTTAGAATCATCAAACGCCTTCTTTGCTGTGGATATGATCCTTCTGTCACCAGGCGGACACTCGGCTCGGTACTGGGCCAATCTACAGCCTTGTACCAGTGCATTAATAAGAATTAAACTCTGACTGTGACGACATGACGGGCCCTGTCCAAATCTCTTTAGAGAAAACAGGGCCTCGACAACCTGTCCTCTTCGAATGTCAGTCGTACTTCTCGGGTGATCACATGCATGATCTCGCTACAGTCGGCAGAGCTCGGACTGTATTTCGTATGCCTCATCTTTTTTATATCCATTTATATATCCATCTGTGTGTTTCTTTTTCCCCTGTGTCATTCTGTCTGTATTTTCATCTACTCTGTTGGCTAGTCGCACCCGCCGTCGATGTTCATGCACGAAAATGAAAAAAATATATATAAAGAATAGATGCATTGTCTGTGGTTTCATCTATATAGAAAGTACCATGGCGACCATGTCAATGAAAATATTCAAAACACTTACTGTCAAAGTCCTCGTGGGGAACTTTTTTGCGAGCTCCACATGCTCCAAATCCTATTCCTTAATCTGTCTTTTTGCAGGTATGATAAATGGTGGACTTGGTAAGGCACATAACATCCAAACCATTAATCAGAAAAGTTTAAAGTGACAAATATGGACATGGAAAGTGAGTTTGTTCCTCACTTAAATGACATGGCAGAAGAGAGTTGTCAAAAATATCTGGAAGAGGAGACAAAAGTAAGACTTAGTTTTACTTACTAGTATATAACTCCATGGTCAAAATAAATTATTTGATGAGAAAAAAGTCACATTGTTACCCATAAAACCTTAATATTATAGATGTGTGGTATTTTAGCTTACAAATGCATGCCACTTCATGTAGTAAAAGTATTTTACATTTTGATAGAACTGGTAGAGAAATAACAGCAGGGTTTGACGGTGCATGGCAGAAAAGGGGCACGGGCCGTGCATACAACAGTTTAACAGGTAATTACTTACTCTAGACTTTAATATTGGCATTTATAAAGTATCTTGAAACAGTATGTTATCATACTAATAATATTACTTTTGCTCATTTGAGTACAGCACAGTACATGTGCATCACTGACAATGACAAATATGGATAATGACCATATCCCTGTATACAGCACAAAATCGATTATTCAGAAAATCAGAAATCGAAGGCATACAAAATTAGGATAAAACAGGAACCAAAGCAAACAAACAAAAACCTGCACCATATGAAAAGAAGCGAACTCTCGATATGGGAGTGAGACCAGGTGCCCAGGAAGAGTAAGCATCTCCTGCTTGCATGCAACACCCGCCGCTTCAATTCGGTAGAACTGTCACATCCGGTAACTTCCATTTTGGAAGACATAACGTACAATCTTTGGTTGGATGGTTCAAATGGTCTATGACAGAATATCATCCACCATTCTGGAGAGTGGGACATCATAGTGTATGACGAGTTCCCCATATCGACCGTAGAACTTCCCCAGTGACGATGTTAGTCGGTCACAAACATATCCCTGACCGAGAAGCTTATCTGAAAGACGCATAGCTCTCAATTACTGATATTGATAATTATAATTATATAATGATATTACTTCTCTTTCATTTTGTAGGTCATACATCTTTAATTGGAGAAAAGATCAAAAAGCGCATTGGATACTCAGTGATGGGTAAGCGTTGTAGAATTTACGACAATGCCAAAAAGAAAGACATATTGCCAAGAAAACACAAGTGCCCTCGTAACTATCAGCATCAGCAAAGGCCATGGAACCTGCAATGGCATGTAAGATATTACAAGAAGAAGGGAGGAGATCTCCAACAAGACCTCGTTGCAGCATCAACAGTAAAACACCAAAACACCCGATGCAAAAACACAAAAGACGAGTACAGCACCAGACGGAAAAGAGACACACGACATTTAAACATCAAACACAAAAGACTACACATAAACCGACGAGACCAATGGGTAACCGGTGCCGACTTTGGACGGTTATCTGTCACGCAAGTAGCAAATGGTGTGGTTATCCTGGATTACGTGCGCACAACCCTCTCACTTCTCCAATTACCCAGAGGTCTCGAAGAACGTACAATTGTGGTGTAAAACAACCTCCTCACTGTAAGATGACATCACACAAACAAGACCGCGAAACGCAGAGGCCCCAGAGACACAGATGAATATGTAAATGGCATACTGGATCAAGGAAATGGGGTATTTTCTTATTTATTAAGAAAATTAATTCATCTCAATGTTTTTATACTTTTATCTTTGCACATTACATTTAAATTCAGAATGATAGTTTTCATATGTGTTGAAACTCTTTTCACTTGCAAATACGCACATGTACAAATCTGTGATTGACAAAAATTTGTAGGTGCAAACTTTAGTCATGGAAAATGACTCCACTACGATTGCTGGAGTTCGAGCCACGGTTGACCCAGATATTGTGAAAAAAATCAGACAGTAATCATATACGGAAGGGCTTTACTGGAGCTTTGGTAGAAATGGGAACCACTCATAAAGATTTAAAAAACAGCAAAGTAAGGGATCATATTGAGATATGCTTTATGTACTGCATCAAACAGATTTAAAATTTCTAAAACGTGGGTCCTGTAGCATCATATCCCACCCATTCTGCTACGTTTTTCGGTACATTTTTGAACATAACAATTTTCACACTTTTTGGCCATATTACATTGTTTAGATTGAGGATCACTGACGAGGGTTAAGTACCCGAAACGTGCATGTCTTGTCCATGCTGAAAATTTATCTGGTCTTAAATGATGCTATTGAATTTGAAGACGTTTAACAATCAAACAGAACCAAGGGGACAGAAATAAACTCGCAAATGATCTACAAAAAATAGTTCTTCATTTAAAACACAAACTTACAACATTAAATTGTCACAATGGCAGAAGGTTCAAATAACTGACGAAAAAAAGAAAACTAAAGTAGTCGAAACAACACTAAATAAAGTCGACTTCATAAGTAAAATGAAACAGCAAATCGTCGGGTTCATCGGTCATGTACACAACGTTAAAGAACAATATAGGGCTTTGAACAATGTGAAAGAGAGTCTTCCTAAGAGACACGTAATCGTTCAAATGGATTTTACTGAAAATTTTATTTGTAACTCAGCAGACGAAGTCCAAAGTGCGTATTGGAGCTCCGCCGCTGTACATAACATGATGTTGTATTCAAATGAGTTAAAGAAGATCCTGACGATAATCTCAACAGCACTCACAATAGATCTCTATGTTGAGCATCGACGGACCCCTAGCAAGCTAGAGGTGGGATCAGGTGCCCGGGAGGAGTAAGCATCCCCTGTTGGCTAGCCGCACCCGCCGTCGATGTTAATGCATGATAAAGAACACAGTATATAAAATACATGCACTGTCTGACGTAATGTACAAGAAAGACGAATGTTTAAGGCATCAAAATTTAGTATTTGTCTCTGATGATCTAGGACATAATATCGGATCCGTGTTTTGAATTTTGAAGAAACTTGTACCTGAAATAAAGAACGTGGCAGGGGAAGTAAGAAGGGTACATTACTAGACTGATAGCCCAAGTTCCCAGTACAGAAATGAAGCCACATTGTATCTGATCACGAGGCCCTTTTCGGAATGCCTGCATGTTGAAACGTTTTTGAAACAGGGCATGGCAAGGGTCCGTGTGATGGTATCAGCGGAACGGCCAAAAGAATGGCGGACCAAGCGATCAAATAAGGGAAGTTTGCCGTTCAAGATGCATATGACCTTTTTTAACATGTGCAGACATTGCATAGAAGCGCAAAATATGTGTTAATGTGTTTTGAGGCAGACGAAATGCAGAGAGGAGAATAAACTGTTGTTTAAGTGGCCACCACAAGACGACATACTAGATATGGCAAAAGATGTTTTGTGTAAAATCGCCCCCCCCATGCCTTGCGGAAGGACTGGACGAAACTTTGCAATCGATCCCGACGACTATAACCTCGTTTTGCAAAGAAGTAATGCTCTGTAATTTACGTTATATGGTGTTGAGACAAAGAATTTTTTTGTGTGTTAGTTCCTGTTACTGTTCAGATTTGTTTATATATTCTGTATTCTAAACGTGTTTTAAAGGAAACTAATGACTTATCGATTGCTCCGGCGAAGCGTTGCTCAGCTTCTTCAACATTGTTCAAAGTGACTGCAACTGTAATTTACCTTATGAGTAACAATTGCAGATAACTTCATGAAATTTGATAAGGTTGAAAAAATGAATTCAAAAGAAGTTTGAGATTATTAAACAAGTCAATAATCGGTTCATCTTTGATATTCTTTAACATAAGATTTTTTTGCTATCATTGCCGTAGATAGTGTAATTTACGTTATTTTTTTTATTGCAAAGTTTCTGTCCTCCATTGTTTCTAGTTGTGTCATTTTTTTTTGCCTCGATTTACTCATATTTCATATTGCGTTGAAATTAGAAAATAACCAGTACAAGAGGTCTGTTATCCTCAGAGAATATAACAACATAAAAGCAAATACTTAGTATCACATTTTTTATGGATATTTCAAACAATTTGATTTCAGGTGTTCAGTATCTGGGTAAATCATAGTAGATTGGTACTAATAGTTATTCCTTTTAGTGAATGACTTCGCATAGATAATTCAAGAAAAAATATAACGTTATCTTCAGAGAAAAGTCTACAAAGCTCTTTACAGTACAAGACAAAACTATCACGTAAATTACAATTGAAAATTGGGGCTTATTTTTGAAGTCCTCATTTTGATAGTATTTGTCATCACCGAGTCCTGATTTTTTGCACACAGCTTTGTGAAGGCTCATAGTTATGAATAAAGGTTTTTTCATGAAGATACTAGAACTTTCATTTTTTACGATTTCATAATTAAAAATGGGCGAATTTTGTGAGAAAGGTGATATACCTCAATCGTAAAGACGCAATACAATGTAGGTGGCGCTATTGACATGAATAAGAGCTGCGCACCCCAAATTAAAAATGACCTTTCCAAACGGCTATAGCTGCGAATTAATGCGTTAGATTCGCCTGAAAATTTGAATTTATACAAATGAGAACCTAAACCTTCATATGAAAAGAAGGATTTTGCATGATAAGATTTTGTAAAATTAATTAATTTTCAGGGACACAGTACCTTTAATGCAAATACTTCATATATTTCCTCATGTTTGCGAGTTTCATCAGACATTAAACATGTATTCTTTTCTTCTTGGATCACTTCACTTATATGGGTGTGAGAAATTGAAGCTCTCTGATCAGTGATTCTGTTGAATGTTGACACAGAAGGAAGTTTTGCCAGTACTTTGCCACATAATTTATCAACATGAGATAGTACATTGTTAACATGGTGAACCACAACACCTTCACTTAAAATATTCATTACACATAGTTGCAAATCTGTCGTAAAAGTTTGGCTGACATCATCAAAAGTTTGAATTTCATCTTCATCCGACAAAAAATTCTCTAGGTAAGTAAGGTCTGTTTTTAATCTTTCATTTTCAAGTTTCAAATTTATATTGATCTCCGCTTTCAATTCCTTGATTTCACGACACTGCATTTTAGATATGATCTTTTGTTCATTTAACACTTTTTCCTGCTCCTTGATTTCTGATGTTAACTTCTTGTATTTTGAGTTCAGATATTTGTTAATTGTTCTCAGACCCTTGATAATAGTTTTCAGTTTTCTTTTATTTTCAGTTTCACTTTGTTTACTTCCTATCTTCCTCAACTATTGTTTTAGTACATTGAACTTTTTCCTTTTATTCTGAATGACATTTGTTAAGTTGGTTGATTTCCTTTTTAATTTCTTCTGTTCTTTTTTTATTTTCTGAATTTCTGTACCCTGCTCCTGTATCACACTTTTTGCTTGTTTCAGTAACACATCGAGTCCCTCATTTCTTGAATTTGATTCAACAGATTTTATGGCACTTGATTCTGTGTCCATTGGGGTGAAATATTTAGATTCTGGTATTTTGAAATCTTCCTGTAAGTAGTTATGCTTTAATTCGCCTTTCAGCTTCTTAATTTTTGTCTTAATGCTCGAAATTTGTTTTCTTAAAATTGATGGATTAACCACGTAACAACTACGTACTGTGCCAAATCATTCAAGTTGTAAGATTTATTCCTCAAAACTGCTGTATGCAAATTAAATCTGTTTGATTTTTTGCTTGCATCCAAAAAAGTAATTCCAGTGTCGTTTGATAATTCCGATAAAAAAGAAGTCATTGTGGTAAAATTTTAGTAGCAAGAATATTGCAAGTAATAATTGTTTTACAAGCAACTGAACGCCTTACCTCCAGCACATCTACCTAACATAATAACGGGATTCACCATATAGTAATATGTTATAAACCATGTTGACACTAAAACAAAGGAGGGGATCTCCAACAACACCAGGTTGCACCACCCACAGCAAAACACCCAATGCAAAAACACAGAGCAAACAAGCACAGAAATAGACGTAACAGGGACAAGGAACGTCAACGCACAACACAGAAACATCAAACACAAAGGACTACACATAAACCAACAAGACCATAGATGAATATGAAAATGGATATAAAAAGAAGGCGTACGTAATACAATACGTGCTCTGCCACCGCGAGCTCATGTATGTTATCACCCGAGGACATTCAGAGAGGACAGGTGGTCGGGCCCTGTCTTCTCTAAAGAGGTTTGGACAGGGCCGGTCATGGAGTCCCGTCGTCATAGTCAGTCAGAATGCAAGTTTTAAGAATGCGCTGGTACAAAACTGTAGATTGGTCAAGTACCAAGCCTAGTGTCCGTCTGGTGACATTAGAATCATATCCACGGTATGAAAGGCGTTTGATGATTCTGACGCATTTTCGATAGTTATGTTGTCTATCTTTGAGCCTTCTTATCTTGGTAAATGCAGGAAGCTCATTTGAATTTGATAAAAGAGTTGAATATACCAAATCAATGCAAACCATACCATAACATCTATTCACACATCGCCTCACCTTTTATTAATGTGGTATTGTTTTTCTAAGATTACTTACCATTTGACCTTTTAACGTTGACCTTTACATCAGGATCTTAAAAAGAAGGGAGGAGATTTCCAACAAGACCCCGTTGCAGCATCAACAGTAAAACACCAAAACACCCGATGCAAAAACACAA
Organism: Pinctada imbricata; assembly: GCA_033119305.1. Classification (NCBI taxonomy): domain Eukaryota; kingdom Metazoa; phylum Mollusca; class Bivalvia; order Pterioida; family Pteriidae; genus Pinctada; species Pinctada imbricata. Next base: position 25,854,370 of record VSWD01000012.1, read on the forward strand.
AAGACGAGTACAGCACGAGACGGAAAAGAGACACACGACATGTAAACATCAAACACAAAAGACTACACATATACCGACGAGACCAATGGGTAACCGGTGCCGACTTTGGACGGCAATCTGTCACACAAGTAGCAAATGGTGTGGTTATCCTGGATTACGTGCGCACAACCCTCTCACTTCTCCAATTACCCAGAGGTCTCGAAGAACGTACAATTGTGGTGTAAAACAACCTCCTCACTGTAAGATGACATCACACAAACAAGACCGCGAAACGCAGAGGCCCCAGAGACACAGATGAATATGTAAATGGCATACTGGATCAAGGAAATGGGGTATTTTCTTATTTATTAAGAAAATTAATTCATCTCAATGTTTTTATACTTTTATCTTTGCACATTACATTTAAATTCAGAATGATAGTTTTCATATGTGTTGAAACTCTTTTCACTTGCAAATACGCACATGTACAAATCTGTGATTGACAAAAATTTGTAGGTGCAAACTTTAGTCATGGAAAATGACTCCACTACGATTGCTGGAGTTCGAGCCACGGTTGACCCAGATATTGTGAAAAAAATCAGACAGTAATCATATACGGAAGGGCTTTACTGGAGCTTTGGTAGAAATGGGAACCACTCATAAAGATTTAAAAAACAGCAAAGTAAGGGATCATATTGAGATATGCTTTATGTACTGCATCAAACAGATTTAAAATTTCTAAAACGTGGGTCCTGTAGCATCATATCCCACCCATTCTGCTACGTTTTTCGGTACATTTTTGAACATAACAATTTTCACACTTTTTGGCCATATTACATTGTTTAGATTGAGGATCACTGACGAGGGTTAAGTACCCGAAACGTGCATGTCTTGTCCATGCTGAAAATTTATCTGGTCTTAAATGATGCTATTGAATTTGAAGACGTTTAACAATCAAACAGAACCAAGGGGACAGAAATAAACTCGCAAATGATCTACAAAAATAGTTCTCCATTTATACGGTACAAAAACACAAACTTACAACATTAAATTGTCACAATGGCAGAAGGTTCAAATAACTGACGAAAAAAAGAAAACTAAAGTAGTCGAAACAACACTAAATAAAGTCGACTTCATAAGTAAAATGAAACAGCAAATCGTCGGGTTCACCGGTCATGTACACAACGTTAAAGAACAATATAGGGCTTTGAACAATGTGAAAGAGAGTCTTCCTAAGAGACACGTAATCGTTCAAATGGATTTTACTGAAAATTTTATTTGTAACTCAGCAGACGAAGTCCAAAGTGCGTATTGGAGCTCCGCCGCTGTACATTACATGATGTTGTATTCAAATGAGTTAAAGAAGATCCTGACGATAATCTCAACAGCACTCACAATAGATCTCTATGTTGAGCATCGACGGACCCCTAGCAAGCTAGAGGTGGGATCAGGTGCCCGGGAGGAGTAAGCATCCCCTGTTGGCTAGCCGCACCCGCCGTCGATGTTAATGCATGATAAAGAACACAGTATATAAAATACATGCACTGTCTGACGTAATGTACAAGAAAGACGAATGTTTAAGGCATCAAAATTTAGTATTTGTCTCTGATGATCTAGGACATAATATCGGATCCGTGTTTTGAATTTTGAAGAAACTTGTACCTGAAATAAAGAACGTGGCAGGGGAAGTAAGAAGGGTACATTACTAGACTGATAGCCCAAGTTCCCAGTACAGAAATGAAACCACATTGTATCTGATCACGAGGCCCTTTTCGGAATGCCTGCATGTTGGAACGTTTTTGAAACAGGGCATGGCAAGGGTCCGTGTGATGGTATCAGCGGAACGGCCAAAAGAATGGCGGACCAAGCGATCAAATAAGGGAAGTTTGCCGTTCAAGATGCATATGACCTTTTTTTAACATGTGCAGACATTGCATAGAAGCGCAAAATATGTGTTAATGTGTTTTGAGGCAGACGAAATGCAGAGAGGAGAATAAACTGTTGTTTAAGTGGCCACCACAAGACGACATACTAGATATGGCAAAAGATGTTTTGTGTAAAATCGCCCCCCCCCCCCCCCCCATGCCTTGCGGAAGGACTGGACGAAACTTTGCAATCGATCCCGACGACTATAACCTCGTTTTGCAAAGAAGTAATGCTCTGTAATTTACGTTATATGGTGTTGAGACAAAGAATTTTTTTGTGTGTTAGTTCCTGTTACTGTTCAGATTTGTTTATATATTCTGTATTCTAAACGTGTTTTAAAGGAAACTAATGACTTATCGATTGCTCCGGCGAAGCGTTGCTCAGCTTCTTCAACATTGTTCAAAGTGACTGCAACTGTAATTTACCTTATGAGTAACAATTGCAGATAACTTCATGAAATTTGATAAGGTTGAAAAAATGAATTCAAAAGAAGTTTGAGATTATTAAACAAGTCAATAATCGGTTCATCTTTGATATTCTTTAACATAAGATTTTTTTGCTATCATTGCCGTAGATAGTGTAATTTACGTTATGTATTTTCTATTGCAAAGTTTCTGTCCTCCATTGTTTCTAGTTGTGTCATTTTTTTTTTTGCCTCGATTTACTCATATTTCATATTGCGTTGAAATTAGAAAATAACCAGTACAAGAGGTCTGTTATCCTCAGAGAATATAACAACATAAAAGCAAATACTTAGTATCACATTTTTTATGGATATTTCAAACAATTTGATTTCAGGTGTTCAGTATCTGGGTAAATCATAGTAGATTGGTACTAATAGTTATTCCTTTTAGTGAATGACTTCGCATAGATAATTCAAGAAAAAATATAACGTTATCTTCAGAGAAAAGTCTACAAAGCTCTTTACAGTACAAGACAAAACTATCACGTAAATTACAATTGAAAATTGGGGCTTATTTTTGAAGTCCTCATTTTGATAGTATTTGTCATCACCGAGTCCTGATTTTTTGCACACAGCTTTGTGAAGGCTCATAGTTATGAATAAAGGTTTTTTCATGAAGATACTAGAACTTTCATTTTTTACGATTTCATAATTAAAAATGGGCGAATTTTGTGAGAAAAGGTGATATACCTCAATCGTAAAGACGCAATACAATGTAGGTGGCGCTATTGACATGAATAAGAGCTGCGCACCCCAAATTAAAAATGACCTTTCCAAACGGCTATAGCTGCGAATTAATGCGTTAGATTCGCCTGAAAATTTGAATTTATACAAATGAGAACCTAAACCTTCATATGAAAAGAAGGATTTTGCATGATAAGATTTTGTAAAATTAATTAATTTTCAGGGACACAGTACCTTTAATGCAAATACTTCATATATTTCCTCATGTTTGCGAGTTTCATCAGACATTAAACATGTATTCTTTTCTTCTTGGATCACTTCACTTATATGGGTGTGAGAAATTGAAGCTCTCTGATCAGTGATTCTGTTGAATGTTGACACAGAAGGAAGTTTTGCCAGTACTTTGCCACATAATTTATCAACATGAGATAGTACATTGTTAACATGGTGAACCACAACACCTTCACTTAAAATATTCATTACACATAGTTGCAAATCTGTCGTAAAAGTTTGGCTGACATCATCAAAAGTTTGAATTTCATCTTCATCCGACAAAAATTCTCTAGGTAAGTAAGGTCTGTTTTTAATCTTTCATTTTCAAGTTTCAAATTTATATTGATCTCCGCTTTCAATTCCTTGATTTCACGACACTGCATTTTAGATATGATCTTTTGTTCATTTAACACTTTTTCCTGCTCCTTGATTTCTGATGTTAACTTCTTGTATTTTGAGTTCAGATATTTGTTAATTGTTCTCAGACCCTTGATAATAGTTTTCAGTTTTCTTTTATTTTCAGTTTCACTTTGTTTACTTCCTATCTTCCTCAACTATTGTTTTAGTACATTGAACTTTTTCCTTTTATTCTGAATGACATTTGTTAAGTTGGTTGATTTCCTTTTTAATTTCTTCTGTTCTTTTTTTATGTTCTGAATTTCTGTACCCTGCTCCTGTATCACACTTTTTGCTTGTTTCAGTAACACATCGAGTCCCTCATTTCTTGAATTTGATTCAACAGATTTTATGGCACTTGATTCTGTGTCCATTGGGGTGAAATATTTAGATTCTGGTATTTTGAAATCTTCCTGTAAGTAGTTATGCTTTAATTCGCCTTTCAGCTTCTTAATTTTTGTCTTAATGCTCGAAATTTGTTTTCTTAAAATTGATGGATTAACCACGTAACAACTACGTACTGTGCCAAATCATTCAAGTTGTAAGATTTATTCCTCAAAACTGCTGTATGCAAATTAAATCTGTTTGATTTTTTGCTTGCATCCAAAAAAGTAATTCCAGTGTCGTTTGATAATTCCGATAAAAAGAAGTCATTGTGGTAAAATTTTAGTAGCAAGAATATTGCAAGTAATAATTGTTTTACAAGCAACTGAACGCCTTACCTCCAGCACATCTACCTAACATAATAACGGGATTCACCATATAGTAATATGTTATAAACCATGTTGACACTAAAACAAAGGAGGGGATCTCCAACAACACCAGGTTGCACCACCCACAGCAAAACACCCAATGCAAAAACACAGAGCAAACAAGCACAGAAATAGACGTAACAGGGACAAGGAACGTCAACGCACAACACAGAAACATCAAACACAAAGGACTACACATAAACCAACAAGACCATAGATGAATATGAAAATGGATATAAAAAGAAGGCGTACGTAATACAATACGTGCTCTGCCACCGCGAGCTCAGGTATGTTATCACCCGAGGACATTCAGAGAGGACAGGTGGTCGGGCCCTGTCTTCTCTAAAGAGGTTTGGACAGGGCCGGTCATGGAGTCCCGTCGTCATAGTCAGTCAGAATGCAAGTTTTAAGAATGCGCTGGTACAAAACTGTAGATTGGTCAAGTACCATGCCTAGTGTCCGTCTGGTGACATTAGAATCATATCCACGGTATGAAAGGCGTTTGATGATTCTGACGCATTTTCGATAGTTATGTTGTCTATCTTTGAGCCTTCTTATCTTGGTAAATGCAGTAAGCTCATTTGAATTTGATAAAAGAGTTGAATATACCAAATCAATGCAAACCATACCATAACATCTATTCACACATCGCCTCACCTTTTATTAATGTGGTATTGTTTATCTAAGATTACTTACCATTTGACCTTTTAACGTTGACCTTTACATCAGGATCTTAAAAAGAAGGGAGGAGATTTCCAGCAAGACCCCGTTGCAGCATCAACAGTAAAACACCAAAACACCCGATGCAAAAACACAAAAGACGAGTACAGCACGAGACGGAAAAGAGACACACGACATGTAAACATCAAACACAAAAGACTACACATATACCGACGAGACCAATGGGTAACCGGTGCCGACTTTGGACGGCAATCTGTCACACAAGTAGCAAATGGTGTGGTTATCCTGGATTACGTGCGCACAACCCTCTCACTTCTCCAATTACCCAGAGGTCTCGAAGAACGTACAATTGTGGTGTAAAACAACCTCCTCACTGTAAGATGACATCACACAAACAAGACCGCGAAACGCAGAGGCCCCAGAGACACAGATGAATATGTAAATGGCATACTGGATCAAGGAAATGGGGTATTTTCTTATTTATTAAGAAAATTAATTCATCTCAATGTTTTTATACTTTATCTTTGCACATTACATTTAAATTCAGAATGATAGTTTTCATATGTGTTGAAACTCTTTTCACTTGCAAATACGCACATGTACAAATCTGTGATTGACAAAAATTTGTAGGTGCAAACTTTAGTCATGGAAAATGACTCCACTACGATTGCTGGAGTTCGAGCCACGGTTGACCCAGATATTGTGAAAAAAATCAGACAGTAATCATATACGGAAGGGCTTTACTGGAGCTTTGGTAGAAATGGGAACCACTCATAAAGATTTAAAAAACAGCAAAGTAAGGGATCATATTGAGATATGCTTTATGTACTGCATCAAACAGATTTAAAATTTCTAAAACGTGGGTCCTGTAGCATCATATCCCACCCATTCTGCTACGTTTTTCGGTACATTTTTGAACATAACAATTTTCACACTTTTTGGCCATATTACATTGTTTAGATTGAGGATCACTGACGAGGGTTAAGTACCCGAAACGTGCATGTCTTGTCCATGCTGAAAATTTATCTGGTCTTAAATGATGCTATTGAATTTGAAGACGTTTAACAATCAAACAGAACCAAGGGGACAGAAATAAACTCGCAAATGATCTACAAAAATAGTTCTCCATTTATACGGTACAAAAACACAAACTTACAACATTAAATTGTCACAATGGCAGAAGGTTCAAATAACTGACGAAAAAAAGAAAACTAAAGTAGTCGAAACAACACTAAATAAAGTCGACTTCATAAGTAAAATGAAACAGCAAATCGTCGGGTTCACCGGTCATGTACACAACGTTAAAGAACAATATAGGGCTTTGAACAATGTGAAAGAGAGTCTTCCTAAGAGACACGTAATCGTTCAAATGGATTTTACTGAAAATTTTATTTGTAACTCAGCAGACGAAGTCCAAAGTGCGTATTGGAGCTCCGCCGCTGTACATTACATGATGTTGTATTCAAATGAGTTAAAGAAGATCCTGACGATAATCTCAACAGCACTCACAATAGATCTCTATGTTGAGCATCGACGGACCCCTAGCAAGCTAGAGGTGGGATCAGGTGCCCGGGAGGAGTAAGCATCCCCTGTTGGCTAGCCGCACCCGCCGTCGATGTTAATGCATGATAAAGAACACAGTATATAAAATACATGCACTGTCTGACGTAATGTACAAGAAAGACGAATGTTTAAGGCATCAAAATTTAGTATTTGTCTCTGATGATCTAGGACATAATATCGGATCCGTGTTTTGAATTTTGAAGAAACTTGTACCTGAAATAAAGAACGTGGCAGGGGAAGTAAGAAGGGTACATTACTAGACTGATAGCCCAAGTTCCCAGTACAGAAATGAAACCACATTGTATCTGATCACGAGGCCCTTTTCGGAATGCCTGCATGTTGGAACGTTTTTGAAACAGGGCATGGCAAGGGTCCGTGTGATGGTATCAGCGGAACGGCCAAAAGAATGGCGGACCAAGCGATCAAATAAGGGAAGTTTGCCGTTCAAGATGCATATGACCTTTTTTTAACATGTGCAGACATTGCATAGAAGCGCAAAATATGTGTTAATGTGTTTTGAGGCAGACGAAATGCAGAGAGGAGAATAAACTGTTGTTTAAGTGGCCACCACAAGACGACATACTAGATATGGCAAAAGATGTTTTGTGTAAAATCGCCCCCCCCCCATGCCTTGCGGAAGGACTGGACGAAACTTTGCAATCGATCCCGACGACTATAACCTCGTTTTGCAAAGAAGTAATGCTCTGTAATTTACGTTATATGGTGTTGAGACAAAGAATTTTTTTGTGTGTTAGTTCCTGTTACTGTTCAGATTTGTTTATATATTCTGTATTCTAAACGTGTTTTAAAGGAAACTAATGACTTATCGATTGCTCCGGCGAAGCGTTGCTCAGCTTCTTCAACATTGTTCAAAGTGACTGCAACTGTAATTTACCTTATGAGTAACAATTGCAGATAACTTCATGAAATTTGATAAGGTTGAAAAAATGAATTCAAAAGAAGTTTGAGATTATTAAACAAGTCAATAATCGGTTCATCTTTGATATTCTTTAACATAAGATTTTTTTGCTATCATTGCCGTAGATAGTGTAATTTACGTTATGTATTTTCTATTGCAAAGTTTCTGTCCTCCATTGTTTCTAGTTGTGTCATTTTTTTTTTTGCCTCGATTTACTCATATTTCATATTGCGTTGAAATTAGAAAATAACCAGTACAAGAGGTCTGTTATCCTCAGAGAATATAACAACATAAAAGCAAATACTTAGTATCACATTTTTTATGGATATTTCAAACAATTTGATTTCAGGTGTTCAGTATCTGGGTAAATCATAGTAGATTGGTACTAATAGTTATTCCTTTTAGTGAATGACTTCGCATAGATAATTCAAGAAAAAATATAACGTTATCTTCAGAGAAAAGTCTACAAAGCTCTTTACAGTACAAGACAAAACTATCACGTAAATTACAATTGAAAATTGGGGCTTATTTTTGAAGTCCTCATTTTGATAGTATTTGTCATCACCGAGTCCTGATTTTTTGCACACAGCTTTGTGAAGGCTCATAGTTATGAATAAAGGTTTTTTCATGAAGATACTAGAACTTTCATTTTTTACGATTTCATAATTAAAAATGGGCGAATTTTGTGAGAAAAGGTGATATACCTCAATCGTAAAGACGCAATACAATGTAGGTGGCGCTATTGACATGAATAAGAGCTGCGCACCCCAAATTAAAAATGACCTTTCCAAACGGCTATAGCTGCGAATTAATGCGTTAGATTCGCCTGAAAATTTGAATTTATACAAATGAGAACCTAAACCTTCATATGAAAAGAAGGATTTTGCATGATAAGATTTTGTAAAATTAATTAATTTTCAGGGACACAGTACCTTTAATGCAAATACTTCATATATTTCCTCATGTTTGCGAGTTTCATCAGACATTAAACATGTATTCTTTTCTTCTTGGATCACTTCACTTATATGGGTGTGAGAAATTGAAGCTCTCTGATCAGTGATTCTGTTGAATGTTGACACAGAAGGAAGTTTTGCCAGTACTTTGCCACATAATTTATCAACATGAGATAGTACATTGTTAACATGGTGAACCACAACACCTTCACTTAAAATATTCATTACACATAGTTGCAAATCTGTCGTAAAAGTTTGGCTGACATCATCAAAAGTTTGAATTTCATCTTCATCCGACAAAAAATTCTCTAGGTAAGTAAGGTCTGTTTTTAATCTTTCATTTTCAAGTTTCAAATTTATATTGATCTCCGCTTTCAATTCCTTGATTTCACGACACTGCATTTTAGATATGATCTTTTGTTCATTTAACACTTTTTCCTGCTCCTTGATTTCTGATGTTAACTTCTTGTATTTTGAGTTCAGATATTTGTTAATTGTTCTCAGACCCTTGATAATAGTTTTCAGTTTTCTTTTATTTTCAGTTTCACTTTGTTTACTTCCTATCTTCCTCAACTATTGTTTTAGTACATTGAACTTTTTCCTTTTATTCTGAATGACATTTGTTAAGTTGGTTGATTTCCTTTTTAATTTCTTCTGTTCTTTTTTTATGTTCTGAATTTCTGTACCCTGCTCCTGTATCACACTTTTTGCTTGTTTCAGTAACACATCGAGTCCCTCATTTCTTGAATTTGATTCAACAGATTTTATGGCACTTGATTCTGTGTCCATTGGGGTGAAATATTTAGATTCTGGTATTTTGAAATCTTCCTGTAAGTAGTTATGCTTTAATTCGCCTTTCAGCTTCTTAATTTTTGTCTTAATGCTCGAAATTTGTTTTCTTAAAATTGATGGATTAACCACGTAACAACTACGTACTGTGCCAAATCATTCAAGTTGTAAGATTTATTCCTCAAAACTGCTGTATGCAAATTAAATCTGTTTGATTTTTTGCTTGCATCCAAAAAAGTAATTCCAGTGTCGTTTGATAATTCCGATAAAAAAGAAGTCATTGTGGTAAAATTTTAGTAGCAAGAATATTGCAAGTAATAATTGTTTTACAAGCAACTGAACGCCTTACCTCCAGCACATCTACCTAACATAATAACGGGATTCACCATATAGTAATATGTTATAAACCATGTTGACACTAAAACAAAGGAGGGGATCTCCAACAACACCAGGTTGCACCACCCACAGCAAAACACCCAATGCAAAAACACAGAGCAAACAAGCACAGAAATAGACGTAACAGGGACAAGGAACGTCAACGCACAACACAGAAACATCAAACACAAAGGACTACACATAAACCAACAAGACCATAGATGAATATGAAAATGGATATAAAAAGAAGGCGTACGTAATACAATACGTGCTCTGCCACCGCGAGCTCAGGTATGTTATCACCCGAGGACATTCAGAGAGGACAGGTGGTCGGGCCCTGTCTTCTCTAAAGAGGTTTGGACAGGGCCGGTCATGGAGTCCCGTCGTCATAGTCAGTCAGAATGCAAGTTTTAAGAATGCGCTGGTACAAAACTGTAGATTGGTCAAGTACCATGCCTAGTGTCCGTCTGGTGACATTAGAATCATATCCACGGTATGAAAGGCGTTTGATGATTCTGACGCATTTTCGATAGTTATGTTGTCTATCTTTGAGCCTTCTTATCTTGGTAAATGCAGTAAGCTCATTTGAATTTGATAAAAGAGTTGAATATACCAAATCAATGCAAACCATACCATAACATCTATTCACACATCGCCTCACCTTTTATTAATGTGGTATTGTTTTTCTAAGATTACTTACCATTTGACCTTTTAACGTTGACCTTTACATCAGGATCTTAAAAAGAAGGGAGGAGATTTCCAACAAGACCCCGTTGCAGCATCAACAGTAAAACACCAAAACACCCGATGCAAAAACACAAAAGACGAGTACAGCACGAGACGGAAAAGAGACACACGACATGTAAACATCAAACACAAAAGACTACACATATACCGACGAGACCAATGGGTAACCGGTGCCGACTTTGGACGGCAATCTGTCACACAAGTAGCAAATGGTGTGGTTATCCTGGATTACGTGCGCACAACCCTCTCACTTCTCCAATTACCCAGAGGTCTCGAAGAACGTACAATTGTGGTGTAAAACAACCTCCTCACTGTAAGATGACATCACACAAACAAGACCGCGAAACGCAGAGGCCCCAGAGACACAGATGAATATGTAAATGGCATACTGGATCAAGGAAATGGGGTATTTTCTTATTTATTAAAAAAATTAATTCATCTCAATGTTTTTATACTTTTATCTTTGCACATTACATTTAAATTCAGAATGATAGTTTTCATATGTGTTGAAACTCTTTTCACTTGCAAATACGCACATGTACAAATCTGTGATTGACAAAAATTTGTAGGTGCAAACTTTAGTCATGGAAAATGACTCCACTACGATTGCTGGAGTTCGAGCCACGGTTGACCCAGATATTGTGAAAAAAATCAGACAGTAATCATATACGGAAGGGCTTTACTGGAGCTTTGGTAGAAATGGGAACCACTCATAAAGATTTAAAAAACAGCAAAGTAAGGGATCATATTGAGATATGCTTTATGTACTGCATCAAACAGATTTAAAATTTCTAAAACGTGGGTCCTGTAGCATCATATCCCACCCATTCTGCTACGTTTTTCGGTACATTTTTGAACATAACAATTTTCACACTTCTTGGCCATATTACATTGTTTAGATTGAGGATCACTGACGAGGGTTAAGTACCCGAAACGTGCATGTCTTGTCCATGCTGAAAATTTATCTGGTCTTAAATGATGCTATTGAATTTGAAGACGTTTAACAATCAAACAGAACCAAGGGGACAGAAATAAACTCGCAAATGATCTACAAAAATAGTTCTTCATTTATACGGTACAAAAACACAAACTTACAACATTAAATTGTCACAATGGCAGAAGGTTCAAATAACTGACGAAAAAAAGAAAACTAAAGTAGTCGAAACAACACTAAATAAAGTCGACTTCATAAGTAAAATGAAACAGCAAATCGTCGGGTTCATCGGTCATGTACACAACGTTAAAGAACAATATAGGGCTTTGAACAATGTGAAAGAGAGTCTTCCTAAGAGACACGTAATCGTTCAAATGGATTTTACTGAAAATTTTATTTGTAACTCAGCAGACGAAGTCCAAAGTGCGTATTGGAGCTCCGCCGCTGTACATTACATGATGTTGTATTCAAATGAGTTAAAGAAGATCCTGACGATAATCTCAACAGCACTCACAATAGATCTCTATGTTGAGCATCGACGGACCCCTAGCAAGCTAGAGGTGGGATCAGGTGCCCGGGAGGAGTAAGCATCCCCTGTTGGCTAGCCGCACCCGCCGTCGATGTTAATGCATGATAAAGAACACAGTATATAAAATACATGCACTGTCTGACGTAATGTACAAGAAAGACGAATGTTTAAGGCATCAAAATTTAGTATTTGTCTCTGATGATCTAGGACATAATATCGGATCCGTGTTTTGAATTTTGAAGAAACTTGTACCTGAAATAAAGAACGTGGCAGGGGAAGTAAGAAGGGTACATTACTAGACTGATAGCCCAAGTTCCCAGTACAGAAATGAAACCACATTGTATCTGATCACGAGGCCCTTTTCGGAATGCCTGCATGTTGGAACGTTTTTGAAACAGGGCATGGCAAGGGTCCGTGTGATGGTATCAGCGGAACGGCCAAAAGAATGGCGGACCAAGCGATCAAATAAGGGAAGTTTGCCGTTCAAGATGCATATGACCTTTTTTTAACATGTGCAGACATTGCATAGAAGCGCAAAATATGTGTTAATGTGTTTTGAGGCAGACGAAAAGCAGAGAGGAGAATAAACTGTTGTTTAAGTGGCCACCACAAGACGACATACTAGATATGGCAAAAGATGTTTTGTGTAAAATCGCCCCCCCCCCCCCCATGCCTTGCGGAAGGACTGGACGAAACTTTGCAATCGATCCCGACGACTATAACCTCGTTTTGCAAAGAAGTAATGCTCTGTAATTTACGTTATATGGTGTTGAGACAAAGAATTTTTTTGTGTGTTAGTTCCTGTTACTGTTCAGATTTGTTTATATATTCTGTATTCTAAACGTGTTTTAAAGGAAACTAATGACTTATCGATTGCTCCGGCGAAGCGTTGCTCAGCTTCTTCAACATTGTTCAAAGTGACTGCAACTGTAATTTACCTTATGAGTAACAATTGCAGATAACTTCATGAAATTTGATAAGGTTGAAAAAATGAATTCAAAAGAAGTTTGAGATTATTAAACAAGTCAATAATCGGTTCATCTTTGATATTCTTTAACATAAGATTTTTTTGCTATCATTGCCGTAGATAGTGTAATTTACGTTATGTATTTTCTATTGCAAAGTTTCTGTCCTCCATTGTTTCTAGTTGTGTCATTTTTTTTTTTTTGCCTCGATTTACTCATATTTCATATTGCGTTGAAATTAGAAAATAACCAGTACAAGAGGTCTGTTATCCTCAGAGAATATAACAACATAAAAGCAAATACTTAGTATCACATTTTTTATGGATATTTCAAACAATTTGATTTCAGGTGTTCAGTATCTGGGTAAATCATAGTAGATTGGTACTAATAGTTATTCCTTTTAGTGAATGACTTCGCATAGATAATTCAAGAAAAAATATAACGTTATCTTCAGAGAAAAGTCTACAAAGCTCTTTACAGTACAAGACAAAACTATCACGTAAATTACAATTGAAAATTGGGGCTTATTTTTGAAGTCCTCATTTTGATAGTATTTGTCATCACCGAGTCCTGATTTTTTGCACACAGCTTTGTGAAGGCTCATAGTTATGAATAAAGGTTTTTTCATGAAGATACTAGAACTTTCATTTTTTACGATTTCATAATTAAAAATGGGCGAATTTTGTGAGAAAAGGTGATATACCTCAATCGTAAAGACGCAATACAATGTAGGTGGCGCTATTGACATGAATAAGAGCTGCGCACCCCAAATTAAAAATGACCTTTCCAAACGGCTATAGCTGCGAATTAATGCGTTAGATTCGCCTGAAAATTTGAATTTATACAAATGAGAACCTAAACCTTCATATGAAAAGAAGGATTTTGCATGATAAGATTTTGTAAAATTAATTAATTTTCAGGGACACAGTACCTTTAATGCAAATACTTCATATATTTCCTCATGTTTGCGAGTTTCATCAGACATTAAACATGTATTCTTTTCTTCTTGGATCACTTCACTTATATGGGTGTGAGAAATTGAAGCTCTCTGATCAGTGATTCTGTTGAATGTTGACACAGAAGGAAGTTTTGCCAGTACTTTGCCACATAATTTATCAACATGAGATAGTACATTGTTAACATGGTGAACCACAACACCTTCACTTAAAATATTCATTACACATAGTTGCAAATCTGTCGTAAAAGTTTGGCTGACATCATCAAAAGTTTGAATTTCATCTTCATCCGACAAAAAATTCTCTAGGTAAGTAAGGTCTGTTTTTAATCTTTCATTTTCAAGTTTCAAATTTATATTGATCTCCGCTTTCAATTCCTTGATTTCACGACACTGCATTTTAGATATGATCTTTTGTTCATTTAACACTTTTTCCTGCTCCTTGATTTCTGATGTTAACTTCTTGTATTTTGAGTTCAGATATTTGTTAATTGTTCTCAGACCCTTGATAATAGTTTTCAGTTTTCTTTTATTTTCAGTTTCACTTTGTTTACTTCCTATCTTCCTCAACTATTGTTTTAGTACATTGAACTTTTTCCTTTTATTCTGAATGACATTTGTTAAGTTGGTTGATTTCCTTTTTAATTTCTTCTGTTCTTTTTTTATGTTCTGAATTTCTGTACCCTGCTCCTGTATCACACTTTTTGCTTGTTTCAGTAACACATCGAGTCCCTCATTTCTTGAATTTGATTCAACAGATTTTATGGCACTTGATTCTGTGTCCATTGGGGTGAAATATTTAGATTCTGGTATTTTGAAATCTTCCTGTAAGTAGTTATGCTTTAATTCGCCTTTCAGCTTCTTAATTTTTGTCTTAATGCTCGAAATTTGTTTTCTTAAAATTGATGGATTAACCACGTAACAACTACGTACTGTGCCAAATCATTCAAGTTGTAAGATTTATTCCTCAAAACTGCTGTATGCAAATTAAATCTGTTTGATTTTTTGCTTGCATCCAAAAAAGTAATTCCAGTGTCGTTTGATAATTCCGATAAAAAAGAAGTCATTGTGGTAAAATTTTAGTAGCAAGAATATTGCAAGTAATAATTGTTTTACAAGCAACTGAACGCCTTACCTCCAGCACATCTACCTAACATAATAACGGGATTCACCATATAGTAATATGTTATAAACCATGTTGACACTAAAACAAAGGAGGGGATCTCCAACAACACCAGGTTGCACCACCCACAGCAAAACACCCAATGCAAAAACACAGAGCAAACAAGCACAGAAATAGACGTAACAGGGACAAGGAACGTCAACGCACAACACAGAAACATCAAACACAAAGGACTACACATAAACCAACAAGACCATAGATGAATATGAAAATGGATATAAAAAGAAGGCGTACGTAATACAATACGTGCTCTGCCACCGCGAGCTCAGGTATGTTATCACCCGAGGACATTCAGAGAGGACAGGTGGTCGGGCCCTGTCTTCTCTAAAGAGGTTTGGACAGGGCCGGTCATGGAGTCCCGTCGTCATAGTCAGTCAGAATGCAAGTTTTAAGAATGCGCTGGTACAAAACTGTAGATTGGTCAAGTACCATGCCTAGTGTCCGTCTGGTGACATTAGAATCATATCCACGGTATGAAAGGCGTTTGATGATTCTGACGCATTTTCGATAGTTATGTTGTCTATCTTTGAGCCTTCTTATCTTGGTAAATGCAGTAAGCTCATTTGAATTTGATAAAGAGTTGAATATACCAAATCAATGCAAACCATACCATAACATCTATTCACACATCGCCTCACCTTTTATTAATGTGGTATTGTTTTTCTAAGATTACTTACCATTTGACCTTTTAACGTTGACCTTTACATCAGGATCTTAAAAAGAAGGGAGGAGATTTCCAACAAGACCCCGTTGCAGCATCAACAGTAAAACACCAAAACACCCGATGCAAAAACACAAAAGACGAGTACAGCACGAGACGGAAAAGAGACACACGACATGTAAACATCAAACACAAAAGACTACACATATACCGACGAGACCAATGGGTAACCGGTGCCGACTTTGGACGGCAATCTGTCACACAAGTAGCAAATGGTGTGGTTATCCTGGATTACGTGCGCACAACCCTCTCACTTCTCCAATTACCCAGAGGTCTCGAAGAACGTACAATTGTGGTGTAAAACAACCTCCTCACTGTAAGATGACATCACACAAACAAGACCGCGAAACGCAGAGGCCCCAGAGACACAGATGAATATGTAAATGGCATACTGGATCAAGGAAATGGGGTATTTTCTTATTTATTAAGAAAATTAATTCATCTCAATGTTTTTATACTTTTATCTTTGCACATTACATTTAAATTCAGAATGATAGTTTTCATATGTGTTGAAACTCTTTTCACTTGCAAATACGCACATGTACAAATCTGTGATTGACAAAAATTTGTAGGTGCAAACTTTAGTCATGGAAAATGACTCCACTACGATTGCTGGAGTTCGAGCCACGGTTGACCCAGATATTGTGAAAAAAATCAGACAGTAATCATATACGGAAGGGCTTTACTGGAGCTTTGGTAGAAATGGGAACCACTCATAAAGATTTAAAAAACAGCAAAGTAAGGGATCATATTGAGATATGCTTTATGTACTGCATCAAACAGATTTAAAATTTCTAAAACGTGGGTCCTGTAGCATCATATCCCACCCATTCTGCTACGTTTTTCGGTACATTTTTGAACATAACAATTTTCACACTTTTTGGCCATATTACATTGTTTAGATTGAGGATCACTGACGAGGGTTAAGTACCCGAAACGTGCATGTCTTGTCCATGCTGAAAATTTATCTGGTCTTAAATGATGCTATTGAATTTGAAGACGTTTAACAATCAAACAGAACCAAGGGGACAGAAATAAACTCGCAAATGATCTACAAAAATAGTTCTTCATTTATACGGTACAAAAACACAAACTTACAACATTAAATTGTCACAATGGCAGAAGGTTCAAATAACTGACGAAAAAAAGAAAACTAAAGTAGTCGAAACAACACTAAATAAAGTCGACTTCATAAGTAAAATGAAACAGCAAATCGTCGGGTTCATCGGTCATGTACACAACGTTAAAGAACAATATAGGGCTTTGAACAATGTGAAAGAGAGTCTTCCTAAGAGACACGTAATCGTTCAAATGGATTTTACTGAAAATTTTATTTGTAACTCAGCAGACGAAGTCCAAAGTGCGTATTGGAGCTCCGCCGCTGTACATTACATGATGTTGTATTCAAATGAGTTAAAGAAGATCCTGACGATAATCTCAACAGCACTCACAATAGATCTCTATGTTGAGCATCGACGGACCCCTAGCAAGCTAGAGGTGGGATCAGGTGCCCGGGAGGAGTAAGCATCCCCTGTTGGCTAGCCGCACCCGCCGTCGATGTTAATGCATGATAAAGAACACAGTATATAAAATACATGCACTGTCTGACGTAATGTACAAGAAAGACGAATGTTTAAGGCATCAAAATTTAGTATTTGTCTCTGATGATCTAGGACATAATATCGGATCCGTGTTTTGAATTTTGAAGAAACTTGTACCTGAAATAAAGAACGTGGCAGGGGAAGTAAGAAGGGTACATTACTAGACTGATAGCCCAAGTTCCCAGTACAGAAATGAAACCACATTGTATCTGATCACGAGGCCCTTTTCGGAATGCCTGCATGTTGGAACGTTTTTGAAACAGGGCATGGCAAGGGTCCGTGTGATGGTATCAGCGGAACGGCCAAAAGAATGGCGGACCAAGCGATCAAATAAGGGAAGTTTGCCGTTCAAGATGCATATGACCTTTTTTTAACATGTGCAGACATTGCATAGAAGCGCAAAATATGTGTTAATGTGTTTTGAGGCAGACGAAATGCAGAGAGGAGAATAAACTGTTGTTTAAGTGGCCACCACAAGACGACATATTAGATATGGCAAAAGATGTTTTGTGTAAAATCGCCCCCCCCCCCATGCCTTGCGGAAGGACTGGACGAAACTTTGCAATCGATCCCGACGACTATAACCTCGTTTTGCAAAGAAGTAATGCTCTGTAATTTACGTTATATGGTGTTGAGACAAAGAATTTTTTTGTGTGTTAGTTCCTGTTACTGTTCAGATTTGTTTATATATTCTGTATTCTAAACGTGTTTTAAAGGAAACTAATGACTTATCGATTGCTCCGGCGAAGCGTTGCTCAGCTTCTTCAACATTGTTCAAAGTGACTGCAACTGTAATTTACCTTATGAGTAACAATTGCAGATAACTTCATGAAATTTGATAAGGTTGAAAAAATGAATTCAAAAGAAGTTTGAGATTATTAAACAAGTCAATAATCGGTTCATCTTTGATATTCTTTAACATAAGATTTTTTTGCTATCATTGCCGTAGATAGTGTAATTTACGTTATGTATTTTCTATTGCAAAGTTTCTGTCCTCCATTGTTTCTAGTTGTGTCATTTTTTTTTTTGCCTCGATTTACTCATATTTCATATTGCGTTGAAATTAGAAAATAACCAGTACAAGAGGTCTGTTATCCTCAGAGAATATAACAACATAAAAGCAAATACTGAGTATCACATTTTTTATGGATATTTCAAACAATTTGATTTCAGGTGTTCAGTATCTGGGTAAATCATAGTAGATTGGTACTAATAGTTATTCCTTTTAGTGAATGACTTCGCATAGATAATTCAAGAAAAAATATAACGTTATCTTCAGAGAAAAGTCTACAAAGCTCTTTACAGTACAAGACAAAACTATCACGTAAATTACAATTGAAAATTGGGGCTTATTTTTGAAGTCCTCATTTTGATAGTATTTGTCATCACCGAGTCCTGATTTTTTGCACACAGCTTTGTGAAGGCTCATAGTTATGAATAAAGGTTTTTTCATGAAGATACTAGAACTTTCATTTTTTACGATTTCATAATTAAAAATGGGCGAATTTTGTGAGAAAAGGTGATATACCTCAATCGTAAAGACGCAATACAATGTAGGTGGCGCTATTGACATGAATAAGAGCTGCGCACTCCAAATTAAAAATGACCTTTCCAAACGGCTATAGCTGCGAATTAATGCGTTAGATTCGCCTGAAAATTTGAATTTATACAAATGAGAACCTAAACCTTCATATGAAAAGAAGGATTTTGCATGATAAGATTTTGTAAAATTAATTAATTTTCAGGGACACAGTACCTTTAATGCAAATACTTCATATATTTCCTCATGTTTGCGAGTTTCATCAGACATTAAACATGTATTCTTTTCTTCTTGGATCACTTCACTTATATGGGTGTGAGAAATTGAAGCTCTCTGATCAGTGATTCTGTTGAATGTTGACACAGAAGGAAGTTTTGCCAGTACTTTGCCACATAATTTATCAACATGAGATAGTACATTGTTAACATGGTGAACCACAACACCTTCACTTAAAATATTCATTACACATAGTTGCAAATCTGTCGTAAAAGTTTGGCTGACATCATCAAAAGTTTGAATTTCATCTTCATCCGACAAAAAATTCTCTAGGTAAGTAAGGTCTGTTTTTAATCTTTCATTTTCAAGTTTCAAATTTATATTGATCTCCGCTTTCAATTCCTTGATTTCACGACACTGCATTTTAGATATGATCTTTTGTTCATTTAACACTTTTTCCTGCTCCTTGATTTCTGATGTTAACTTCTTGTATTTTGAGTTCAGATATTTGTTAATTGTTCTCAGACCCTTGATAATAGTTTTCAGTTTTCTTTTATTTTCAGTTTCACTTTGTTTACTTCCTATCTTCCTCAACTATTGTTTTAGTACATTGAACTTTTTCCTTTTATTCTGAATGACATTTGTTAAGTTGGTTGATTTCCTTTTTAATTTCTTCTGTTCTTTTTTTATGTTCTGAATTTCTGTACCCTGCTCCTGTATCACACTTTTTGCTTGTTTCAGTAACACATCGAGTCCCTCATTTCTTGAATTTGATTCAACAGATTTTATGGCACTTGATTCTGTGTCCATTGGGGTGAAATATTTAGATTCTGGTATTTTGAAATCTTCCTGTAAGTAGTTATGCTTTAATTCGCCTTTCAGCTTCTTAATTTTTATACGCCCGTCATTTGACGGGACGTATTATGGTATGGCGAAGTCCGTCCGTCCGTCCGTCTGTCCGTCTGTCCGTCTGTCCGTCCGCCTATGGAACGCAATAACTTGAATACGCGTCAACGGATTTTTATGAAATTTATACATAGTGATCAGACTGTGGAGAGGAAGCCGCCTTTCGATTTTCAGGTTCATCCGATTTGTCGTTACAGAGTTATGGGACTTAGATTTTTAAAATACAGTGAAAATATACTAAAATATTTAAAAATTATTTAAAAATCTATTTCTGGTCGAAATGTTTTGAAATTTTGTATACTTCAAGTAGAAAGGATGTTCTTTGACATATGTAACGGGTTTTTAATTTTTTTGTCGCATAACTGAGATATTGTGTGTAATAGGAAGGGGGGGTGGGTTATATGCACATACATTTTAAGCTAAGGGCAAAATATAGGCGCATGGAACGCGATAACTTGAATATGCGTCAACGGATTTTCATGATATTCATACATTATGATTGGACTGTGGAGAGGAAGCCGCCTTTTGATTTTCAGGTTTATTCGATATGTCGTTACAGAGTTATGGGACTTAGATTTTTAAAATACAGTGAAAATATACTAAAATATTTAAAAATTATTTAAAAATCTATTTCTGGTCGAAATGTTTTGAAATTTTGTATACTTCATGTAGGAAGGGTGTTCTTTGACATATGTAACAGGTTTTTAATTTTTTTGTCGCATAAGCGAGATATTGTGTGTAATAGGAAGGGGGGAGGGGTGGGTTATATGCACATACATGTTAAGCTAAGGGCAAAATATAGGCGCATGGAACGCAATAACTTGAATATGCGTCAACGGATTTTCATGATATTCATACATTTTGATTGGACTGTGGAGAGGAAGCCTCCTTTCGATTTTCAGGTTCATTCGATATGTCGTTACAGAGTTATGGGACTTAGATATTTTAAAATACAGTGAAAATATACTAAAATAGTTAAAAATTATTTAAAAATCTATTTCTGGTCGAAATGTTTTGAAATTTTGTATACGTAAGGTAGAAAGGATGCTCTTTGACATATGTAACGGGTTTTTAATTTTTTGGTCGCATAAGCATGATAAGCGAGATATTGTGTGTAATAGGAAGGGGGGGGGGGGGAATATATGCACATACATGTTAAGCTAAGGGCAAAATATAGGTGCATGGAACGCAATAACTTGAATATGTGTCAACAGATTTTCATGATATTTGTACATTTTGATCAGACTTTGAAGAGGAAGCCGCCTTTCGATTTTAAGGTTCATCCAATTTGTCCTTATGGAGTTATGGGACTTAGATATTTTGGTGTTGTGAAAAAAATCCCAACGGGCGTATCTTGCTGCGTGAGCGTAGGCTTTATTGTCTTAATGCTCGAAATTTGTTTTCTTAAAATTGATGGATTAACCACGTAACAACTACGTACTGTGCCAAATCATTCAAGTTGTAAGATTTATTCCTCAAAACTGCTGTATGCAAATTAAATCTGTTTGATTTTTTGCTTGCATCCAAAAAAGTAATTCCAGTGTCGTTTGATAATTCCGATAAAAAAGAAGTCATTGTGGTAAAATTTTAGTAGCAAGAATATTGCAAGTAATAATTGTTTTACAAGCAACTGAACGCCTTACCTCCAGCACATCTACCTAACATAATAACGGGATTCACCATATAGTAATATGTTATAAACCATGTTGACACTAAAACAAAGGAGGGGATCTCCAACAACACCAGGTTGCACCACCCACAGCAAAACACCCAATGCAAAAACACAGAGCAAACAAGCACAGAAATAGACGTAACAGGGACAAGGAACGTCAACGCACAACACAGAAACATCAAACACAAAGGACTACACATAAACCAACAAGACCATAGATGAATATGAAAATGGATATAAAAAGAAGGCGTACGTAATACAATACGTGCTCTGCCACCGCGAGCTCAGGTATGTTATCACCCGAGGACATTCAGAGAGGACAGGTGGTCGGGCCCTGTCTTCTCTAAAGAGGTTTGGACAGGGCCGGTCATGGAGTCCCGTCGTCATAGTCAGTCAGAATGCAAGTTTTAAGAATGCGCTGGTACAAAACTGTAGATTGGTCAAGTACCATGCCTAGTGTCCGTCTGGTGACATTAGAATCATATCCACGGTATGAAAGGCGTTTGATGATTCTGACGCATTTTCGATAGTTATGTTGTCTATCTTTGAGCCTTCTTATCTTGGTAAATGCAGTAAGCTCATTTGAATTTGATAAAAGAGTTGAATATACCAAATCAATGCAAACCATACCATAACATCTATTCACACATCGCCTCACCTTTTATTAATGTGGTATTGTTTTTCTAAGATTACTTACCATTTGACCTTTTAACGTTGACCTTTACATCAGGATCTTAAAAAGAAGGGAGGAGATTTCCAACAAGACCCCGTTGCAGCATCAACAGTAAAACACCAAAACACCCGATGCAAAAACACAAAAGACGAGTACAGCACGAGACGGAAAAGAGACACACGACATGTAAACATCAAACACAAAAGACTACACATATACCGACGAGACCAATGGGTAACCGGTGCCGACTTTGGACGGCAATCTGTCACACAAGTAGCAA
Source organism: Pinctada imbricata (assembly GCA_033119305.1). Taxonomy (NCBI): domain Eukaryota; kingdom Metazoa; phylum Mollusca; class Bivalvia; order Pterioida; family Pteriidae; genus Pinctada; species Pinctada imbricata. The sequence continues at coordinate 25,877,045 of VSWD01000012.1, forward strand.
ATGGTGTGGTTATCCTGGATTACGTGCGCACAACCCTCTCACTTCTCCAATTACCCAGAGGTCTCGAAGAACGTACAATTGTGGTGTAAAACAACCTCCTCACTGTAAGATGACATCACACAAACAAGACCGCGAAACGCAGAGGCCCCATAGACACAGATGAATATGTAAATGGATATAAAAAGAGGGCATGCGTAATACAGTCCGTGCTCTGCCGGCTGTAGCGAGCTCATGTATGTAATCACCCGAGGAGTCCGACTGACATTCAGAGAGGACAGGTGGTCGGGGCCCTGTCTTCTCTAAAGAGGTTTGGAAAGGGCCCGTCATGGAGTCCCGTCGTCACAGTCAGTCAGAGTGCAAGTCTCAATGATGCGCTTGTACAAGACTGTAGATTGGTCAAGTACCAAGCCTAGTGTCCGTCTGGTGACATTAGGATTACACCCACGGTATAAAAGGCGTCTGATGATTCTGACGCATTTTCGATGATTATGCTGCCTACCTTTGATCCTTTTTATTTTGTTTATCATATCACCATAAAAGACAGGTTGTTTAATACCCATAGTAATGTACTCTGTTGCATGTATAGATCCGAATTTTAAAAGAAGTTGACTGAAATTTTTGTAAAATTTCCAGAAAGTCTTAACTAGTTTATGAAAGCGGAAACCTTGACCTAAAAGTTTTTTGGTAATTTGTAAATTTCTACTGTGAAAATCCAAAATATCAGTACATGCTCTAGCGTACCGGATTAGCTGTGATATGTAAATGCCGTATGACGGTAATCTTGGAACATCACCGTCAAGCCAAGGGAAATTTACTATGTTGAATCCAAAATCATCCCTTTTGTCATATACACTTGTATGAATCTTTCCGTTTACAATTTTGATATTTAGGTCCAAAAAGGGTGTTTCTGTATTTGAAAGGTTTGCCTTGTTAAGGGTTAATTCTTGTGGATAAATTTCATTCTTATATAATTCAAAAGCAGGATTGTCAATGGTTAGAATATCATCCAGATACCTAGAAGTATTATTGAAACATTTCAGCTCATCAAACTTTCTTTGCTTTTGAAGATTTTGGATAAATTCTTTTTCATAAGTGTAAAAAAATAAATCTGCAACAAGAGGCGCACAGTTAGTACCCATAAGAATTCCTACAACCTGCTTGTATAGATCCTCACCAAATCTAACATAAAAATTGTCCAAGAGGAAGGACAAGGCATTACACAGGTCACTACATGTCCATGATTTGTATGATTTGTAGTCTGTCGAGGAAAAGAAACCCTTCGATTCAGATGTACAAATGTAAGTTTTTCGCTCTCGATCGAAACACCATTTAATGAGATTAGATAATCGATCATTAATTTTGTCATGAGGAAGTGTGGTGTACATAATAGAGAAGTCGTATGAAGAAATCGTATTGGCTTGGAAATTTCCAGATTTCATTTTTTCAATCACATCCCCTGAATTCTTAATAGACCAAAATAAATTTACATCGTTCCTGTTTAGAACCGTTTAGAAATGTTTAAATGCAACATTTGACGACCATCTCAAATGACCTATGAACTGCTTGTACTGACCTTAGCTTTGATCAATGATGAGAAAATCAAAAGGTTTCTACCTCTTACAACATGTATGCTATGACCTATAGCCTTTGTTTAACTTCCATTCAGATTGCAGGCAGCAATTTTATGAAATATTTTTCTATGACAACATCAAATCTATGTTTAGTTTGAAAAGTTCTGACTCACATTAAATTGATGAACAAAGAGACATGATGATTCCTGTATTATTACATTGAATTTCCTGATTGTAACAAGCTACATAAAAAATTGAATGAATATTGAACTGGCTACATGTACTTTATTTGAAATTATTCTATTATTTATAACCTGTAAACTGCACCAAGTAGATAAAAGAAATGAAAGATAATTTTTATGCCTACCGTGCTGAAATCTTCAATGTGACTGTGTCTACGCTTTGTACTGGCAGTTTTCCCATGAATTGGTTTCAAAATACTTTGGCTGTGTTCTTCAAGATAATTTGAAATGCAAACAAAACATATACATTATAACACCATGTGTAATACTGATATCAGTTTCATGTTTTGTAAAGTAAAACTTTTGAAATTCAAAATACAGTTAATTTATGAATAAGGCCACAATTAAAAAAATGTTTCCCCTCCCCCTGGGTCTGTTTTTCTCAAGTGACCCGGGAGGCAGGTACTTTTTTTTGCACATTATTGGGCACCTATATTTGTAACAGCCACGCATATCAGATGTGATATATACAAAGAGTCAGCAGCCGGCAATTGACAACTGAGATTTCTTATGTAGGAATAAGAAAGCTATAGAGTTGATTTACAATCTATTTGGACAGAATATTGTAACATTCAAATAAAAACGGACATTGCCGTGATTCGATATTTGCACAAAAAAATTATTGGACTTTTTGGCAACAAAAAAAAATCCGACTTGGTGGCATTTTTGCTGACCCGGTCGAGGTGAGGGGAAACAATTTTTCAATAATGGCCTAAATATCATAATTGTGTTTTGCTACGAGTATGCAACACACAGCAAATGAATGATAAATACACTTGCTGTGTTGGGCATACCTGTAACATAAAGCAGATTATAATCATTTTTGCACCACAGTTGTCTGTTTTATTCTTGTTTTCTAAAATTGCCCTGTTATCGGGAATAAGAATTATCGGGAATAAGAAACGATAGTTTGCATGTTAGAACAGCCATAGCGGCATGTTTCTGAAGATCTAATGCATTGTGACGTCATTCATGCAAAATGCAACACACCACATCAATAGCTTCATCTGAGGGCTGTGCATATATTCATCTGTATTTATTACCGATGCTTGTGGTTCATCATTAGGTTTTTTTGTTTTCTTCTTTCTCATGTAGTTGGGTTTCAGTAATACCTTCTACAGAGTGTTGACTTTGAATGAAAATGCATTAAACTTTTATAATTTCATTTTTCAATATTCCAAACACATGGCTAGCACAATAAAATTGGTACTATAGAACATTTATTTCAATATTGGCAATTACAATGCCTCACATCTTTGATTACAATGAGTAACTTTTTTTTCATTTGAAAAAGAAGTCATTCTAGCATGTTGCAACTTGTAAATGAGTTAATGAAGATCCTGACAATGATCTCAACATCACTCACAATATAGCACAAAACTCAGCAGCGATAGACCCCTAGCAAGCTAGAGATGGGACCAGGTACCCGGGAGGAGTAAGCATCCCCTGTTGGCTAGCCGCACCCGCCGTCGATGTTCATACAAGAAAATCAAGAAAATGAAAACAATATACATGTATAAAATGCATGCAGTGTCTAAGGTTATGTCTATATAGAAAGTGTCATGGCGACCATGTCAGTGTGAAGTGCAAATTTCATTATTACATAAAATTCAATCTCTATTGCAAGGTGGTTTTTTTTTTTCATGGATTGAAAAATGCTTACTTTAACATCTTTTTTATAATCTACATGTCATATCATTTTTCAATGGTACATTGTGTAAGTACTGTACGTAAAACTTATCTTCACAATAGAGTACCTATGGTGCAGAGAATTGTGGAGACAGATGTGCATAATTTTGTTATTTTTTATGCAAAGAACATTTATCATAGTTTCATTCTTCTTAAAAACTTCATGGCTATGCATCACTCATTCAATAAGAGAAAGGAGGGGATTTCCAACAATACTAGGTTGCAGCACCCACAGCAAAACCCGAAAACACCCAATGCAAAAAAAACAGAACAGACACCCACAGAAAGAGACACAAAAGGGACAAGGAACACCAACACACACCATAGAAACATTGAACATAAAAGACCACGCACAAACCAACCAGACCAATGGGCAACCGGTGCCGACTTAGGACGGCCATCTGCCGCGTAAATAGCAGACGGTGTGGTTATCCTGGATTATGTGCGCACAACCCTCCCACTATTCCGATTTCCCAGAGGTCTCGAAGAACGCACAATTATGGTGTTAAACTACTTCCTCACTGTTAGATGACCACACACAAACAAGACAATAAAACACAGGGGTCCAAGCAACACAGATGAATATGTAAATTGATATAAAAAGAGGACGTGCGTAATACAGTCCGTGCCGGCTGTAGCGAGCTCATGTTATCACCCGAGGAGTCCGACTGACATTCAGAGAGGACAGGTGGTCGGGGCCCTAACGCATAAATTTGCAGTTATAGAACTTTGAAAATATAATTTTGAATTTTGGGTGCGCAGCTCTAGTTCGTTCCCCTAGCGCCACCTACAATGCATTGAGTTTTTACAATAGAGGTATATGGAGATTTAATTATTAAAAAGTCGACAATATTAGGGTCGTTAGTGCATATTTTCCAACGAAACTTTTTATGGCTCCTTTGTTCCTCTATCTTGACCCCTTGGAATAAATTTTACATTCTCAATAAAATTTATTTTCAGGGACACTGTATCTTTAAGATATATTCTTGTATCTCAAGGACACACCAACTGAATAAAAGAATAAAATATTCAAGAAATAACAGATAACAAGAAGTTATTTTGCTGAAATGTGATGAAAATGAATACATGTATTCTGAAACATATCAAACATGACACACAATAGCACATTTATCATCTAATTGATTAAAAGGTGTTGACTTTGACCAAAAAAAAAAAAAGGAATTTGATTTGAGGATGCCACATTAAAAGCATGTAAAATTAATTCTACAATTTCTACTGGTACTAACAATTTTTAAAAATAGTCTAGGAAAACTTGTGTCAGTGGTTTGTACTTGATGTACATTAGTCTTATACTCTGCATCTACTAGACCTTTGAAGTTCGATTGAATGCACTAGTTATATGAAAGATAATGATTCATTTTCTGATTTGTTATAAACTAGAATGTTTTAACTATCTTCTTTCCATCGACTTTCCGTTTGAACAAAGTAATAGAACACTACAATACTGATAATCAGGCATACATACAAACATAAAGACAACACATAATATACTGTTTAAAAAAATTGACTCCATGGTTCCACCCATCATCTACAGTTTTGACCCAACTTATAATGTTTGGGGCCACTTGATTTGATGCAGGTAGTCCAACTTGCAGACCTACGACGGTGTTATGTTTTTGTCTGAAGACGAAACAACAGATAATACCGTCGTAGGTCTGCAAGTCGGACTAGATACGGGGGAAATGATCGTTTTGGACATTTACACGGCATTCACTCTCTCCATCTGAAGTTTCAGTTATGAACTCTATATACTTTAAATTCAACTTCAATGCTACCTTTAGTAGTCTTCAACTGTTTACTACGAGATTTGCATCTACTACAAATTTTCCTGAACTGCTACGACCCAACCGGCTTTATTTGAGTCGTCCAACAATCATCGTTTCAAGTTTTGGTCAACATTAAAAGAACTGAACAATTCCTGAAAGGTTACATTGTCTAAATCCGCTAGGGTTTTTACTGTAGGGACAGATTGTCTTGTTTATGTCGAACGAACATTCACAACAAACGTTGCTGTCAACTTGAATGAGATAACTTACTCGAGGCACTTTACACTCTTTTCCGTCATTTACACGTTGTGTCAAACGCTTCAGAGATATGAATTTATTTTTTTTTTAATCTGAAATATGGATAGCGCGCAAAATAAAAAAAAAATCATTAAAATTCCGGAATCGAATTTTTACGACCGGGATTTCCGATGAACTGCACAATCTAATTGGTGTGGCTTACGTCTAATATAGGTTAGTTACTGACCGTCTACAGAGATTGATCGGGTTGATCAAGCAAGCCCATAGAAGGCGAGGCGAAGCCTTCTGTTGGCTTGATCAACCCGACAAATATCTGTGTTCGCCTTTTTTTGTCGAGGACCAAAACTTCTGTTTTTTGTTGCAGAAAATTGAAATGGAGTTTCATGACTTTTTGTACTTGCAATATTAGTTATTAGGTTTGTTACTGACCTTACACGGAAATCTGTCGGGTTGATAAAGCCCATAGAAGGCGAGGCGCTTGCGCCGAGCCTTCTATGGGCTTTATCAACCCGACAGATTTTCGTGTAAGGTCAGTAACAAACCTAATAACTGATTTGTTTTGTCGAGGACCATTTTAGGTATGACAGACAGACAGACATGGTGATTCCTACTGTCCTCCTGTGCGAACCTGCCTCCACCTTCGGCCATTGTTGTTATTTACTTGCCTACATCACGCTAAGGGACGCTACTCTAATTTCACGAACCGCTTTAGGCCACGGTAAAAAAATTTTGAGTTTGTAGTACAAAAAATGTTGATATCAAGAACAGCAACGTGATTTATATTATTATCCTCCGTCTGGTTTTGCTAATTGTCAGCCATTGCCTTACAAATTTTTGAAACTGACTTTCCACAAGAATTTGTCGGGCAGTCACATGACCAAATTCAAGCATTCCCATTGGGTCAAACTAGTCCGAGGCAAAACAAATTCATTTATTCGGCAATGGCGGAAATGCTGACGGTCTATAGAAATTTAGACGGCGTGCATGTGACGCGATGTACGCTCCCTGATTTTATTTGTACTAGTCTGTGGCAAAATAAATCGCGTTTATCCAGTATCCAAAGTGAGCCGTGCAAAATTTATGTAATATATTGTAAATTATTAGTTAGTTGAATGTCACAGAGGATTATTCTCACGCATTCATCACTCCAGCCATTTCCTTCAATCCTTCCCTCTTTCTTTCTATTCCAGATTTAGACCCAGTCTCCTGGAAATCTCCGAAAAGGACCTCTTCCCCATCCAGAACTGCTGTAATTAGAAGAGTCTCCTCTTCTGTGGACCATAGAGCCCTAGGCTTTTATTTCCGTCTTATCTCGCCAGGGAGCGAATTTAGATACGCAATGTCTTGTTCTGCCATTTACAAACTTGACGCAGGCGAGATGCAGACGACAAATTAATGACGTAGTATAGCGACATCACAGTACCGAAATGGTCAAACTTATTTATCAATTTACAATTCATTTCAATCATTCTACTTATATACATTGGCAAAACCGTAATAAATTCTCCACTTATCTTAAAATTCAGGAATAGCTTAGTTGTCGTCTCTTTTATGGGTGCCGCCATGTTGGATTTAAAAAAAGGCCGCTTATGTCGTCAAAAACTAATGGCGAGCATGTACTCCTCGAATTTCACCGTGTACTCGTAGGGTTACGATCTCAAGCTAGAGCCGGAGCTCGAGCTGTAGCCCGAGTCAAGTTTTATAACCTCCAAGCCTGGTCAGGCATTGGTTGACCGAGGCCGAAGACCATACTTCCAGGTATGAACATGTGCGTAAAATCCTATTTTGAGACATTAATGGCCAATTGGAATTATTTCCCCATTTGGGTCGTCCAATTCGCGAAATAGTATTGAGGTGTTGTAGAGAACAAACGACTGTGAAACGAAATTAAGCACATGGGGAAATTTCTTAATATTTGCTGAGTTCCGCAGGATCAGTTTTAGGAGCCTAGGTATCTTACTTCTGGAGTTATAGAAGCTGATGCACAGCTCGGTCTGTTTTTCTTCGCTTCAGCATAAGCCCCTGGGTCGCAGCAGAACAAGCCCCCGTAATGATGCGTTATACCCGTAGTGTTTTCTATTTGTACCTTCACAGAATATTAATATTTGACATTTAAGGAGGTATTGAACACTTGGACACCAAATTAAATTTTTCTCAAAATTTCTGAAATTATATATTACTTGTCTGTCCTTGATTATGATTCTATCTACAGGAAAATTTTCTATGAAACATGCATTTTTCAACGTTTCCGTGAATTTCTTGATGACGTCATAATATTAAGTGTCAGTCCAGTTCTCGCAAAGCTTTTGGAAATTTATTTCAATTTAATTTCCAAAATCTTCATAAATGTATTGCACTTACATATGGAAAAGCTTATATGAATTGTGTTTTAAACAAAGGTATTGTACTGGATAAAAATATGACACTATCGTTCAAAAAATTGCAATTCCGAGCCAATTGACTGTAGTTAATAGTTAAATAATTTTATTTTGCATGTAACAAGGATGATAGCTAAATAATTTTATTTTGCATGTAACAAGGATTTTCATTGGCTTAAAAGTTGAGGTTATTTTCCATGACCTGAAAAATATTAGAACACGCCCCCTTTTCTGGAACTACTTCCCAAATTAAGCAAAATGGCGGGTCCCGTAAACTTGATACACTTAATTTTACCTCGAGAACGAAGATTAAATACAAGATACACGTCATGTATACTATTTTCATCTTTAGATATACAAACATAATCGATTGTAGTCAACGATTAAATGTAGTACTAACCACGAGATTTGTTGGTAAACATATCGCGTCGGTGCGATGATAGGTCACGCTGATGAAAGATTGCATTATAATCAAAATCTACAACTATCAAACATATACCTGATTGTCAGATGCTTTGCCATTCCATCCATAGTCATTCTATTCTCATGGTTTAAAATATATCAAATGACTCGGGCTGAAATGTGTGAAAACAAACGTCGGCGCCGTTCAACTACCAGCCTCCATCCTTGTGTTGTCGGTTGTTGTTATTAGCAACGAGGGAGATAATCCCTACGTAGCAACATTGCATTAAGCATTTTCACGATTTTCCAAGATCTAATAAGATGCACATAATGTAGTATATAACTTAGAATTAAATTATAAGGAATGTTTCTAAAATTCTTTTTGGTTACGGGAAATAACCTCAAAAAGCCGATGCCCAAACGTGGTATAATTCGCGTAGCGAATTATACCGTTTGTGCATCGGCTTTTTGAGATTGTTTCCCATAACCAAAAAGAATTTGAGAAACATTCCTTAATTATTTGAATTTAGGATTAAGATATTACAAAGCTTTATATTTTCCAATTTTTCTCTCCAAAATTGTTCATTTTCAATAAAGTGACATTCGCTCTCCTGTAATGTAGTCAACGAATTCACTGTGATGAAGATTGAACTTTCTATTTCTATATTGCTTTCGAATTTGAAGACGTTTAACATTTAAAACACATGCAAAGTTTCAATGCGATATGTTTGGTATCAATGTTTTTATTGCATTTTGAATGCGAATGTTTGTGACGCTATTTTCCCCGATAACGTCAAAATGACGTCGTTGTGTGCTCATGGATAAAACTCCCAAAGTACAAAATTTCGAAAATCGCCATAATTTCTTCAAATGACGCCGGAGATTATTCAAACTTCATCAGGACAATCAAATGTGTATACCATACAGCGTATCAAATGTTTTGAAAACGTTAAGACTGAACTTTCCATAGGAAGTGAGAAAACAAATAATTGTGCCGCCATCTTGGTGTTCAAACCCTCCTAAAATATATAGTACTTATATGGAGAAATTCAAAGTAACATCATTGATATATAATAATCGCAGTGTCTGAGAGAAAATGCAAAACTTTTCAGCCAATAATAATTAACATTGTTACTTTTCAAATCTGTTTATTGAGCGCCACATACAATAAATTCCGTTCCGCAAGTTTGTTTCTTTTTTCAAGATGCTCTCTATTGCTACTGTTGTCATAATTTTGGGGTTTATTTTTTATGCAGAGATAAAAACCTAAAATAAAATTAAACCAACATTGAAATATACATTTTCTATTGTAATAATTCAGAACACCATGTGTACACGCATTTCAATATGAAATGTCTCATAGGTCGTGCTTAATTGGCAGAAAGAACAGAATGTAGCGTTATCCCAACCAAGTGCACTGGAATTTGATTCCGGCACACAGGCCTCTCAGACATAGTGAAATTGGCTGGAGAGAAAAGAAAGATAGAAAAGGAAGGTCGCCAAAATTCTCCAAGCAGTTGTAAACACTCACTTCCTTTTCTAATCAAGATGAACTCTGATTGGTCACTTTTGAATGAACATCATTTGTTGACCAATCAAAGGCTACTATCTCTTTAAACTGGAATTGTAAGCGAGTGTTTACAAGTGCACCGCGTGAGCTATGAAAGGGACCAATGTCTCTTGAAAAGAGCGCTTTGAACAAAAGAATGTCAGTACATCCAGATGCATAATATATTACAAGACAACTGTTGACAATATCTATTATTTTGAAAAATACTGAGATCTGGGGAAAAGTATTTCTTGGAGAAATGGGTGACCTCCCTTTTCTTTCTTGTCTCTCCTGCACAATTTCACTATGTCTGAGAAGCCTTGTTTTCCGGCACTGTTATATCTGTAACGGGATTTGGCTAGTTTCCCCTTGCATCAACATAAGGTTGATCTATCAACTAAAAGTTGGTCTATATTTTACAAGTTCAAGATAATTCTGATAGATAAATCAATAGCACGTAAAGTTCAACAAGCGATGGCATTATTATAATTCATAACAATAAATCTGGACTACATACTAATAGATAACGATCCTGATGTAAATGGAGAAATAAATGACAACTCAGTATGTACGAGGGCTGATTTAAGAATGTAGAAATGATAACTCAGTATGTACGAGGGCTGATTTAAGAATTTGAATTTTATCAAACATTTTGCATTATGTTTCTGCATAACCCCATCCAGTATCTCTACACTTTTGCTACTGGTGTTTAAGGGCTTCAATACCACCTTTAAAGAACTCCTTATCTTGACTGGTCAGAAAGCCATCCACTGCAAGTATTATATCATCACCGGACTGAAAGTGGGTGCCAGACATAGCTGTTTTCAGTTTTGGGAATAGATGAAAGTCTGATTGAGCAAGACCAAGTGAATAAGGCGGATGTTCAATCAATTAAAGCCACTATCATGAATGGCAGCGACAGACTTGTGAACAGGAGCATTGTCCTGATGGAACAACACACCTTTTACTTGTGAGCTTTCCGTGGCACTTAAGTTTAATATTTTCAAAATACGTGAGAAGTAAAGCATAGTATGTGTCATTGATTGCTTGTCCTTTTTTGGAGATAATCTCTTCCTCAACCCAGAAAACCGAGGCTCACAATATATCAATCAGCCCTCGTGCTATCAATTTGCCCGCTTAACTTAATGGAAGTAAAATTACAGTTAAAATAAAAATGCGTCTGATCTACGCGGCACAATATAAGAAAAATGATGCTTTTTCGTTGAGTTACTTTTACAGGCCGGGTTTAACAATGAATGATAAAAAAGAACAGATGTTAACATTACATAAACACGGAATTATGGGCAATAGGCAATTCAAACAATTACTCTGATAAAACAAAGGATGGGATAAATGTACATGTACATGAAGCGTGTAGAAGAAATAATAAACTTCACAACATTTGTGTAAAAAAAAAAACTTTAGAGTTAAACATGAAATATAACTTATAGATAAAGATTGAAATGAATTAAAGAAGATCATGACGATAATCTCAACATCACTCACAATAGAACACAAAACTGAGCATCGACGGACCCCTAGCTGGCTAGATGTGGGATCAGGTGCCCGGGAGGAGTAAGCATCCCCTGTTGGCTAGCCGCAACCGCCGTTGATGTTCATGCACGAAAATGAAAATAATATATATAATACATGCACAGTATGAGGTAATGTCTATATTGAAAGAGATATGGCGACCATGTCAGGGAAAAATATTCAAAACACTTACTGTCAAACCCCTGTCAAAGTGATCATTACGTGATCATCATGTATATAGATTAAAAGTTACATAAATGATTATAGTTTAAATAGTGTCCTTGAAATAAAACACATAATATCCATACAAATAACAATGAAAAACAATGTTTAACGTCTTCGAATTCAAAAGCATCATTTAAGACCAGATAAATTTGCAGCATTGACCAGACATGCACGTTTCGGGTACTTGACCCTCGTCAGTGATCCTCAATCTAAACAATGTAAAATGATCAAAGAGTGTGAAAAGTTATATCCAAAATATATACCCAAAGATGTAGCAGGGTGGGTGGGATATGATGCTACAGGGTCCGTGTAACACTTAACAATTCAAATTATTTCTAAAACGTTTTGGAATTTTAGATTTTTGATATTTTAACTAAAACGTTTTAGAAATTTGAATTGTTAAGTGTTACACGGACCCTACAGGACCCACGTTTTAGACATTTCAAGAAATTTTGATGACAGAAATGCTGAAATGAAAAAATATAATGTCCATAAGAAGAATGTCACATGATAAACATAGCCTCATCGGCAAAAGTTTTGAAAAACATCAGTAAACTGGAGCGCAAAAGCGAAGTTCAATTTGTTATTTTTATTCCTCTGAAAATTTCCCACCTAACAGTTCTTGTATGGTCATCTTTAGTTGAATATCTTCTTCCTCCAACGCAGCAATTCTCTTTGCCTCTTCAGTCTTTATGACTAACTCGGTCGCTTCAAATTCTTCCAGGTTCCTTTTTGCTAGCTCCCTTGTCCTCCAAAACTGGTCAATGGAATTACACAGCCATACTATAAAATGTTCCAATACATCCTTGTTATGAAGACATTGGGGAGTAAATGGCATCTCATACGCTGAAGAAGACGTCTGGTTTCCTTCATATTGTGTCAATATAATCATGTCCCTGGTGTCGTCCTCCATCGTTGTTTCCGGTACCAGCAAGGAAATGCCGGTTGCTCCTGTTGATGGGCCAGCAGATTGCAGCATTAAATTGCTGGCTTTATCTAGCTGTCCTTGCACCAGCAATGGAAGGCTGGTCTCTCCTGATGTTGGTACTCCCACATCAAGCACTGCATTACTGACTACTGCTATATGCCTATCTTCGACCGACAACATGTTTTATCCGTTTGTCCTGTAGATGAGCTTGCCTGTACATTATAGGTATTTAGTCCTCTCCTTGTATACTGCAAATCCAGGATTTGCAACATTTCAAATGCGTTGAAGGAACAAATCCAGGATTTGCAAAATTTCAAATGCGTTGAAGAGACAGACGATCAACTTCGGTTGATCGTCTGTCTCTTCAACGCATTTAAAATTTTCTGTTAAAAATTTCTTGAAATTTCTAAAACGTGGGTCCTGTAGCATCATATCCCACCCACTCTGCTACGTCTTTTGGTACATTTTTGGACAATCATAATTTTCATACTTTTTGGCTATATTATATTGTTTAGACTGGGGATCACTGACGAGGGTTTAGTACCCGAGGCGTGCATGTCTGGTCCATGCTGTAAATTTGTCAGGTTTTAAATGATGCTATTGAATTTAAAGACGTTTACATGTAACATTGATGTACCCTTTACTCTCACGGACTTTCTTTGCTGTTAAGATTATCTATCTGTTTGCGTCCGCAAGACATGTGCAGAAACCAGCTGTGTTGACTTTTTCTTTATTCCCTATCTCTTGTCATATATATATATGCATGCATAATAACAACATTGTGTCAGATATGACAAAGAGAATACGTACAATTTGCTAGGAGTTGTGGTGGTTGAATGCATTTTACAGCAGTAAAAATGTTTCTGAGATTTGTACTTGAAATTGTTGATGGAGAAAATAAAAATATCTCAAACTAAGCTCGAATCATCTTTATCTCGTAATGACCAAGTTCTGTTGTCAACTCTAACTCGGGGTATTTGGATTTGATCCTTCAGGCAAGTGAGGGTTCCTTCGCGTCCCTTGCCTAAGTCACAAAATATCTAAATCTAACCTACTTTTTGTAACAGTGTAATGGGAAGGAGAGATTCCCTTTTAAAATAAATATACCACTGTAGATCTTATTTTTCTTTTATCTTATATGTAAACTGCCATTTGTAAATTTTACGTAGGTAAAATAAATATAAAATATATATCAATCTATTTTAGTTTATCTACCAATGCATCTTAGTTTTGGTTCCTTCGTTCCTAGAAAAAAATAATAATATAAGGACATAATTTTCGCAGTCTTTGGCAATATTTAATTGTTTGGATTGAGGATCATTGACGAGATCATACTCGAAACGTGCATTTGTAGTCCATGCTGCAAATTTATCTTTTTCTTTAATGATGCTATGAATTAAAAGACGTCACGTTTGTATAAGTTATGAATTAACTTGTGCCTCTCTTAAAATGAGTTTTTTTATAAATATACCACCAATTTAATAATAATAGTCGTAGTAATAATTGTCACACTGCAAATACATTTCTGGGAATCTCATTGATTGTTTAAACGTAATAATGAGACTATGTTACCAGTCTGCAGTCGTAAATATTGAACTTTGTGCCGTCACGGATATCTTATTGTTTCTCGGTGTCATATCAAACATTTCCCGTTAAAACTTTCAAACGTTAATTACGGGTTTGATCTTTTTGATAGCGATGAAAATTTTACAATCCATCAACAAATAAAAAAAAATTAAAAATAGTACTTTTGACGTCATTTTGAAATGCCAATTTATGAGTGATTTGCAGTATGACAAAAATGTTTATACGGTTCCAGATAGGTTGAAAAAAATATATGGTCTGATATATCTTGTCTGGAATTATATTCCCATAAGAATGGCTCGAAAAATGTAAATTCAAGACGAGGTATATAAGACCATATAATCTGTCTGGAACCATACTAACGTTTTATGTCACCTTATATCATATAGTATAATTGTTCACCAGTCTGATCCTTATCTCATGAATGTTAAACGTCTTCAAATTCAATAGCATAATTTAAGACCTGATAAAACAACATCGACCATGCACGTTTCGGGTAATTAACCCTCGTCAGTGATCCTCAGTCTAAACAATGTAAAATGGCCAAAACGTGGTATATTCCACTTTGTTCACGATATGTTTTACAAGCTCACCAATTGCAACTGTTAACGTTGCCATCAGAATTATTTTCTTGTGTTGAAGGTCAAGTTTATAGTGGACAATGGATGGACGGATGACCAACTATGACTATAGCTCACTTGAGCTCAGGTGAGTTAAAAACTCAAAAACGAATGTCAAAGTAAATATAGAAGAAAATCTTTCTGTTTTCTGATCAGAGAAAACAGAAAGATTTTCTTCTATATTTACAATGAGTTCCAATGGACCGGGTGCAATTCAATAAAACAGCTTGGAAGTGGATGCGAACGCTTCTCTACATATATGACACTGGCTCCCTCTCATCTCCAATTCTGCAGCACACGCAATATGTCCGCATTGTACAAATATGTATCACAGTTTCGACATAATTATCTTGCATGTCTACTTAATATTATCTTGCATTTCGACATGTATTATCTCGCATGTTTACATATTTGTCTTGCAATTTCAAGTAAGATGGCATAAGCTGGCGTAAAATCCCCTTTTGACACTACACATGTCTAAAATCTTACTTTGCATGTTGACATCATTATCTTTCATGTTGACAAAATTATCTTGCATCCTGACATAATTATCTTGCATGTAGGGGGCAGAAGTATGCGACCATACGAAAAGGTAAAAAAAAATCAGGATAAAACAGGAACCAACCAAACAAAAACCTCCACCATATGAAAAGAAGCGAACTCCCAATATGGGAGTGAGACCAGTTGGCCAGGAAAAGTCAGCATCTCCTGCTTACATGTAACACCCATCGCTTATATTCGATAGAATTGTCACATCCGGTTACTTTCCTTTCGGAATATATAAGTATAATCTGTGGTTGGAGAGTGGGACATCAGTAGTGTTTGACGAGTTCCCCATATCGACCGTAGAACCACTTCAGCATTTCCAACTGGCACCGGTTGCCCATACGTTTTATAGTGGTATTTTGTGTTTAATCTTTCTATGTTGTGTGTTGGTATTCCTTGTCCCTTTTGTGTCTCTTCTGGGCTGCCTGCTCTATGTTTTTGCATGTTGTGGGTGCTGCAACCGAGTATTGTTGGAGATCGCCCCATGTTTTATGAGGTGAAACTAAATACAAATGTACTTGGTCTATCAAATGGTATTACATTTAAATCTTGTAAGATAACTTTAAAGATAAAGTTGCTGTTAATGTGACTTTTAACAACTCCTTTTTTCTGCAATAAAGAAGTATAAGAAAACGTTCAAAATATATTTTGTCCGCTTGATTTTATATTCCATACTTATACATCTGAAGTTGACAATAATGAACACAAGCTCACAGATAGCACTGTTTTTAAACGAGGGCTTGTCATTCTTTCGTATAGGTAATGTTTGAAAACATCCTCATCCGAAAGATACGTATAATGAGTTGAATTAGATATGATCAAGCGCCGTTATTACTTTCACAACCTGCCTTTTATATCAACTGACTCCAGAGAGAGGGATAGGCTAAATTGATCAACCAAGAAAAAATGCAAAGATACTAGTACCTTCACTCTAGTGAATTTTCAATCATTACTAATGAATATTTAAAATTTTAGATGGGCATTAGCATTATTTCATTGCGGCATTTTTGTAAGATACAATGTTGAAATGTATCTTAGGTAAGACGATTTTGATAAATCCAAGGGTTTAACATTTTCAGCACGGCAAAGTAAGGATTGGATCTCCAACAACTTTCAGATGCAGCACCCATAGCAAAATAAGCCATGCAAAAGCACAGAGCAGACATGCACAGCATCAGACGCAAAAGGGACAAAGAACAACAAAGAAACATCAAACACAAAAGACTAGATGGGCAACCGGTGCCGACGAAGGATGGTGATCTACTACTCCAGTAGCAAATGGGTGGTGATCCGGACTACGTGCGCACAACAATCATACTTTTCTGGTTTCCAAAAGGTGATACGTGTTGTTAGCAAGCAAGAGATATTTACTCCCCGTCACCTGATCTCATCTTACACTACAGTGTTCACGTTTGCTACGTAGCAGAATGTTTCGTTTAGCATTTTCTTGCTTGGCATGACAATTGATGATGATATCTATTTCTAATCTGGGTTGAATGTTTTACCTTCAGACACTCAATTGAACTCATTCACAGCTTATAATGCCCCCGGAATCACAGATTCGGGGGCATATAGTTTTTGGCCTGTTTGTCTGTTTGTCCGAAAAAAACTTTAACATTGAGCATAACTTTTGAATGGAAGGTGATAGAGCTTTCATATTTCACATGTGTATTCCTTGTGACAAGACCTTACCATTGATACCAAAAATTTTGACCTTGTGACCTTGACCTTTGACCTACTTTTCAAAAACTATAACAAAGGGCATAACTTTTGAATGGTAAGTGATAGGGCTTTCATATTTCACATGTGTGTTCCTTTTGACAAGACCTTTCCATTGATACTAAAAGTTTTGACCTCGTGACCTTGACCTCTGACCTACTTCTCAAAAACTTTAATTAATATAACATTTGGCACAACTTTTGAATGGTGAGTGATAGGGCTTTTATATTTTACATGTGTGTTCCTTGCGACAAGATCTTTCCATTGATACCAAAAGTTTTGACCTCGACCTTTGACCTAATTTTCAAAAACTTTAACATTGGGCATAACTTTTTAATGGTAAGTGATAGGACTTTCATATTTCACGTGTGTATTCCTTGTGACAAGACCTTTCTATTGATACCAAAATTATTGAACTTGATCTTTCACATACTTAACAGAAAATGAAGTTTATACTAACAAAGATGCCACCGGGGGCATTCGTGTTTCACAAACACAGGCTTTTTTCTATACTTCTTTTAAAGGGGACGGTGTCCCTAAAATTAGTTAATTTTACACAATTTTTTAATGCAAAATCTTTCTTTTCATATGAAAGTATACGTTCTCATTTGTATAAATTCAAATTTTCAGGCTAATCTAACGCATAAATTCGCAGTTATAGACCTTTAACAACGTAATTTGGAATTTGGGGTGCGCAGCTCTAATTCGTTCCACTAGCGTCACCTACAATGTATTGAGTTCTTACAAATGAGATATTTGGAGATTTAATTATTAAAAATCGACAATATTAGGGTCGTCACTGCATATTTTCAAACGAAACTTTTTATGGCCCCTTTGTTCCTCGATCTAGACTCTTTGGGATAAATTTTACATTTTCAATAAAATTTATTTTCAGGGACACTGTATCGTTAAAGAGTCAGCTCTCAAGTTTTAAAATATTCATATTTTATGAGGCCTACAGAGCTGTCCTGGGCTATATTTCAAACTTCTAACAATGCAGATAATAGTATTGACTGTACCTGTTACGTGTAATATCGTGCAGCAATTAAAAGCAGGATATGACAAACGTTGATGAATTATTTTTTAATTGGACGGGATATGCCTTTAAGAGTGGACTTCCAACAAGGAAGACTGCCGGGTAATGTTCAAAGGTCACACATGTAGTCTAGGTTTAGGTATGGTCATTCATTGGTTCATATTGAATAGTTGCAGTCTTAGTTCAGAATATCGTAATTCATGAAAGCACGCAGTCTGTTTTCCGATAAAAACTTGTAGCACAAAATCAAGGAAATGTTGCTCAATCTTCTTTCTTTTTGTTATCCGAATGCCCCTTTTAAGGGAGAGGTACATTTAAAAAAAAGAGTTACAGTCAACTGTTCAGTGATATATAAAATGATTTGCTGCTGAAATATATGTCCTGTCTGAAGCTTCTAAAGATTTTTCCCAGATTTTTTTCGCGCTTTCTCGAGTCTCTAATTCTCAATACTACTTTTACCAAAAAGATATTGTACCTATGAGCTCCTATGTTCCTCTACCAAGTTTGTTTTTCGTGCCGATCGGTCAACAAATATGGCCGCCGAGAGCTTTGATATGCTGACACATTTTGGACTTCTCTGCAATCACCTAACATAATTTCATGAAACCTTACCGGAAGCAAGTACTCAAGGTTTTCTACCAAATTGTATTTTTCGTGCCGATTAGTCAATAAAGATGGCCACCGAGGGTTCTGATTGCGACTTCTCTTCAACTGCTGCACATAATTTCATGAAATCTTACAGGAAGCAAGTAAACAAGGTCCTCTCTGGTTTTTTTACTTTTATAGAGGGGTAGGGCCACGAAACCCCTAAAACGGCCCTGCAATTTTACTATACATGTATCACATAAAATATGATACATGTTTCCCATTTTGAATGAAAGGAACATATTACCAACCGAAGCACCATGGTAAGTCTTATGACACCATCAAGTGACGTCATTTCAACGTTAATGACAAAATGCTCTTTAGTGGAGAATTTTGATGTGGACACATACATCGAGAAACAAACTTTTATGACAAGAGGAGATAGTGACTATCTTTCATGTTTCTCGATGCATGTGGCCACAGCTAATTTAAATGAAACATGTAGGTTTTGCAGCAATTTCACTGACATTTGCCGATTTGGAGGGTTTTCAAAGGGCTTAAAGCTACTGATGAATGCATTATTTACAAAATTTCAATACATAATTTAGTAAAGAATTTTACAAAGTATCAAATCACAAAAAAAGTTCAATCAATTCAAAACAGGGCCGATCATTGCCAGAAATATTACCGTTTTGCTTATTTGTATGTTCGCCATATTGGATCAGTGATAGCTTATGGCTGAGCAAAGGTTTATATAAGGAAAAAGTAATATCTAATTTTAGAGTACCCACCTTGAATTTCGAAAATCCTAAAGAGGAATTGGTACGCTAATAAAAGAGCTTGAAATTTTCTGTTATCAAAATTTCTTGAAATTTCTAAAACGAGGGTCCTGAAGCATCATATCTTCCTGCTACGTCTTTTTGTATATTTTTGGACATAACAACTTGTACACTCTTTGGTCATATTTCATTATTTATTCCTTATTAAGAACAGGTAAATTTGCAGCATGGACCAGACATACACGTTTCGGGTACTTAACCCTCGTCAGTGATCCTCAATCTAAAGAATGTAATATACCCAAAGACTGTTAATGTTAATTTGTCCAAATGGCAAATATGGATAATGACCATATCCCTGTATACAGCACAAAATCGATAATTCAGAAAATCTGAAACCGAAGGCATACAAAATCAGGATAAAACAGGAACCAAAGCGAACAAACAAAAACCTCCACCATATGAAAAGAAGCGAACTCCCGATATGGGAGTGAGACCATGTAATGACATACGTAGCATGATGGGTTGGATATGATGCTCAAGAACCCATGTTTTAGAAATTTCAAGAATTTTAAATAACAGAATTTTTCGAATGCGTTGTTCAGAGGAACTTGGCTACATGCGTCCTTCGCGGGGACTCTCGGTCAACCAGCATTGACACTCACCAAGTGGTACAAATATGGTCACAGCAAGTATGAATTGAATCAAAGGTTAAACGTCTTCAAATTCATAAAATAATTAACCCTCGTCTGTGATCCTCAATCTAACCAATTTAGTATGGCAAAAGAGTGTGAAAGTTTTTATGTCCAAAAATGTACCGAAAACGTAGCAGGATGGCTGGGATATGATGCAAAGTTAAACAGAATTTTTCATTTGTTCTGTTTCATACATGCAAAATACATTGTAAACAAAACTTACATATATGTTTGTATAACATATTAGTAAGTGACAATGTCAAAACGTAGGAGTACTCTAAAGACTATTCAAACTGTCACGGGATAAAAAGTGAATCACTGACATTTACGGAATACCAAGACTGTCCTGGTGTAGTAAAATGTTTCAATGACGTTTACGGAATACCAAGCCTTCTATTAGTTTTGTAAAAACGGAAGGACTCGTCTCAGATTTCCACTTACATCAACTGAATTTTAAGATTTCCACATGCAGCCTCTTCCTCAATAGACAATCATGTGAGGTATCAAGTGCTTTTAAGTTTGTTCGTGAGTAACAGTACTACAACGTCCACTTATTTTGATTACTAAGGAAATATATATACTTGGACTCGACGGCTAGGCTATTATAAAATCATACTGATGAACATCAATGGTTTTTTGACAAAGAAATGGATCTTTTTATCATCTTTTTCAAATTAAATCTTGAATGCATTTTTGCTCTTTTGTAATTAGGCAGTGATATTTATTTCCGATGTCGCACGTTTAGAATACAAGGCAAAGCTGACCGAGTTTTGTATGTTGCACGATGTGATTCTCTCTGAAAATATTTTTTTCTTTGAGAACACATTAGTTTAAAAACGGATTGGTTAATTTAGAATATCTACTATTCGTCTAATAAAGTTTCCGTCCTGAAATGTACGTCACAAACATGTAGTGCCCGACTTTGGCAATATTAGGAACCTTGATGTTTCTGTCACTTCTTCCTTCTTCAACTCATTTACCCTTTTATTATTTCATGACAAATATGGATAATGACCATATCCCTGTCCACATTTTTAACTTAGTGATACACTGCTGTACAATGTCTTTTTAGACTCCAGCACTGACTCAAGTACCCGAAACGCGCATGTCTGGTCCATGCTGCAGATTTATCTGTTCTTAAATTATACTATCAATTTGAAAAAGGTACATTTATACCACATCGTGAGTGTCAATGCTGTATGAACCAGGAGTCCCCGAGGTCACATATAGATAAGTCCGATCAATTCCATTTGATCATTTCTTCTACAGCAGTCGAAAATTTCTGTTCACAATCTTTTCTCGAAATTTCTGAAAAGCAGAGAAATCTGTAGCAACATATCACACCCATCCTGCTGTCATTCGGTGTTTTTTTTGGGGGGGGGGATGAATTTTACAGTCATTGGCCATTTTTATTGCTTTTGATTGAGGATCACTAGTGTTTTAAAATCGGAAAAAAATACTATCGATTATCAGAAACTATCGGAGAAGCACAGTCGATATCACAATCGGATTTCGGATTTTTCTTGTTTAAAATATTTCTGTATGTTTCGTTACTTTTCAGACGGAGAATACCCAGTGCGTTCGTTTGCAATAGCAGATCTTTTTAAAGTCAAAATGTTCCGACATGGCGGACATAGTACGCTCGGGATATGGAAAACACTCTGCTCCTCCGTTTAACCGCGTTTAGGTTTTCGTTTTGAAGACGTTCTGCACGAAGATTATTTGGCATCAAAGTCAACGATTTTCAAAACCATTGTAGTTGTAGCGGCGACATAGGCGACTATCGCCACAACACTAAGGATCACTGACGAGGGTAACGTACCCGAACAAATTTATCTGTTCTTAAATGATTCTATCAATTTGAAGACGGTATATTTAACATCCATGGATAGTAAATATGATGGATATTCATATCTGTCTGCAACATTTATTGTTTTACTTAAAGAGGCTAAAAACAATGGGAGCTGGTTGAAACAAAAGATAAAACTGGACAGTGTTATGCTCTATTTTGATTTTGGTCCATCATGCAATCAGATGTGAATTCCAATCAAAGTATTCTTTATGCCTAGATTTTTCCTCTTGTTAAGGAGGAACTTGATCTTCGTTGATATGGATAAATTTTATGAACTTCTTCAATTGCATTGAAATTAGACAAACTTTCCGCTCTAAGTGAAATTATTGACCTTTCGTTTCAGTAGTTTGTCTTCAGTCTACATATCATCGAATCAGTTCATTGCTGGATATGAGCGAAAACCCTCACTTTTCTCGAAATTTCTAAAACGTGGGCCCTGTAGAAACATATCCCACCCATCCTGCTACGTCTTTTTGGTACATTTTGGACAAAACAATTTTCACACTCTTTGGCAATATAACATTGTTTAGATTAAGGATCACTGACAAGGGTTAAGTATCCGAAACGTGCATGTCTGGTCCACTTTGCAAATTCATCTGTTCTAAAATAATGCTCTGAATTTCAAGACGTTTAATATCTGAAAATGTAATAAGTTGTTATCTTTTTCTGCTTTTGGTATTTTAGCGTGTAAACTAGACGGAGGCATATACACGGAGTCTGCATTAAAGAAAGGAGGGAATCTCAAACAACACTCGGTTACAGCACCCACAGCAAAACACCAAAATAACCAATGCAAAAACAAAGAGTTTACATGCACAGGAAGATACGCAAACAAAAAATAAAAAACACAGAAACAACAAACACAGAAGACCACACATAAACAAACGAGACCGCAAATGGTGTGCTTATTCGGATTACGCTCGCACACCCCTCCCATGTTTCTGGTTACCCAGAGGTCTCGAAGAGGACACAATAATGATGTAAAATTAATCTCACTGTAAGATGACCATACAAACAAGACATCATGACACAGGGGTCCAAGCAACACACAGATGAATATGTAAATGGATATAAAAATAGAGAGCGCACGAAATACAGTCCGTGCTCTGCCTGCTGTAGCGAGCTCATGCATATTCATAGAGGACAGATGGTCGGGTCATGTCTCCTCAAACGCGGTTTGGACAGGGCCCGGTGTGGAGTCCTGTCGTCCCAGTCAGATAGAGTGCAAGTCTTAAAAATGCGCTGATACAAGACTGTAGATCGGTCAGTTACCAAACCATGTGTGACAGCAGGATCATCTCCACTGTATAAACGGCGTGTGATGATTCTGACGCAATTTTGTCTACCTGTGATCCTCTTTATTTTGTTTATATGTCACCATAAATGGCAGGTTGTGTAATACCCATAGTAATATACTCTATTGCTTGTAAAGTAATGTATCCTATCTTTTGTTTTATATTGCGGTATGTACAAATTTAGAAATAATCCAAGCGTTTGCCTCAACATTCTATACTACGGTTGTACTCTTCGTGATTTAACCGCACATATCGAAGAAGGGAGGGGATCCCCAACAAGACTGAGTTATAAACACAGCGAAACACGCAAAAGGATACACGGCACGAGATGCAAAAGGGACAAGAAACGCCAAATACAACATCAGAACACCAAGCACAAAAGAGAACACATAAATCAACGAGACTGATGGGCAATCAGAGCCGATTTTGGACGCCCATCTTCCGCCTTAGCAGCAAATGATGTGGTTACGTGCGCATTTTGATGACAAGGAAGATATCTCCATTTTATAAATTTTAATGTTTTATAAATCATAATGTTTGGCTGCTACTGACAGTGCGTCATTCAAGTTGTTTCGGCATGAATTTGTACTAAGATCGTTACGACCTATACATAACTAATCCGGACAAAACCCGGACATGCATTATCTCTATATTTAGGTTATAGTATAATTATCTCACTCAATGCACTGTAAAGTAGGTCAGTTTTGTCAATTTTTGAAAAATTGTTCCTTGATTAGAATTGGGAAATTCAGATTTAGTGATTTTATAAACGGAAATACCAATAATGGGTTTAATATTTTTGCACCGAACATTAACATACTTGATATTTGTCCAGTGTTGTGTGGTAAAGCATATTCAGAATTAATTGAAACAACACAGAATGTATTTTTGAAGAGATGCCTATCTATTCAATGTGACTGGGAATGTTCCAGACATTGTACAAATAAAAATACCTCACATTACCCTACTGCAGAGTGATAATGACTTATGTTCACATAGGCGGATCCAGAATTTTTTTCAGGGGGGTCCTAAAGTCTGAATTTTTTGAAGAGCAAAAAAAAAAAACAAACAAACAAAACAAAACAAAACGTAAACGCAAGAAAATAAAGATATTGATTGATGGCTGTCAGTTCTGTCTCTAATTTTTCATAAAACTGGTGACTGGAGAGCAATGGCGTGCAAACAGCTTGAAATTTTGAATTTTCACATCATATACATGTATATATAGTAATTGATTAAATTGATTGTGAGTTCTAATATGTATAAATACAACAAATGGCGAGCGATAGCGAGCCAGCGAAGTTTTTTTTCCAAGAATAAAATCCACTATTTGTGTCTTTTCAGTTTCTTTTCGTTTCCTTAGGTGTAATGTATAGGAAAGCGCAGATGCATCATTTAAGAATAACGTACATGTATGTAATAAATTCTGGCGAGCGGAAGCGAGCCAGAGAAAATTTTTGAAATGCTGACGGCAAAATATTATCAAAATGAAAGATTTCTAATACAAATTCATGATATATTTTTCAAATATTATGACAACAAAAGGGGAATTGGGACTTAATCTTATGAAATATGAATATTGATAACAAAAATTTAGCAGTTTCGAAAATTCCAGGGGGGTCCGGATCCCCCCCCCCTCCCCCTCTGGATCCGTGCTTGGTTCATCTTTATTAGGCATGTGTTTAACCATAAAATTGGGATTAATCAAAACTCTTGAATCCCCTTCTGAGAGAAACATTCGACGATTTGAAGACGTAAGAATATATATTTTTGTAGTTACAATGTAGCAGAGGGCAAAGATCTCCAATGAGACCACGCCTCAGACACCACAGTGGAACACACAGAAGATTACAACGGATAACAGACACAACGCAAAACAACTTGTATATACAAACATCGGAAGGCAAAAGAGAACATGCACATTAAAAGACCCACGAGTTTATTACGATCACGATTGAAATATGAACAACATCACTCACTGTGGCGTATCACGTGATACACAAATGATATGTTCCACGGGAATCCTTTTTTTTAAATCAAGTAAATATTGTCTTAATCTACTGTATATGAATTTATTTTAGGCCTATCGTATGGTCATTATTATTAATTATATGATGGTAAATTATTCTGGTCAAGAATAGACGTATATTTGGAGAACACTTAAACTGAAAATTTTGTATCTGTCCGTGCACCATATCAACATGTGGCGAGCATTGAAACATTTCTGTTTTAGTGTTCTCCGAATACTGAACAGAATAGATAACCATCGTATCATTGATGTTAATGACCATGTGATAGGCCAAAAGTAAAATCATATAAAGTAGATTTAGACAATATTTACTTGGTTTAATAAAAGGGGATTCCCGTGGAACATATCATTTTTGTATCACGTGATACGCCACAGTGCCACTAAAAGGTTCGGAAATCAATGCACACTCGAAGCCGACTTTGATGGTCATCAGTTACAGTACAATGTAGTACCAAACTGTGTGGTAATGCAGATTACTTGTATCTTTTGAATGTCAATAAAGTCACGCTAAGTTGATATGGAACTGAGAACGTTTTACTTTAAAAGTGAAAAACGGTGCTTAAAAGATTCTATTGAATAACAATTTATTAAGAACAATCAGTTACTGTATAAGACTATCACTTTTTTCTATGATTTTCTCCTTTGCATGCTTTTTGAGAAAACAAAATTAAAATATAACATAGCAGATGTAAGGAAACAGTCACAATGACCTTTTCTAACAACCTTAAAGATTTTTTTATCTTGATTTCACACCAGGTCATTTACTGTTACATGCATTGCATGTAATTCGTTTCCAAAAGTTCCTGTACATTTTTCTTGCATCTTTTCGTAATTTCTTGTCCATGAAGAAGAAAACTATTGGATTAACGACATGATTAAGATAAAAACCTCGTGTAAGGATGGCCATCAACTTTTCCACTTCCGTTTTCGATTTGTCGGTGTTGTCCGAACCAATCGCAGTAAGAATCCCTGAAATAATGGCGGGTATGTAACCCAAATAAGAAATTGCTGTCGCCACAAGCAACATGAGCGTGATGTGCATGGTGCGGTCAAGCTTTGACCTTGCCCTTTCTGCATTTTTGTCCACTGCACTCTGGCTGCGCTTCAGGGAGCCGTTCTTTGAGGTCACAGACTTCAGTCTTGAGAGGATGGACTTTTTGGAGTCCAAAGTTCCCTGATGTCTGAGCGATTCAAGGGATGTTCCTCGACTTGGACCGGGTGTGTTGTTGTTGAGAGCTACTGAAGATTCGTTGGTGTCATGGGACGGAATTCTTTGATCATTCATGGGAACAGATGTCCCTTTTGTTCTTTTGGAATAGTGTGAAAACAACACTTTTCCTACTACGGAATAAGTCACTGTACATATGACAAACATAATTGTTGAAATTAGAAGCATAACCGCAAGGTAAATAAACGCATATTTGAAAGTATTTGACAAAAGTTTGCAGTCATTTCCGGTCACATTAGAGTACCCTGGTATTTTCTTTTCGGCGGCTCCGTAGAACACGAAAGAGGGAACAGCAATGACTGATGACACACCAAGCATCACAGAGCAAGATATGCCAATCTCGCGACCGACAATTTGTCTGCCAAAGGGAGTACACAATTTTCGATATCTTTCAAATGCAATCAGGACTAACATAAAACCGGAGCCCAAACTTGTAAAATGAATCATGAAACGAAAGAACTTACACAAACCATCGTTGGTAAATGAGAAACTCTTGTAGATGTCTGCAATTTCATACGGCAAACATACACTGCAAGCGACAAAATCCACTCCAGCTAAGATGAGAATGAAAATATGGTGATTCGAACCCGCGTAACGTTTTATGTACAAAATAAGCACATGAAAGTTTCCGAAAATCCCAATGATACAAAGAATGGATAGGTAAATCGTTACGGGAATGTCGTACTCTATGAAATCTTGGTAATCCAGTAAATTGAAATCTGGCATTTGTAGGGTTGAATTATTCCTGTAGAAAAATACATAAAATAAAAAGAAAAATCATCAATTAAGAGAAACAAACGACATTTCTATGTATGCATGCCAAAATTATGATTTTAAAAACAGATATCTGTTTATAAGTTCTCAGCCAAAATAATTGGAACTTTTTTTTTTCAGTCAATATATTCTTATGTTCACTCTTCCTCTTTAAGCATAAGACCTATGTTCACTGAATACTAAAATGACAAAAAATGCACAAATAATTTCTTATCAAATTGTTAAAAACAGAAATATATTAATTAGAAAGATTGACATACTTTGCCATGTTCCTCAAGTTTTGTGTCCTCGGTGTGCAAGTTAAAGACGGGAGAAAAATTAAGGTTTAATCGTGCCCGGAAGTTTCACGATTTCCGTGCCTATTTTCTGGTCACATCACTAAATTCACACTGTACAAATGATCCATGTAAGCTATAATTATGATTAAGCTTCCAATCTTCCGTTCATATATATATGGAGTTTAGTGCAAGCGGTGACGTGATTGTAATTCCGTTTTAAACATGTACGATCGGCAATATCCGGTGATGCGTCGATCGCTACGAAGTGCACAGAGAGAGAGAGAGAAAGGGAGAGAGGGAGTAAAAATAGCAATCCAAGGAATGCTTGTGTCGCATGCGAAGCGGCTTATTTTTAAAAAGTGGAATATGTATGTCAATGTCACTTTGTTCAAAATTATTTGTATCAGTAAGAAAGTCTTGTCAAATGAATTTCACATGTGAAATATCATTACTAATGAAAAGATATGGTCAATCTCAAATTTTAAAAAAGAAGGTCAATCATCTAGGTCAAGGTCACTAGGTAAATAATTTTGGTAACAAAAGAAAGGACTCATCGTAAGAAATATACGTGTAAAATATTAAAGATTTATCAGTTACCAATCAAAAGATGAAACCAATCTTATTTTTTTAAAAGTAGATCAAATATCTAGGTCAAGGTCACTAGGTAAAAAATTATGAAATGTGTAGAAAGATCTCGTCACAAGGAAAACACATGTCAAATATCAAAGCCCTATCACTAACCAATCAAAAGATATAGCCAATCTTATTTTTTTTTAAAGTAGATCAAATATCTAGGTCAAGGTCACTAGGTCAAAATTATTATATAGTATGTGTAGAAAGGTCTTGTCACAAGAAATAGACATGTCAAATATCAAAGCCCTTTCACCTACCAATCAAAAGATGTAGCCAAACTTAATTTTTTTGAAAAGTAGGTCAAATATTAAAGCCCTTTCACTAACCAATCAAAAGATATAGCCAATCTCATTATTTTAAAAAGTAGATCAATATCTAGGTCAAGGTCACTAGGTCAAAAATTATAGTATGTGTAGAAAGGTCTTGTCACAAGGAATACACATGTGAAATATCAAAGCCCTATCACTTACCAATCAAAAGTTATGGGGTCACAGTGTGACACCCAAAATGTGACAGACAGACGAACAGCCGGACGAACGTACAGACAACGGACAAAGTGATCCGTAAGTGTCGCTATGCTTCGCAGGCGACACACAAAAAAATATGCAGCATAACACAACTCCATAAAAAATATTGGCCCTATAAAACTAAACAGGCATTCTGACGGGTAACTTTTGATTTGCATTAAGTGCATATAAATGATACATTATTATGAATTAGTGCATCACATGATAAATCCTTGGAAAGTCCATTGGTTGTATGGGGACTCTATTGCTTTTTGCTTTACAGGCTTGGAGGAGAGTAATGCGCTATAGGTGTCGCCACTTTATTTTAAAACTTCTGAATGGCCGAGTCACGTGATGCACTATTCTCTCATAGTGTTTCTATTGGGTAAATTGATCCCTCGCTGAACCTTCCAAAAGCAACACTATGAGAGGATAGTACCCGCACTTGCAAACGAGCATTATTAGGTAAACAGACTATGTCGTGATTTTGTAATTAAAAGAGGCAAGGACGGAATAAAAGATGTTGAAAGGTCCCTACTTTATATTTTCCATCGGGAAAAGTAAAGTTTATCGTTTGAGCTTATTTCTTATTGATACTATGTACATGTTATATGTATACACAAATATCTATGAATAGATAATGTTGAAACGCATTGTATATTTCCTGGCAAGCATGCACAAGTATGCATTCCAAATAAACATGTATAGTACACTTGCGACTTTCTACCAAGAAGTGTTTATTTTGAGATACATGTAATTACACGTAAGTTTGCGATATAGTGACCTTTCCGTGCAAAAAAAAAACCCGAGATGTTTTGTTTTGTTTTGTTTTTATTGTTTTATGACGATATTCTTTGGAAATGCTACATAATCGAATATTCTTATGAGTCCCTTAACCGCAAGAATAAATTAAACCAAACCGATTTGTTACTATTAAATCTCTGTCAGTCTGTCTGTCATTTCAGACGCAATCCTCCATTTTTAAATCAAATTTCAATTAACAAAACATATGAATACAATGGTGAACAAAAATTGCAATTAAAATATTAATTCTACTTTATGGAAGACATATTTTTTGTTATATTGATAAAGCAAAGCTTTCTAAAGTTGATATGATTTTGTTTTTAAATAAATCTGATATAAATTGTATATATTTACCCTTTTCTAAGTAAGTAAACATAAACAGCAAGTGAGAGCAAAGCTCTAGGATTCATGAAATAACTTCAGTAAACATAACCTAGAGGATACAATGTACTGTAAATATTTGTGTTAAAATTACACAGTTTCAATTAAATCATAAGATTAAAGATCGCTTTAATACAACGGGAAGGAACTCTGTTTTGATCTTGTTTATTTCTGAGCAGCTCTTAGAGTTATCTTTCATACATTGCCGACCCGCACGAATTTTTAGAAAAAAGAAATTTAATACAGTATCCAAAGACGTAGGAGAAGGGGTTAGCCGGGGCACATGCCCGCCCCCCCCCCCTCTTTGAAAAGTGGGGGGGGGAGGAAAGGGGAGGCACAACCATGTTTGTGCCCCCCCCCCCCTTTTTCAATCACAATATTTTATGATGCAGTCTATATATATAAGTCTTTATTTTGCCAAATAAATTTCCTGGCTCGCTTCCGCTCGCCAGACGTTTATTCATGTACTTATAAAAACAGATCCAAAATTTAGAACCGCGCCAGATATATCTAAATTTGTGCATGCAGAACATGAAATCCCCATTCTTTCTCCTCCCTCCCCCCCCCCTTTTTTTTACGTTGCTTGTTGGAAATTTTGGGATGTTGTGCCCCTCCACTATTTCAGACAGAGCTACTCCGTTGGTATCTATATAGAACATGCATTACTTGGAAATTATGATTACCAAAAATATCAATAAATTTTAGGGTAGAAATATCCATGCATGCACGTGTAAAACAAGTGCTTGTGAATTTCACACTTTTTTCCAGGTCTTCCAGCCTCAGAAAACTACACTTCCGGAAACTCTCTGCAAAATTATCTAAATTGACCGTAAAATTTTGCTTATCTTTGACTTAATGTTTTTCAAATTATGATATGAAAAATTATACGACATTCATAAGGCGTTATGAAGTTGTTCATTGCAATTTTATTGCAGCTACTTCGTATGACGGAAATTCGATCTTCGTTTCCGTACTCCCTATCTTTCTACTCTTTTATGAGAAAACACGTGTTGATGGCTTCTCATGCAATACATTACACCATCGTAGGAGCAACTCATATATGTGTTCAACATGATCTTGGATATTTTATGAATTTTCTGAGGTTTAACAGATTCGTCGGGTCAAAAGAAGGGACTGACGAAAAGTACATTTATATCATTGTGGGGTTTTTTGTGTGTTTTCTGTTTTTGTTGTTGTAATTTGTTTTTGTTTTTGTTTTTGTTTTTTCTTTTGAGTATGGGGTTGGGGGGAGTGTTTATCTTTTTGTAGATTTTTGATCACTGAATGAGTCACTGAATTGACAAACTGTTGGCCCTGTTTGACACTCGCAAAATTAATAACGAAACATAAAGGAGGAGGACTGAATAAAATACTAGATTTAGCGGAAAAAGGAATGTTAATTTGTTACATGTCAGTTGATCCCCCTTTTTACTATCTTACTAGTGTAACCCCTTCTCCGTCATACCTACCTACCGCATGAAAACAGAGGTACAAAACAGTTACACCGCTCTTATCTGAAAACAAGACCCTAATGGGGAGAAGATCTGTTGCGGGACATGACAAATTCCCCCGTTATCGTGGCACGGTGTGACACCCTCCCACCTACCACGATCCCCGTTAGCAGATCATCCTCAAGTTCCCGCCAGGTGTCACTGAGGGCAATCCAATCAGCCAATGAATTGAAAGATGGTCGGTCCGCTGTTGGAATTTTGCTCGAATTTCCTTTACCGAAAAATAAGGTACATGTACATGTATGTTATTGCTTTCTAATGTATAAAATTTTCACAAATTAGTATTACCTTTCATGAAATAAAAGATATTTCCAGTGTTTTCTATTTGTTTTATTTTCACTATAGATGTCGCCGATTTGCTTTGGTATTTCTCATGTTCAAATGACCGAAACATGGATGTCATGTGCAGCTGAATTTGGCTCATTTTAGCCCAGAGTCTGAAGCTTTTTTCACTTCAGTATTACCTAGATTAATAATGATTGTGATATCCGATTCAAAATCTGCTTTTGAATATAAAAGCCGAAATGTAAGAGCATTCTTATTGGCATTCCTACATTAGCTAATTTCTCTTGCCAATCTGAATTCATATAAGAATGCAGACGATGAATCTTTAGAACAATGGTCTTTGGTTCTAAGGAAGCATTGAAAATACCATCATATATTGGCAGAACAGTTCTCTCGTGTGAAAATGCCGACATACTATCTGCAAGATTATGAACACCGATGAAAGCCAGGCAAATTTTGTTTCTATTTCGGACGAGGAAAACAAAAGCATCTGTCATCGACTTGCATGTTTTCAAATTTCGGATCAGTAGATCGATTGATAAGTTCTATTTCGAGAATTTTGCATAAACAAGAATTAGCGCATGCAACACATCAGAAATCTTTATCGTTATTTCCAAACAGTCATTAGCAAGGGGTATTATAAACATTTTATTAAGCTGTCAACACTGCTGAGTAAATTCGGAAGAAAATACATCTTGGTGATAACTCTCTGCATGAATCTTGAATACATAAAGCAGACGCTTTACCGTAATTTTGATGATACTTTATGGTCGTCTAGGCGAGATTGTGAAAGCTAAAATCCCAAGGCCAAGGAAAATGTTCTTTGCTTGTAATGGTACAAGAATACATACCCTCAAATTAGTGTTGTGATTATATTTTTGATTCCTAGGTAGAATCAGAAATATAATCACGCACGATATTACTTTAGAATTTCTTTGAACTCGGTTTTCTGGCAATTCAATCCGATTATTTAAGATGAGGGAGATATATAACCATGACTCTGTCTTTTCTGCCCGGATTCAACGGAAATCTGTTCACGGAACTACCAAAATCCAAATTTAAAAAAAAAAACAAAAAGAAATGACAATTGATGAAATGGCTAAGAACCCCCCTCCCCCCCCCCCAAAAAAAAACCCCAATTATTGAAAATTTGGAGTCGTTGTATCAGTTGTTTTGCCTGATAAAATATCCAGAGTAAAACTCTCATACACGGCAAAACACAAATTCCTGACCATCATAAGAAATCTTCACACCTAGAGGACCCACACGTTAATAAATAGAAGAGGCCAATGTGCACCGGAGATGACCTAAAGTCCAAACGATGTTAGTATTCGGATTAAGTGGATATATTAATCTACCCTCCCCTACTAATCCGCTACATACGTCTTCTTAGACACACAGTTGTTGTGCACACCCCCCTCCCCCCAAAAAAGAAAGACTTCTCATTACAAGACGACAATACCAAATAAAGACAGGCATCAATAAGTCGCAAGGGTCATAAGTAGAAGCTTAAGACAAGTCTGTAAATGGGTATCAGAATCACTTTTTGGATATCGAAAGCATTTTGCAGATGCAAAACCGTCTGCTCTCTGCTGGTTGAAGCGATCTCATATTCAGTCACTAGAGAAATCTGTCCAACGTTCAGACAGAATAGGTAACCATGGCCAGATTGTAAAATGAGATTTAGTCAGACCTTGTCATGGAGTACCGACGTCGTGGTCAGTCAGTGTGCAATGCTTAGTAAATTGCTGGTACAAACAGTAGATGCAGTGATCTTTTACAGTTGTCAGGCAATATTTTGCCTACAAAGTTGTGCGTAAATTATGTGAAAGTAAGTAGCTATATATAGGCTATAAATTTGTTTTTCTTTCGTAGTTTTCAAGAGATACACCAATCTTTTTATGGGGAATGGGCGAAGCAAAATCCACTTTGGAATTAGGCTGAATTCGTAAATCAATTTGCGAAGACAAAGTGACCAGTAGACAAGAACCTCAAAATTAAGCTAACATGTCCTAAAACTTTGTTCATAAAAGTGATGAATTCAAACAATATGGCCATGCTGATAGGCTGATATTGTGCAGAATACATAGATATCATGCGTGTTTACATTGTTGTTCGTCAGTGGGGGGAGGGCGAGGTTTCCCCCTCTCATCAGCTATATAATTTAATCAATGAATGGCTGATTCACAACACATCGTGTATCTATCATCAGATAGACGAAATAGACTAGCATGAAAGAAGCCTAGAAGAACCTCCCAGGAAATTGAATTTGCGAGAAAATTTTCAACGTGCTTATGTTTTTTTTTTTTTGTGTATGAAATTATAGAAAGGAGTAATTGCATTCAATTACCAAACATGTTGGCATACATCAAAATACAAGAAAATGAACCAAGACAAAACTAACACTATGAAAATATAGTAAAGGAAATGAACTAGTCTAGACTTACAATAAACTACATGTAGCACAGGGACAAGTTTTGCGATTTTACAAGGTGTCATTTTGATCATCATACATTTATATTATTATAAGACTCTTTCATGGTATTCGATGAAAGATACATCGGTTCCACCCGATGGGTCTCAAAATCATGTAAAACCCGAGGCTTGCCGAGGGTTTTGCAAAATTTTGAGACCCCGAGGGTGGAACCGATGAATCTTTCATAGAATACCATGAAAGAGTATTTTTCTCTCATATCTAAGGACCAAAATCAAAACTGAAAGAAAAGGGACGAAATTTGAAAAATGTCAAGTTGATCTAATCGTAAAAATTTTGCGATATTCGAATTCAGCGCCCCCGAAAATGGTTTATTCTATAAGAATAAACTACAAATATTGGGCTTTTCTAAATATGACGCAAGAGTACAATGAAAAACGATATTAAAATCGATGTTTTATCACGACGTCGCCGCTAGCTTGTTTGTTTTGCGGGCTGAAATCATGACGTCACAATAACGTAAACAATCGAAACAATAGCGTCACGTGATATGTGATACAGCTGTCACGTGATATGTGATACAGAAGTAGCTCACGTAGCTGTATCTCATGGGCCTTCTCTGTAACACATACGCGGGCATGAGAGAAATTATACAATAGTAGTATTATGATATGTGCTAGAGACATGCGAGGATCTAGAATTTTTGTTCATCCCAGAAAGAGAAAGAGGAGGGGGGGGGGGGGTCCAGTTCAACAGGTGGTCAATCTATGATTTTGAGAAATTAATACAAGTACGCTGTATTATGTTTAAATGGGGTTTTGTCAAATTCTTAGTGGGGGGGGGTCTCTTAGGATTGAAAAATTACGGAGGCATAGAGGGGACGTGTGCATTTTTTATTATGTCGTAACCACGAGATAAAATGTCATGACCACGACTTAATATCTCGTGGCCACGACATAATTATCTCGTGGCCACGACTTATTGTCTCGTGGCTACGAGATAATAGAAAATTGCACACGTCCCCTCTATACTTCCGTAAAAAAATATCCAAACTTAGATTTTATTATGTCTTACCAAAAGTGTAATATTTTGCTAAAGAAATACTAGTGTGATTAAGGGAAGAAAAGCGTAATATAAACAATTCATTGTAATTTTTAGAAAAAAAACATCGTCTTTTCATTTCTTTGACATTTTTAGAAATCTTAAAAATCATTTACACAATTATCAAACCCACAACTTATAAAGATTCGGTGAATGAGACTCAAGCACAAAAGCCGAAACCATATTCCAAAAACCACAATCGAAGGGCTAACGATTTTGGAAAAAAAATACAAAACAGAAATTTCTCACGCGAAAGGAAAAAAATGGACAAACAGACGGAGTCAAACACAAAAGCCGAAACCTTATTCCAAAAACCACAATCGAAAAGCACACGAATTTTGGAAGAAGTACAAAACAGAACGTTCTCACGCGAAAGGCAAAAAAAAAAAAATAGACAAACAGACGGAGTCAAACACAAAAGCCGAAACCTTATTCCAAAAACCACAATCAAAAGGCTAACGAATTTTGGAAAAAAAAATACAAAACAGAACTTTCTTACGCGAAAGGAAAAAAATGGACAAACAGACGGAGTCAAATACAAAAGCCAATTAAATCCTTATTCCAAAAACCACAATCGAAAGGCTAACGAATTTTGGGAAAAAAAATAAAAAACAGAACTTTCTCACGCGAAAAGAAAAAAAAATGGACAAACAGACGGAGACAAATACAAAAGCCGAAACAGAATCCAAAAACCACAATCGAAAGGCTAACGAATTTTGGAAAAAAATACAAAACAGAATTTCTCACGCGAAAAAAAAAGACAAACAGACGGAGTCATACACAAAAGCCGAAACCAGATTCCAAAAACCATAATCGAAAGGCTAACGAATTTTGGAAAAAAAATACAAAACAGAACGTTCTCTTACGCGAAAGGGAAAAAATGGACAAACAGACGGAGTCATGCAAATACAAAAGCCGAAACCATATTCCAAAAACCACAACCGAAAGGGTAACGAATTTTGGAAAAAAAATACAAAACAGAACTTTCTCACGCGAAAGGAAAAAGAATGGACAAACAGACGGAGTCATGCAAATACAAAAGCCGATACCATATTCCAAAAACCACAATCGAAAGGCTAACGAATTTTGGAAAAAATACAAAACAGAACTTTCTCACGCGAAAAGAAAAAAAAAATGGACAAACAGACGGAGACAATTAACACAAGCTGCACAGAAACACGAAGGACGACTTATCTAATGAACTATATTCAGTGTAAGTGTGGAAGGCATTGTAGAATTATGTAGGCGAGACAATTCGTTTGTTAAAAGTATAAAAAAAAGTCTGCTTTTTAAAAATTTTCAATTTTGTCCCTATATAGACATTGGAGATATTGCGGCTGAAGTTTGATCATTATTAAAATACAATTAGACAGAAGGACGAAAAGACATGCAGACTAATATAGTTAGATCACGTAAGCATGTAAACTTGGATGAAAAAGGGTTTCATCTTACTAAAATCGTCAAATGTTTTGAAACACATGTATAGGCCTCAATTACTGTTCTATTAGAAAGTAATGTTCTTTCTTGAATTACATATAGAAGTTAAAGTAGAAGTTACAAACCTTGAAATTCGGGATTTTTCATAAAGACCCTACATGTATATCAAATGATATCAAATTAGATACATCTACTTAGTTTAGTATATGTATGTTTTTTTTTATTTTTTGGTATCATATTTTCTTTAACATGTTCAAAACTTGCTCTGCAAATCATTTTATTAATCATTTACTACGAGTATTACATCTGATTAAATGATAGAGGGCTGAAAATTCTAAGACTGCACCATGAATCACGTACGTTACATAGATCCATTCAGTCCTGATTCTATAGAAATTCCCTTCAAATGTTTGGGTTTAATCATTAAAAAGGAATTAAAGCAGGTGTTTTTCTGACTAAGAAATCAAGATAACAAGTTATTATTGTTTAAATAACTCCTCCTTCCTAATGACGCGTGACTTTTTGCACATGTATGCATTTGTATAGACAGAAGCATTAGAGAATGAGAGAAACGATCGTAGAATACAGAGAAGGATTTTTTTCTCAGTTCATAAGAAATAAATATCGATATTCAAGGAAATATATCAGATAATATGATGATACTTTTAATCTTCCTTTTGTCAATGAAAATTATTCATGTATTAAAAGAGTAAATTGAATAAAGGCCTGTTGGTCAGGTACATGTACGTGTGTTCATTGAGAGCCACGTTTTCCAGTGTTTTGCAATAAACTTCTCACTACAAATCCTTGAAATTTTGATGATTTCATAATATGAAAAGATGAATTTTATACACGCGTATGCTACATGTAGTACAATGTACATTTTGTTCTCAACCACAGGGATTTATCGCGCTTTCCGGTTGCTTCGTGTACTAAGAATTATGTAACCCATAGTACATCAAGCAACCGGGAAGCGCGAAAAATCCCCATGATCTCAATGCCCTGCCTGGTTGCACTCTATCAGCCATACAAATAAGCCTAGTCAAAATAGCCTGAATTGTAGCCAAACATCAACTTATTTGCAACAGAACTATTTTTGTCTCAGAAGCTTCATATACACGTATATTTATGATTTCACAAAAGTTTATTCCTGAAATCGATGTACAACATTAAATGCTGAAATTGTGTCAAAAACTGTAAGAAATGTGCGAAAAACAATGAAAATTGGAAAAACAGTTTTATGAATGTAGTAACATAATTTCATCGTATATGGTCCTATTTTAGTATTACAGAGTGTAAAATGCATTTTAAGATGGTTTTTTTTTTGTTCAATATTTTATAGATATTATATATTTTGCAAAGGTGGTTTCTTTGTTCTGTGTCTTTATTTTAAAGGATATCGAAATGTTCTTGTTTTGTTTCGAATTTCGTATTTGTTTATTTACTTATTTATTTATTTTTGGTCCTCATTCTATGTACTCATTGATTTTTATTTCCTTTTGAATAACAATATCATGCGATACGTATACCTAGAATAAGTTGTCTTTCTATTTTTGAAAGTATGTCAATTTTGATCTGGTTATGTCAAATCTTTCGTCGTAAATGATATCCAAATTTTATCATTATCGATTTCACTTTAAGTATCTGACATCTCATGATTAACATCTTAATTTTATTTTTCTTAATTTGTAAATTTGAGCAAGTAGGCGCAATAAATTTGTAAATGTTCGCTTTATTGGTGACAATTTATGTTTCATTTCTGATACCTACGGCATTTGGTTTTTAATTGCAAACAAACAACACATTACTTTTGTACACTTTTACGACTTCGCGCATTAAGATTTGTTAAGGGAGGGTATCGTGCGGCTTTATGGACTATTTCTATGATATCTTTTCCTTCTTTATCAGGCACAGGAAATTGAATAATTTAATTTCACTCCTAACTATCAAACTGAAGCATAACACCTTAACTTTATTAAGAAAGTTATCACACTTCATTTCACCCATAGATAAACTTACAATTTCACACCGTTAATAAGAACGGCGCGAGTGGCCATCCTTGCCGCAGGCCCCACATTACACCAGTAAAATTAAAAAGATACTGCTTTCTCCATTATCACATGTAAATCAGATAGAGTAAATGTATTACGACACAATTTACCTGAGATTTGTTGTTATATTTCTGAGGGTAAAGCCCAGGACACGCCCCTTGTCGGTATCACCCTTGTAATCTCGGGGTGCGCACTAAAACCTGTACTGTCATTTCCCTCTTCCAGTAATGTCAATGTCACACACATTGTCTACATGATTTCCTTGTATTTTGTTTTTGTTAGACACTTATTCTGCTACTTTTTGTGTTAATTTGATTTCAAAGTGTCAAAAATCCATATCTGTTATTTTAATACTTGTCATTTTTACCGTTCAGTGATTTTTATTTTTACAAAAAGTGTGTGAATCTGTTTATTATACATTATACATGGATGATATTTTTATGCAAAGAAAAATAAAAATAAAACAATCTGTCTATTGATTTAACAAAGAGGTTTGTAAATCTATAATATTTATTACATGTATGTTGATCTATTTTCTGAAATAAATTAAAAACCATATTAAACAAGTATAAAATCAAAAACGACATCCTACATGTACCTGTAAGACCTCTTTCATAAAAAAAAAAAATGAAATAGAACGGAGAAAAAAAAAACAAAAACAAAAACAACCCAAAAGAAAATTAAAGAAAAAAACAAACAAAAAAAAAACCCCGTTATATCTGCTTTCTTTTCGGAAAACAGTGTTTTTTTAACCCAAAGTGCTATTTCATTAATATTTCATAATGCCTAATACACTAATTTTCTTCATCGCATGCATTCTGTTTTTTTTTTTTTTTTTTTTTTTTTTTTTTTTTTTTTTTTTAATTGAAATTTTCATATTTTCACACCCTATTATCAAAACTGGATAAAAACTAAGTGTAGTGACTGAAAAGCAAGAGATATGTAGCGCAAAAAAAAAAAAGAAGAAAGGAGAAGAGAAAATAGAAAAGAGCCTGAATAATCAATACAAATTACATGCATGATAGGGGTGGAATAATCCAATCAAACAATTAACGGAATAATCAAATAAAGCCATTGCATTGAAACGCGAGGTCAATATTTCTTTTGATGTTTCAATTTCGAGCATTTTTTTTTTTTTTTGAATATGACAAAACAATGAATAATATATACCTCAAACTTTTTACAATATATGTATGTTTCAACTAAATAAATGCAGATAATTTATAGTTCGCATCGATTCGATTCGAATCATAAACAAGATAAATACAAGGCAATGAATTAGACAAAACACTCAAAAAATAATAATTAAGCCAAGGATGAGCAAGGAAAGAAAATATTTATTTCAATATTCTGTGAATTCTGCGAGCACTATTATTTTCATATGTATCATTTTTTATTGAGCGTCGTTTCACGCATCTAAACTCCGCATTTCTAAATTAAAAATAAAGATAGATTTTGTATTGACCACCAAAGAAGTACCCGCAAACAAAAAGATCAATTGCCCATAACAAAACCATCCAAAAAGGTGAGCAAATCAACAAATATTTTAACCATGTAATGCAGTAAATACACAATGCACGTGTTGTTCTGCGCTAACTCCTCCTAGGGGGCGTTCCGGTCTGTGCTATATTCCGGATCATTTGCTTCAGCCAATCAAAATCGCGCTCTCATAACGGCGGTTCTCAGATTTCAGAAGTTTAGGATAAATTAGCAAAGATGTTGTGTTTTGACACCAATTGCTATTTTTCAGTGTAGAGATTGCTTTGAAACGACTGAATTAGAATTAAGTGTGATACTTTGGATTAAAAAAGAAATATAGATACATTATGGAGGAACGAGTGCCATCACCAGAAGGCTCACCGAAGCAAATTTTGTCGCGAAAAGCTAATGCTTTTTCTATAGATGCTATACTTGGACACCCAAGTCCGCAGAGTTGTGATATGGCCCAAGCACAGACCACTCGGACACACGAAGTACCCACTACACCTCCTCAAGCCGACAGTCCACCTCGTAAGTTAATTTTTCTTTCTAGATTTTGCATACTTCTTATTTATTTGTAAAACTCTTTTACTATCTTATTGCTGATTTGCTGTACTGTAGTTCAGGGTAAGGATTTATATAAGCCTGCCGAAGTATAATTTTTGTCATTTAAATCATATTAAATTCATGTAGATTTTAGAGAAACGTCCATCATTAACTATCATTTACTAAAAGGAAATTCATAATGAGTATGGACAAATTAATTTATTTTCGCTCGATTTTAAGCTATATAAATCCTAAAAAGGATATATTTGTTTTAATATGTTTTGACGTGATTAAAACATGTATAAGTAGGAAATTTAAGATAAAAGAGTATCACGAATAAAGGTAAAATACACGGTATTGTACCTGTTCCATAGAAAAATATTCTAAAATGAACATCTTGAAAACATATCTAATAAGGATGGAGGGTGGATTAGAATTACGATGACCCGTCCCGAAAATAAAATAAAGAAAAAAACCCTGTAATTTTCAAAATGAAAAATTAATAAAATCAGTACGCAAGAAACCATTCCTCTTATTGTATTCATTATAGTATTGATGAAATATTATAGTAGTATTGATGAAAGTTTCCCAGAATTTCAGTTTCATCGATACATTAAGATATTATTAAGTTATTTAATTAAGTTGTGACATATCCTCGATATATGTCACATTACTGTTATTTTGAGAGTTCATTTCATCAGTTCTTCTGAAATAACACCCAAAGTTAAATATTGTTTGCTAATGATTAATTGAAGTAAAAACTTTTTTTCTCGTTTCTTAGAAATTCAAGTATCTGATGACGGAGTGACAGAGGAATACTTCAGTGCCCGGCATCCGTCCCCTACCCTCTCCTCACCCGCGCTCTCCACTCCTACTTCATCCCCACCCCTCACACCATCACCGGAAGTAAAGGTGGAAGAAGTATACACCGGAGACTTACCGGACGTAAAATGTCGCCTTGAGACCCGGGATTTGTGGGAGAAATTTAATGAATTAGGAACAGAAATGATCATCACCAAAAGCGGAAGGTGAGTTTTTGCATATTTTAACATATAAAATGTATATTTGTCAGGGATGTGTTGGTTGTGTTGGTGAAGACTAGAAAGTGAATTTCCCATTAAAAAATTAATTATTCACATGTAACTGATTAAAGGAAAAAAAAAATTTTTTTGCAATGAAACCAGTTCATGAAAGGAAAACCGACTGATTTCTTCTAAATGATTTATCATTTGTACAAAAATTCGTAAAAATGAATCCCTTAACCCTTAGATTTTTCTTCTCTCGCCTTCTCCGAAAAAAATTACCATTAATTTTTTTTTTTTTACAATTTCTCATTTCTTCTCCCTAAACTTGGTTGACCAAACAGTTTCTTGATGTCACAAGTCATTGATTTGGATTGATTTTTCAACTGATTCCCATCTAAAACAAAAACTAACGGCCCTTTTCATCTTGTTCCACCGAAATTCACTAAGAATTTAATGAAGGCTTCAAAGGGTTTGGTCGTGAGAATATCTCAATAGAAAAGTGCACAGAATGCAAAGATTCAAATGCGAGTTTAAACTAAAAAGCAAAATGACTTCGTATTTTGTAGCAGCGTTTCAGAATTAATTCAACACCGTAAACAATACACTAATGAGACTAGTATGGGCGCCAAATTGCATTCGAGCATGTCTACTAATTTATTTCACGTTTCTGGACAATTTATTTACTGTGATATACGTTGGGAAATAAAAAAAAATCTGAGAACTGAAAAAAAAATCGGGTTCGAAGAAACATTATTTGCAAAAACATGGGATATTAATTTTTGGATTACTGTAATACTGAATCCAGACTTTGCAGTGTGGAGAAGTAAATGCTCTTTTAATGTCTTAGGGTCAATAGCAGAATACTACAGGATATAGTAGGACAATCCTGGCAATTTCTTGTAACATAAGACCTTAGGATTTGTCAGTGCCCTAACGCTTCGCTGTGTGCCATTGCATTTAATGGCCCAAACCAATCAACAAATAAAGGTGTTAAATAAAACAGAATAATAGCCCATTCAGATAAATTAGCAATGCGATGATTTGTTGATAGATTTCTTAAAGGAAATGATATCATCTGAATTCCCTGACAAATAAGCTGGTATATAAACCAGAATTTGGAACTATCACAGAATATCAGAAAATCTAGCGGGCTCATTGCAGAGTGGTCCCATTGTTTAGAACTTTATATCAGATACCG
The DNA here is from genome assembly GCA_033119305.1 of Pinctada imbricata. NCBI lineage: Eukaryota > Metazoa > Mollusca > Bivalvia > Pterioida > Pteriidae > Pinctada > Pinctada imbricata. Next base: position 25,920,015 of record VSWD01000012.1, read on the forward strand.
CCAAAATCTGTCATCGGGTTCCGAAACGGAACAAGTGTTGAGAAAGAACGATGCTATTGATATCAGTTTATATTCAGTTTATATTGAGTTTATATCCTACTGTTGAAGGGGGATCCGAGATTAGAAGGGAGATAACTCCTGGTTTGGAACCGTCAACAACTTTGTCTGAAAGAGTGTTACTCCAAGACAAAAATGTTTAATGATCCATTTTCGATCGCCGATAGATTTATGTAAAATCGGGGATCAGAAGGGCTACACGTTGACGTATAAGGTTCGTTAGTAAGGTGATATAAACACTTTATTATCATTGAAACAGGGACTTGAATTAAGTCCAACACCACCGGAGGGTCAGCTACGTCATTTTTTCTTACTAATTATTGCGCAAGAAAAATAAATTAATTCTGAAAGCCCTCAAATTGTATTGAAGACAAGTAAAGCAAAGGGAAATGGTGAAATGTGATTAAAATAAAATTGAAAAGGTGAACGGTGAAGAAAAGGGTGAAAAGGAAAAAGGGGAAGAGAGAAAGGGGTGTGAGGGGGAGGTTTTGGGGTTCCTATTGGCTTCTGAAAGTCAATAGACATATTTGGACGATGGGAAATAGGGAATTGAAAGTTGAAAAAGAGGGTGCATGGCTTCAATTTTCGTTTGCCTTTTACTTTTCTATAATAAACTCAAATAGTTCTATGATTTAAAAGATTATTTATAAGTGCAGTGGTACATTGCTCCTAACGCGTACCAGTTGCACCTTTCAGAGTGAGTTCTTTTAATTTTGTCTGACTCAAGAAATGATAAATGATGTTAAGACATTCAGAAAGGACATGCGATAACTATCGTTTACATAGGATGAAAAGAACATGTAACATAATTATTGGCAGCTTAATATATATGTCCCTAGCACTGGAAGGGGATTAAATTGTTTAAGATGGTTCCCCTTTAAGATACTCGAGATAAGGATGTGTTGAAATGTTTCAATATAGATTTATCAACTCTTACTCATATCTTTTAAAGACCTTGATTTTGACAGCTTCAAACTTTTTTCCCGTTTGAAATTAGAATAATTTATGGATGCTCTTGTACGTGAAAATATGTGTTCTATACATCGTGCCATCAATTTTTATTTCTTAATACGCTGAACCAAAAATAAACCTTTTTTTCAGTTTTATTTATTATTTTCTTATCTATGAAATTATGTTATATCCGCATCTGTGTAAATTTTAAGAAAAATTAAATGAGATTGAATAATTGCACCGAATATGCTAATGATAGCATGGTGTAGACAACGGAAAGCGCGCGTGTTATTTGCAACCCTGCATTTTCCGGTTCTCATTTCAATTGTAAAGTAAATCCCCCGCCCCTCGAGCGCACCTGTAAAAGTGTTAATTATAATGTTAGGATGGCATTTGGCATCCCTCGTGTCTTGTATGGGTATGCAATATCATCACAAGCAGAAAATTTACAGCTAAAATCGGGGGTTACAACGCCGAATTCATGGCCGCGAACAAAGCCCTTTTACCTGCCTAAATAACTTCATATTTAACTTGTCATCATAGTGTATAATCTTCATCTATATCTATGTCAGAAAATTTACACAAAGGTTAAATCTTTGCACTTTTCTTCCACAGCCCGGCTATTCCGGGTTAGAGGCTGTAATTTGCGAATTAGAAAGAAAACAAAAAAGATGGTCATCACGCGAGGAAATAACTCGATACGATACTGGTATCCCTTTATTCCAAACGCAGAACCATATTTATTTGGACTTTTACGCGGATCAAATTATATTTTATGGGTAGGGGCGTGTCGGAATAGCATTTGTCTTTAGTTTTTATAAAGAGCTGACATCTTAAGGAGCATATAGGATGATCTAAACCGTGCATGCGGTAGAGAAAATTACAGTGGCATATCTACTTACTTTGTACAATCCCTCTCTTTATAGAAATGTAGCAAAGCGGAAAAAGACTTCTAATCGCCGCATGAGTCTGGGTCTAAACAGCGTGACGAGTGCGAGGGGAGAGATATTCTTTTGTCATACAGATTATCTAATTTGCCCTATCTATCTTTCTTTTTTGCAGACGAATGTTTCCTACTTTACGGGTGTCGTTTTCCGGACTGGAACCGGAAGCACAGTATATCGTTGCCATGGATATAGTCCCGGTTGACAACAAGAGATATCGCTACGCCTACCACAGGTCGTCTTGGTTAGTCGCCGGAAAGGCCGACCCACCACAACCTGCCAGATTATGCATCCACCCTGATGTCCCATTCAGTGGTCAGCAACTCCAAAAACAGACCATCTCATTTGAAAAGTTAAAACTGACCAATAACATGATGGACAAATCTGGACATGTAAGTGTGTCATCATGTTCTAAATATAAAATCAAAGAAAAATACCTTTGTTCAATTTTTTTCATCGACAAATTTATTTATTAAAAAGAAAAATACAATTTCCCCAAGAGATGCTAAAAAGCATTCATTCTTCTTTCTTCTCATTTTCCAATGGATTTTCAGTAAATGAATTATTTTTCGTTTCAGATTATTCTGAATTCCATGCACAAATATCAGCCAAGAATCCATCTTATAAAGAAGTCCGATTCCACTCCAAACCCACTCACATCATTGGAATCCGAGGAGCACCGAACGTTTCTTTTCTCGGAAACAAAATTCATTGCCGTCACAGCCTACCAAAACCAACTGGTGAGTGTTAATTAAACTTGTATTTTATTTGGGTATTTCCAAATGGAAATATAGATCAAACTAGATGGCTACTGTTGCAAGCAACTGAGGGATTCCTCCTTTATTAGACCTTCCTCGGAACTGAAGTGCTAAAATTCGAATAAAGAAGATGGAAAAAAGAATAGTTGCTTTAGTACCATATTAACTTCAGCAAATGAGTCAAAAGAGCTTATGTCTAATTTGGGACTCTTATTTATTTATCAACAAAATAGAAGAAAAAATAATAAATACCTTTCATGTTTACGAAAGCTTTAAACTCCATGCACAATCAATATCTAATCCTTTACAATGACTTTCTCAAAAAAGAATTGCACAATGATTTTGCAATGAGATCATTTCTATTAATAGAAAATGACATCAACATGAAACTATTGATATGTAATGCTACTAAGAATAAAAAAAGAAAGAAACAGAGAACAAGAATAAAAGAGTTATCTATCTTACTATGTAAAGTTCAAATAAGAAGTACTACTTTTGTGAAGAATAAATAGTTAAGGACAAAATCCTGTGTATTCTACAAGAGTAAATGTTTGTTATGACCTTGAAAGAGTTAATTTGACCTTTTACCAAGGTCATGGATAAAAGATAAGCATTTGAATTTATTCTCATCATGAGTCCTCTTAATCTAATCAAAGCTCAATATTCTATCGACAAAAGTCTGTTGTAACCTTGAAATCAAACAAATGACCTTGGGTCAAGGTCAAGGTGAAAGGGCTTGATGCAAGAAATATTTGCGCCAAGTTTGAACTCTCAAGGTCAAATGGTCTTTGTTCTTTTGGCAAAAGTTTGTTGTGACCTTGAGAATCAAAATTTGACCTTGGGCCAAGGTCGAGGTGAAAGGGCTTGACTCAATGATTGTATTTATGAAGTTTCAAATGTCAAGGTCAAATAGTCTTCGTTATATAGGCAAAAGTTTGTTGTGACCTTGAGAATCATAATGTGACCTTGAAACTAGGTCATCATCATTGACTACCTATTAGGAGCCTACCATCCAAGTTTCAACTCAAAATCTCAAAAACTGTAGAAATTGGCACTGTGCCAATTTAAAGTTCAATTTTCAACTTGGAATAGCGCGAAAACCGTAAATATTTTAATCGAGCATGAAAGCGTATTAAAGTTTCTAATTTTCCCAAAGAATATTTTAAAACAAATTTCGTCCAAATCGTACGATTAGTTAAGGAGTTATAAGTGTTTAAAGATTTGAGCTTTGATGAGCTCCAGCGGGGGCATTGCGGAACTTATCGACAAACAAAAAATAGTTAAAGAAGATCTTGTAATGCTCTTTCTGATGGTACTATCCCTTTTGCTCTGTGTTAAAAGACCTTTGAATAAATTGTCTGGAAATGATGAGGGGGTAAGAATAAAAATAATAATAATAATAATAAGAATAATAATAAGAATAAAGAAAAGACATTGCAATAACAGAAAGGATTCCGACGGAATAGTCGGAATCCTTAATTACCAATTACTGTGTCGAAAGCTGGAATGTATAGACAAAGTTGGTAAAAATAGAATGTTTGACGACATCCTCTTGAAATTTATATTAAGGAATCACGCTTGTTTTTCCTTCAGATCACAAAATTGAAGATTGACAGCAATCCGTTCGCCAAAGGTTTCCGTGATTCTAGCAGACTATCTGACATTGAAAGGTATTGCATTTGTGTCATCTTACTTAACCAGATTTGTTTTCTGGAAAAAATGCATAAAAATTCTAGTTACATCAGAGATATTTTTACAGACATCGGAAATATATACGAAATTGCATAAGAAAGAGACAATGCCCGTAATTACATGTATTTCAAAACCAGGAAGCGTCGATCAGACGATTTTATATGGAGTTTCCATGTTTAAGCAATTTTATTTATTTCTTTTTCACAGGGAGACAATGGAAACCTTAATGCACAGTCATTCTTACCTCAGAGGTCCACTGTCAATGGTCAGTGACGAAATGGCTAAACACAGAGAAGCCCTGTTGGCCAGGGGAATTGCAGGTAAAAATAATTTTTGTCTAAATCTTTCTAAAACTTAATAATAAAATTATTCTATTCTTTTAAATTAAATGTTTCCTTGTATTCTCAAAAAGAAAATCTACTTACCGAGGAAGATAGTACAATGACTGGAAGATCATATATTTAATTTTGGAATTTGAAGGCAAACGAATGATAAAAAAAATATTTTCAGCATTTCTTCAAATGTGTTTCCATTACAGTTACTAAAAAATAAGTAAAGAGTATCAAATGTATTCATGTACAACAGTATATTTCATATGTATATTTATTACAACCGGAACTATGCATAATGAAATTTATATTTTTCAGATCCTGCCCTCGCTTTGTCTCTTCTTCACGGTTCAAATCTCATCGCTGCAGCGCCACCTCAGCCTCAACATGAACGACAACTCCAGTCTCCATTTCCGGTCGTGTATCCATTCTCAGGTAGTCCGAATGGTGACCCCGAACTCTTACGTCATCATATGTTGAAATCGATGTCAATGGCGGGACCGGTGCCACCTCAATATTATAGATACCACCCTTACATGAATTCACATAAATTCAGACAACATGACATTTGAACATTTGTCCCATGATGTTTGCCAAAACTTGCCATATTTCCTACGGAAAAACGGTCAAATTGTGGACCGTTCCAGAACAGCATCACCCTGACATGGGTACGAAAATGTTACCAAAGGACAAACCAATGCTCTTTGGCTGTTCAAGCAGCAGAGCACGGCTGATAGAGCTATCGAGATTGCTTGTAACCCGACTTTGAAAAGGAGGGAAAGGTGTGAGAACAGAGACAAAACGACACCACAAACTTTAAACCACATGTCTTTCATTTTAACATAAATATTGTTCATTGAGCATGAATAGAAATCTTTATATGTTTTATGACTTGCACTCATATAGTTGTTTAGAAATAAACGATTGAAATATTGATTATTGCTTTTTTTATCGAATACTCTCTTGCACTGACTTGAAGCATTTGTCATCATTTTGCACTTATCATATCGATTCTTGCGCTGATTGGTCATAGCGTGTAAACGCCGATCTAGGGGTGTTGTTGGGTTTGGGTCAGGACCCTCCTTTGCATTTGCCAAATGCTGATTTTTTTCTGTTTTACATACATTTTTTTTCTTTCAAAACCATATGTATACCACCCCCACCTCTTACTGGCTGGATCCCCTGCAGAATTTTCTGGATCCCCCATGCCTTCTACATCAGATTTACATATTACCAAACAAAGTTCTTATACAGGAAATGGTCATGTTCCTACAATGCCAAATTGAGAGCGTGTTAATGAGTATCCAAGTAACAGAATTAAGCTATTAACCATGGCGATTAGTCAGATGTTGATATCAAAGAATCTATGCAGATCTTTAGCACGGTGTCAAGCTCACATCAAAGGTCCTTACGACTCAGCTTTGTTTTAAAGCAACGCGATTTTTGATTGGATAAGATAAACAAGCATGCTCAATGAGTTGCGCACCTGACTACGCTGTGAGAACAATGACCAAAATTGTTTCCTTCTTATCTGTATCTAGTTTTGCTTGACACCTATGATTTGCTTGGGTTTTCATTAAGTGTTTTACCAGATAGTCCTTTGGTATTAATTGATATAGTAAATGAATCCCCTCCGCGTGACTCACGAAAGCAGAATTTTAAATATTTTAAGGTTTATGTCTTTAATTCATATTATTGATTTTTCTATAGTGATTTTTGAATATTTTCTTCTAGTTTGGATTTCTGCAATACTTTGAAAATTTTAGTGATTTATGAAATGTTTTTGGTAATTGAAATTGCATATCCGGAGATGAAGGAATGTTCTGAAAGGTCATTAGAAGTTATGTATTTCCTTTCCAAATTATGGATAGAATCTTTTGAAGCATTGATGCCCTTCATTTTTTTCTTATCTAAATATTACCAGTACATTTACATGTATAATGGTGACTTGACAGATAAAAAAAAACATACTCATGAGTAATTCATCTGAAATATTTCAACGATTGATATTTCCTTTAATTCTATAGGGTACTGACAAGTCGTTTAATTTAAGGGATTTGACATATGTAATATGCCGAAAAACGCACAAAACGAAATTGACCGCCTCGCGTGCTGGGGTTAGTTTGACACTTTTTGTACTAGGTACTGTTGATTTAACAAGGTTCTAATGAAATGTCATAGGGCATTCCATTGAAAGGAAAATTTGATTGAGATAGATAAAATATTTACACACACAGGTGTTGAAGCTCCGTGAAAATATATGTTAAACAAGTCTAGAACACGTAGCTTGGGGTATCGTTAGCTCCACCCCGTGTATTAAGATACAAGATTCCGTGAGGAGAAAAATATCCAGGAGGAAATAGCAAATCAACGTGTCAACGTGCAATCATACAAACACCCTCATTTTGACTAATTCAGATGTACAGACACGACCAGGGTCAATATTTATCGAAGATGCATCGTACCTTGTAATGCAACTGGTTCTGGAAATACACCAATTTCCATACTTCTGATGAAAAAGTAACTGGGATTGCCGTTGATTTAAATATGATGCACTTACAAACAAAATCGGTTTTTCAAGATTTCGGCCGGAGATTCTAGTCTACGATTTGAAAAAAAAAAAAAATACTGTATACGTATATATGCGCAAATAAAAGAAAAAAAACAAGAACTTTCACAGATTTTGTACTACTGTCCAAATCCCCCGTTACATGTACTTCCTTTGGATCTGTGTGTAATGTTTGCATATCAAAGACCGCAAATTAGTCAGAGCATGCGGTATATAATCATTAGACTTGTAGGGTACATGAAAGGGAGGGGTTGATTTGACTTAGTTTTTTTTTCACAGAAAAATAAACAAACCAAAGCTTGCCTGTATAAATGTTGTGAAAGGTTTAGGGTCAATACTCAAACGATATTAAACAGTAAATAAAACCCTATCATAGACCACCCTTATCAGCACCATCCGTGGCATCTCTTTACCCCTTGTAACACATAATAATTCTGAACTTCGATTAAAAGGGTGATTTTTATCAGCCATTTTGTCATTTATTGCATAATTATCCTCGTTGGCATATGTGATGTTGCACAATATGTTAAATATTTGTTTTCATACAACGATAAGAAAAAGTGGCATCCCCTTGGCGACAGGTGAAACTTTGCAGAAATATGATAATCGCCAATTCTTTCAAACTTACATCCTTCCCGCGTTGAATATGGCCGACATCTTCGCACGAGGAGCGGCGCCACCGGTAATAAAAACCAAAGGATATCGAATCCCAAACCCGATCATCACTTTTTTATCTCTCCGATGAAAACCTCTGGTGAATTTCAGCCATTCTGAATTTCCCATGGCGCAATGAACGGGGTAAAAATGAGATGACCTAACAATATTTGCGATAGTAACAAATTTTGCAAAAAAGCTGTCGAATAATCAAGAAAAATAACTGAAATATTCGGAAAAAACGAAACGATGTTTCGTTAATGTCATCCAAAAATACTGAACGTTATGGCTCTGCACACTGCATACACTGTATAGTGTATGTCAATATGTGTTCTGTACACTAAAGTGAATGTAAAGTTAACTTATATTTTATATACTGCTTATGTACAAGATACAATATACTTTATTACCAATTTCGGCCCAGTTAAAGGCATATACATGCATTACATGTATGAAAATGTAAAAAAAAAGACAATTTCATTATAAGATAAGAACTATTCAATAAGATCAAATGAGTCTTATGTATGGATAGATCAGAACAGAGAACTAATCTGTAATTCGCACATGCACAAATGACGTTCATGTTGAATATTTATATTATACTTTTTAGTGAATGCCAAATGATACATGTATTTACTGTACACTGTTAAAAGTGCATGTAAATTCTTTTTCTGTGTATATTGCAGTGAATGTGAACTTATGTACTACGTACACTGTATAGAGAATGTTAACTGATACACACTGTGAACTGTAGTGAATGTTAAATGATATACACTGTACATTGAAGTGAACGTCACCTCTTTTTCCATGGACACTGTAGTGGATGTCAACTGACATGTATTATACGTTGAAGAATGTGAACTCTTTATTCCGTGTACACTGTGGCGAATTTTTTACTGATATACACTGTACATTGTAGTGAATGTTAATTTATATGTATACATTGTACATTGAAGTGAACATCACTCTTTTTCCGTGTACACTGTGGCGAATGTTAACTGATATACACTGTATACTAACATGAATGTGAACTTTTTGTGTACACTGTACATTGTATTGAATGTCAACTGATACATGTATGATCTATATATTAAGTGAATGCCAAACCCATATACTTTCGTGACTGTGAACGCCATAATTAGTGTACATGTACACTGTACTGAATATCAACTTTTTGCGTATCTCTAGTGAATTTCATCTCCAGTACACTGTAGTGAGTTTCAACTTTAGTGTATTTTGTGAATGTCAACTCTTGATACTTACATTATAGTCAATATCAACTCTAATACACTGTAGTGAATATCAACACTAGTTCAATCTGTGAACGCCAACTCTAATACACTGTGGTGAATATTAACTGTAATACACTTTAGTGAATATCAAACACTAGTTCAATCTGTGAAGCCCAACTCTAATACACTGTAGTGAATATCAACTCTTGGGCTAGTTTACCGTTACACTGCAGTGAATGCCAATTCTAGAATACCGTAACTAATTAAATAAAAAAAAAACCTTTCCCGGGCATTACATTCCTATTTAACTTTTTGTCCTCTTATTACATAACGAAGTCATTTCCTTAAAAGATTTAAAAGAATTTGTAAAATATTTAGGGAAAGCTCAAGAGATTGAACATCTATCGTATAATTACCTACAATTAAAAGAGAAATAAGACAACAACATGGAAAAGGCGATTCTTTAAAGATTTTAATGTAAAAATATCATCAGAGATTGTACGTTTGTAAGTTACTGTAATCATTTCGGTTTGAATTCAGTTTCTTGTTTTTCCTTGTATACTTCTTTCAGCTGAAAAAAAAACCCACTGAAGCATGAGAGAAATTGTACACGAAATCAGATCAAATATCTCTTGAATATGAAGACGGTAACTTGAGTTATATGAAAACTGGATGAGAGTAATAGATCTAGAATAAATATGTGTTTTATTGCAACAGTATACATATTGTATATATTTTAAGGTATCCGATGTATAATAAAAAAAAATCACCGCGTAAAACCAGTATTTTTTGTTGATCAAGTAAAAGCATAAACGAAGTATTCCTTGCTTTGAGACATATTTATTTTATTGTAATTTAACTCGGCATAAAAGATTTATGACTCCAACTCCGTCCAACATCGGCCGACATCGGAAATATACATCCTTCAGCGTCAAAACAAACCGGAAGTAGTTTATTATACATCTAAGACCTTAATGTCATTAGGTATAAGCTGTTATTCTTAGTCCTCTTGGCAAAGAAGTATCATGAATAATCAATGACGCATGCGCAAAATATATAGGAAGTAATCCATGCAGGATTTGAATCAACCTCTCGGAATTCTGACCAACATATTCACATGCACATGCTCTGCCTTTTTAATTGATATAATCGCAAAAAAGGGCTTGAAGAATGCACGAGGTCAACAATTTCATTCATTAATTTGGGCAAATCGGATCGATACCTGTTCAATGAAAATTACGGTGAAATAGCTCTTTATTCGGAAATCATCAAAAGATACATTGTTTCTGAGTGCTTTACACCTGTGCTTCCCTATTTGAATTGAAAGATTTCCTTTACGATACTGTAAAGCAATGAGCAGATCGTCCAATGATATACTCTTTGCTTCATTGGTACTTTGATTAGTCTTAAGAGATAAGGTTAACACTGTTGGCAGTTTCGTTGATATCAATGCTTTCAAGTGATTTTATACGTTCACACCTTTCTCAAATTACTTTTCCATATTTACCTTTTAGACCACAAGCTCTGTATCTAAGCTATACATTGTTTAGGTACCCTGACAGTGTCATTATTATACGACAAAAGTTACCCATTGGTCCTGAACAATGATCACTTTCCACGGGGCATTAGCGACGTGAGCGGATATAGAAATTAGGCCCGGTCCAGACCAGCATGGAGAGAAGGGGATTCTCAATTAACGGTTTTAAAAATAATTTTTTCGAAATACATTTTTAAGAGATTTTGATACTCTAAGAAATGATAGAACACGACAAAAAATTCGGAAAAACATTAATTTTGACAAATTCAAAGGGGTCCCGACCATCCGACCTCACTCTGGATCCGCGCATGCGTAATGTTGTCACCCTGCGGTTGTGTTGGTTTCACTGCAATGGTGGTCAAGTTAGAGAAACCGCTGAGTAACAATACTTAATACAGACTTCTACTTTTTCACACGATATAGATTTCTTTTTAAAAGTACGAATCGTATATGCTTCTCCTTTTTCTTAATATTATAAATGTATCAGAACACGTTAACGTGTAATCGGAATACCAAAGGGCCATAGATCTTGAATCGGTGCAAATAAAACCACTTAAATATTTCAAATGAGTCATTTTTTGAAATAGGATAATTAATGCAATTTCAAATGAAACAGGTCAAACGAAATTTATAATAACTCAGATTGTTTTTTTATTCATCCTATAAATAGCAATTATTCATCGTTTATGTTCATTCAATAAGTTAAAGCAGGGAAAACCGTAAAAGAGCATACATTAAAGCTGAAAGCCTACATTAAAAACTTTGACGAAATAGTAAATTTTTTTGGGGACGGAGATTGTTAGATATAGACTCTAACAATCTCCGTCCCATGACATAGAAATAAGCTATAGTGACCCTTCACACCTGCTGACGTATGCATACTAATGAAGGTACGACCTAAAATCCAGGTACATCGCTACAGCGCCGGTATATAAGACGAGCTTCAAACTCGTCCACCGTGACATTCAGTGATTAGAAGTCTGGGAGTAAATACATGTAACACCTGAAATGAGAAATGAAGTCATCTGATGAGTAATCAGAAATAGGCAAAAAATCCACTTTGAATAAAAACTTTAAAATAAAGCTTGCAGTGCATATCTAGGGCGGATGCAAGTACGGAAAGATGGGGGGTTACATTTGCATTTGAATTAAGTCAATACTATTTAAAGTAGTTTCAATAAGCTTTTTGTCTTTGCGGAGGGAGTGGGTTGTACATCCAGTTTCCTTGCTCAATGACTTTAGAGATTTAGCTTTCCTAAAGTTTCATTTTTGCAAACAGTGCTGGATCCGCCCATGTGAATTCGTACTTGTCCTTTGATAAGCCATATGAATGAAGACAGTATGTATATGTAGTATTATGGTAAATTGAAAATTATATTCAGGACGGACAGACTGAAGAAAAAAAAATATCGCATCTCACCTGATAAGAGAATAAATCCTGATACATCATCAATCTGACACTTGCTATGCTACTTCCGGTATATGTTTATCGCTGAGAGTGTTCGTTTGAAAGCAATACTATATATATTTCATTTGAACTGTCAAACATGTTTGCTGACTCGCCATCGCAGCCATATATTGGTTTTGAAAATAATAATCAAGGACCACATTGTGAAACTCCAGTTTTTTTTTTTTTTTTTTTTTTTTTTGTCAAAATGATAGTTTTCTTCTTTTTATTTATTTTTTTTCAAAAACAATAGCTAGAACATCCCTTCCTCATATGACTAGGAACCCCTAGAAAAAAAAAAAATCTGGATTCTTCCACAGAGAGTGGAGCATTAGAAAGACCCTTACCATCTTTCCCCTATTTTAGATCCGCGCATATTTCAATGAAATTATATACATTTATTTATCATCTGTATTTCTTGAATAAAACATGAAAACAAAAACCAACCATGTAAAATATGTAATATATATATGTCAGATAAAATGGAAAATTAAAAATCTTGAGAAAAGAAAATTAAAATTGTATTATTAAATTCGACATCATTAGTTCATCCTTTCTATTTCTGTGAAGAGATTACCACGAGTACTAAGAATCAACAAAAGATAATCTTAAATTATCAATTCTTAGCTGCATTTGTTTGTCAGAATTTACTGTATATCCTATATATTTAAATTACTAACTAAATTCGCCGAGAATAAGGCGAAAGGGAAAGGCGGGAGGGGTTCTTCAACCTCGAAAATGTAGTGAATGAGACGTTGTAATTCTACCTTATGCAAACGAACACTCTCAAAATGTCAGTTATACCGGAAGTGATGATTTTCGTCTTGTATACAGGAAGGCTGACATGGAATCTAGTAAATTCATTTTCTAGAGGTAAGATATAACAATTAATGGGCACACATTTCAGGTTTTGTTTTTATTTTACTATTTCAGACGAAAAGGCCGAATTCAAAACTAGTATTGGATATCCAAATAGAAACTAATTTCGGGCTATTGAACTGTTGAAGTAGTGTGTGTTTTGCAAGGGGGGGGGGCTTAAAAGAGATGGGGTCTTTTCATATATTCTTTGTTTATGTTTCAACGTAGGTAAATATTTGCAGCATATAGAGCTTTGTACATTGGCGTTCGTACTGACTTTATAGACGTGAAGTTCATTTCTTCGTAATTCAAAGTTTTAGATATAAATGCCTGCTTTTGAAATCGATTATTGATTATTTCATCAAATAACTTCATTTCTCATTTCAGGTGTTACATGTATTTACTCCCAGACTTCTAATCACTGAATGTCACGGTGGACGAGTTTGAAGCTCGTCTTATATACCGGCGCTGTAGCGATGTCCCTGGATTTTAGGTCGTACCTTCATTAGTATGCATACGTCAGCAGGTGTGAAGGGTCGCTATAGCTTATTTCTATGTCATGGGACGGAGATTGTTAGAGTCTATATCTAACAATCTCTGTCCCCGAAAAAATTTACTATTTCATCAAAATTTTTAATGTAGGCTTTCAGCTTTAATTTACATACTAGCACTCCGACCAAAATTTAAGGGTGTAAATAACTAAAATGAATAAAAATGAAATAAATTCAACACCAGTTACAAAATAGCCATGAACTCTCTCTTAACTCAGGAAACCTTTATGATAAAATTCCTAATTTGTGAGTCTGATCATTTAAAACATTCGTTACATGTCAAAAAAAGTATTTTGAGTGTTGAAAGTTAATGAAATGGGATTTTGAGGAGGTTTTCTTTAATTGAACATGTGTCACCTGTTAACTGACATACAATCAGAATGGGGAGATAACCCTGATTTTGGGCTCTGATAAGATCAGATACAGCTTAAAGGAGATCTGCATTTTTGATAAACACTTAACCAAGGTACGTGGCCAAAGTCAACCATTTTACTCGCTAAAATTAGTGATTTCTGATTCTAATGATAAGCCATCAATGACTTTTGTTTCGAGCCAGGTAAGTGTTCGCACCTGTATAAAATTACCAGGTGATTTAAACCATACCCCGCATTATTTCAATCTCTCTCCCATTTTCACTTCATTTCAGAAGTTTTGTCGAGTCTTACTTTAAACTTTGGTAAGATTTGTGTAGTTCCGTTAATGAAGCTTTCACATGAGACGTGTTGATTAATTTATGTCAAATTGCACGCAGTTTCTTCTTTGGTGGTCATTTCATAAAAAAAAACTATGTAAAATCCAAATCTAGAAGTAATAATTGAATTTTAAAAATCCAAATCCAACCAATTTGAATTTGAGTATAATTATTCAAGATTCAATAAAGTTCGTTAAGTCAATATTACAAGCAAAAAGATACCAATAAATCACTGTTTTGAATTTATGATGAATTCGAAGTACATTTAGCTAAGAACGACATTACAAAGAGTCCAGCGTGCTCGAATTCTATCGTAGCAGGGGTAGATAACCGTGGGTGCTAATTTCTTCGAGTTCACATTTCACCACTTTTCTTGGTTTTCAGCAGGGTCCTGACAGCTTCAAGGGTTGCCAGTCAGCCAATGTATAAACAGTTTGTCTTCACATGGCTTATTTTGACGTGAATCTGACGGATGGATATCTGCAATCTTCCTTAAGTTCTATAAAACGAACATTAAGTGCATGAATTATTTCACTGTGAAACTAATACCTGTATTCACAACTGTACATTATGTAGACTTGTATACTAGTAGACGATTATCATTTATAAAATTAAGGTTACATTTTTTAGTTCTAGAAATTCGTGTCACCATTTTTAAAAAATGTTTCCTATAAATTGAAAGTGACACAAAACAGAAGTTAGTTCGATCGATGACAGAATGAGAGTTAAAAATAGATTTTCAATAACTGATACACGCTTTGTAAGGAAGCCTCGTCTATTACGTAATGGCAGACAGTACCGGTGCATATTCGAGGCAGAGTTGCTGATCTTTCCGCTGCATTTGAGAACAGTGGTGTTACACAGGGATGCACATTTCCTCGAATTTCATTCTACAGTCATAGGATAACATGAAAACACGATCAAATGTAAAGAATCTTACTCACAACGGTGATATCGAGTGAAATAAAGATATAGAGTTGAGAAATTCAAGTAAAAATAGTTTTTGCTATTTACGATGAGAAAATTAGACCCTCAGAATGAAATTTCAATGTATGTAAAGAAAATATAGGATAGGTGACTTATGCGCATCTGGGAGGGTATAGAGTTTCCGTTAATGAGGTCCGTGTGTTTGTAAAGGGGGGTAGCGTGTCATGGGTACTGATGGCCGGGTGAGAAGAACCTAGGAGAGGGGACATATCATTATCCCCTTATCAAGAACTGTCATCGCATATAACAGGTGTGCGATCACTAGCTTTTAACCTTCAATTAAAAGTAACAAACTAGCATTTTGTTCTGAGCTACTATTCTATACTGCTATGGCCATCCGAGATATTTTAGAAACAATTAGAACGCTATCGAATCGCTGCGACAACAACTGGAAGCAGAAATGGCAACATTTTATGTTTCGACATCAGAGGAAATTCTAACGGCATCTCAAATATCTTTAGCTGTCTGTAGTATCCGAACTGGTCCATAAAAAGTAGGATTCGAAAGTGATACAGCAGTTAAAAGAGACATCACCTACATGTATGTTTTCTTTCATGTTTAGGGAGCATATGAACTTTGAAGTCTATCCATGTCACCAGATGCGGATCCATGCTTTCAGAGATTCGGGTCCGTTTTGTCGAAAAAGTTCAGTTCATTTTACCTCTCATAAATACACAATTTCATACATGTAGCGAAAACAGTTAGGTTCAACGGAAAGTTGTCTTTTTCATCACAAAGAGGGGGCATTGGCGTCAATATTTTTCAAAGTTTTATATAATTTTGAAATTGAAAGCTTTACTGCTAAAAGTGTGCTCCAGCCTTACAAGAGGAATTGTTTTATTGATGGTTTACCCAAAATTTCTTAAGTTTCTAAATGAAAAGATCTGATGTTCAGTAGAGCGTGTTTTGAAAAGTTGATTGTGTACATGCAAATAACGAAATGTAACTAAAATAATTACTAGAACCATACGGATGGTGCAAAATGGCACATTTCTATATCGATATTATTTTGTCAAAAATAATGAACATTTTAAGATAGGCCATTGTAGTAAAAAAAAAATTAAAGTCATTTGAACCAATGTATCAATGAAATAAAACAGAGTTAAAATGCATATTAGTTATTAATTTTCATATATATAGAAGATAGATCATAGAAGTAAATGTATCGCCAATGTCCTCTTGGACTACAATGGCATCGTGCTTTTTTCCAAGTGCATCAGAAAAAAAAGTGCATGGCGGTAAATCATTCCGGAAGTCACGCGTAGGAATTTATGCAAGGAAAATCATATCCAGAAGATGATCAAATCCAGGTGCCTTGGGTAACATGAGGTAACAGACATTTTGGGGAAAATATTTTCAGGCAAGAAAATCATATAGATCACAAATCTTCAGCTGCAAAAATCTCATGGACTACTCATTCACAAATTAATACCTTACGATGACTTGCATTGGCGGATCTAGAACCTTTTTCTAGAGGGGGTCCAGTTCAGGCAGCATGGAGGGGGGGGGAGGTGTTCTAGCCTATGATTGTGAGCATTTTTTTGGAAAATTCTAAGGGGGGGGGGATTCAGGTCCATCCCCCTTTATGTCTGCGCTTGCTTACGATGGCTTGCCACCATCTTGCAACCAGACCACACGAATGCCATAACGTAATGGCGCGGTGCAAGACTTGCAGGGGCAAAATGTATGACGAAGTTGAGCTTGTTTTTCAATAAATATGTGATGTTTTATGACAGGTAGGGTGGTAAATAAAAACACAAGATCTGTTTTCATTCAAATTTCTTTACAAGTTCCACCTTAAGACTAGTAAATATGTGTATTTAGGACTTTTTAAGTGGTTTCGTTAGAAGTGCTGAACTAATCTTGGGTGATGTAAGAGATTATATCTGTATCAAATGAAGCGCTTCTAGTAAATCAAATGGAATGAGATTTTGAAACTGTAATAAATATAGGAACAAAAGGGAGATAACATAATTCAAGAAGCAGCTAGAGAAGAAAGAATCACTGCAAGACTTGGTTTATAAAAAATATATTCAAGAATGAAGATACGCGAAGTACAACCTATTATGAACTTTTATAAAACACGATATGCTGACGTGTGCTTATGATCTTTATCATAAAGGGACTAGAAGGTTAAGTACTACTACATTTGTATCTAAATTATATTCTTATTGAGTAGTGATATCCCAACAAACGAAACGAATGTCATCAGTATAATAATTCTTTTTAATTCATTTTCTTGGGCCAAGGATGTAGTTTTCGCTACTTCGTCTTTTTTTTTTGGGGGGGGGGGGGCAAGGATGTAGTTTTCGTCAACATAACTAAATAATATTTTACTATGATACGAAGTTTTAACAAATAATCCGAGATTATTTTTAAGTTCATGCAACATAAAAAATGTCATTGGATGACAAGAAGGATGATAGGAGACTGATTATCATTGAAAAGATCACTTAACAAAGTATTGGACAATCTCGTAAAACAACTGCAAGTTTGTTGACATAAAGACGAAATGAAAATTCAGAGAAACTGAAAACACAATCATCTTCTATACCGAAGTCATCAAAGGTTGCAAAGGAACACTTTGCTTTGTATTTGACCCATCCATAATTTTGTACCATTATCTTTCACTGACCACCATTGACGGCAAAATTCTTAGACAGGAACTGTCCAAGACTGGACTTTGATAACCTGCATGAAAGTTGGACCAATTTCCAGTGTGACCTTGTAGGCTTATCTTTTTGTTTACATATCGACTGTGCGTCTTTTCTTGAAAGACAAAGTTGTGTGCATGGAAACCGGAAAACCATTTGCCACGGCTTTAGCAGATGGCTGTCCAAAGTCGGCTCTGGTTGCACAGCAGTTTGGTATTTCCTACATTTGTGTTGTATTTCTAGTTACCTGCATGATATATTCTTACTATCGACAATCCTGTTTTTGAAAAGTATAAAAGTGTCATTTATCCACAAGAATTGACTCTAAACAAGGCAAACGTTACAAACACATGCAGAAACACCGTTTTTGGACCTAAATATCAAAATTGTTGATGGAGAGATTTATACAAGGGTTCGTGACAAGAGATGATTTTGGATTTAACATAGTAAATTTTCCCTGGCTTGACGGCGATGTTTATAGAATAACTGTCTTTTGGAATGTGATTATACTGTGATAACCTACAATGGATCCAGGAATTATGTTCCATAATGCGCGTTAGCGCATTATGAGAAACATAATTCCTGGATCCATTGTAGGTTATCACAGTATAATCACATTCCAAAAGACAGTTATTATATATATTTACATTCAAGTTTTTCACGCTTTAATGACGTTAAAATACGTTTACAACTACGTTGCTAAGGCTCTGTTACTACGTACCGTCGAAGTTCAAATCAAGCCAACTTACTATGACGTCATAGTTCAAATCACGCCACTGCGGTTATACTCCTATAATCACAGTGTAAATTCTATACAAATGAATGGGCATATGTAAATATTCCTAGATAACCATCATACGGTGTCTACATTTCACAGTCCATCCGGTATGCTAGAGCATGTACTGATGTTTTGGATTTTCATAGTCGAAATTTACAAATTACGAATAAACTTTAAGGTCAAAGTTCTAGTAAAGACTTTCTGGAAATTTTACATTACGTATTGTCAACTTCTTTTGAAATTCGGACCCATCCGAGCAACAATGTATATTACTTTGGGTATTTCACAACCTGCATTTTATGGTGACATGATTAGCAAAATAAGAAGGATCAAAGATAGACAGCATAACCATCGAAAATGCGTCAGAATCGTCAAACGCCTTTTATACCGTGGATAGACTTGCACTCTGACTGACTGTGACGACGGGCCCTTCAAAACCTCTTTAGAGAAGACAGGACCCGACCACCTGTCCTCTCTGAATGTCAGTCGGACTCTTCGGATGATAACATACATGAACTCGTTACAGCCGCCAGAGAACGGATTGTATTACGTACACCCTCTTTTTATATCCATTTACATATACATCCGTGTTGCTTGGGCCCCTGCGTTTTGCGGTCTTGTTTGTGTGTGGTCATCTAACAGTGAGGAGGTTGTTTTACACCACAACTATACGCTCTTCGAGACCTTTGGTAATCGGAACAGTGGGAGGGTTGTGCACACGTATAATCCAAAATAACCACACCGTCTGCTACTTGCGTTGCAGATGGCCGTCCTAAGTCGGCACCGACTGCCCATTGGTGTTGTCGGTTTATGTGCGGTCTTTTATGTTTCATTTTTCTATGGTGTGAGTTGGTGTTCCTTGTCCCTTTTGCGTCTCTTTCTGTTGATGTCTGCTCTATGTTTTGCACTGGGTGTTTCGGAGTTTTGCTGTGGGTGCTGCAACCGAGTGTTGTTGGAGATCCCCTCCTTTCGTCTAATTGTTTGCAAGCCCCATAGCTGGGTTAGGTATTTTCTTGCTTTAAGTGCTACCTTTTGTATAATTATTGCCTGTTCTTTGCTTTTGTTATAATATTTCCGTTTTTTATGTTTTAGTTGTATATCTGTGCATCAGTATGATACTGTGACGTTGTCATGCTGGGGATCTGTCTGTCTCTTTTTCTCTTTTTACATGCATGGTATCGGTTTCATTTACAGATTGTGTCATGATCTTTTGAGGATTATATACTTACCCAACTATGATAATGAGACTCCGTGATGAGGCTTTGCCAGACCTTATCACCAGAGAATAAAGACCCTGTCCTAAGTTCTGACCGTATATATAGATCAAATTCCTCAAACATCCAGATTATACAGTAGAGAAGGGACAATTTGTTCTGCATGTCCTTTATCTTTCTGTTCTTGTTGAATGTATTTATCAGAAATTATTAATAATCATTAATCATTAAATCATGAATAGTTACTCGTGAATACAAAATGTATAATTATGAGAACATAATACAGCCAGAACATTTTGTTCATCTGCTGAGATCACTGAATCTTCCCATTTGTTTGGAGAAAATATCTGATCAGCAATTGAAACTTTGCCCTCTGTTTCCTGTCTAATCAAATATACATAACCATATTCTACATGAACACTGTTTATTTTGTATACATATATATATATTCCTGTATCAAAGAATGAAGTAGTGTCCTCCGTAGGGAAGTTAATATAATAAATAACAATGAACACTCTATATCCACAAATTTTCGGCCACTCGGCCTTTATCAAGTGGAAAAGCACGAATTTTCGTGCTTTTCCACTTGATAAAGGCCGAGTGGCCGAAAATTTGTGGATATAGAGTGTTCATTGTTATTACTTATATTCCTGTATCAATCTCTTGATCATTGAAATAAATTGTTACCACCTTGTGTACCATCACCATTTCCAGGACGAATGGAAACATAATTGCACATCATGCGGAGGTCTTTTTCGAAGCAAAATACACGTTATCTATTAGTGTGTGCATAAACATTTAAAATTCCAAGAAAATTTCCGCAGTCTTTGATAATCGATTCATGCAGTGATACTAGAAAATTTCTGAAACTTTCTCCTTTTTTTCTACCACGTGTTAATATTTTGTATAACAGATTATTTCCTATCCGTAATGCCTTTAAAACTGCAATTTATATTTCTATTCTGGTTTTATGAATGTATAACATCCTTCGTATCCTAAGACTTTAACAAACTTGGTTTGAAATTTGAACTGAAAATTACTACTGTGATAACAGATGTTTGGATATAACTTTACTTTTACTGGAAAATAAATTGAAAACATTGGATGTTAGTAAGGTATTAATTTGTTAATGTCTCTCACCTTCTCCTCCTTTTTGAACAATTTATGAGTAAGCTACATAATTTTATGTACCATGAAGAAATACGAGTGCCAGCATACGTTTTAATAACTTTTTGAGTTCTTGCGTGAACACTCACCAGCTGCAGGACACACGCGTGTTCGAATTTACGACTAGTAAACAATCCAGGTAAAAATGAATTATTTTAGGCTGGAACGGTTCCAGTCCATTTCAAATGACAAACCTAAGCAATCATTATGCAGGTGGTCAACACAAAAACATGGAGTTTGAATGAAGCAAGCCATTATTTCCTTTCTGATTTCAAATTTTAATTTGCATTGTGATGTATTGTCCAATAAAAAACAGACAAAATTGATACCTTTATATTGATAAAACACTATTCCGAAAAAGGAGGGATTCTCCAACAGGACTCGGTTGCAACAACCACACTAAAACACTGAAACACCTCCATAGGAAAACACAGGGTGGACAGACACAACAAGAAACACAAAAGGGACAAGGAAGACCGGACACCATGGGCGTCATCAAAATAATAATTAAAAGACGAGACGAAAGACTACAAATAATCTAACGACACTAAGGGAGCAACCATTTGATTTAAAGGGGGGGGGGGGGTTAGGACATATATATATAATAATGATCATTTCCTATTAGTTAATGGATGCGGCTATTGCTAAATACATGTATATAGAAGTATAAAGATTATGCTGCTATTTCGCGTGATACTGCCGATTCTGGAGTTTTCAAACTGCAAATACGCTAATTTCACGATCCGGATTTTTTTTTCATCGGTCCTTCGGGCCGGAATTTTTTCCCCCTTAAATTTCCATCCGGATTTTTTTTCTTTTTTTTTGCAAAGTTTCCCCCCCCCCATAAAAAAACAAATGGTTGCTCCCTAATGGGCATCCGGTGCATACATGTACTTCGGACAGCCATCTACCACGCTATTTGCAAATGGTGTTATCCGGTTTATGCGTGCACAACCCTCCTACTTCTCCGGTTAAACAGTAAATTTCAAGGTCCAAAGTAACACACACATACGAACATGTAAATGGGCATCAAAAGCGCAAGGGCCTTCGAAAAACAGTCCGTGCTGAGGCGTGCTCTGCCTGCTAGAGCGGGCTAATGCAATGATCCGAGGTGTGACACTCCAATTATCTTTCAGAGAGGACAGGTGGATGGTCATGGCCATGTGTTCTCTAAAGAGGTTTGGACAGGACCCTTCATGGAGTCCCGTCGTCACGTCAGTCAGTGTGGAACTTTTTTTAAAGATGTTTAACCAGATTAGCTTTAGATGCAAAAGCGATGTATTAAATATCATCGCTTTGGTGAAAACGGTAATGTTCACGGGAAGGTGAGCGCAGACATGTATGCGCGCAAATTATTTGGTATAAGAAAAATATTATACATCCCATTTGTTTCAAGACGACTCTCTTGTGGTCTAAGCATAACCTAGGCATGGATAATTTTACCTGTTAATGTCTTAAAACTTGTTAATCCATGTACATTTGTTTTAGACCCAGTTCTAAACATAAATGACTGCCATTTTACCGGATGTACAATATCTAGTCAATTCGACCTAAGCATACTTCAATAGGAAAGCACCTCTCTTTTGTAGGAGCACTCACCCCAAGGGATCAAGGTCGAAACAAGGCAACGTATACAAATCATTCATTTAACTGTTCCAAGTTCTTTCTTTTTCATTTTCAGGTTTATAATGCCAGTACATGCGATATATATGATCCCATAGGGTGAGAGCACCAACAAAGGAGAGGTTTATACAGATTGAAATGTGCAACGGTCGAATTGATCGGATCTTGCACATCCGGAAAAATGGCAGACATTTCTGTTTAGAACTGATACAAAAACAAATGTTCGTGGATTTACAAGTTTTAAAACAGTAACAGTTAAAATTATCCATGCCTAGGTAAAGTTTAGTAAATTGATGAGCTGATTTGAAGAATGCAGGGCACAATATTCCTCAAAAAATAAACTTCCAACCAAACGAACCTGTTGCACTAACGCTCTGTATATTACATACAGTAGCGTATATCTAACGCTATAACCAGATTAGATTTGGGTGAGACAACGTGTTTGTGTCCTGTAGGGACAAGTATCATTATATTTTCTCTAATTGTTACACTTAACATTAATATTATTTGAACACTTTAAAAAGATTAAAAAAAAATGCATCGAATCAAAGGATAATGTCAATTATCTGGAATGAAACATAAATCATTATCAGTTTCTCACCTTTATGTATATGCATACTCTGAGTCAGCATTTCATAAAACAGTTTTCAATATTCAAATACTGATATTCCAAACCCATGCATCAAGATCTTGATTGTCAATCTCCACTCTATATCATTCGAACACTTTCATCTGACGCCATCTTGTGGGGATGATACTTGGCGCCAAAATGTCATCTCTTTTCCCGCGATTTATAAGATAACCGTCTGGGTAATACAACCAGATGATTTGCAAACAAGAAGATAGTTCACGTGAAGACAAAAACCAAATGTCGATGGCTTACGAGGATTAGTTTTAAGAATTGTTATTTTCAACAATTTATCTCTTCTGAGCACCAGCGACGTCTTTTGGGAATAGGTTATTTGTGAGTAGAGATATCATTTGCTTTTTGATTAGGTATACTCGGAAATGAGAGATGTCATGTGACATACTTTTTTCCTCTTTTTATTTGCTGTCTGCGAGAAAAGACACAAATGAAGTTGAAAATACCACTTTGACAATGTTTTGGGGAAATTATATGAAGAGGGGTATGGATTATAATATCGCCACCCATTCCCTGTTTTAGCATAGCAGTATATGATTCTGAATGAAATCTAAGACGCATAAATTTTATTTCATACTGTAATGATACAATGTCGAGGTATTCAAGATGAGCATGTAAAGATATAATACAAATTCAGAATCGCACGTTGACTGACGCCAAAGATTGGATTTATTCATTCACAGGGAAAGAATTTACAAATATAATTATCAATTTGATAATTCAGAAGGCTCTATCATCAAGCTTACAAAATTTTGGTCGTATGTACCCAGTAAAAAAAGGTAAATCGATAGAAAAAATTATCATTTCCTTGCAGTACATTAACAACCCCGATCTACATGTATGACGAAAGTTGCCGATGTTTACCGATGTTGACTCTGGCTTTTACGCTTCATTTAGGCTTTTTGCGTGCTCACGTGGTGCATTAAGCTTCAAATACCTTAAGCAAGAACATTTTATATACCCAGACCGTCTAGCAATTATTCAGATTAGTACAGCCTGTCATATCTGGACAACACGGTCATTTTTCCCTTTCTCGTCTTCAAGACAAAAAATGGCGGGAAGAACCGTCATATTTTTCATGGTAGTAATTTCTATGTCATACTTACGAAATTATAACAGTTGTTTAAACCAGCTAGCCATCTCTTCCTTAATAGAAGTAATATTTCATATTCTCGATTCTCGCCGTACGTAAAAATAATGACAGTCCTCTCCTGGCTTAAATGATGATGAAATGGGACAATCGTCTGCTTAATGAGATGTTTAGCAAAGTGTTTATGCAAATTCCAATACTTAAGGACTCTGCCATTCTTTTGGCGCCAAACAGAGCTACCCCCTATAATCTAGTGTAATTTACAGGACCGTTGCATTATGGTGCATTCTAGGAAAATGGATGTATATTGCCCTGATCGGAGTAACTGAAAAGGCAGCAAGAAATATCTTGGAATGAAATTAGCAATTACTTCTGTCGATTCTAGTTTGTTTTCGCCATTCTTTCAGCTCCGAGCTCCATTTGTCTTTTGCCAGACATGACAATGGTCATTTATTGCTTCATCATTAATTTTGAAAATCGTAGACCTATTGGATACATTGCAAAGGGCACAATATGGAGAAAACGATATGGGAAACGTGAAGATATATCTGAAAACTTGAAGAAGCTGTGTCAAATGACTATTGTAGTATCAGACAGTGAACATTAGATCTCAAGGTTTCTAAATAGTACATCGTTTCCAATAAGTGTGTTGAGTCTTTCCTCTCCCTATCATCAATAACTGCACAATGTTGTCGCCAAATGAAAAAAAAGTAATGTAGATTGGTAATTATGTAACAGCGGAATGTTTAAACTTTGCTACCGTGTATTCATCTCCTTTACAATTGTTCTATATATATACCAACAATAAGTGAGTACTGTCGTCGAATTTATAGGACTGGATTTATTAAAAAAAATCCCTCTACGTATAGACAATTTTTAAGAAGGAGTGTCTTGAATCTATCTAAATCTTTCAAATTTATGCTTTGTTTGTTATCTTATTAAAGTAAGCAAATACTTTATCGATAACTTGACTATTACACACCAGACTAACCAATCTATCTTTTTTTTCCAGCGGTACATTCTGAAGCAGAAATCATTCAAATTTAAGAAAAGAAATACACGTCAATACAGATCAATTATCAAAGAGAGAATTTCTATTTCACAAAAGTCATTAGCGGACAAAAACTCAGTATTATCAGATGAAAGCTATTCCTGTGAAACAGAGAAAAAAAAAATCTCTTTCCAGAAATTTAACTCCAATGTTGATAAACGTTGTTTCTTTTCCATGCTTATTCAGAGTTCTTAATAATTTTATGATGTATTATATATTACACGCAAATGTTTTATTTTACCTTGACATTAAATATCAGCAACCGGAAGTGCGAAACTGATACGAGCAGTGGTAACGAGAAAAAGCGGAAATGCCGCCATTGATTATCGTCGAATCGAGGCTTACCGGAAGTCACGTCAAATCGTTGACCAGACTTGTCGGAAGTATTTATGTCGTTCTAAGAGTTATGAAGTGATTGGATTGCCGTAAATAAGCTGTTGAATCATGGACTTAACGTTTATTGACTTAATGAAAATATAAAAAAAAAGGTTGTTTTTATTCTATATGTTTTTCTCCCGCAGAAAATTAGAATAGCTTTCTTTATAGAGAGACACAGATACTTGTACCCTTTGTATAGGCAGTTCATTTTTATACAGAATATGATTATCGAGATACCAATTCAATGATTCAAGCCCTGTGTTCAAAGATGACTTTTTGTACGTACGATAATATTAGAAATAGAAAAGACTTTGAAATTCTCGTTTTCTTAGTTCTTGGCATGTAGTACAAACGGACAAGATTCTGACAAAGGAGTTGAAGTAAAGAGAACTTTAAGTTACTTCAAAATCAAATTATACCCTTTTGTAGCGGAATACCATTAGTTAGCCAAGAATATCAATTTCACGATTGTCATATTTATTTCATCAATGTCGAAATAGTCACATAAAGCAGAATTAGCTAAATAACTCATTAGTTTTAATTATTTCCAACACGCGGAGGAACAATATTCATACGCCATTTGGGCATATAAATGTCAGAGCGGAATATTGCATAATCATGTTCAAATGTTACCGGAATTATCGTTAACAGAACAACACACCCGAAATTTCTATAACGTCTAGATGATAATTTTTCCGATACGTACGCAGCAATTTTGGAGTAAATGTAAATATTCTTCTGATCGTATTTTCATCAGCTCCGTTTCCTATTTAATTTGATAATACTATTTGTTGGTGGTTGTTGGCGCGCTTTCGCGATGCGCAGTAACCTAATTATTTCCTAATTTAGTCAGTTTAGAACGCTAGCCTTTTTAGTATCATTTATAATTGTTCTTCGAGGAATTGCGATAACAATTAATCAAAGAAAGCGAACAAGTCAGGCTTATGATAAGGGTATCTTTGAGTTTGCCATAAATGTTTTCAGTCCCTATCTCTTATTTGCTTACAACATTCATCTAGATGTGTTTATACGTTAGAGACGATCTGATCGTGAGTGCGTCCCACAGCAAGGGACCTTAGAGAGCGCCAAATAGCTCGTTCTTTTTGGCGGTCTATCTGGTGGAGCCATTTTTACTTTAAATGGAACATAGGCTCCAATTTGTCTCATTCTTTGAGTCTATCTATCTGGAAAATTTGGCAGAAAATTGAAAACCATATATCATGATATCAAAAAAGCACTATAGAATGAAGAAATTTTAACCTCAGCTACCTTTTAGAGTTAGTCTATTTTTACTGAACAAAAATAGATGTATGGTAACTTCTGGTAGCCTAAATTTATAATTCTTCAATTTTACGAGTAAAAAGTAATAAACAGACATAAAAACGCAAATAATTATCACCAAAAAGCTGCAATATTTAAAAGGAACTTCAAGAATGTTTCAACTTGATTAATTTTCACTGAAGGATTGTCAAAATTATGCAAATCCCAATGCTTTATCCTCGAGGTATCAAAATTCTGCAAAATCTTCGAAAAGCTTTGACTTTATATGTATCATTCATTGCAAATTAAGAATGGGATTTTTTCAGAATGTTAGGGTAAATTGCAACAAACTAAAAAAAAAAAAAAAGGTTGATAAAGTTGCTCTTTCATGTAATCTTACTTGGGCATTAAAGAATATAACAACTTTTATAAAAGATACATTGGTCAAAGCCTCGGGGTCTCAAATTATTGCAAAATATATGTAATACATTCTCAAATATTGTCGATATATACATGTTTAAGGCTGCTCTTGGGCAACAGAGTTGGTCATATGAAATGAGCATTATGTTAATTCCATATGAAAGTTCATGCAAAATTCATGTTACTTTCACATAAGATTTATGTGAAAATTATTTCATATGAATTTTACATAATTTTTTTTCACATGAATTTTACAAGATTTTTACGCGACACTCATGCGAATTTGAATCTATACGAAATTTATGTCAGAAACTTCACATTAATGTCATGTAAAGAAAAAATTCATGTAAATTTCGTGTTAGTGCTCATTTCACATAAATTTCGTATGAACTTTTACGTAAAGTTCAAGTTAATTTCACATGAAGTTCATATGAGGCACAATTAGCTGTGTAATACCATTGAAATCTAGCTACTAGTATCTTGTTTTGCAGGTACTTGTAAAACAAGAAAATTCATGACGTCATATCTAGTAAAACAGGCGTCAACGTAATATTAATTGAGGTAGATTTACACTTTGTGGGAACCGTCTGTGGGGTTTTATTTCCAGCGAAGCATTTTTGCAAACCATAAATGATAGTTTGTATGTATGATTTGTATTTTATATTTGAATCTCCAGTTCCTGCACCAAGCATTGGATAAATATCGCCATAGGTGGTCCATCTTTAGTGTAAATGAAATTATACATCTAACCTATAAAATAAAAGATTTATTGTCGATAAGTTGTAAATATAATGTGTAAAATTACTTGCTGTATATAGAATATGTGATAGACTGGCTTGCTCTAATTTATTTATTGATATACATGAAGTGAAAGTATGCTCAGTTTAGAGAATCTTTTATTTATTTGTAACGGTTCCTCTTTTTCGTTTCCTCCCTTCTTTTCTCTCCTTCTTTCTTACTTTTGTCTCTCTGTCGGTTCCTCTGTCTCCCAATATTTCAAGAACAATAAGAATCCCTCTCTTTTTCTCTTTCTCTTTTGTTCCTTTGATTGATTTCTTTCATTCTCTCTATCTGTATCTTTATATTTCTGTCTTTATCACTATTTCATTCTCTTCTCTACCTTGAAATCTCAATTTCTTAATCATTTACTATATACAAATCATCTTTAATTTTTCTCATTTCATCGCAATTCATCCTCACATTTGCATTTTATTCCATGTTCAAGGAGATATCAAACTCAAAGCATAGTATGCTAACTGTATAATTAAACTGAGTTTCTTTCCATTTAGAGGCTTATTTCATCCAAAACAAATGTAAATGATTTCGATTTCGAGAACCACGCAAATACCAGCAATTTCTGTTCAAATTATCGCAAGTTTACACCAAGAAAAAAACATAAAATACTATGAAATGATTACTTTCTAACAAATGTAGTTGATTTATGACATCTAACACGCACACATGCTAGTTAGTCTGTCAAAAATCCCCTATTAGGAATGAAAGAGCGATGTTAACCAATTTTAACTGCACGGTGATGGAAAACAGTTAATTGATTCAAAAGGATACGGAAATCAGATAAGTATTATCCAGAACCGACAACGAGTGTAACCGGAAGTAGCAAACCGGTGAGCAGTATTGCTTTCTGAATTCGCTATATTATTGTTAAGCATGCAACCTGTAGTTATGACTGAATGAAAGAAAAATACAATGTCAAAGCTTGTGATTTTCGTAGCTCATAAATATCTAATGACGAGCCCTATGAAATCAAGGAAACCATCGTTTGACTAACGATGTATTATTGAAATATCACACAAAAGGGGCAAATCCATATTTTCATCAGCGATATGCTAACCCATTTCACTTTCGATTTTAGGATTGATACACTGTATTTCTGTTTGATAAGAAAAACTTGAAAATCACTTGTGTTTTCGGAACAATTGTAGAAATATCAGTAAAGTTTTGATAAATCCGTTTGATGCTGATTTTTGCTGAACCTTCTCTTCATAACTAAGTTCTCTCTACAGTATGCAAAGACAACTACAGCAGCCAAACCCAGCTACTTAATGTCAGTGAAAAAAAAAATAGAAAGCAAATAAACTACAATTAAAGAATGGCAACAAATTGCAATTATAGCTTATGGAGTCAGATTCAAAAGCCTTATAGGTCAGTGAAACATTTATCAATTAGCTACCTTATAATATGAAAGTGATATAGATAACAAATTCATAGCAATAAAGTACCTTTACATCAACAGCAAAATAAAAATCAATTTATGGATAGTACATTGGAAACTTTTTTACTATAAGAATTTAGTATTGTGTGTCAACAGCTCAGTTATCAAATACTTTGTTATAACTTGACGACCGAATTATGTCAAAAATCAATAGTTACTATTTAATGAAATCTAAAATCACATTTCAATGATCATCGTACTCTTTGATTTTCTTTAATGAGCAAAATCAAATTTCTGATTCCATAACCAACGTATCTATATACAGGTATACCTTATGTAAAAACAGGCTCTTTTTAACAGTAATAGTAAACTTTAAGATGGATTCTGCATCTATACCAGCTTTTCTTCTATACATAAGATGGGAGGTGTTTAAAGCAATAGTGAAGGAAAGTCAATCCCAAAACCCAAAATCAGAATCGAAAATATACAAAACAACTAAAATATTTTGCAGAACAACCAGTCAAATTATATATGTTATCAAATATGCAGCAAAAGTCCATTTGAGATGAAATTATGTGCCCCGGGAGAGTAATGAGTTAAAGAAGATCCTGACGATAATCTCAACAGCACTGACAATAGAGCACAAAACTGAGCATCGACGGACCCCTAGCAAGCTAGAGGTGGGACCAGGTGCCCGGGAGGAGTAATTAAGCATCCCCTGTTTGGCTAGCCGCACCCGCCGTTGATGTCCACGCACGAAAATGAATACATGTAGTCCGACTTGCCGACCTCCGACGGTGTTATCTGTTTTTTTTTTTTCGTCTTCGGTCTGACTGCTATGCATAGGCAAAACTTGAGAATTTCTGTGCGGAATTTTTTTTTTTTTTTGCAAATCTTACTTTTTTGACAAATTCCAGTCTCTTAAACCAAAAAAAAATTCGCCCATTCCTCCTGCTCCTAAAAAATCTCCTCTGAGCCTAGTTTCATCTCCTCTTCTCTTCCGATTTTCCTCTGATCGACAACATTTTGTCATGCGCACAGAGGTGAAACCAGGCCTAGAGGGGATATTTTAGGGGCAGGAGGATTGGGCGAATTATATTTGGTTGAAGAGACTGGAATTTGTCAAAAAAAAAGAAGACTTGCAAAAAAAAAAATTCGCACAGAAATTCTCAAGTTTTGCCTATGCATAGCAGTCAGACCGAAGACGAAAAAACAAATAACACCGTCGTAGGTTGGCAAGTCGGACTAGAATACATGCACTGTAAGAATCTCCTGCTCACAGCTTACTGAATGAAACATGTACATTTATTGTACTAAAATCATTTGTCTCTACGCAGAATTCAAAAGAACGTTAAATATGTGTATAAACTTATATATATATATGAAAATTCACTTGCATGGAACATACATTTAATTAATATTATGTATAATGGTGATAGACGAGCCCCATTATGGTGAAAGACCAATCCTCATCGTTATAAAAAAAAAATCTGCCCTTCTAGAAAAAGATGAGGAAAATGATACTTCTTCCATATTAACAGCAATTCTCTGTAAGAACCAAAGAATTTCAAAACATGTTGGCACGGCATGTCATGGATTTTTGAGATTTTTGGTGTGGAAGTTCAATATGAAGTACTAGTATGTAAATCAACCCCAGTTTTTTCAAAAAGGTTGTCGTTGCCATGGTAACCGTGTCTGAAGTTTCAAAAATCGGGAAAATCTATAGGACAATGCATATTTGTAGGCTTCGTTACCATGGAAACAGGTTCATTTTAAATCTTAAATTGCTTTGATTATTTTCTTTAAATCCTTGTTATTATGCACATTTGTAAAGTTTTTTACATTCATCTCGGATGCCTTATGTATACAAGGTGAAAAATTGGGCCAAAACAGGGTATCAAAAGGCTTTGTTTTGGGCACTCAAAGACCCTTTTTTGCATGTTTTTACTGTTTTACAAGGTTGAAAATTTCATAAAAGCACCAATTTTTGAAGTCCAAATTCTAGTTATCTAATTAGTATCATCTTTGAACTTTACATGAATATAAGAAATTAATTGGGCTAATTTGTCCTTTTATATGCAAAGCAGCATCAAATTTAGTTGCTATGGCAACAATCGGCTGAAAGGTTTCAATACGATGAATTTAAACACAACCTCTATCAAACTATCTACGCATGATATTGGAACAGAAGTTCATGTATACATCTATCAGAGGCGTTTTGATATAAAAATGACCTTGAAAATATTTCAAGGTCACCCACTGAATTTTCAAGGTCATTAAACTTTAAGTGACCAGATTTGACGAAAAATCCTGATTTTTCGTAAAACGAAGGTGTCTATATTTTAGAAACCTTGAAATATTGAACTTAACAGTTATTTGCCATAAAATGATAAATGTATCACTTATTTCTTAGAACTATTGATTACATTTCTTCACATCTTCGAATATCTAAATTCTTGGTGAGTATTTTGATAAAAAAGGGACGAAATCTGTATTTTTCTTGTTTTTTGACGGAAAAATATTTTCCTATTGAATTGCTACAATTCAATAAATTCTAAGATTTGTCTTTCTTTTATTCATGTGCTTTCATAATATATATGACCTATGAAAATATTTAAATAAAAAAATCACTAAAATTGGTGACATAAAAATTAAAAAATCAGTATTTTATGCAAAATTTGAGTCTCAAAGTAAAAATGACCTTGAACATCAAGCCAATGACCTTGAACATTTTAATTGTTCTTATGTAAAAGATATAAGTCATATCTATACATGCATACATTTTGACAATCTTATGTAACTCTAAAGAGGAATAAAATCAATTTCAAAGATAATATGATACAAGCAAAAAGGTCTAATGTTGCCATGGCAACGGTCTTTGACGACAGAATTTAGGTAAAACTCTTAGATACCCACTCCAATTTTTCGTTCATTTTATTTGTCAATAAACATACATTTCCATTGATGAAAATCACTAGTCTCCTTTTGGTGCCTTTTGTGATATTTAAGATTGAAAATGGTCAAAAACACACTAAATTGGCCCTTATTTTCACCTCTATTTTACGCCTCATTTTGACTTATTTTGGCTTAATACAATAAGCTTCCTGTAATAAATATCACATATCTAAGTGTACTAAGTAAGAATGGAAGTAAGGAAGAATAGATTATATAAAGATGAACAAGCTGTTACAGTGGTGTCCATGGCAACGAAGTCTCTGGAGCTGGCTTATTTCATGGTCCCAAAAGTGCTATAAATAGAATGACCTCGTTACCATGGCAACCAGAGGTCACATTGGCTGAAAAGTGTTATTTTCATGGTCAGTACTTAATATATACCCATTATACCGAAAATCATCAAAATCCATGACATGCCGTGCCGAACGATTTTGGTCCTTACAGAGAATGGCTATTAAGTATCAAGTTCTTCAGTGCAATTACCCCAATAAATATAAATCCCACAGAGGTCTTTTTCTCAATAACCCGCGAGAAATATTGCCATAAGCAACAGTCCAGCGTAAATCGTTCTCTGACTTTAAAGTCACATAACAATTATATTGCCGCCAAAAGTCAGCAATTTGCAATGTAGATGAGTCCAAATAATACATGCTCCACGAGAAAGGCGCCAAAATTTACATTGTCTTTGCATTTACGCTTGCCTTCATAAATATATCAAGACGAGGTATGATCTCGGTAATTTAAGGGTAAAATTCTAGGAATAGTAAGTGCTTATAAAAACACTACTCACGTCAAGGCATTGTTCTAGGTCGAAATGCAGATGCTACATGATTGCAGTGTTCAGGAAAATTATCATTTTGATAGCATTAAGAAAATATTGCCATACATATTGAAAACGAAGTGATTTTCTGCAATCAGTATCGATGTCCATCATAGTCGGTAATAACAAATAACAAAATTGAAATGTTTCTAAGCAAGTGAAACATGAGCTAATACTGGATCGTCAAATATACGACATCGTACCTGCTGACAAATTTTTTCATCATGACGTCATAACCAATTTTCGTCAAAGATTATGATGTCATATAGGTGATGCGATATGGAACCTTTCGCGATTGCTCAGTTGTCAAAGCGACTTCTCTGCAACCGCTGCGCATACATACATGTATATTTCACGAAACCTTACAGGAAGCAAGAATTCAATGTCCTCTGTCACGACATTTTCTTTCAGCAGATCTGACAAGATAGCCGCCAAAGGATCTGATGGGCTGACATATTTTTGACTTTTCACCCGAAGCCTCTATATACATTGTATAATGTCGTGAAACCGTGAAGAAAGTAAGACTTAGTATACTCAAGATCAAAAATTTTGTTTTCTGGACCAATTCCTCAATTGGCCACCAATGAATCTAATTTGCTAAATAAATCCATTTTCGACTTCTCACATGCATGGATGGAATTTTACGAAACTCGGAAGTAAGAACTCTACGTCGTCTTACAACTATTGTGTTTTGGTCGAAATCTACACCAATACAGCCGGAACGCCAGTCGGCACTTGTCTTTGAAGTTTAAAAACGAAGTCACGTGACAAATGTTTTGAATATGACGACATTGTACCACGTCATCAAAAACGCGTCATACTGACTGTGCTGCATGTGTAAACAAGAATGGCACAGGTGATTTTGATGGCAATAGAGATACCGTTTCTAGTCATAACACTTAATCAGGTAAATTTTGTGGCATTTTGAAATAAATCGGAAGTTGTCAGGGGCAGTTTTTCGCCAACGATCTGTTTACCTGCATTTTATTGTTTATTTTCTTTTAAAATCCAGGCTGGGAATGATTGGGAACAATCTGAATGTAAACTTTATATATCACCTAAGTCACCAAAACCAAAAATAGTATGCCGATCATTGCCTTAAGGGGTTTGTGTCACCTTTCAAACTTCGATGTGTTGTTCGGGCGTCCATATTCCATGTCAACGTATGGAAACTCGTTTGTAAACAAAGAGTACTCGGGTACACATGTACCCAAGTCGGTGCTGCGAAGTGGTTAGATTTGCCAAAATGAAACATGACATTGGCACAAAATCATCTACAAGGTATCAAACCATCAAACAAATGTTAAAAATTCCATTGCCACTTCGAATTTGGTGTATTCTGAGTCCGTAATGATGAATTTTAATTAAAATCTTGTCCTCGTTATAGCGTTTTTATTCCTATTTATAGAGTAGTAACTGACTAAAATTCTATATAGGTATCATAATTGGGATTCTGTTGAAAAGATTATCATTGAATTTTGACCAGAAGTACAAAGGGGAGCATTTGTGTCAGCTTTTAAAACCAACGGCGTATGCACAATTTTCGTTGGATCTTTAGCAGGGCTGAAAAATATCAAAAATCCCTTTCAGAGGAATTTCAGTTATATGTAGTGAATTATACCTGAGTATTATTTGTTTTATAATAATATTTAAAATTTGAGATAAACAATTAAGGTTGTTTAACCCCATTTATTCTTATTCCGCTACTTTGTGTGTCAAGAGTTATCCGCCCCTTTTAGAAACAATGCTTTCAACCGTCAAAACAGGGATTGGCGTTCCGGCTGAATAAGAAGACAACTATTGGATATAAATTTCCTCTCCTGCGACCACTATGCGCGCGGTTTTTCAAGATACATTATACAAGCCCAGTTTCACAAAAAGTCTTACGAAAAATGTCAGGAATTTTCGTAACCTTCATCATTACGTAAAAGCTTAATTATTTGTTAAATCTAGATTATATTGTGCTCTCTGATATCATTTCTAGATACTAAATATAAATTCAGAAACAAAATATCGCTATATATTTTTAGTTTATAAGAAGAACTAAGGGATCAAACGTTACGAAAATTCCTAAAAATGTTCGTATGTATTTTTGTAAAAAGAGTATACAGGTCTTCAATAAAATAGCGGCGGAGATCTGATTGTAACAACAGTGGAACACACTCGCATGATTACGACAAACAATGGACACTATAGATACCAAACCAACAAACAACCGGAAACCTTTAGAACACACACACCAAATGCTTATACATGTACATAAATCACAAACAAAACAAGGTATACATGAAGATTTGATGTTATGACATTTTGTTAAAATGAAAGATTGTGAATCTTTCCCACTAAAATCTAGAAATTTCCTTTTGAAACCTACATGTATATTTGATTAATTTACAGGTTAATGTATCCTACATGTACAAGAGACAGTCATGATGGTTTTTGGATGATCACAAGAGACAAACATGATGTTTTTGGATGCTTTAATCCAATAGCGTCATACCGACGGTGTATCGCTGGGCATAGACAACATTAGTGGAACAGCTAAATGGATATGTCTTATCGTTTCCGCTGATTAAGTTAATTATCATCCTCCCTAGTATTACATGGACATGGAGATAATGAGATTCAATTACATTGTCTGAAACGAACAGAATGGACACCAAAAATTCACCTCGAAGAGACAGTCTTCAGAAATATCAGAACGTTCTTCTTATAAATTGTATTTTTTTTACTGCCTCTGGAGAGTAATTTCACGTAGAGAATATGCTTTCGGGATAACTACTAAAATAAAATCACACACAATCATGGGTATTGTAATTCCGAAAAATCCTATAGTTCATTTAAAATCAGTCATTGTAGAGTTTCTTAAAGAAGACCATTAAAGACTAAATGCTAGTCAAAATACTATTCTAATATGACTTGAGATTTGCTCCCTATATGCACCATAGAACTCACCTGGTGTAAAATCTCCAACAAACTTACAGTGCGCTAAGCTCCGTCCATTTACGTGCTATATTAGAATAGAAATAACAACTAGTTAGCCGTGATTCATTGTCCAGTAATTCCACTCGTCACATGAACCAATCAAATAATTTGATTGGTTCATGCGACTCGTGGAATTACTGGACAATAAACCACGGCTAGCTAGTTGTTATTTCTTATAAATTATATCAATTGATCGGACAAGACGGTGGGCTGTGCGCACATAATCCGGATAACCACACCATTTGCTTCTAACGTAACAGACGGTCGTCCTAAGTTGGCACAGGCGAAAAAATGCCCCTTAAGGCAATGAAAAAATGGGAACATTTTTCTTCAAGCGAGGAGATAATCCTCTCTCAATTAAAGAAAAGGATAGGATCTCCAACAGGACTGGGTTGCAATATATACACAGGAAAACACTAAATAACAAAGCACAAAGGCGACAAGCACAACAAAGAAGACAAAGAGACAAGAAATATTAAAAGAAGACATGAAAATTTATAAGAAAAAATAGATCAATTGGCCACCGGACGAGAGGTTACTTTCTAAAATGACCGGCGAAACATAATAATTCATTACTATGGCCTTATTTCGAGTCGAGGTCAGAAGGTAAATTTATTTGAAAATAAGAAAAAAAAAAAAGAAAGAAAGAAAAACACGTTTCTAGTTTATTTATCATTTGCCATTTATACTCGAGGTGGAAAATATATTAAGGAGAAGAGTAGGACGGGCTATGACGTATCGGAACCGCGATAAATGAAGATGAAATTTCATGAGCTTCTAAATGCTTTCAACATCCATTCAGCTAAAACCATACTATGACGCATTCTTTGGTGGAAATTGAACAAGAGACTGCTATTTTTACCCTAAATTATGAAAGGAATAGATCAAACTTAGAAAATAAATTAGTAACCCCCACCCATCCTTTTATTTAAAAAGATACAATTATTTCCTGAAATTGCATCGATGACAGCAATTTATCATTATAGGATCGGCAACTCCTACTTTTAAAACTTTTGTAGGAGTATTAGTTTTACCGATTTAGTTTTGATATAAACCCTGATTTGAATGAAAATACGAAAAGAAGTAAGAAAAAAGAAGAAAAATAAAAACCCCGCCGAGTTACCGTAAAAAGTTCAATGAAAACTCCATTACTTCATAGAAAAATAGAGCTTGGCAACTGGAACTGAAATTATTTCTAAATTCTTTTTTGAATGGAATCGTTGATTTCACAGTAGAATAGTGAAAAATGATATTAAATTAGCCAGTCAGAACGATATAATCACTCATCAGTCATAGATGTTCGGACATTCGGTATGCAAGCTTGGTAACAAGAGAGATGGTTCTCGCTCGCAAATCAATAAAAGAGAATTTGCGAACGCATTCAACAATCATGATTTCTTTTATTGGTGCTCCCGTGATGCATTGGACACATCATGGAAAAAGACATGGGTACTGATGCGAGCGCAACACTTAGTCGCATCACTGCGCAGTATGGCGTTTATTTAATCAACAAAAACAATCTTCAATCATCTCTTTTCACACTTCGTCGATTTCACACACGCGGAGAATAATCATTAAATCATATATGTATCAAGCTTTCTTTTACAATTCGACAATGTTTTGGAAATCATCATCATCATCATCATCATGATCGTCGTCGTCGTCGTCGTCGTCGTAAATATCGTTGTCGTCGCTGTGAATGAGAATTTTTATGATTAAAGTTGTCTTCTTTTTCTTCTACGTTGTCGTCGTTTTCTTTTTCTTCTAAGTGGTCGTCATCGTCTAGTTCGGGGTACATTCTTTACTTTCTTTATTTCGTATGTATAGAGAAAAAAAGCCACATCATTCAACAGCTTCAAGTTTGGTGTAGGTTTTTCATCAAATCTCAATAAAGACCATAAAAAAGACAAATACCTCGTCATTAGAGAAATAAATACCTCAATACGCTCTTTGTATAAGTTTTATTTTTAGCGACAGAGCTTTTTATAGAAGTCACGAATTCATTCGAAGTTATTGCTCTAGTTTTATTTAGTTTTACGTTATATATTTTTATATATGACTTCCGCGATGAGTTCCTGTTTTGAGATAATTACCACATATCTGTAGATTTGAAAATTAGGTATAGTGAGGAGATGTGTTTTTTATGAATCCACAAATTCTAAATACATGTTATAAAGGCTCTTATTCTATATGACACATAGTACTCATAAATAGAATACTTATAGAATACTAGTTCTCTTTCAATAAAAACTCTTTATTCGTTTTGTTCATATTAGTCTTTATTTTTGTACTACCCTTTTCACAGCATAACAAGAAAAAACAATTCCATTCAAATCAATATTTTTTATGTTTTTCGTGTTGCTCGAAATAATTGTCAAGATGAAATCTCATGAAAACTGATTGTCAGTGGTATATTCATGATTATTGTAAAGGCCCCGCCTTTATCTTGTTATGATTGGACGATAATATGATACTCCGGCCAATCAGAGAAGCCGTTACAAAGCGAATTATTAAAACGAAATTTAAGATGGCAGCAGCAAAATGAACATACGGACGATTTCTCAATATAGACACCATCATGTAATTGTCTGGCATTTTATAAACATTCATCCCTCACATTGAGGCTCTAACTGTGTGTGGTTTTTGTTACTTTACCACAGTATAAACAAAATTTTATGTGATTACTTTTCGAACGTGTGCCGTAAAATAAAAGATACACAATCGAAAATAAAGTTGAAAAATAAACAAACTATTTATTGACTTGAAATATATCAATGTTGACTTTTAAATATTAGATTATCAAATATTCAAAATTATAAAATGGAATCTACGTGTAATTCTGAGGAGAATTCCAGAATAGATGTTTTACCCGGCATGGACGTGGGTCCGAGCTCGCCCAATAAGACCCCTCTCTCATCTAAGGCTACAGCTTTTTCTATTGCCGCTATTATGGGAGGGGAGCGGAACCAGGGTGTGGAACAGTACCCTAGTACCTCCCTAGAACGCTCCGAATCTGCATTTCCACTGGTAAGACAAACATGGAAAATATGCATGCATGAAAATATTTTTTCTTTTATCTTTTGAGTTTTAGGAGAGAATTGATGTTGTGAAAACCTTTTTTTTCATTTATTTATTCGTTAACAGTTACTTGTACATTTTTCTACTTACATTTATTCATATATCTATTGATTAACAATTTCATCAATTATGTATTTATCTGTGAATTTCAGACAGAATTAGAGTTCATATATTTCATTTATGGTGACAGTCACTGAAAAATCAAATTAAAAAAAAATCACCAGAATAAAAAAGCGCAAGACACAGACAGGATTTAGCGGTTTTTGAAATATTCAAAATTCTATGTGTGTTTTTGTTTTTTGTTTTTTGTTTTTGTTTTGTTTTGGAATTTCGATTGTATTAGAGTCTTATAAACTCATACAAAATATGAACTTTTCTTGTGCTTCATTTTTGAGAACAATTATTGAATGTCTGTCAGTAATTGCAAGCTAGTAAACAATTTTCAGATTGTATCTTTTTTTAAATTTAGTCTTAACTTAGAATTTCTTGTCTAAATATTCAGAAATTCTTTATTCATATTCATGATATTTTCATTAATTTGTCCATGCATCGTTTCATCTCATTAAAATTATATTTTTCATCAATTTTGCATATTATAATTTATTTAACTGTGGATTTCATTTCAACCAAATATCTACATTATTCTGAATTTTACTGCAATGTCTAAAAATCAATAATTTCTTTGCATCCATTTTCACTAAATTTGGGACATTTTTGTTCTATTAATGTGTAGAGAAACGTTCTTTATGTCCTCTCTATCCTACAGGTCAATTTTCATCAAATTTCTGTTATATGCTTATATAAAATAAGAAAATCATAAATGCGATGCCTCTCTTTCACAAATGCATGTTATGTCAAAGAAAAAAAAAACTTAAAGAAAATCGTGTAACCAAAATGGCACTAATCTGAAAGAATTTAGAGAAAAATGCAATCTCCTCTGAGAATAAAATTCCAAAGGCATGTTGAATCACAGATGGAATTGACAAAACAAAAGATGGATTATTCTGTCCTTAATTCGCAAGATAATCTTTGTGTTAATCAGAATTATTAAGATCGCATTAGATGAATATCACTTCTACCCGTGGAGATTTTAGATTCAAATTAAGGACGAGCTAACTACCCTCATTGAAAATTATCTATGCATGTAAACGTTTTGGCCCGATACGAATTTAATGTAAAGCCGAGCCCGATATTTTAGATTTTAATCGCCGATATAAACGTGTTATCCTCCCAAGATAAGTGACATATACTAGATATCAAATCGTTAATCGAACACCTCTAAATACTGATTGTCAAATATCTGACAATTAAATCTGACAAATCTATTCCATCTAATTTTATTGTGAGCTTTGAAATCTACATAGGTTTTAATTTGTATAACAGTTTAACAATGTTTTCATACTCCTTATGAAAATTTCAACAAAGACTTGGCGTCAAAAATTGCACCCTATTTGCCGCTTCTCACCTGTTACGAACCACCTGGGGACGACATAGTATTCTTCTTGCTTTTAAATACAAACAGCAACTTGATGTCTTTGAAAATTCCACAGAAGAAACGGTTATTGACGGTCAGCAAGATAGACATCCAATATTTTCCAAACGCATTTAGAACATTTCATGTCTTACAAAGACTATGACTGATATATAAATGAAGTAACTAAACAAATAAAGAAACGATATTGTTTTTCCTTTTTTTTCAATTTTCTAAAATCAATTATAAATCCTAGAAGATGTGAAAATCCTAGTATTCGTTTTATGTTTCGCCGTAGTAAACTATTTTTAAATTAGAAAGTCTTTCTGCACTGAGACTCCCATCCTATCACATTGTGAAAATAGAAATAAATCAATCAATAGAATAAAACTATGGAGATAAATT
Source organism: Pinctada imbricata (assembly GCA_033119305.1). Classification (NCBI taxonomy): domain Eukaryota; kingdom Metazoa; phylum Mollusca; class Bivalvia; order Pterioida; family Pteriidae; genus Pinctada; species Pinctada imbricata. The sequence goes on from VSWD01000012.1 coordinate 25,961,437, forward strand.
TAACAAAGAATAACTTATGGATTTGTACAAAATAATAAAAAAAAACATAGGAACAAGCATTCATTACACTATTTCATTACAAAGATGCACACATTTAATATTCTAGCAAAACAAATAATTCTTGATTTCTGACAATCTGAATTTTACTTTCAGAAATCCCTCCTGTACCAAAAATACCAGAAGCACGAGTGTCGCCCTCAATAATTGTTCCAAAGGATTTGAAAGATGCAATTCAAGTTCCGAAAGAGGACATCTCTAAAACGGAACCGGAAACAGATCACGATGAAGTATCTACGACAACTTCACCGGCCTGTAGCAGAGAACTTGCCGGAATCCAATGCCGATTGGAAACCAAAGATTTGTGGGACAAATTTCACGAGCTGGGAACAGAGATGATCATTACAAAGACTGGGAGGTATGAGCAATTTGCACGTGTATTCAGAGAATAGAATAAACTTTACAGTAAATTAAGATTTCATTATCGAACTAAATTTTCACCATATGCGCGTGACGGTGGTTTTTGCGATTGGATCTTGAAAGTGACTACACCAGTGTGTCATGGTTTTGAGAGCATCTTGGGCCTTCTTCCGTATCTCTAATTACTCGAGACAAAATGAAATTAAGAGATGATTATACCATAATGTGCATGAAGCCAAAAGAATTTCCATGCAGTTTTACGGAAATCTTTGTTTCGATAAGATCTCAAATTTTAGATAGTTAAGGTGATTACTGCTAGTGCATTTGGTCGTGAAATCTCACTGAAGGTAAATTAAATATGTGAGAGGGGTAATGTTAAGGGTGCTTACCCCCTATGTAATTATTCAAACCGTCCTTTACAAAACGTACTCTATCGCGCCAAGTTGCTTGTCAACAAAATTTTGTTTTATGGTTTTACGCTTTCTTGTTTTCAGCCCTTTGCGTGCTATCGAATAAGTTACTTTATTTGTAAATTCAGATTCGTGGGTCAACAGCTTAAATGACCGATAAAGCATCAGTATCCCGTATAAACAAGGCACTATCAATTATTCACACAATTATTTTCGCTCGATATATATTCAGCGCAAAACTGACAAAAGCAGTTCAAAGGAAGTTAAAGAGTTGAACACGCACGTATTCTGATAACTAATAAACATGATGTGAAAATCCATAAATTCTTTCGTGTTAAGGTATGTTTTAAGAGAAACAAAATATTGCCACATTATCCATCGATGTTTATATGATCATGTTCTTGCATATGGCTCAGTCCGAAAAAAAGAAAAAGTCGATTCGGACAAAATTGTAATATTTGAATCGCGTTGTTGGACTTGGTCCGAATTGAGGTTGACCTTTTCATAGGATGTTTGTACATAACTTTAAATGAAATCAAAAGTGTAAATTCTCGAGTTTCAAGAACCCTATACTTAACCGTGTCAATGTTTCTTTCTCTCGTTGACAGTTAATTTACAAGATCACACGCGTTCAAACCGAGTGTCCATCATGGCTGCGCGAACCACTTCACCACCCGGCTATTTAACTCTCATCAGAAACATCATCAACTATAAAATCCCACCACGATATAAAACAAACAAAACCATTTACGCCGGTCCTACACGCATTTGGTGACGATTCGACCATACGTCTCCGGACCGCAGCAGGGATTTGGCTTTCTTTCTTTTCTGGACCGAGTCCCGACAAAAGATCTTGAATGGTCGATTTAGTGTCTTTCTAATCGGAGAAAATATCCGGGAGATTCACTTAATGAATGTGTGTATCGTCAATTAAATGTAATGAAATTTGTAATTATACCATTCTGAGGACTAGAGCGACGGTACCGCCGAAAAATTGCCCTGAGCATCGCCGTAACTGTTTGGTTAAATGATAGGTTTAGACCATAAGAACAGCTATTTAAAAGGTGATAAATAGTCTGTGATAGTATTAAAGACTTTGGGATGTTTAATCATTCTTAAATAAACTAATTTCTATCACTTGTGAATTATTCGTTCAGCTCTAGATAAACGAGACTTCATGTACACGCAAACTAGTGGCGCCGTAAATACAAAAAAATCTGTTTTTCCTCCACTCCTTTTCATTTTTATTTAGATTTTTTTCAATTTAAATTGAATTTCTCTGAAAAAAATGAAGATCGGATATTTCCCGAACCCTATTTATAATTCAGTGATTTAATTTTGTTAACGTTTGTTTTCGCGTCAGTTTTATTTGTAAATCTTAAAAAAAAAAATATTTAAATAATTATGCTAGAAACTTTCATTTCAAATTCATTTTCCAAGTTGAGTTTCAATTATCTAACTTGAACGTTTTATTGAAAAAAAAAATTGGCAGCAAAAATAGGAATATTTTCCACTGAAACAAACCAGCGAAAAAATTCTCATTTTCATAGAGAGACAAATTATAAATAAATCTTCGTCCTTATCGTAACATAATTACCACGTGACAAAACGAAAAATTAACGCACGTGCCAAAACATGGAGACAGCGCCTCGTTCAGCCATTAAATTGTTTTTCATGCCACACAAATTCAAGACACCGACTGCAACGAAAATCAATTATTTTTGGAAAATCACTGAAGGAATCTTCTCTAATTAACATGTCCATTTGCAATTTTGAATTTTGTAGTGGACAGCGTAAACTGATCATATCCGGTAACTGTCTTTTGCGATAGTTTCGTATTATGGGTATACATCAATAAACCGATATTTTAATCATACCCTTTGCTATATCCCTCTGTTCTCGATGCACTTAGGTAACCCTCTAACCTGTTTTGACACTTGCTATTTTTTATCTCTGGGGGGAGGGACGCGTTGTGTTATCCCCCTCGTATTAGGGGGATCGTTTTCTGCTATTAGAGGTCCAAACTATAAATCAGTCCGGTTTCGAGTGCTCGATTCCGGAGGCCTGCTGTTCTCTGCAGAGTTTTATATACAAACAATCTTTTTATTACCCCGTTGATTTATGACCGTGTTTAACTGATGGCTAATTTCTACTGGTTAACACCGTGCTGCCAAAAGTTCAAATTAGTTTTTAAAGACTGAAATATAAACTAATAACATTTTGATTTGTTAATCTTGGAGATATAAATTGTTAGAAACAGATGCTATGGGAAAATCTTTTACACCATTGTAAACCAAATTAATGTACAAAATGCTAAAGGACTTGTCTATCCGAAATGTTCTTGCAATTCATAATTAAAGTTTTCTCATATTCATAGACTGGAAGCCCTGACAGGACTGTCTTGGAGACTTGGACCTCTTGCCTCTTTTGAAAATTTTTCTGTGTCCTTGCTTTTACAACTGAGCTCTCGATGCTCATGCAATTACTGTACGAAGCTTGCTATTATTGAATAATTGTTATTCGAAAAATAAAATGTGTATGGCATAGATTACATCTAAACAACAAATTACACAAAATTCGGTCGATTTTTTTTTAATTTGGAAGCAGAGTTGATGCAGAATATGCCGATACAACTGTTTCATTTTTTACGAAAAGAAAGAATGAAAGAAATCTTGCTCAGAAATACAACGTACCACATGCTGCTGGTCTGGAAAATATGATACAATGTTACTTTCCTGCAGAGTGGCATGACAAAATGCAGAAATATGCATGCATTGTAAGAATGGGGGGATGTTGGACTCGGTTCAATATCAGTTAACCAAATAAATACGGATACGAATATCACGGTTTGATTGTAACAGACTGAAGTGTCAGTCCGATAGCTCAAGTAGCCAATTCACATGTGGTTTGTTTTCACTAGTGACATGAGAAAAATGACAGATTCATTTGTTTTTTATTTCGGAAGAGTTAAGAGGGTGATAGCTAAGTTTACACATTTGCAAATCGTTCGGCGTACAGCTTGATTTTGGTATGAAACTCGACTATCGGTTTATCGACATTACGTCTATACACCGTGTCCAAAGTATTTATTTAGTTTCTTCCACGTGGTGTGTTCTGTGACGTTGGTTTATGATCCAGGCAGCATTGGCGGATCTAGATATTTTCCAGGGGAGGGGTCCGGGCCGTCCAGCCTATAATACAAAATAATACATAAAATTGAAAGATGAGAAAAATAAATATTTTTGACAAAATCCAGGTGGTCCTGACCACCTATTCACCCACCCCCTATATCCGCGCTTGAGACAGGAAACATTCTGATATGAAACATTAACATTCATGCTCCATGTATTTCCAAGACACTCTTAAACAAAGTGCTAACTCGTTGGATCCGAATGGTAAAGGATGTTAAAGAAGTCGGAACGGTTTCTTGGAAAAAAAGCAAAAATATTGAGTGCTTGACCAATAAATATTGACAAAGTGCACGTTGAGAAACAAGTTTTATATATATATGAGTTTGTCTGAAACTTAGATACTCGTTAGATACCTTACTACTAAATAATATAGATTTATGCTTCATACAAAATGAAGCAAACTCGACTCTGCAGCCTGAGAATTAACTTTTGTAAATCCTCGTGAAATGCACATACCATGATGTACTGGCATTATAAGAATAAAAAGATTTTTTTTATTGTGGCTCTCTTCAAAATTCATTGGAAGTGCCTCCTGTTTCAGCCAAGTTTAAATGTAAAATCCTAAACATACCTTTTTCAATTAACATATTTCTAATGTATCATCCTTTCTATATGGAGAATGTCATTCTGTCTCTGAACTTTTGACACCAAAATTGTATGAATCTTGTAACATGTCTTGCTTTTTTTTCACAAAATTGCCGACATTGAACAACATTAATTGGAACAAACGAATAAACAAACGACGAAACAAATATATGTATACATGGACATTCCACAAGATTAAGATTAATTTATGTTTCTTTTATAAATCAGGCGGATGTTCCCCACCCTTCGAGTATCTTTCACTGGTATAGACCCGGAAGTACGTTATATGGTCCTGATGGATATAGTCCCGGTTGACAACAAGAGATATCGCTACGCCTATCACCGATCTTCCTGGTTAGTCGCCGGAAAAGCAGACCCACCACTACCTACGCGGCTCTATATGCACCCAGACTCCCCGTATACAGGGGAACAACTACAGAAGCAGACAGTGTCATTTGAAAAATTAAAATTGACCAATAACATGCTGGATAAAAATGGACATGTGAGTTAATGAAGATTATAAGATTAACAAATTGGTGGATATTCAAATGAAATTCAAAACTTTCATTTTTCTGTAAATTCATTCTTTTTGAGAATTCGTTCTTGAATATTTGGTTTTGATATCATTCAACAGATTTTACCTATGCTTAATTCATTCAAATGTTTCGTTCCTAACTATTCTACATTAATAATAAACGTTGTTTTAACATTCAAAATTCTCGAAATGTTCTCCCGAAAAAAATATCTGAAATTAATGTCCCATTGGGCGCCAGCTTTTGCACGCTGTAACGAGGTCATAGAGATACGAACGACAGTCAAACTTCATGTTCTTTTATGCAAGGCGAAGAAATCCGAATGTTATTTACAAATGTATTATAGGTGTCGCCACTTGACTTCTATATTTGTAGTTATGATGATGGTGTACAATTTGTCATACGGTGACTGCTTGTCTTTAAAATTTTAACTTCCTTTTCTATCTTGTCCTCAATTTTGTATATATTCATTTCTTTGAAACAGATAATTTTGAATTCGATGCACAAATACCAACCACGAATTCACATAGTAAAGAAGAAGGAGGGGAGTGGGGGAGGAGGGGCAGGAGGTTCCATTACCAGTCTGGACGCTGAAGAATTCAAGACATTTATATTTCCGGAATCAGTATTCATTGCCGTCACAGCATACCAGAATCAACTTGTAAGTTATTATATACTTTTTTGTATAATTCAAGAAACATTATTTCGAAACATATTTCTCGAGGAATAATTGCATCTATGCATAATTATCAGCTATGTCTTATTGACCATATAACCAAAATTAAACAATCATTTAATGCATAAAAAGAAAACAAATATACAAATATCAAGACTCCCCCCCCAAAAAAATATGTAAATTAAAGAAAAAAATAACAATAAATACTTTGGTCTTCTTATTGAACAATAGATTTCGAAAATGAATATATTTTTTATACAGATTCTAAAAACAAGACTGACTTTTTTTCTTAATCTTAAATCAAATCATGAAGTCTCCCTATTTTTTCAGATAACAAAGCTTAAGATTGACAGTAATCCATTTGCAAAGGGATTCCGCGATTCTACAAGACTTACAGAATTTGAGAGGTAAAAGCATGATTTTTGAATCACAATTTCATTTCATTTATCTATTTCATTATATCCCTTCATCATTTATTTAACAAATTCATTTATCTATTTGATAAATTCATTTATCTACTTTTTTTTCAATTATTATCAACATTTTATATACTTTTTCCTCGAAATCGTTGATTTGATTTTTCTTCTTATTCATTCTTGAATTTATTTAAAATTAACATAATTTATTCTTCATTATTCAACGTTAAATTATTCATTTTTAGATATTTAAAATAATGAAATTCCTAAAAGTCCATTCGAAATACGTGAAGTTTTGCAAAAATAACATTCAGTGCTTCTGTTCTGCATGCTTAGCAATGTGAGAGTACATGTACAATTCTAACATTTAATTCTTGTGACTTACTTAATTGTCAATTGTCTCATGAAATAATACGTCATGTCAAGTTGTTCTGTCTGAGTGTCTGTACGACTGTCTGTCCTGTGTTATTCTTCTGACAGTCTCTGTCGATGTGATAGACTACTACATGTAGTCCGTCAACCCTTTTGTATCCTTCCAGCTGTCCGGTCGTCTATCTGTTTGTATGTCAGTCTGTCCAATCGTTTGTTTGATTGCTCGTCTGTGAGTTTATCAAGTCGTCTGTCTGTTTGTCTGTCCTTAGCTTCAGCCGCCATGTGAGTGCAGCCTATGTTTTTTGTCTTGTAGCTCAGCGCTCGGTTCTGATTGTGCCACGTATCCGTTTCTCTACAGAGAGAGTATGGAGAGCCTGATACAGCAGCATACGTACGCCCGGTCCCCACTCAGGTCCTATACTGACGCCGAACTGGAGGAGTCACTCAAACAACATAGGGAATACCTGGCTAAAGGTACTTTAATACTTCGTGAATTAAAAAAAATCAGATTCAAACAATCTCTTAAATACATATATTATTTTTCAGTTTTGAAAACGAAAAAAAAAAAAAAAAAAAGAAAGAAAAAAAAAAAAAGACCCCCCCCCGAAAATTAGAGAAAATGTTCGCTCGGATCTCAGAAATGCTCCTTCTACATGTACGTACATGTTAGAAGAACACAAGGAAAGTGAATATGTAAGTTTAATGTAAGTCCGTATGTACAAATTTTGAATGGAAAGGCCAAATTTAAAACATAATATAGAGAAAAAAGCAGAAGGCCATCTATGATTTTCATCATTGAAATTTAACAAAATGGAACAAATGTATACATCAAACAAACTAAATGTAGAATATCAAATACAAAGTTATATTATCAATAATTATGCTTTAATGGGAAAAAAACTAATGCAATATTATAAGTCATATTCGTATTTAAAAGCAATGCAATAGCTTCGAAAACAGGTTGACTAAAAAAAATTGCACAGTTAGCTACATGTAAAAGAGAAGGCTCCATCTTGTATGAAATAAAAACTGAATATCTTTAATGTAAATTAGGTAAAAATTATATGAATGAATCATCGGATCAGAAGCAAAAAGATATATCATATTCTATATTGGATTGAAAGAGAAATATTCACAAACATCCTGCCAGCCATATTATCTAGACATCTACCGACGTGACGCTTCATACTCTGCCCTACCGTTGCGGCTGATAATATTTCACTTCAAAAGGATCGAACAAAAAGTTTAAGAAAATTCAGGATCTCGACTTAACCGACTTTTATAAAAATTTATTTTCTACCTCGCTAGTTTGATATACGACACTGGGAACGGAAATGGAGATCTTCAAATTTCGGGCTCAAAAGTAGACAAATGTGTAACCCTTCTGTTTCGATTCATATCAACAAAATCAAGTTGATGACTTAAATTTCAATACGTAATTTAGATATAACACACAATGATAGAATATTTCACGCAAACACTATTTAATGTAACTAATATATGACCGCTTCTCGCCGAAGGTGGTCCGCATCTTTGAATTTGAAGCGTCTGAGTTACATCGATGGATCGGCCGAGAGGTGTCAAACGCTTGCATTAATCGCCTGAATAATCAGAAAGAAACCTCAGTGATATATCCTCACTTCTTGCACGTCAGGAAAATGTGCGTGTCTGGAAAAAATAAATTCAGGAACCAATACCGGATAAAACCATACAACACTCTCTTGCACAGAGACCCACTTTGGTTGTGTGGTCCAAAGGGTCAAGGGGCAACGTTCAAAAGGAAATTGTGTACATCTTGTTTTACGTTCTAGTCTTGCACCGCAGACGTATATCTCACACGGACAGCTAAGGAGTTATCTGAGACTTGTGAATAAAAATCAAAATCGAAAATTTTATCACTTTTTGCACGATTTCATTGCACTTTTACACGTGCATAAATCTAACTCAGTTTTTACTATTTCGTCATATGCACGGAAAAGGTTACCACCGTATGAAATTATCAGAAACATTAGATACCTGGCACCTGTGAATATACGATCTAACTGATACTATAAACTAAAAATTTTATTATTTTATTTCAGAAGATCCCAGCGCCTTGGAAAAACAAGGAATGCTTCCGCATCCCCATTGGCCCGTATGGCGACCTATACCGTCGAGCCTGGTTGGGTCAGCATCCCCTTATCTACCCAACGATAGATCCTTATATTCATTATACGGGGGACTATTTGGTATTAACACAAACTTTATGTTCCCATCCGTTGCATTTCATTCTTTAGTCAGTGCGAACAATTTGAGACTACGTGATTCGATTCCCGCCAGTGCTTCTACGTATACTTCTCCGGAACCCACCGGACTTCATCATCCACCGGCAGCTTACCGCTACCATCCTTATCTCACGCCGGATAAAATCAGCGCCGCACAGAAGTCTGCGGAATCGTCGGTCACGGACACCTGTCGACCGTAACAGTTCCGGAGGATATGAAAGATAAATTAACTTTTAAGGAGAAAATTCCATAAAACTTTTAAGTCTTTCATTTCAATCACTACGTTTTCTGAAACAGACTTGCATGCATGTGACCTTGCATAAAAATGTGTAAAGTCTTTTTTCAGCCTTCTTGTATCACCTTCATACATCTTTAAAAATTTTTTAAAAGAAACTTGATAATATTTATCTTTGTGCATGATTTTCTTCTAAAACTTCAGGAAAAGATATGAAATCTTACTGAATGGGGCTAAGCCTTGTATTTATCATTTTTATGCATGGTTCATGACAATGTACTTTATTCAGCCATCGTGCATCTTTGAAAAAGAAAAGTTTCACTGAAATTATTCAGACAAATCTGCTCCGATCTCATTACTATTGAACTATGAAGACCTTAACTTGGATCAAGAATTCAGACAGTGACCCATCCCGTTAATTGGACACTCTATCATGATGTAATTTTCACTAGTCAGCTAGCTTATCAGGCACAAATAATAGTTTCTACTTGACCAAGTGTGCAATGAATCTGTCCACTCTTAGACAATGAATGATCAACGACCAATTCCTCAATGAGAGACTTTAATTCAACGAGAGGTGAATCACAGAAAATGACTGTTCTTCAAATGTCGTTGTCCGAATATTCAAATCATTACGGAACATGGATCTCGGTTATAGATTTTGTTTTTTCTTGTGTGACTTCCGCTGTCTTGCCAGATCGTAATCATGTATGTGATACCTGTGTTTTGTATGATAAAAAGTGTGTCTAATACTTTATAGAATTTGTTTGACTGAATTGTTATAATAATTATTTATTATTGTCAATAAATAACATAAAACGAGCAATTTTTTATGTTACATGTATGCGATCAGATATATCGTTGATTTCAAGACAGAATATATAGACAATGATCTTCAACTTGAGCCCCCTAACGCCAACATCTGAGCCAACGTGAGACATTTGTATAAGTTTGTAAAATTAATAAAGTTTAAATTAAAAAAAAACTTTAAAAAAAGGGAATCGTACCTCTAGTTGCACATTGGTCTCCCTCCTTTCATGAGTCGTCTTTCATTGTTCAATGGTGTTCTGCTTGGTTTGTTTGTTTGTTGATCCTTTTGGAGTGAAAGAACAGGACTCGGTTGCAGCACCCATGCACAGTAAAACACCATAACACCCAAATGCGAGAACAAAAGAGTAGACAAACACAACCCGAGACACCAAACCAAACACGAGAGAAAGCATCAAAACACTTAAACACAAAACCATCCACTTTAACCAACGAAACAAATGGACAACCGATGCCGACTTAGGACGACCATCTGCCACGTCAGTAGCAAATTGTGTGAGTGTTAATTTTTTTTGTCTCTGGCTTTATATTGTTTTGACTATATTGTGTGGTGTTCGATTGTTGTTGTTACCTTGTCCGTGTGTGTCCCGCTGTGGTCGCAGTGAGGTCTTGTTGGAGATCTTCATTTTTTTTTTATTCTGATACATTTATTACACGTGCAAATGAGCCAGTATGCTGAATTGCACCACTGAGAATGAAATATACTAGCAATTCTCAGATGTGCCGGTAATTTCATATGAATTTAAATGATTTGAAAAATGAGTTTTTTACGTTATGACATGGAAGTCATCCTGGAACTGGGGGAAGCAAAAGTACAGAGTATTAATTGGCTGTAAAACATTACCACAAATAAATGAGTCATAAAGCAGTTTCATTATGTTCCTGAGGTGAAACCATTTATCATAATAAACTGTTTCTAAATGCATCTATTTCACACAAAAGTAAATTATACTGTTGGAAACCATCTATAATCGTCTATATTTTGTTAATTTAAGACTCTTTACGTTAGGTACGCGGCGTTTTGTTTGTAGAATTAAGACTATCATTGGCTAGGAGACTGTACAACAATCAAAGATATCAGCTTGCACAATTGACTCACCCCCCAGAATTCGCTCTTTCACCAAAGGTGTATATATTTTGATAATTATCATGTATGGTTCCGCACGTGTGAAGGTCTTGTCAATAACATGTGTAGGCCAGGAGTATTGTGCACAGAGGATACATGTTAGGGTCTGCCAGGAACACCATCATGTGTGATGTCGGATATGTCTGAAGTGTCAAAACATCAAGCCTGTGGCGACCTCTACCGTGAACTGTGTAACTGTTTTCATTTGGTATACAGGAAAACGCAGGGGTTTATTTTTAACAGACTGTTATTGTTTCTTTTTGATTTTTTTCCCTTCAACTCTTTTTCCAAACCAGACATGGAGGGTACAGAAATAGCAAATGAATTTGGACTGTTGTCATAAATAAATGAAAAGTTGTCGAAAAAAGATATAAAATATCAAAACGATATGAAAATGATCAACCAAAGCAAAAAAAAAAAACCCAAACAAACAAACAAGGAAACGAACAAACAAAACAAAACAAAAACAAAAACATAAAAAATTTACAAACAACCCCCCCCCCCCCCAAAAAAAAAAAACAAGAAACAAAACAAATGTAACACGTCTTCAAATTCAAAGCATCAATTAAGAAAGACTAAATTTGCAGCATGAACCAGACATGCTTGTTTCAGGTCGTTCTAAACAATGAAATATGACCAAAGACTATGAAAAGTATGTCCGAAAATACCTAAAGACGTAGCAGGACGGGTGGGATATGATGCTACATGACCCAATTTTCAGAAATTCATGAAATAATTGTGAACAGAAAATAAAACAATACTTCACAGAGGAAAAGCTAGGACCCGACAATAAGCGTCCAAATTTTCTGCATTGTGCTTCTTGTCCCATACTCCCCTTTTCATACAAAATATGACAATTTTACGATGAGAGAGTTCTCATCCGGCAGCCACGTGGTTAAGTAGCCTGAAGGTAGGATCGATGTGCGAAACACGAGAGCAATCAAAGATTATCAATAAACGCTTGTCCAAATTGCTATGCACAATGTCTTACCGCTGTCAATATTTATCCACAAATTGCCCAAATTATAGCTATTACCCCGGCAAGTGTTCAGGCTCGCATATTGAATAAAGAAATATTGGATATAAATACCAGTTATGGCGAATTGTCTTACGGTGAAATGACTAAATACGTTGAAGAGTTGTTATGCAGCGCCATCTACATAACAAAGAGCTACCATTATACCATTACGTGGTCCATTCAAGACATAGATGGCACTAATGCGCAGACGATGGATTGAATATCAAGCAAGTATTTCACAGTGTGATATCATGTGATATTAACTTTATTATCATTCTGACAGTTCTCTGCGATAAAACTTGCCCAAATCGTTTCGTAAATGCTGATTCTCTTACAATTTTACGATCATTTTCACGATATCCGTGGCCCTCCCGGACTCGAGATGGAATCGTTTGTCCGGACGGTAATTTTATACTTTCTGTGGGACAAGTGGCCTTCCTCGTGAACGCTCTAATTCAATTCTCTCCAGCGTCTACATTTACATCTTGTCAAAATTCCTTTCAAGCAGAATGAAAACGGACAAGAAACAGATAAATATAATCTTGATGTATAAAATATGGTAATGCGTGAATAATCATATTTCGCGACTCTTCTCTTCTGAGATCTCATTCACTAAATGTCGTCAATAAAATTCCGTGAAATGGACAGAATGCCTCTCCAGAGAAAACATCTTGGTCCATTTGAAGATGCACTCAGCATCGTAAGAAGAGTTTGGTAAACCATATAAATACGTACGTGTATTTTTCACACTTCGAAATTCTATATTTTTCTAGAAAGTATGTTTTAAGAATACCAAGAAACAAAGGAGGAGACTGAATTCCATATCTATGTTATATTCAGGATTTATCTCTTGAATATTTAATTAAAGTATTCAATGCGATATTTAAGGATAAGGCAAGGATATTTTTTAGCCCCCCCCCCCCCACCTAAAAAAAAAAAAAACAAACAAAAAACAAGGAGAGGAAACTAATTCTTATGCTAATGATTATGAATATAAGTGCCCTCTTTCTAGAAAAATTCAAGTATCCAAATTCTACATGCTGCAAGATAACAGCCTTCTTGACAAAAAATAAATAAATAACCCCCCCCCCTAATAAAAAAAAAAAAAAGAAAAGAAAAAAAAGCCAGAACAAACAAAATTAAAAAACCCTCACAGAACAAAACGAAACAACAACAACGACAACAACACCAACACTGCCGAATACATTGCACAATACATACAACGTGATATAAATTGTAAAACTAAAAAATATACATGTTAAAAATATATATGATTTTTTTAGAAAAAAAAAGAAGTTTAATTTGAAAAAAAATTATGAAAAAGAGAAACGTTTGAAAAACAAGATCTAAGTAAAGCTAGAATTAAGGTGACGATAAGCAAAATTTGTAAAATGTGTGTCGGAGAAGCATTGTTGGATACTGCTTTGAACTTAAGATAAATCAAAACTTAATTAGAATAAATGACTTAAATGTCAGATTTGGCAAGTTTGCGTCTACATTTGTAAAACGCTGCACTTTTCCGATTGAATCTGTGGGTGGCATTGCCGCGCAAAATCACGTGACCCATGAAACGAACAATGAAGTTTGACGCATGCTCAAACGTTTCACGATACACTGCACTTCTAATATCATATGAAACATTGTTTTGTATGCTTCTTATACAAAGAACCTCTTAATAGGATTTCTTATCATAATTCAAAGGAAATGCAACATTTAAGATAAGAAAGAAAATGATTTGATTATGATATTGTTATTTTTCAAAGAACATATGAAGTCGATACTCTTAAATTTGCATCACAGCACTGGTTTTTATGCAGCAGGTCATAGCTGGTCATTTCTTAGTGGTTTATTATGTAAAATGATCCGTGCATGGACCAACTTGGTGCATTATGCGCGGATGTAGAAAAAAGTTTCCAAGGGGGTCAAGTTCAGTCAGGGGATCAAACCTAGACTTCGAGAAAATTAGAAGTTAAAGTGAAAAATGAGAGTTTTTGACACATTCCGGACAGCTCTTTTTAATACTAATTTTTAGCTTTCATGGAAAATAAAATATGTTTCAAATGAATTTGAATTGGCTTAAAAAGAAGTTTGCAATCAATGAAAAAAAGTAGTCGTACATAACTTTATCTAGTTGCATGTACACACTGAACAGCTCTTGCATTTAAGTATTTCCAATACCCATATATATTCAAAATTTAGGTTGCAAAATATCCCCTGATGACTCACAATTATATCTACGGGATAAAGGAGATTGCGTTTTCGATGGAATTGTCAATATTGAAATATATGTTCTATAGTACCAATTTTGTTGTACTAGACACGTGTTTAGGATATTGAATCCTCGTCAGTAGTACTTCTTGCAAAACAGTTTAAATAAAGCCAAAGTGAATTTTCCTGGCGCCATCTACAATACAGAGCTTTAATTTCCTCTTGCCCAAATGAGCGACTCCAAAATCAAATTTTGTGTAGGGTTTAATAAGAAGCGTATTATAAGTTCCCTCTAACTTTGTTCAACCTAATTTTGATAAGACAACAAAAGATCACTCCATGTGCTAAAGGAATGAGAGGTTTTCATGATGTTTTCAGAGGCGATGGTTCCAAAAACTAATGTAGGGATGGTGCAACAACGTTTACTCCATTGCTCGATAATTTATAATGAAATGACATGTTTCTAATAATTTACTGTTCATTAATGATGATGAATTAATATGTAGCAAACGAAAAGCCTCTTTAAAGCAATCTCAGCCATGGGTAATTATAAGGATGATAAAATAAATACGAAATGTCATAGTACTATTGTCAGAAAGCTGTCTCCTGGACAAGCATCTCTAAATACAGTACATTAGACTTGTTTATTTCAGAAAATGAATTATAATCAGAGAATCTTATAGCCCCCCCCCCCAAAAAAAAATTTAGAAAACCAAAATATTATAGTGGTACCCCTAATTAAATGTCCAGAAAGTACCTTCTTTGTTTCAAGAGTAATCGACATAAAAAGTGTAGGGTCTATTCAGAAGCATAAAATATGTGACAAAAAACTCATTGAACTGATGTTCAGATACAGCGTTGAATCCATCTGTGGCTAAGAAATCCTCATTCTGGCATCAGCATTGAAAAGTTAGTGTTTGAAAATAAATGTAATTGTAATAATATGGAAGTGTTCCAACTCTTTAACTTCTTGAAGAAAATTTCAAACAAATTTTAATATACCAGACACTTGTTTCGGATAGTAAATCCTCAGCAGTGGTACCTATTCTTATTAAATGTCGAAGTGATTTTCTGAATAGCCAGATGTATTTCAGAAGCACCCTCTGGGTTTATTTTGTGCATTTAAGTTACAGAGAGTACGTGGCTCCAAATTTTGTATTTGGTCGATTCAGTAGCATATAGTTAAATGTTAAACGTCTTCAAATTCATCAGCATCATTTAAAAGCAGATTAATTAATAGCATGGACCAGACATGCACGTTTCGGGTATTTAACCCTCGTCAGTGATCCTCAATCAAAACAATGAAATATGGTCAAAATGTTTGATAATTGTGTCAGAAATATACCGAAAGACGTAGCAAGATGGCTGGGATATGATGCTACAGGACCCAGATTTCAGAAATTTGTGAACATTTTGTAAACAGAAATGTTCGATTGCATTCGAAGAAACGACCAACCGAAATTAATCGAACTTGGCTACATGTGCCCTCGGGGACTCTGGTCCACCAGCAGTGACACTCACCAAGTGGTACAAATGTTAAACGTCTTCAAATTCATTAGTATCATTTAAAAGCAGATTAATTAAAAGCGTGGACTAGACATTCACGTTTCGGGTATTTAACCCTCTTGAGTGATCCTCAATCCAAACAATGAAATATGGCCAAAATGTTTGATAATTATGTCCGAAATTTACCGAAAGACGTAGCTAGATGGCTGGGATATGATGCTACATGGCCCAGGTTTCAGAAATTTGTGAAAATTTTGTAAACAGAAATTTTCGAATGCGTTTGAAGAAACGACCAACCGAAATTGATCGAACTTGGCTACATGTGTCTTTGGGAATCCTGGTCCAGTAGCAGTGACCAACACATGGGCCAAGTGACATATCCAGAAAAGAAAGGAATCGGTGAGTGTCAAAATCTTGTAACTGAAGAAAACAATTTCGAGTGTTTTCTGTACCTTGAAGAACAGAGAAGACTGAATAATGAAACAAAATATATTGTTTGGACAGGGCTAGATATGGAGTTATACCTTCCATCTGTAAATGTACCAAATACTGCAAACATGACATTGTTCATTTAGCCTGTTGTTTGGAAATATATATAATAAAGCAGTTTTGTTCCGATCAAATTTGATATTTTTAACATGGTTACCTCTGATTCATTAGCTGCATTGACAGATGAAGTCATTTATAGCCATGCATTTGTTCAAAATGTTGCTTCCTCGATGAAAAAGATATCTCATGTTATTTCATGAAAAGAGATGAGCATTTCAACAAAAAAAAAATATCTCAGTTGTGATGGTCGCTATCGAGACCGAAACAGACCATGTCCGAAGTTCTCATGGATTTATTGTTTATAATAAAACGTAAAAATGCAAACTGTACAAATGTACATATTTGCTTCACGTTTAGAAAAAATGATTTAGTTTCTTGAGCTCTATCACGAATGTTTCAAATTTCTGTAATTGGAGAGTGAAAGGAGTTTCAACTATAATTTTCTTTTCTGGAATTTATATGAAAAACCATTTTCTTGCGACACACCCTTATTTTTTGATATTTTCTGTATAAATTCTTCTCCATCGAGGGTATTCAAGATTCTCAATCAAGAAGTTGTTAAAAAAGTAGTCATGCCCTTTTTTAAATTGCAGTTGCCCAAGATTTAGAAATCTGATTCCATGATTAATCAAATGAATTTTATTTAAACAATTACATCCTATCCTTATGTGTGAAATGTAACTCAATAGTTCATGATTTAGCAACATATAATTTCAATTAAATAAGATTTTCAAATATAAGGCAGGTAGTGCCAGGTACCTTATCACTAGCTGCAGAGACCAACTATTGAAGAATAATAATAAGAATCTAATTTGAACAATCTCATCATATCGCTGTTTTAGACAATGTTAAACGTCTTCAAATTCAATAGCATCATTTAAGAACAGATAAATTTGCAGCATGGACCAGACATGCACGTTTTGAGAACTTAACCCTCGTCAGTGTGAAAGCACGTTGACTGTTGAAGTCTTTTAGAGTCAGTGTTTCGTCCCTTTATCAGTTTTACATCAAATGTTACTTTGCTATTTTGGAAACTTGTCATTTCATCCTAATCCATCGTCGAAATTCAAGGAGGTTTACATTCTAGCACCATCCCTCCGATGCTTTTTCATTTAACTATGCTTCCGAATAGACCCTACACAAAATTTGGAGCCGTGCACTTTTTGGAAAGGAAATGCACAAATAAGAAAAAATAAAATTAGAGGACGCTACTTAAATATACATTTGGCTGTGTCTCATAATCACTTTGGCTTAAAGAACCATTGTTGAGAAATTATTATCCGAAACTCTGATGCATTAAAACTGGTTAGAAATTTTATTCAAGAAGGTTAAGAGTTGGAGAGATGTTCAAAATACTGTTTCCTCATCGGAACTAGAGTTACATCATTCTATAAAAAAGATTAAAGAGCGCAAAATGCGAATGTTAAAATTAATATCTCATGATTGGTGTTTGAGAACAAAGTAGAGTAAATCCAAAATGAATAGACAATTGTTCAAAGTTTTTCTTTCTTATAAAAAAAAAACATAAGAAGTGCAAAATATACATATATTTGCTTCACATTTAGATGCATATTTTTTCTTGAGCCCTTTCACGAAATTTTGAGTTTCTGTAATTAGAGAGTAAAAAGGTTTAGCGTAATTTTTATTTTTGTGATGCATAATAATGAACATTAATCTGATTACACACCCTCTTTTCTTTATATTTGGTCTGTATAACTTCCTCCCCATCAAAAATATTCTGGACTCTCAATCAAGAAGTTGTTGAAAATTAGTCATGCCTTTTTTAAATTGCAGCGGTCCAAGATTTAAAAATCTGATTTCAAGATAAATTAAAGGAATTTAATTCAAACAATTACATCCTATCGCTTATGTGTGAAATGAAACTCAATAGTTCATGATTTAGCAACATAAAATTTCAATTAAATTAAATTTTAAATAGCAAAATAAAGATTTTAAAAATATAAGGCAGGTACCTTTATCACATTTCAAGATCTTTTGATAGATACTGAGAGTTGAATTTTTGTCAAAGATATCATCAGGAATTACTATAGATACCAGGGTCTCATTTCCAAAACACCCGTATGTGACAGCACTGACTCAGGTTCAGGTGGACAGCTGTGAGCCACGGGGATCGCAAAGGGGAGTAACTCAATCTGTCGTTAGCGTGGTAACAGCAAGAAACAGCTTTTTTGTGTCTTATTTAGAAATAACATAATAATGTAACGCATGCTATACATTTTAGTATTTTTTGCATATCACGTTTTGTAGTTTGGTATTAGGCGAAACAAAATCAAAGTATTTCTGTTTAATTAATAATGGAAATAATACTTTGAATACTTTTGATATTAGAGAATTATTTAAGTTTTATAAGTTTTCCATTGTCTAGATATATGTAAACAATAGCTTTTAGACTGGAAGAAAGGTGAAAATTGCATGTAAGTAGTAGACTACAATGAAATGAGAAACGAAAGTTCAAAAGTACCAGTCTCACAACACGGCGTCAATAAAAATGTGCAGTAATACTATAATTTAATATAACAAGAGTATTATAGAGACATGCTTTTAATTGTTTGGCTGTGGATTATATATATATATGGTTGGCATCCAGCTCAAGATGCTTATTTCTGAAAAAGCAAAAGAAATCTTTTAAGTATATAAGGGGGAGGCATTCTTTTAAGTATATAAGGGGGGCATTCGTTTGTTTGTTGTTAATGAAGAATACTGCAGGGTTCCCCATAAAAAATACGAGAGCCTGTAAAGTAAATTAAAAAAAAAATTAAATTTGCTGGGTTTTTTTTTTCAAAGTCGAGAGTTTGAGTCGTTGGTTTTCAACCATTCTACATGTTTTGTCCTTCCTATTTAAATGGTGTTTTGTGGTTTTGATGTGATAGTGTTCGTGGTATCCGCCTGTGTGTTGAAGTCATAGAATGCGGCTAGCCAACAGGGAAGCTTACTCCTCCCGGGCACCTGATCCCACCTCTGGCTTGCTAGGGATCCGTCGATGCTCAATTTGGTGCTCTATTGTGAGTGCTGTTGAGATTATCGTCAGGATCTTCTTTAACTCATTTATAACGTGATGACCCCCTTTTCTCGTCTCATGCGTACGTGGTACGATGTGATCACTGCACTGGATCAGCGAATAAAAGTCAAGCACAAAAGCCGAAACCAGGGTCCAAAAAGCACAATCGAAAGGTCTGCGAATCTTGGGAAAAAAATTAAGAAGTCTCTCAAGCGAAAAGGGAATATGACAAACAGACGGAGACAAACGCTCCATAGAAACATGAAGGACAACTTTTTGTATGGAATTGTGCCATGGGGACCATAGTCGGTGAGCATTTATTTGTTCGGCTTCGAAATTTTCTGTTATCAAAATGTCTTGAAATTTCTAAAAAGCAGGTCCTGTAGCATCATATCCAACGCATCATGCTACGTCTTTCGGTACATTTTTGGACATAATAGTTTGTCACTCTTTGGCCATATATTACACCCAAAACATGCATGTTTGGTCCATGCCACATATTTATCTGTTCTTAAATGATGCTATTAAGTTTGAAGACGTTTAACATTAGAGTCTATTCATTGGAACCAATATTTGTTTCGTTGGTACCGTCTAAGATAAATCTTTTTTTTATGAGCGTCCAGCCCGTGCAGTCCTCCTCCTCTTTCAAGTTTCACTGATGTTGTGGTGCCTTTTGTGATAGTCGTTTTAGTACAGTTAGCTTACTAATTTTTGTTTGAGTATTGATATAGTTGCTTATCTGAAAATCGGCTGCTTGGTTGCGTATTGATCTGAAGGTTGATAACTTGGTTCTTGTTTGTCAGTTCTTGCAATGAATTCCGTTTTCTGTTAAATCCAGCCCTTAAATTTAAATGACAAATATGAAAAAAAAAACCATATCCCTTATAAAAAAATACAAAATCGTTAATCGAAAAATCATCTAATCAAAGGCATACAAAATCAGGATAAAACCAGAACTGAGGCAAAGGAACAGAAACAAAAAAAAATCTACCACATGAAGAGAAGTGAATTAAGGCAAAGAAACAGAAGCAAAAAATCTACCATATGAAGAGAAGTAAACTTTCTGCGAAGGAGTGAGATCAGGTGCCAAGGAAGAGTGAGCATCTCCTGCTTGCATGCAACACCCGCCACTTCCATTCGGTAGAAAGGTCACAATCGGAAAATCCCACAATTCGACAGAAAGGTCACAATCGGTAACTCCCACAAAGGAAGACAAACGCATAAATTGGCATGTCATGGCATAAAAGATCTACTTCAGAATATCATTTATGACTGTAGACAAGGGGACGTCATAAAGGTACATGTTGGTTTGTTGGTTGTCGTGTTTCAACAGTTTTTTGCTTTGTTTGTTGCTGATTTAGTGTGGTTGGTCTCGTTTACTTCGTCTGTTTTTGAAGTATTAGTTTTGTGTACTGTTCCTTCTTTTTATCATCTTATCCCTCTTTGTTTTGCTGTTGTCACTGTTTGTCACTACAGCGACGTCTTGATGGACATCTTTGGATTCTCCATATCAATGTAGCAATGACGAGATTCTGAGAATGGGAGGGATATGGATTTCCTAGTTTTAGTGTTTGTACTTCATGTAATTTGACATATTTTGAATTTATGTAACTAAAATTTGGTGAACGATATAAGTATCAGGAGTATATCCATTTTGCATAGTGCATGTACTGTCCTTAACTGAAATTTTGGCATACAGTTTTGTGATCTGTTTACAATAATCGCTGTTCAGCTTTTTATCATTTGGATGTCCTCTTTGTCCGTCTCGAGTATCACTAATGAGAAACTCTTTAATGAAATGGGCATTTTGGTGCAAAAATATGCTATTGAATTTGAAGACGTTTAACATTTGTACCACTTGGTGAATGTCACTGCTGGTGGACTAGGAGTCCTCGAGGGCACAACGCATTCGTAAATGTCTGTTATCAAAATTTCTTGAAATTTCTAAAACGTGTAGCATCATATCCCACCCATCCTACCACGTCTTTCGGTACATTTTTGGACTTTCACACTATTTGGCCATAATACATTGTTAGAATTGAGTATCACAGACGAGGGTTAAGTACCCGAATCGTGCATGTATGGTCCATGCTGCAAATTTATCATTCTTAAATGATGCTATTGAATTTGAAGACGTTTAACATTCATAGAATTGTATTTCTAAATCTCATAGATAATATGAAATTGCAAAAGGGCTAATTTGTCCAAGTATACCCTACCCTCCATCTGTTGTTGATTTAATCTTGTCGTGATGTTGAACAAAACAAATCCGCTATATTTTATCGAATTAAACTAAATGACATCTATACAAATCCGTAACATGGATATCTACCCACCGACAACAAAGAAGGGCCGAGTTCTCTGGAGCAAATGCTAACCCGAATAAATTCTTTGATATTGATATGTACCATATAAGACATCAGAAACCTTATGGTTTGCCAGATATCTTTTGTAGTATGTGTGACTGGTTTTGTTAGCTATTGAAATATGCTGTAGAAAATTGAGCTTATCTCGATTATTAGTGTCATGGTGCAAAAGTATATATTTCTGTTTCTGTGGTAATGGAGAGGTTTTTGTTAATGCACGAGTAACTCGTGATCTTTTATATCTTGAAAAAACAAAAGAAGGCAGAGAAATTGTAGACCCCGAGTTGGTATATAATGCATTAAAGGCATGCAAGCAATTTACCCCGGGTCATCAGCGCTGTCTAATAAGAAACAATAGAAAAAAAGAATTTTAAACCGCTTAAAATTAATAATATTTACAAGTTATTGTCTTTTGTTAGATAGGATTTTTATCAGAATGCCTCCTATAAATTTAGTTTTTGAAAGGATCTAGAACTTCAATATTCTAAAAATCACGCTGACGCACATACAAGTTGTAATTAAAACATATCACAATTCTTTTGCCTGGAAGATTATTTCATATTTAGATTTCTACAATTTTTTCGAGATATCAATGGCAATCTGACTCTACCCCTGTTTTGAAAAACAACATTAACAATATTTGTAATGACTGCGATCAAAATGTATTCATTCTTCAATCGAGGTTAACCCGTGACAGAAATTATTATGCTTGACCCCATCATCCCAATCATACTCTATTTGCAAGACAATTAAACACAAAATATAAAGATTTGGATAAAATTCTTTTAATCACTTTAATGCAAGGTATTCTTCCTTTTCATTTGACAAATACCTTGCTATTTTCCCTTGGAGTGTTTTTGTCTTAAAAGTGTCAAAAATTTTGTAGAAAACAATTTCTTACTATTTTGGCAGATGGACTTATGCACATATTGCCCATTTGTCACGTTGGTATATGCGTAATCTTTTTGTTTTTGGTGTATTGTGTTACTTGTCCCAATTGTGCCTCTTTCTGTGCTTGTCAACTTTATGGACTCGCATTGGGGTATTTCGGAGTTTTGCTGTGGGTGCTGCCACAGAGTCCTGTTAGAGATCTCGTCCTTTTTATTCTACACAACCCTGGCAGAAATCAGATGTTAAAACGTCGTCAAATTTAATAGCATCATTTAAGAACAGATCAATTTGCAGCATGGAACAGACATGCACATTTCGGGTACTTAACCCTCGGTATTGATCCTCAGTCTAAACAATGTAATATGGCCAAAGAGTGTGAAAATATTTATGTCCGAAAATAGTAGTAGGATTGGTGGGATATGATGCTAAAGGACCCACGTTTTAGAAATTTCAAGATTTTTTGATTACAGAAATTATTGAAAAATTGTTTGTTTTGGATTGCTTCATACATGTACACCTACCGAATTAAGAAATAAAAAATTAAGAATTGAAAAAATGTAATTCAAAATAATAAAATATAAAATACGTACATGTATGACGAAGCAGATTTCAATTGATGATTTCGGCTGATATAGACCTTATTGGAAATAATATTGTAAGTAATTCTTAAGAAACTTCATTAAATACTCTACTTTTCTAGAACAGCACATCGTAAGCCTTCAACACGGATAGTGATTGAGATGGTTTTCCTTTAGTAAAGTTCCTGG
The DNA here is from genome assembly GCA_033119305.1 of Pinctada imbricata. Lineage (NCBI taxonomy): Eukaryota > Metazoa > Mollusca > Bivalvia > Pterioida > Pteriidae > Pinctada > Pinctada imbricata. Next base: position 25,984,814 of record VSWD01000012.1, read on the forward strand.
AGATAGGAAAGATCTCTAACAAGACGACGTGCTACAATGATCACAGCAGAACACACACGTATTAGAAAAAAAGGAAACAACAAAGAAACATCACACAAAAACAACTAAGTCAAGAACAGCCGAAGACACTGAGAGCAATCACCCCGAAATGACAAACAAAGAAGACAAACTGTGTTTGTCATAGTCTCATTCCGTATAATGTATTTTCCTTCATTTTTCAATAGTTTCTTGCCTTTTGAATGAAATCCTAAATTCAGAATACATTATAATCAAAGAATACCGACCGTGGAGTGTAAAGTTTGCTGATACTTTGTAAGTTGTAAACCTTTTTTTGGATAAGAGGTTTTTTTATTCAACCAGTTTATTACGTTCGACACATTCGATTAAAACTCGGAGAAACTTTTTAGGTCAATGCCACATCAAATGCAAGTTAACCAATTTATTCTTAACATTTTGATTTTTTCTTTATTAAATTTTCTATCAAAAGAATACATTTTTTATAAGTTAACGCAAATCTAGAGTTATATAAGATATAAGCATGAGTGAAATCGTTAAAGATTATTTGATTAAGTCGTCCAAAACATAACACCAGAAAGACTAATGAAATTGAAGATATTGAAAATATCAAAATGAAGGTTTAGAAAAATAAAACAACTTCGAAATGCATATAGAGATGGCATCTAGCTTTTGTTTTAATTTATAAGGGTTGTACTGGTTTTCATATTTCTGTGTTCCATCAATTTCTTCTCGTATTCATCTGAATAGCTGATGAAAATTAATGAGAGTAACTGATATCTTTTCATTTTTAAATTTCGACATGAAAGATATTCTTAAAGAGTCTGACATCATCATTTCACAAGAACCATGCAATGGACCCTGTCGTAAAACACCCCAAGAAATAACCTTGTTAATGACAATGACAAATGCTTCTAGAATTCGTAGAATTTTTGAAACTGAATGATTATGGCAAGGTATCAAACTTTTGAACCCTCTCCTCTTTGTCTCAATCGAAAACATGCCTTAAAATAGGAATCTGAGGGTATGCACTTTGAAAGGTCATAAAATTAATAGGCATTTAGTGAAGATTATAGAAAAATCAAGATAGAGGCGCCAAAATCACAAGTTCTATAACTATCTCTGGCAAGTAGGCCATACCACACAAACGTGCCAGACTTTTACACGTAGAGTGTGATTCACGTTGTAAATCAATCGGAACCAAAACGCTTTCACAATAATTTGAGTACCGTAGATATTTAGGCACGATAAAATGAAAAACGTATTTGGGTGGACGTTTCAATGATGCGGTCTGTTTGGAGGTCGTGGATTTGTAGACGATGGCAGGGAAACTGCAATTGAGTTAATATAAAACATAATTTACTGACGGCAGAACTAATTCCGGTCTATGTTGTAGGTTTACAGTTCACTTTGAAAGGTATCCTTTTCTTGTTATCGCACTGATGTACCACATGATAACATTCTTAGCTTATTTCTTTTCCTTGCAATGAAGCCCGACCGTTATTTTAAACCAATCTAGAATCTTGACTGCGAATTTGTTAAGGTAATCTGTTTATACTCTTATATCTAAGTATCAAAGCATTTTATAGTCGTGAATACAGCGACAAAATGCACTCAGACTCTGGTTTCTAAAACACTAAAATTCATTCATTTGATAAATTGTTCTAGAACTGATAGATATCTCCCTGAAGGCATGACTCTGTCCTTCGCTGGTTCTTTGACATAAGTTTTACGCCATATTCAGAATTTCGCTCTCCATATTTTCAATATTTGGATTTATTATCTCTATTTCGACTTCGAACATAAGTTATGAGACAGAACATGTTGAAATGCACTTATGGTGCACTGAAATTTTGAGAATAGAACATTAATTTAAATGTTGATAAATTCGGTCTTTCAAAAGCTATCAATCATCCAAAATGTTCTCCGTTTTTCTAACTCGCACTTTCCATCACGTAATTGTCAACTGTGCGGATTCGAGGTAAAATACATAAATTGTAACATTTCTGTTGACTACTTGTTTCCTGTGGTGAACCACACTCCAAACCAGGGTGAGCTTTAATTTTCAGCACTTTAAAACCTATGGTGGAAAATCAACTAAGAAAAGAGAGAGTATTAAAAAATACCAATACAATTTTCGTTTTGTATTGGTTTTGCATTGATCTTATACCTAATGTTTTGCTTATATAAGGTGCACTTGCTTTTCTTTTTACACTGTGATTTGAACTTCTTATTGACTATTACAGTCAATAACCAAGTGTTGAGGTAAACTTTAATCTTAGATTTGTATAACATTTAATATTCTCTTGAAGATGGTTCCTTATGCGAAAAAATACTATTATAGAACATAAATGCTGCACTCTGCAGTATTGCAGCAGTAAAGCAGTAATTTTTCAGCAGGAAAGAAATAAACTTAAGGTAACACTCCAACGATACTATGTCGTGGTGAGGACTAGGGCTAGGCCAAAAAATATCAGTAGACAATGAGAAGCATGAAAATAAGAAACTAAAACATGAAGGACAGATATAAAAGGAGGGAGACAAATAAACACAGGTATCTAACTGCTGCTGACAACCTGATATATATATTCCTTCATTTCAGAAATTAAGAAATAACTTATTTTATAATAACAAGACATCAAACCAAACAAAGTTAAAGTGAAAACAGGAATTAAAAAATATACTAGTATGCACACGTATTCCCAAGATTGAAACCAATAACGAACATCTCAACAAACATCTGAAAACAACAATACTAGTATATTTGAATACTACGGAAAAACTAGCTGGCAGCCATACCATTTTACAAGTGGAGTTAGATTTTGAAAATAATTATGTTTTATTAGAAAGATTTATTAAGCCATATAACATTATAGTTTAAGAATATTTATTTCATAGTTAGAATGCGTAATAACTATTCTAAAGATGAATTTTAAAAATGCGGAGAACCAGGTTAAGACAGAGGTATGTCAGAGGGAGGTACTCCATTTTCTAAAATAAACCAAACTTTTTTACAGAGAATTTTGAGCAGAAACAATGTGAAGCAGTGTTCAACAATATCCTCGGAGGCTAACAGTCCACCATCAGTGTTACAAATTTAAAAATGGCCTTGAATTTTGAAACATAATTAATGGTATATTCTACAGAAATAATTTAAGTGTACGATATGCGCATTTCCAGAAGCGATGTCTCCTCGAGTTCAGAGTTGAGGAGATGACAAAAGGTTTCTCTTCCGATAGTTTTTACATAAAGAATTATTTTTTCAGCACTAGAATGTCCAGTCTGATGTGCTATAATCTACTGAATCTTCGTTTTGATATTCAGATCATGTATATTTGGGATATTTGTGAAGTATGTTCTAAATATTATACATGTATACAAATCTTAGTCATATTGTCATACGAAGGTATGATGGTGATTATGATACGATATAAATGTCAAAACACGTCTGCATAGGAGATATGCAAAATCTGTTATTTACCGGTAGTTTACTGCAATAAATTCATTATGAGCTAACAGACAATGTGTTATATTGGTACTTCTGTTTGGGCGTTCCTTCTCATATCGTACAAAAAACGTGGACACCACGTAAATTATTGTTACTTCATCAAACAATAAAACTCTAAGAATGGCACACAGTCGATTACACGTATGTGCAGATTTTGCGCTAATCGTTTCAATTTGTCACTTTTTGGTTATGGCATTGGGATTTTTTTATGTCTTCTATATTTTCGTACCTATTTTGACATCTGAAGCGAATAAAAAAAGTTTAGGAGTATCCATGGTGTAGAATCGGGATAAGTTCGTGGTAAAATTAGCGATATAATTAAACATTAAAACCCCTACTGTCATGTTGCAAGCGCTATCTGTTACAAGCTGTTGTTTAGGTAGGGTTCATATAGGGGGATTAAATATGTAATCAATTCAAAATCAAATATCAACAGAAACATAAGACTGTCGTTCAGGCATCGGATACGGCAACAGTACCAAAACCTTTGTCGCAATGGTTGATCTATATTATTAAATTTTGAATACGCGTATCACATTTGGTGATTTGAGAGCAGCGATTTTACGAACCACAGCTCACTTGTTTGTCAGTATCCAGGGCTCAGATAATTTCAGAATTTGATATTATTGAATATTCCGTGAAGAATAGCAACTGTTTGAACTTCTTTAAGTAATTTTGTGTGACTTGCCAAAATATTTTGCGAAATTGCGACTGATGGCTTAATCTATTTTGCATTAAGAATTTGATAGCTGTGGGACGGCATATTTGATCTATTGATAACGTTATGTATGCTTCCCGATGCTTTTTTATGATCTGAATAAAAGAAATGATATAAGATTAATAGATGGAATAACTATGGACAACGCAAATAAAGTAGCTAAACAAATATTTTGAAATCAGAACAAACTTTTTCTACATGCAATTGAACCACTCTTTTTTTCCATTTTTTTTTAAATCTGTTAACACATTTAACAAAATATGATATCATGTACTTTGAACATATTTTAAAGAAAGTTATATTTTCAGTTATTTGAGTATAATAAGTATGATTGAATAATATTTATCAAAATGATCAAACTCTTTTAAATTTATGGCTCTTGACTTTTTTTTTTTTTTTTTTTTTTTTACATCGAAACAGTTTTCTTTACGAAGTTGGTGCAATAGAATAAAAGTAATTAAAATTTTTTGGTTTTAAAATTATTTTTTTCAATCGCATTTAGATATTTTAATGAAACCAAATCTGTTTCAGTGCACCATATGCGCATTTCAACAAGTTTTATCTCATCAGTGATGATCGAGGCCGAAAAAGAGGAAAAACAATAATAATATAAGGAGTGTTCCAAATCTATACCTTCCCGTAGAAAATTTCAAACCAATTTATCATGCACCAGACACACGTTTCGGAAATTAAATCCTCATCAGTGATGCTTCCAGCCAAAGTGATTTGCAGACACAGCCGAAATTCATATGGTTATATTTTTTATGCCCCCGGAATCACAGATTCGGGGGCATATTTTGAAATTAAATTTGTGTATTTACTTTGCACAGAGTGCGCGGCTCCAAATTTCCTGTAGGGTCGATTCATTAGCATATCCAAGTGAAATTTATGTTCAAAATAGCATTGGAGGGATGTTGCTAAGATGTCAACTTCCTTTAATTTCTATGATATTTTCGATGAAATGGAAGATATTTTAGAATGAAATCACAAGTTTTCGAAATAACGAAATAATATTCATGACGTCAAATTAATAAAGTGTTAAAACAAAGGTTAAATAATACGGAAGTGTTCCAACTCTATGTAATACCTTCTTGAAGAAAATATTAAACCAGTTTTCATGCACCAGACACGCGTTTCGGATTTTTAAAAACCCTCATCAGTGATGCTTCCAGCCAAAGTGATTTTCATTAGCCGCAAAAATTAATTTCACTAGCGCCCTCTGGTTTTATTATTAGAATTTAAATTTGTGCATTTACTTTACAGAGAGTGCGCGGCTCCAAATTTCCTGTAGAATCGATTCAGTGGCATATTCAAATAAAATCGATGATCAAAATAGCCTTGGAGGGATGTTGCTAAGATGTCAACCTCCTTTAATTTCTATGATATTTTCGATGATATGGCAAGCTCACGAAATGGCAAAAATATATATGATGTGAATTGATAAAGAGCCAAAATAAAGCTTTCTTCATGTGATAGAGCTGGAAAGAAGTATATACTTATAACAAACATCCATTTCACGAGTTTAACTACTGCAACAGGAAGTAAGAAGTGTTTATACATTGTATTTATAATACGGAAGAGTTCCAACTCTATACCTTCCCGAAGAAAATTTCAAACCAATAAAAAATTATGAAGGACAAAAGTCTAAACTTGATCTAAAATTTCTGCCAAGGAACCATGCAAAGGACAGAGCTATGTCACCAGGGAGATACCCCTTAGTCTTAGGAAATTTTCTTTTTTAAAATGAATATATGGTTCTATTGCATTGAAAACGGTTTTCCATATTGCCCCGAAATTTGTTGTAGCATAATATTGACAAAATCTGTAACAGGTACAAATATATCGAGTTTGTCTGAAATTTCATTACATGAATAAATGATCATTCATACTGTACAATGATATAAGTATCAACTTTGACACGTTCGTGTTACATATCAAAATCTGGCGTCAAAGCTTCATAGAATATGTAAATATTTTCGCATCGCCAAAACAATATGGGTCAAAATTATATTACACCTACACGGACGTTATCCCATCCGTAATGGCACCAGACATATCTTCGTTAACGATGTGTGCCGAACTTAGCATAACTTCCCATGAACATCGAGTAATAATGGCGAAGAAGCATCTGGGGGCGCGAGAAATCTTTCAAATTAACAGATAACTTTAAAATCAAAAGAGCTCTTCTTCGACCAGATGTATTGAAAACAATGGATCAAGCTAATAAATTCGTCCAAACGTAGAGAACGTCCTTTGAAACGGCGTACTCTAAGAGCGTGCCGTGAAAAAATATGGGAAGCGAAGGTAGCACGTGCTTTTTGGTACTCTGAAAGTGTTTCTGCCTTCAAGAGAAGAGTCTGCAGCTTCCTAGAAATATGAATGAGAAGAATTTGGTTTCGTTCATGGGAGAGAGAATTAATTGTAAGCACTTTTATAAATTAATTCGTAAAATGTGGCAGTGAGATATAGATATATGCCAAAATGCTGCTTTTTTCCGATGGAATTTAGTAAAAGTACAATCCTTTATATATAAAGTGCACAAAAGTGCCTCTGATCTGAGAAATTTTAAGTAGATACTTGAAACTTAAATTTCTTTGTCTTCTTCCAATCGAAAAATTCTCATTATTGGTAGAGTCATTTTTTTCCGATTAAGGGCACAACTGACAATAAGTCAGTGAATGAATGTAAAACACATATTCCTACAACCACTATCGAAAGGCTTACGAATTTTGGAAAACATGTACAAAACATAATTTTCTCACGCGAAAAGAAAATTGGACAAACAGACGGAGACAATGACACAGCTACACAGAAACACGAAGGGCAATTGAAGTTCGGAAGGCATTGTAGAATACAAATACACTGCTAAAAAAATTAAGGGAGCAAGATTTCTACTTTCATTTCACACATGTTTGCAGCTGCTTATTCCATATGATGAACATAAATGCATTAAGACATTTAATAGTCATTTCTTAATTATCATTTTCTGTATTGAACAGATTAACCATATACACATGATAAAATTTGATGATGTAGCCTTGCTTATCCCAAAAGAAATTACATGCTATGTACCATTACATTACAATGGAAAAATCGCTCCTTTAATATTTTTCAGCAGTGTTTATTGAGTACATGTCTAGTATACTGACTTTTGCCACAATAATTCCTTGATCTGATTCTTTTATGAAGCTACCTCCTGGATGCAGAATTAGTCGAGTATTATTCAAATGAGTGGTTTTTATTGAAAATGAAGCACTGAAAAATAATGATGATATAAATTTTTCAAAAATTATCTTTACATCATGATGTGGTCATAATTATTTCTTGATCTGTGCAGATATGACCGCGCTTGTCTCAATGATTAATTGCGCATTCGATGACCATGTGGTCACTTTACATAATTCTTCACGGATGAGAAGTTGTAAAGCACATGGTAATTGATGGTTCCTCCACCATTCTGATGACCGTATAAGGTATGAAGTGAACTCAGCTCACTTCCTTGTTGTGAGATTCATGACAAGCTCATCTGATCGATCGAACCGATAGGATTGTATTTTATCAACGAAACAAGGCATTTCCTCCATGTTGTCTTGGTGTGTATCTTTCTGAAATTCTGAAGGTTTTCATTTACGAAATATTTCTTCGATTTTATATTTTTTAATGTTTTATTCAATGCAAATTGTAAATTACATAAATGCATTGAATCTACATCATCATCATCATCATCATCATCATCATCATCATCATCATCATCATCATCATCATCATCATCATCATCATCATCATCATCATCATCAACAACAACAACCCTTGAAATATTAAACGTCTTCTAAGTCAATAGCATCATTCAAGACCAGATAATTTTGCAGCATGGACCAGACATGCACGTTTCGGGTACTTAACCCTCGTCAGTGATTCTCAGTCTAAACAATTTAATATTGCCATACAGTGTGAAAATTACTATGTCCAAAAATGTACCGAAAGACGTAGCAGAATAAGTGGGATATGATGCTACAGAACCCATGTTTTAGAAATTTCAAGAAATAAATTTTGAAACAGAAAATTTCAAATGCGTTGAAGAGACAGACGGTCAACCAAAGTTGATCGAACTTGGCTAAATATGCCCTCGGGGGCTCCTGGTCCACCAACACACGAATGACTTTGATCTAACGCTAATTCTGAAAATCTGAAGTCTGAAAATCATCGAATGACTTTGATCTAACGCGAATGACTTTGATCTAACGCTAACACCCTTTTTGGACCTAAATATCAAAATTATCAAAATTTTTGGACCTAAATATCAAAATATCAAATGACTGAAAATCATCTGAATCTGAAAATCATCGAATGACTTTGATCTAACGCGAATGACTTTGATCTAACGCTAACACCCTTTTTGGACCTAAATATCAAAATTGTAAACGGAAAGATTCATACAAGTGTATATGACAAAAGGGATGATTTTGGATTCAACATAGTAAATTTCCCTTGGCTTGACGGTGATGTTCCAAGATTACCGTCATATGGCATTTACATATCACAGCTCATCCGGTACGCTAGAGCATGTACTGATATTTTGGATTTTCACAGTAGAAATTTACAAATTACCAAAAAACTTTTAGGTCAAGGTTTCCGCTTTCATAAACTAGTTAAGACTTTCTGGAAATTTTACAAGAATTACAGTCAACTTCTTTTTAAATTCGGATCTATACATGCAACGGAGTACATTACTATGGGTATTACACAACCTGTCTTTTATGGTGATATGATAAACAAAATAAAAAGGATCAAAGGTAGGCAGCATAACCATCGAAAATGCGTCAGAATCATCAAACGCCTTTTATATCGTGGATATGATCCTAATGTCACCAGACGGACACTAGGCTTGGTACTTGACCAATCTACAGTCTTGTACAAGCGCATCCTTGAGACTTGCACTCTGACTGACTGTGACGACGGGACTCAATGACGGGCCCTGTCCAAACCTCTTTAGAGAAGACAGGGCCCCGACCACCTGTCCTCTCTGAATGTCAGTCGGACTCCTCGGGTGATTACATACATGAGCTCGCTACAGCCGGTAGAGCACGGACTGTATTACGCATGCCCTCTTTTTATATCCATTTACATATTCATCTGTGTCTCTGGGGCCTCTGCGTTTCGCGGTCTTGTTTGTGTGATGTCATCTTACAGTGAGGAGGTTGTTTTACACCACAATTGTACGTTCTTCGAGACCTCTGGGTAATTGGAGAAGTGAGAGGGTTGTGCGCACGTAATCCAGGATAACCACACCATTTGCTACTTGCGTGACAGATGGCCGTCCAAAGTCGGCACCGGTTACCCATTGGTCTCGTCGGTTTATGTGTAGTCTTTTGTGTTTGATGTTTACATGTCGTATGTCTCTTTTCCGTCTCATGCTGTACTCGTCTTTTGTGTTTTTGCATCGGGTGTTTTGGTGTTTTACTGTTGATGCTGCAAAGGGGTCTTGTTGGAGATCTCCTCCCTTCTTTTTACTTTTGTGATGTATTGTCATGACTCGACTATATTTTTGGAAAAAATTAAATTTCAAGTTTTCAACACATAATAGTGATAAAGTGTGAAATTTCAAAAGCGTGGTATAATCTTGGCAATCTAAAAGATAACAATCACCTAAAATAAGCATTGTCATCGACAAAAATTATTTATGAGAATACCATTTGCTTTATTAGGGCAGAGAAACTAGCGTGATATAGGTTGGTGATCATGTGACATTCAATTCGTGATGGAGACCGCGAGTAATATTCGATTACTCTCTGCCCTTACGTGACTTGCTCATGATAGTAAAACGATTCCGAAAGTAGCAGAGATGAAAGCATACTTGAGTATTTCTGTCTCCTACCCTAGTAGGGACAGACACTTGTTTTTCTGTGAAGGAATTGTTTTTCATATATACCTTAGCTCGCATGCTAGTCATCGGACAAGTAATACAAAGCGTCTGATCTCCTGATAATGTGCGACATTTTACTTATGTGTATACTAATGTCATTTTATCAAACAAGGAAGGCTAACGATGTGAGAACGCCATGGTGGGAAAAAAGCTATATTGCACAATCATAAAGAGGGTAGGTTAACACTACCTTCTTAGTAGGGAGGTACCAGGTAAAGCCCTTGAGAATTTTCTTCAAACTAGTGTTATAGGAAGGTCATGCAGTTACATTCTGCCATTGTAAAGAAAAGGGAAGAATATCCAGCATGACCATCCTGCACTCACCCTGCGAAACAAACCCAGAAGAAAGGGACACATAGATGTCAAAACTACAAACCACAAAAAGACAACAATATTCACTAGAACATCATACAAAACAATCAAAACAAACGTACAGACACATCAAACATTAATGACAACACATTAAAGGAAGGAGATCAATGTGCACTTTTACCCAGCCTATAGATCTAAACCCTAAATAACTAGCTGATCAAAGCCATTTTGAAATGCATACCCCTTTAAATCTGAGTTCTGTAACGATATGTTGACCATCTGTTTGTCCTATACACTTGCTATTTACTGTATTTTGATCGGCATGTTCTTTGTTATGTCGCCTTACATTTACATGAATACTGCAAAAATAGAAAAAAAAATATTATATAACAATCTCTAACTTCCAAAAGAAAGAAGGGTATTTCCTACAGGACTCGCTTGTAGCACCCATAGAAAAACATCAAAACCACCACACCCCAAGTGAAAAGATAGAGAAGACACACACAGCAAGAGACACAAAAGGGGCAAGAAACACCAAATACGACATCAAAACAACAAACGCAAAAGACATAAACCAACGAGGAAGCAATGGACAATCGGTGCAGACTTAGTCTGGGAGGAGTAAGCATACCCTGTTTGGCTAGCCGCACCCGCCGTCGATGTTCACGCACGAAAATCATATCTACAAAACATGCACTGTCTGAGGTTATGTCTATGTAGAAACACACGTACACGATTGTAACAAATGACAGAAACAACCAATAATACAAACAACCATATGAAGACAACGAAATAAAAAGATAACCCATATCAAGAGGACCAACAAATAAATGAACCTAACAAAGAAATAATGAAACACAAAGCAAAACAGTAAAAAGGAGACTGTGTATTTTATTTACCGATCCACATTCATGTTTCTTGTCTTACAGTATTTAGAACGGAGAAGATGATGTTTTTTTCTGTTTTTCTGGTGTTCAGTGTTCTGTTGTTTATCGCGTTGACCTTAAGACGAAGTCATCTTGGATTTTTACTATCTTCTTTTCTACTTAGATGAGCTTTGACAAGATTAATTTACACATTCTACTAGTTATATGAACAAACATTTAATTCTTGTCACAGAAAAGAGAGAATAAGAGTATTTTTTGATTTTCTTTAAAAGCACATATCATAGAGGAAAATATGTTATAAATTGAGACAGCGTTTCAGTAGTGAGTGGCGCCGCCTATAGTAAATTTCGTTCTTCTGTTCCGCTGGGCAAGTTATCTTCTCCGTTCCGCTGGGGGAAGTTCTTCTGTTCCGCTGGGCAAGTTATCTTCTCCGTTCCGCTGGGGAAGTTCTTCTGTTCCGCTCGACAAGTTCTCTTCTCCGTTCCGCTGTCTTCCATTAGGGAAGTTCTTCTGTTTCGCTTGGGAACTTCTCTTCTCAGTTCCGAAGTCTTCCGATGGAGAAGTTCTTCTGTTCCGCTGGGGAAGTTCTCTTCTCAGTTCCGAAGTTCTGTTTGTATCCCCCCCCCCAAAAAAAAATCGTTAGCCTTTCGATTGTGTTTTTTGAAATATGGTTTCGGCTTTTGCATTGGATTTCCATTCACTTATTCACTGTTAGGAATCTGCTCTAGGACTATCTTTGTTTTGTTTATGTTTTATGTTTTTGTAGAATATGAATGCCTATTAATTGTGATTTTTGGATTCTGACTTTAAGTTTTCTGACAACTGTTTTGCCGTTTGTGCTGCAAGTTTGCGACCGAGTGTTGTTGGAGATCCCCTCCCTCCTTCCATTCACTGATTGTGTATGTACATCTCCTCACTTACCCGAGTCCACAGATGTCAGTTGACAACTCAGTAGGTATCTTAACTGAAGGGGACGTCACAAAACAGACGATAGGATTTAGAGGCCCAATATGCATACAAACAAACATGGGCTTCAGCTTTTCAAATAATATACATTAAACTAATCGTCAGGTTCTTCATGTCTTCGAGGATATTTCTCTATTTTCATCTGTGAGAGATAAACTTATATTATTTCATGTCTTCGGGAAAAGTATCGTCCTTTTTTCTTTGTGACAGAGAGGAATTTTCATGTACAGAACAGACTGTGGTAAAATGGTAAAATGTAATTATGCTGGCTCAACCACAAACAGCGCTTCTAGCGCTAGTGAGGGATTAAATGTGCAATTCTGTTGTTAATATTGGTTTTCAAATTTCCCAATGCTAACCACAAAAGGTGCAGAGTTTATCAAATATTGTATGAAATATGATAAATTCTAATCGTTTTATCATTGCCTGCATTAACTATAAACACGTTGGCAATCCGTCATGATTGAAATCATAACACTTTGACAAAAAGGCAGCATTTGTGTCAAAATCTTTGTAGTTTTGGATAGGATGAAATCAGGCGCACAAAATGTCTTGTTAGGAGGGGTTATGGACAGATATCTTTTCTGAGGACCATCTGTGCTCATGGAACAACTCATTTTTACGAAAGAAGATTTTGCAGTTTGTACAATATTAAAAGAATGGATTAACATGTTACACATAAAGTCGACAACTGACATGTAACGGAGATGTAATTATAAATACCCAATAGAGTTACACGAGTACCCGTCCTCCTCTACCAATGTATGAATACCTAATAATGCTTTAATTTTCCCTAAGGGGATCAGAATAGATGTACATTGTGGTTACAGCCAATCTTCCAGTCAACCACAAGAGCAAAGAAATGTGGACAACTGTTTTGATTGTATTACCTTATTAAGAAGGGCATCATAATTTAGAGAAAACGAAAATTTTAACTTTGTGTCCATGTGCCTACTTTTATCAATTTGAAAAAAATTGATATTTCATGAGAAATTCATGCCCCAGAGGCCTAATCCTCATCAGTTTTGTTTGTTTGTCTTCTTGGTGCACTGTTTTCTTTTCTCTGGTCGTTCCTGATTGTTTTAGTTAGTGTTGTCCATTTGCTAAAATTACGTTTACCCATAAAATTTATGGTTGATCGATTGTTCATGGTTCATCGACGGCGGGTGCGGCTAGCCAAACAAGGGAAGCCTACTCCTCCCGGGCCCTGGTCCCACATCTAGGTGGCTAGGGGTCCGTCGATGCTCAATTTGGTGCTCTATTGTGAGTGCTGTTGAGCTTCTTCATCTCATTCTATTTCGGCTGCTAGCTAAATTTTGTGCTCTATTGTGAGTGCTGTTGAGATTATCGTCAGGATCTTCTTTAACTCATTTGTGTCACACTTATGCCCTTTGCCGTGTGGAGCACGTAAAAAAGTTCCCCGCGAGGGGTTTGACAGTGTTTTGAATATATTTCCCTGACATTGTCGCTATAGCACTTTCTATATAGAGATAACATCAGAGAGTGCATGAATTTTAGATATTGTTTTCATTTTCGTGCTTAAACGTCGACGGCGGGTGCGGCTAGCCAACAGGGGATGCTTACTCCTCCCGGGCACCTGGTCCCACCTCTAGCTTGCTAGGGGTCCGTCGATGCTTAATTTGGTGCTCTATAGTGAGTGTTGTTGATATTATCGTCAGGATCTTCTTTAACTCACTTAAGTCATGAAATACATTCTGGCACAATATTAAGACATGTTTAGAAGCTGTCTTGGTGTGAAAATATAGTAAAACTTCAACAGTGTGTTACCTCAACTGTTGGTAAAATAATACCACTGTCCTGTTCACTAAATCAAGAGCACCCTGTTTTAGCGATTTATTCATATTTCTGTCGTCATACATATTTATTCATATTTCTGTCGTGACATATTTCTGTCGTCTGAAGAATTTTCCTATTATTTATTGTTTCCGAGAATTGATTACCTTAGTAGTAACTGAAAATTTACTTCAACTTACCCTATGAGCTGCCTTCAAACCGCAATATGAAAAATAAAATGTCTACGGGAAATTTCCATTTTAATTTCAAGCCGTGTCAACAATAGTAAACAGTGACGTCAAAGCGTCCGACGTCACGCATTATCAGTGATTTTACTGTAGAAAATACCCGTAGACTTTTTTTATTTTCCGTCCTATTTCTTACTTAATTGACGCACAGCAAAACCAGTGGTATTTTCTGCTACGACTGGAGTAGTACCATAAAATTCATATCTTTTTGGAAGATGACAATATCATATTTTAGTGAATAGGACAGTAAGAATGGGAACAGATAGTGATTTTTGTTATCTTAGGAGAATACTAGGAGCACTCTTACTTTTGAAAATTTTAGGAGCATTCTGACTTTTAGAATTTTAGAAGCTTGAAGACCATGTAGCTAACATACCAAATGATAAAAAGGCTTCTCTATATTTCTATGAATGAAAAAGGCGAAGCAATTAAAAACAGCTTCATTTAACGAATTTTATTATTGTCGACCATTTGTCAACACTGAAGTTTTGAGACAAGAACAGAAAGCATGAAAGATGTATGGCACAGCCTTCAATGGAATAAATACGAGTTGCCTTTTTCGCATTTTGGAGTACTCTAAACTGAAAAGATATGTCATGACACAAAGAAAAATCTATTTTACCCAGAGCATCATATGTTAAACGTTTTCAGATTAAATAGCATCATTTAAGAACAGGTTAATTAGCAGCATGGACCAGACATGCATGTTCCGGGTAATTACCCCTCGTCAGTGATCCTCAATCTAAAACAATGTAATATGGCCAAAGAGTGTGAAAGTTATTATGTCCAGAAATGTACCGAAAGACGCAGCAGGATGGGTAGGATATAATGCTACCAACGTTTCTAAAAATTTCAAGAAAATTTTTATAACAGAAATTTTTGAATGCGTTGAAGAAATGATCAACATAAGTTGATCGATCTTGGCTTCGGGGACTCCTGGTCCACCTGAAGTGACACTCATCAAGTGGTACACTTGTTAGACTATATAAGATGTCATTGAACTGTGTTCTATTTGTATGTCCTTTGGATATATGGGTATCAGTTTGATATTTTTATCCTTGTATGTAAACGTCTTCAAATTGGATAGCATCATTTAAGAACAGATAAATTGGCAACGTGGACCAGACATGCACGTTTCGGGTACTTAACCCTCATCAGTGATCCTAAATCTAAACAATGTAATATGCCAAAAAAGTATGAAAGTTACTATGTCGAAAAGTGCACCGAAAGACGTAGCAGGATGTGTGGGATATGATGCTACAGGACCCACTTTTTAGAAATTTCAAGAAATTTTGATAACAGAAATTTAGAATGCGTTGAAGAAACGATCAACCGAAATTGATCGAACTTGGCTACATGTGCCCTCGGGGTTTTTGTGTATGTGTCTAATTGCATTTTGGCATATTTTCCTTTTCCTAATCATTTACAATGTTTGATCATTATGATATAAGAATACAAATATCAGTTTCATCTAGCAGTTTACTTTTAGATTTTTACATTAAGGACTTTGGATAGAACATGCTAAAATCCTGCAGGTTGGATTGGAGTATTCCATTACAGCACGAAACGGAAGAATTCATATGAATAAACAAAATAAGATGAGCGTTACTTTTATATTTCAGATTCTAGTAATATAAGCAGAAATTGGAATTAATTAAAATGATTTAAGTAAGTCTGAATCCTTTTATACACACCATCTTGCGTAAATGGAAACATATTTTTTTGGCATATTCTGTTACAATTTGGAGTAAAAAAAGTTTGATATTGGCGAAAGCTAAAGTATCGGATCAAACGAGCTTTGAAAAATCGCTCTCGTGCTGAGGAGAGCTAAAGTTGAGATATTTGATAAAACGAGGTATCAATCATGCTTTTTGTACGGGATGAAATTATGCAATATATGCATGGCGAAGCGTTTACTGCTGATTTCCTTGCAAGATAAATTTTCCATGAAATCGATAATGTGCGAAAAAGAAAGTCCCAGTTGGACCTTGACCGTTTCGATCAATAGACAATTTGCTCGTCATCACAAAACACAATAAGAGCGCAAAATAAGACGATTTTATCAGCTTTCCTGACTCACGCCTTGGTCGATTGACCACTGATAAGGTGCGAAGACCTCCAAACCAAATTACACTCCCGAGTCCGAAGAGCAAGGCTGGTCCGAGTTACAATCATCCCGTTAAAATGTATGGTAATTATTTGATAACGTGCATCATTGTGACGAAAGAGACTAGAGACTCGAGACGTTATCGAAATTAGGATCTTGGTCCGAAAGTAGCAAGTGCCCATCATGGAATCTCTGCAGGATTGGACTTCATCCCTTCTATCAGACAAACTTACGGAACTGGACCGTTTTTATGCTCCGAAAATCCGATAGATTGTTGTCGCTTGAATAAACGGTCACTTCAACGCGTCAAGAAAGTCAGCGGGAAATTGTGTAGCGCGAAATGGTGGAGATCGGGACGCAGATAGCATTGACCCCACTTTAATGTGACCGCTCTTATCTTTTGCGTTAAGGGACCTTAGAACAAGTGGCTAATTTGTAAAGGAAATGGTGTTAAAAAGAAATGAGATGGAACAGTTTTGGTCCATGGACATTTTTGGACATTGTTTCCTTAATACTTGAATTAGAATAATTTTGAATATTTGTGAAAGATATGTCCTAGCAAACCAAATACGACTATCAATCTTTAGCATTCTGTGGTTATTGTGTTTCGAAGAAAATCATTATTCTTGAATGAATTACGATGTGTCAGTATTTTGGGTATAATTTACTACACTTTTGGATCATTCATGATAAATGAGCCATTCATTAACAAAATGGTCTAGACATCATCTGGTATTATGGAATGATGATACAATACATGAACTTACTGATGAATTTATTTGAAACGTTTATCTTTTGATACTTTGCAATAATTTTGACGAATCAGACGTGATTTCCATATAAAACAAAGGAGGGGTTATACGAAATGTATATATATGGTCTATAACAGATAGAAGGAAGTATAGACTATGCACAGTTACGACAATGTTTAAGCATAGACGTTGGTGAGATGAGTCGGTTCCGGTCAACTGTAACTTCAATTGGATTTTATTCTGCTTTTAATTCTAAAGTACTAACTGAAATTGTTTTGCTTATTACAATCTTAATTGTTATCTTATTTTCATGAAATGCTCTTTGAATTTATGAAAATGAAATGCAACGAAAGTTTAAAGAACCTCTCGCACGTAGATTCGCATATTTGGGTTGATAAATGACAACAAAAACTGAGAGAGTTAGAAGTACATTATGAAACACCTTCCAAGCAAACATCAGTATAATGGGTTATTTTAGGCAACTTGATGGACGAAGTTAGTTACTAGTTCGGTGGTCTTGTACTTGCAGGTGTTAGTCTGCAATTTCCAGCAGACTTGGACTAAGTTGCCAGCTAATTGATCATTAGCTTACCCAAAATCAAGATGCGGTCTCGCGCCATTTCATCTGAACTCTCACACCCGCGTGCCAAAAAATGTCTGCCAAGAGAAAACGCGCATTTTACGAGATTGTGCGAGATATGGCCAGAGAGTTGGTTGTTCTTTGTTTTCCATTCAGAAAGTTTTTTAGTTTATCTTCTCGTACAGAAGATAAAGTTTGACATCTTACAGGGGAACATGTTCTCTACTCATATAAGGCCGCTGCCAAATTATTGCAGATGATAACGTAATGTGTTAATTGCATCTGTGAAGATATAGCAAGGTTTTAAGGTTCAGATCCGAGTTTTTGGGTAGGCTTGAATTCCTATTTATGGGCTAAACAATTTGAAACTGGTAAGGCAGTGCACCTGAAATCTGCACTGAAAACTTTTATAGTCACCAAACCATTTTTATTAAGGAAGCTAATTCTTACAAATTAAAATAATTAATATTAATAATAAACTAAGACCTATTAAAGGCTTTTAGGAATAGATAACTTGCAATGGTGGATGATACAGAAGAGAGTAAAAAACTTTTTTAAAATTATAAATGAGTCTTCAATCCAAATTCAAATTTAAGTTCATTCCGAGTTTTGAGGTAGTCTTGAATTGCTATTTATGAGCTAAACAATTTGAAACTGAGGAGACATTGCACCAGAAAACTGCACTAGAAACTTTCAAAGTCACCAGAATATGTGCTAAAGGAAGCAAAATCTTTGAAATAAATTAATTAAATTCACACCTACAATAAAATTCCGTTTTTGAACTGGACACTGGAGATTGTTCATTAGATCAATTTTGTCCCTCGTGCCTCTTATTTTCTCCGTCTGTTTGTCCAATTGTCTTTTTCTCTTCTTTCTGAGGAGGTTCTATTTTATATTTTTCAAGAGTTTAAAGTTTTTTGGATTCTGATTTTGAATTATGGGTTTGTCTTTCATTCACTGATTTAAAAGATAAATATATGTTTCAGCAAGGATATGGGAGAAGTCGGATAATAGAGAATAGATTAAAAAGCATGTCGAAAATCGTAAATCAAATGAGTCATAAATTCAAATCTAATCGCACATTGATTCACCGTGTGATACTAGCACATATCCTCTCGTTTTATATGTTTCACGGCCCTTGCGTGAGGTATTGGTTGAAATTGATAAACATTGGCTAGGTCCATACACAGGTGTCCATTTTTAGAAGCTAACTAAGCATTATCGGACCTTATCAATGACTCAAGAGAAGAACAAAAGCAGTTACATCGAATTAAATTTCTCGAATGCTTTTCTCACAAGAATCAATTTGACTGATTATAGTAATACCTTGGTTAGCGCCAATCCATTCATTGAAGAGTTGGTCGCCTTCGTCACCTGTTTTTTGGTGTCATTTATCCAAAACCAAAACGTTGTCAATAAATACCAGGTATTTGTCTCATTAATACAAAGAATGCTTTATGGTGTTAATTACTTAGAGGAAAGATTCTTGTTTTGGTCTCTTTTATTGGCTTAATTGTATTTTTCCTGCATGGATTGAAGGTAACGCTCAGCTAATTTGAGAAAGATTTTGTAAAAATTCCTCTTTATATGGAAATACATAAATTTCTATTTATATTTTTTATATGGATAGATACATGTATCGAATTTTCCATACCTGATTGTTGAAATATGTATACCTTAATAAATACAATCAATGAGTTAATATGGCTAAACACTAATAGACAAATAATTTTGGGAAAAAAAATAAGATAGACAAACAAATAAAGAGATGAATAAGTTAAAAGACTGATAAACGATTAGATGAATAAATGAAAAAAAATAGATAAATAAAATAAATAAATAAATAGGAGAATGAAGTAAAGAATCAAAGCCAAAATCTTTTAAGACTACATTGTATACTGACTAATTTTTAAAATATTTTTTACTATTAATTTTCAAAATCATTAAATTTTAATTTATTTATTTATTCATTTTAGTTGTCGATTTATTAGTGTTATAATAATTCCATATAAATGTTTAACCATTTCAAGTCATAATTTATACATCCACCACATTTTTTTTCCT
Source organism: Pinctada imbricata (assembly GCA_033119305.1). Taxonomy (NCBI): domain Eukaryota; kingdom Metazoa; phylum Mollusca; class Bivalvia; order Pterioida; family Pteriidae; genus Pinctada; species Pinctada imbricata. Next base: position 26,004,688 of record VSWD01000012.1, read on the forward strand.
CAATAAAATTACATTTACAATATATAAATGAAATAAACATTTTTGATCATCTGTAGCAGAAAGATATTTTCAATAAATATGCAAAATATGTATTTTACACAAGTATTATAACTGAACACTGTATTTACAACACTTTTAACTACAGTGGTCGAGTAATAATATTGTGTTTTTTTTCTTTTTTTTTCATTTTTGAGAACATTTTATTTAACGGAATTACATGTAAATGCATGCATGTTAATGATGGGAAAACTTAATTAAATCAAGTGAAATTAAATTAATTGTTGTATGTGATTAAAAGTACTCTGACATGCCACATGCATTGAACATACATAATAAGATATAGTCTATCGTATTTTGAATGAAATTATACTTTTTCTCATGAATTTCCGTTGAATGAAACTTTTCTTTTTCTGGTTCACTCGTAATATTTCCTTGCTGTTCCACTTCATTTCCATTTACTGGCCTATACGTGTATATATGTAAGCACGATAAAAGACTGTGAAACTGAAAGAATATTGAACACGTGGTGCGGTTGTTCTTTTTCACTGATATTGAATATCTTAGTGTGCAAACTAGTGCATTAAAATCTCATTACGAAATGACCTTTTCAATCTCTTTCTGCTTAATTAATAAATTTGTAAAATGGAGAGTTCCACGTCAAACATTCGCGGCCAGCAATGACAGATGGTCCCAGGAAAAACTGCTTTAAAATCCAAAAGATTCTTTGCGTATTTTTCTTCTGGAACCGATATTTTCATTATTTAACTAATGTATCACTTTCAAATAATTGTGCAGTGAAGTCACAAACGTAGTCATTTCATAGACGATATGATCAAATATTGTAACAAATGCATCTCTTATTGCGAAATATGAATAATTAACTTTGCATTTGACATTCTGGAAGTTAACCACTTTTTCCATGGTCTTGTGCATCGCATGCATAATCCTATGCTGTGATCTGTCGTCATTTTGTTAATTAATCCACTGTTACGTTTTCGTTAACTTAACGCAACGTTACACAATCGCGCAATTTCACGCGCCGTAATTACGTTTCCTAGAATCGCGGTTATGATGCGTGTGCACATATTTGTCTAAATTATGTAAATGAAAGTTGCTTAATTTGATTATTATAGTCCAAATCATGGATCCGACAAAGAAAATATTATTTCAAACCCATATTTATCACAATTTAAAAACTGGTACTGGTAAATTTGTTTGAAACGAGTCATCTATACAAAATAATAAGATGAGAGTGTTCGATAAGATAAATGCTGCGGTGATCGTCCATCTGGCGGCGATTCATACAAATTAACAATTTTCCTAGAAAAGAGAAAAAATATTTGCAAGTATAGCTGCATAATAATTGTCATTGAAATCTTGATGGATGAAGTTTTCAATTATTCGCGAAAATTTGTCTTAAGCTTGCGCAAGATTTTTTGCGGTTAAGATGTCCGTATCTAATTGGATCTTCAGTCTCGTGCTTGTCGCGTATGATGCCCCTATATGATAGTAACATGACAAAGTCTGAGTGAAGAAAAATGATTTCTCTCTCTCTATTTGGGGACTGATGTAAAACTGTAATTATCGTTTTGTAAAGTAAGAAATAGTGCTGATGGGATAAAAATAAAGAATTATATTCATACATTAATAGAATAATACGGAAGAGTTCCAACTCTTTACCCTCTTGAAGACATTTCCAAATCAATTTCATTTTAATACACCAGATACGTTTAAGGGGACTCCCAACAGATTCACTTTTGAGATATACATCATAGCATCGAAATACTATTTAAGGAACAATTTCATCATCCGATGACATTGTTTCCATTCGAAAAAAAAAATAAACAAAATGTGATGGAAATGCAGAGCGGGATCGAACCAACGTCTGTTCGAACAAAAGTTTCCAATCCGGAGCACTGCACTAATTCATATGCCACAAAAGAATAAAAGTATTAGGTATCTTACTTGTGCATATACTGATGACAACTAAACCTTTAATACAGAAAGATTAGAAAAATTTGCAAGTCTCGTTTCTGAGACAGCCAAATATACATGTATTTCAATGGCGCGCTCTGGTTTTATTATTTTAATTCAAATTTGGGCATTTACTTTGCAGAGAGTGTGCGGCTCCAAATTTTGCGTAGGGTCGATTCAGTAACATAGCTCAATGAAATCTACGACTAAAATAGCATTGGAGGGACTGTACTAAACATTTTAAAACCTCCTTAATTTCGATTATATTTTTGGATGAAATGACAAGTTTCCGTAATAGCAAGATGATATATATACAGCATGTCTGCTGCAAATTTATTTTTTCTTAAATGATGCTATTGAATTTGAAGACGTTTAACGTGTAGGATGTCAAATTGGTAAAGGACCAAACCAAAGCTTCTTTCATGCGACAGAGGTGGAAAGAAGTAATTATTACACTTTAAACATTCAATCACCGGACACAAGTTTAACTGCGTCAAACTGCATGCAAAAGGAAATAAGTGTTCATAATAAAATAATACAGAAGTGTTCCAACTCTATACCTTCTTGAAGATAATTTCAAACCAATTTTAATGCACCAGACACTAATAACGATGCAAAGATGACGTTCTGTCGACAAATTGTGCCGTCGGTTGGCTGAATGAAAAAAATCCTAAGCATATTCCGTTGCCAACACACTGTGAAACTTCGCTTTTTATGTACTTTAAAATTAAATAAGTGAATGAAAGTCAAACATTAAACCAGAATCTATATAAAAATCATATTGAATATGAATTTTCTGTTACAAAATTTCTTGTAATTTCTGAAACGTGGGTCCTGTAGCATCATATCCCACCCATTCTGCTACGTCTTTTGGTACATTTTGGACACAAAATTTTCATACTTTTTGGCCATATTACATTGTTTAGACTGAGGATCACTGACGAGAGTTTAGTACCCGAAACGTGCATGTCTGGTCCATGCTGTAAATGTATCAGGTTTTAAATGATGCTATTGAATTTAAAGACGTTTAACATTTGAACTACTTGGTGAGTGTCACTGCTGGTGGACCAAGAGTCCCCGAGGGCACATGTAGCCAAGTTCGATCAGCTTTGGTTGATCGTCTGTCTCTTCAACGCATTTGAAATTTTCTGTTACAAAATTTCTTGAAATTTCTGAAACGTGGGTCCTGTAGCATCATATCCCACCCATTCTGCTACGTCTTTTGGTACATTTTGGACACAAGAATTTTACATACTGTTTGGCCATATTACATTGTTTAGACTGAGGATCACTGACGAGGGTTTAGTACCCGAAACGTGCATGTCTGGTCCATGTTGTAAATTTATCAGGTTTTAAATGATGCTATTGAATTTAAAGACGTTTAACATGCATACATATACTTGAAATAAACAAAGATAGGGAGGTGATCCCAAGCCAGTGAAAACAGCGGAACGTTTTCTCACGAGAGAAGAAAAAGTGGTCAAACAGACGGAGATAATAACAAAGCACAAGGGAAACGTGAAGGACAACACTTTCTTACAAACAATCGCCAAAGTCCTGTATTATTTATGATAAAACATATTCAAATATCATATGGTAAGTCGGATAAGTAGATTCCGAAGAGAAGTACTTGGCCGGTTAATACAACCATTTTTAGAATGATGCGTTTCTGAAAAACGTTGTTGTAAACATTGCACCATTCGGCCTAAAAAATCATTGATGTACAAAGAGCAATCATGCAATTTGTAATTGGATGATATAATCGTACTTCTTCTGGTAGACTTGATAGAGATTGTTCATAAACTAGAAGATAACATCCTGCTTCGTGTTTCCTATGGTTTCATGTTGTTTGTTGTGTCCGTCTGTTTGTCCACCTATCCTCATCTCATGTGAGTATGTTCCGCTGTTTTCACTTTTGATGATCTCCTCCTTTTCTTCGTTTTGTACTTTGCAAGGTTATATATGCCCATTGAAAATGATTCTTCAATTTGAATTAGGTTTTGTGTTTTATTATCATTCAATGATTGATTTGAAAACCAAATGTCCTTTCTCCGCATGTCCGAATAATCATCAAAGAAGTACTTCTGATGGCATTCAATACCCGGCCAAACAGCTCCATGAAAACTTGTCAAATCCGGTGATTGTCTAGAATCCAAAGTAAAAGGCCGTTGGATAACTCAAATGAAACCTTTTTTATGCTGGGACTGTTCAGTCAACCCAATCTAAAGAGCGATATATCGGGAGTTCGTTTCTTTTCATGTGGTGGAGGTTTTTGTTTGTTTGCTTTGGTTTCCGTTTTGTCCTGATTTTGTATGCCTTCGGTTTCTGATTTTCTGAATTATCGATTTTGTGCTGTATACAGTGATATGGTCATTATCCATATTTGTCATAGTAGTAGAAGTTTTTAATTCTGATTTCCTCGTTACAGAATAAACAAAACATTTGTTCACAAATGGTATACTACAATAATCATAAATAGGGCATCTAGGCATGATAATTTGCATTTAGTTCACATACACAGGTGTAAATAGGATAGGGGAGTCGGGATTCAACTGGAATTAGCCAAGATGCTTATTACATGTACATGTATCACGAATTTTACGAAGGATTTTCTTAATAATTTTTCACATTTTCCTCAAAAATGTACATGTACTTATACTAGTATGATATCATCGCAGATATTGATTAGTCGCGTGAATATCTGCCACAATATCAAGTGGTAGAGACAAATATTTCCCTCATAGCTTTACGATTATAACAGAATCTATGCGGAATTTCAACAGTCTATATAGATATAAACGGGGAACGTAACAGAAACAGACTTTCGTGCGTTTTTGTAAAGCCTTTTTCATAAATCGCGGCTCCGATACGTCCTAACCATTCTACTCTCCTCATTGATATATTTACCGCCTCATATTTGAAATTCACGCACTGCCATCTAGCGAATCAACAGAGTTATTTTTCTTTATCGTCCTTGGAATAACCTATCACAGAGATCATTGCAAATACGCTTATCTCGATCTCCATGGAAACCTTGGGATAGATATGCCAGAGAGTCAACATCGAAGGTTTAAAGACAGAAGATGTCATTCACATTATTATATGCGATGAGAATTATTGTATATATACACAAACATTTAAAATTATAAACAGTTCGTTCGTAAGATGCGATTTGATTGGGTTAGCCTCTCTGACTGCATCCAATGATATGACGTGGTATTTATTCATACTCGAGGCGGCAAATATATCAAGGGGAGGGTAGGACGGTTAGGACGTACCGCAGCCGCGATTTATGAAGATTTGGTAAAGTTAAATCCATTTCTTACTCGGATAATTGGCGCTTCACTCCTCAACTTTATACCATAGCACAGGACATCGTGTACGGATATATGGTTAAGTGCCACAGCTTACAAACTTGTATGAAATATCAACAGAAAGTATAAGTGAACAAAAAATCGGTTACAAAGCTATTATTCTTTATCAAACGAGCTTCGCGTGGCTTACTTCCCTGGTCAGTGGCGTAGCATAAAAAGGATCATTTTCATTATGCAATGTGCCTTTGGACGCTTTAGGTGTCCACCTCAGTTTCAGAGCTGTTAGCTATAGTGGAGGTCTTAGGGGGCATTGTTCCTTATAGATGGAAAAATAGTCTTTCCATGGGTTGTAACAACTTGAGAGAAAAACTTAAGTAGTACTTATAAGAAATTCTGTTTAAAAATGTTGATACAGTGGTACATAAGCATACATGGTAGCTACGCCACCGCTGGTCAACCGCTGTAAGGAGTATGCAGCAGATCTGGTGTATTCGGTGTATTGATTAATTTAGAATTTAGAATTCACATTAATTGATCGCCTCATGTGCCAGGTATCGTGATGGAGAGAGTGAAATGTAGAATTAAGAAACTTGCCTAAGATTATACGGTATTTCATGTCCGGCGACAGTGAGATTAGAACCCACTTCTAATGGGTTCATAGTGCCCCGCACATACTACTACTTATATATACCGTATAACCAGTAATTTTCGCGAGTATCAAATGTAAAATATGGTGTTTCTATTTTCGCGGGTATTTTTTTTTTTCGATTCCCTGAATTGCAGACAAATATGTACTACTACATATGATGTTACTGTTTTGTTACTGTTTGTGCCTTTCATTATTGAAGTTTTCGATAGTTCTATCATAAGAGTCAACTCAATTCAATCCTCTTTTCGTTCAATCGGGAAAAGTGACACATGAAAAGTAAGAATAACAAAACGCAACTGAGTATACCAATTTATGTTTTACCTAACTAAACACTATTTTCCGCGAGAATAATTTTTCGCACTTACAAATCGCACCTCGAACATAACGAAAATTTGTATCTCGCGAAAATTTCTGGTTATACGGTACTTTCTCTACGATAGATTGAAGAACACGTAACACCACATGCATGAGTTGTGAAACAGTATGTACTCTGTTGGTTACCATAAGACTTTTGACATTCCTCAATCAAATTCCATAAAGAAAATGTAATAGAGGCTATTTTCATACAGATAAGTTTTGTTAAGTATATTTATATACCCGACAAAAAATTAATTAAAACTGACGTGATAAATCGTAATTACACGAGTGACTTATTCTGTCCAAATGCAAAATGAATCCGTTTTCATGATCAGACGGAGCGCAATGATAAAGACACTTGGTTCAAAAGGCAATGTACAAAATGGCTTTTAAGAGTTCCGTTCACTTTTTAGAAATGATTATAGCTGTTAAACCTATCCAAATTGATCTATCATTCATTACGATTTGTTTTTTCAATGATGATTAACAATTTTCCCGGAAAACAAATTCATTTAATTGCTTAAAATGACGTCGTCAAACAGAAAATTAAGTCAGTTGTTTAATATTTTACGCCCTTAATGTGTCGTACAACACACATTATCCTACTTCAGCTAGTATCTGACCTTTCATCGCAAGCACAGTTTTCAGAAACAATACCACGATCTTGACAGGTCATCTCTTACGTACATTTTCAATGGTTTTGGACAAGAGATTTCAGCTATTCTGATATTTCATTATTTCTGAATGCGATGTTGAATCTTAATCTATAACAGATAGATAAGAATGGCTGAAGACGAAATTAGTGTTCCTTTTGGATCAGAAATGCAAAATAATGATATCCTTTATTGTAAAGCATACTCAAATATACGGAAATTTTTAATTGCAGAGGAGATGTCGAAAATGATTCAACCAATCAGAGCCCTTGGCGGCCATATTTGTTAACAGATCGGCACGAAAAACACAAACTTGGTAGAGGACCTTGAGTACTTGCTTCCTGTAAGGTTTCGTGATATTCTGTACAGAGGTTGCAGAGGAGAATTCAAAAATGTAAACAAAAAGTTTACGCCGGACGACCGGACAGCGCTCTATGACAATAATTCACTTGAGCTTCGCTCAGGTGAGCTAAAAAACCAACAACTATTTACATCGTTTGCTCAATGCCATGAACATTCAGTCGTTTAAGTCCTGAGAAAGGTGTCGTCGTATTCCACTTTATAAATATGCTAGCAGAAGAAGTAGAAGAAGAAACAGAGAAATTAAGGGTAGCCTATTTTAAACAGGCCTTTATCAATAATATCACATGCTGGAATTAGCTTTTGACCGACAAAGAAATGGATAACACTGTCCAAATGTTGATTGATGACGAGATCCAATTATCACATTTTCATTGTCTTCTTTAAACTCTTATCAAATGAGGAAAAGTAATGAGATTTAGGCATCAGTCACAGATTGTAAATAACTGGAGTTTTTTTCAAAGGTTTGTCATAAAAACGAATATAAGTGATAATTTAAAAGAGGAATTTGCATTCAGAGAGTTCTAGTCAGTGTCAATGGTAACAGTGGAATCAATAAACAAACTTTTTACAATAAATTTAGACAAGATTTGGTAAAAGAAGGATAACTCTGTATAAAATCTATGTTTTACTTTGATTAAAAACAAAACAACAACAACAACAAAACAGACATACCAAAAAAAAAAAAAAAAAAAAAAACAAAACAAAAAACAAAACAAAACAAAAAAAACCCCCCAAACCAAAACAAAAAAAAAGTCTTGAACATCTGTGAAAATATGACGGCTTCGAAATCATTAATTACATGTAATCGAGAAACTGCATGCCGTGTAATCCCTACTGTGTTCTATTAAGGTTAGGGTTGCGACTACAGGGAGGTAACTCTATTTTCATATCACATAATATTTGAAACCGACATGAACGATACATGGTATAAGCTCAGATTGTTACATTATTTTAGAAAAAAAATAATACTCCTTGATCCTTTCATTGCTGAATGATATTTTGGGAAAAAATGCATATTTTTCAATGAAAAATCGCCAAAAATAGGAAAAAAAATTGTCATTTTCGCACGAGTTCTGCTACCAAAGATTCAAACATCAGAATGTTTACTATCCATTGTACTCTTTAAAAGTGAGATAATTTAGAAATTCGAACTTCAAGTTAAACTCTATGTTTTTGGGTCAAAATGTTGATTTTTTGCATAAATTATTGACCTATTTATAGAAACAGTCATTTTGCTCAAAAACTAATTCGGGTACATATTGATTTGACTGCTTTAGGATAAAGCAATACCATAGATATATATGTAAAAAATAAATTGTGTAGCTGGCGACCTTCTAGCTACTAATAAAAAAACGAGTTGTTGCCATGGCAACCAACACCATAGTTTTTTTTTTATTAAAAAATAATCTCCTTAGAACTGATTATTTTATCAGAATTTCTTAAAATAGCCTTAAATTCATCCACAAGCTATAAGAATCTTGAAAAATAAAGGTTACATGTATATTTGATTTTTCGAAATTTCATGCATTGCAGAGGTATGTAAATTTATGATGTGGTATTCTCTAAAATTACAAAAAGGTTAAAATAGGCCAAAAATTGACGTTTATACTTATAGCCAAAAAACGAGACGGGCAAATTTTGAGTTTTGGTCTTGGTTTTGGTCTGAATAGTTCGAGGAGATGTTCCTCTTCATATGAATCTATCAATCTTTCTTCTACCTCATTTCTATTAAAAGTCGCCACCCTGACCTTAATGCCCGTTTGTATGGGTACTAGGAGCCCGAACGTTATCGAGGTTACTATTTACTTTGCAAAAGCAACAATTATGAAAGAAAGGGCGTTATTGGTTTAGTTCATCACATGACCTCGATAGCAATTTTAAAAGCTTTGGACCGACTTATCTATTCAGATGTTTTACAAGGAAGTGACACCTGTAGTGCGTTACTCAGTCTTCAAGCGACGTAATTCTGTAAAGCAAAAAAGCAATAGTGCCCGGTCGCCGGGCACTATTCTCTCGTGTAGTCCCGCGTGCTCAACCAAGGACTTAAATGTTATGCACTAATCTCTCATAGTGTTACCTTTGGGAGGTCAATGTAGTGCCCGAACGTCCCAAGCAACATCAGTCTTTTCGAAATACAGAGTCACTTCCCATTTGTGCAGGTATCTGACGTCAACGCATTGTGACGTCATCAAATTCTATGGAAACCAGCACGGAATTCAGGGAAATAGGGTTACATATATGACGTTTTCAAAGGAATTTAATGACGTCACAATGCTTTTACGTCAGATACCTGCACAAATCGAACGCAGGCCTGTAAAATCGAAAAGACGGAATAGGAGAATATATATAGTATCCACACAGGTTTAGTGCATCACATGACCTCGATAGTTCTATAGGGAAGTGGCGACACCTATAGCGTACGTATTACTGAACAAGAAACGTGACCCTGTAGAGCAAAAAGAAATAGTCCCCGTGTGATCAACCAATGGAATTCCAACGATTTATCGTGTAATGTGAAAGTCGTAACAAGAAACACAAGCTCTGTAGAGCTTTTTAAATAACCGACTAGTTGTAGGTGGCGCTATTTACACAGTAGTGACGGAAATTTCGTCTTTTCCCGAGTGGACGAAAATTCCGTCACTAGTGTAAATTTTTATGTCTCACTCAGAAGATCGTGATAGAACCTATTAGTCTAGATTGTTCATATTTTTATTTATTAACCTAATTTACATGTACGCTATACTGTACGAATGAAAGAAAAACATTTCAAAATTTTTCAATATATTTTTTTTTCTGGTCGACTTTGAATATGATACGCGATAAATTATGAATGGATGAAGTTACGTGTATGGCCATTATGTTTAAAATTTTGTTTCATTTAAAATTGATATTGATTGAATAATTGATGAAAGAAAATCTGCAAGTTTCAACAGACTGTTGCATAACGGTTAGTACTACCGCATAGTTTACGCAACGCCTTCTTGGCAAAGTCTTATATATGAAGTCTAGATATGACAGTGATTATGAAAGTTTTTTTTCTTGTTTATGTCAGGGACGTATATATACGTTTTCTTTATGTGTTTGTTGTTGTTTTGTTGTTGTTGTTGTTGTTGTTGTTTTTCTGAATAATTCTTCTAAACGCTACGATATCCACCTGCGGATACTACTTGGTGTTTTACTGTTGATGCTGCAACGGGGTCTTTCCTTCTTTTTACACTACAGTCAAAGAGAGATAACTCTGTATAAGAGTTCTGTCATGTGACAATTTCTAAGGACAAAATGGTAGACTAACTAACTTCCTCGGAGACGTTACTTTCAGTTTAAAATGTTTGAGTAAATATGTGTCAGTACCAAGGATCGGTTGAGCATTCGTGATGTGAAATTAGAAATATAGTATCAAAATGTCAGTGAGAGAGATAAAACTTTGTTTACTGGGTGTAAGTAACTAATTTTTGTTTTTGTTTTCGGTTTGTCAGAGGAAACTATAACATTTTCAAAAAATCTAAGAAGTCGTTTTCGAAGACAAACGTGATGGGCATAGGTTCAAATTTGGCTTATATGACCTCATCAAGCTACTCTAACCCAATCAGACAGACAAATTTCGATTTTTCAGGGCAGATTTTACGCCTTATCTTAAAAGCTCCTTTTACCGTTACGTTGCCAAACATTGGGTCCATGGACAATGTCAACGATGTCTAAAATTGACAGAGAAAAGTCCCCATTTTAACTATTATCTTTGACTGAGCATAGTATTGGTCGTCTGGACGTTGAGAGTTCGAGATCTGTCCCCCTGTATGATTTTTAATTGGATAGTAATACAAAAAATGAGCCAAAACCTCAATTTTCCAATTTCTGAAGTGAGTTGCACGGACAGTAACCTAAAGTTACAGCTGCAACAGAGAATAAATAGCAAAATATCATTTCCTGTTGCAAATGTATATGTTGTAACTAGCCCCACCTAGGCTCGAACTTATTAGTCTGATGCTCTTACCAAATGAGCCAAAGAGATGTCCCTCTGGCCCAGTCTAGTACAAGAGTCAGATTACTACGATGTGAAAATAATATTGTTTTTCTTTTTAAATTTGACACTTGACACTTCATGATAATCATTCCTCTTCTTTCTTATATTAAGGGGACTTTTCCTGGTGTGTAATTGTTTGTCATTGACCTAAAGAATTTTCAAGAAAAATACTTTCCAGTATATATATATTTTTTTGACGTACCATTTTTAAGTCACCCCTACCTTATTTTTCAGGAAAATTAGAAGTGACAGTTTGAGATTAATTGGAAAATTTCAGAATCAAAGCTATTTCTTATATTACATGTAAACGCTAAAAAACTTAATGTTGAAAGATTTGAATAATATAAAGCATTTTCAATTTCCTAAGAAGCTTTGTATTGTAAGTAGTTCATACTTTATTTCATTGAAACAAAAATTTTACGACTTTGAAATTTGGAATTTTTACATAATTTTTTATTAGAAAGTAAAGCAAAATTATTGGAGGGGAAATTACCAATATTTGGTGATAAACATTAAACTGGGCCAAAAAAAGTGTACCAGAAATTAAATGTTGACCTACATATAATGATGATTTTGGGGTCAAAAGGTCAAAGGTCAAACTCATAGGACTCTGTTAAATGAAAATGGTTTTTGAAACATATATGAATGAGTATCAACCTGAAATGTGCCAGCAATGTTTCCCATCTGCCGAGATCATATTCAATTCATGTAGATTGTAAGTCTGCATATTCATACTTACATTCCAGTTTTGCAACTCGGCACTTTGCATCAAAGATGCGTTTAAAGCTTATAAATGGTTTTTATGGAGCTTTCTTTTCTCATTTGCAAGTCGGGTATTCTTTGTTCTAAGACCTTTCTAGTGATATCATTTTTGTATGTAATTGACCTTGGATTTTGACCCAATGATTAGAAACATACTATACCATTTCTTTTGAATGGTAATTGACAGGGCTGTCATATTTGACATATGTTATTATTTTCAAATTGGTAAAATTGTTATTGATACCAACATTTGTGACCTTGACCTTCCAGTTTGACATTCTTTACAAATACATTTTGTACATGTAAAAGCTATTTTAAAGTTTTTACACTGACTAATATGCCAACAGGGGCATTTGTGCTTCACAGACACATCTTGTTTTCCTGAAGGTAATGATGAAATACATGTACAATGTACTTGTTTTTTTTTTTCTAACGAAATCATCTCTTTTGTTTTACAGGAATCAGGTGTAGGAAAGTCCAGTATCGTTTTAAGATTTGTGAATGACACATTCAAACCATCTCTAGAGAGCACCATTGGGTGAGACTGCACTATACAAGTTGTCCATAAAGATTGATGACTCATACATTTAGGAATCAGTCTGTCTATTTGTCCATCTGTCTGTCACGTTTCAGGTCATGCTTTCACCACTATTCACATCAATGTTTCGCATTGTATGAACCGATTCCTGTGAATTATTATATAAGAGATAAGCATTCTCTACAATCACTAAGATTAGAAACATATTCTTATCCTGAATGATGCACAACACCGTAAAGATATGCAAAATCTCTGATTCGTTTCAAATATTAATTTGATTGTAAATTATTTTATTGTAAATTATTTTAAGATTGTGAATTTTGTGTGAATATGCTCGAATTCTTGGTGGCACGCACGCTTTCAGAACAACACTGAATTGAACAATTTGTCTGTATGATGATATTTCTTTTTAGGGCTTCATTTATGACCAAGAGGATAGAGGTGGATGGACTGCATTACATATTCCAGATCTGGGACACAGCCGGGCAAGAAAAGGTACCAATCTGTTTAGTTTACATCAAATGTCACATTCTTACTGATTAATAAAAGTTTCAAAAAAGCTGCAATTGCCTGGGACTTTAAAAACTTTTCAATATAGCTTTTGCTATGATTCTCCTTGTCTCATTACAACAGTGTTTAAAGCAAAGTAAAGGTATACATGTACATGATTGATATAGGGATCCTGTATAAAACAATTAACCCTGACCGGACGCAGGAACAATTTGTGAAATTCCATGACGTCACAATGCAATTTCGATGTTTGACCGAGGTTCTAAGCTTGTTTGTCCGAGGTAAAAGCATTGTGACGTCACAAAATTTTGCATTTTTTCCCCGCAATCGGAAGGGTCAATTATTTGTCAAATATTCATATGATATACATAGCTAAATACCATCATCTGAATGTATGATCTTTTTAGAATGCAAAATTGAAGAAATAGATATGATTTATCAATGAATAAATCAGCATGTACTATATATCATGTATATATAAACTTATTTCATGTTCATATCCCTTATTGCCCATATGGAAATTGGCAAATTTAAAGTGGTTTCTTGGTATTTCCTAGTAACAAGGATACCTGGTAAAGGAAGCTGATGCAGGAAATAGGCAGAAACTTTGAAAACACTTAAACATTTTGAATCCTTGTTTATGAATTGAATATATTTCAGCCCAGGCATTTTGCATATATCATAAATGGGAGGGGGGAGGGCAGACAGGGGGGTACCTCTCTCCCCCTCCCCTCCTGCCCCCTTACATCTCCCCTTCCACCCCCTCCTCCCTCCCCTTTTCACCCTTCCCTTATCTCCACCTCCCACCCCATCCTCCCTCCTCCTGCCCCCCTTCCTCCTGCCCCCTTCCTCCCTCCTCCCTCCCCTTTTCCCCCCTTCTTTCCCTCCCTCCCCCTTCTCTCCCTCTCTCCCTCCTCATGCCCCTTCCTTCCCCCTCCTTTTCACCCTGTCTACACCTCATAAATGTACCTCTTTATGTAAAATTTAGTTTTTATTTTCAGTGAATTGGGAATCGGTTCTGATATTTCCTGGATTGGGAAAACTACATAGTTTGGGAAAATTTTTATAGTGGGAAACATTATTAGACACCTTAGTGTAAAATCTAACTTTAAGGCAACTGTGTAAAATCTAAAGAATTGTGTAAAATCAATTATCTAAAAATTAATTCCTCTATAATTTCATGTTTGTCAAATGCAGCTTTATCTAATTAAAAATCTACATTTTACTATCAAAACTCTGCACAATTACACGGTCTTATAGCAAAATTTGTAACAATTATGAATCGTGAATTTTTCTGTTACAATTTGGAAAAAAAAAACATACTATCTTACATTGGGAAATGGGTTATTATAACGGACCAAATTGGCTTGAAAAAAAAAACACTGTACATGTAGATTTGATGATGAGATTTCTTCAAGTGTAACACTTTTAACTTACTATAAATTACTTTATATTTCCTTCTTAAATGGCATCTTTCCTGTCATGACACTTGATGTAGCATTCATGGATTTTTCTATAATTTTTACGTCTATCCTGTTTCTAGTGGTTATTTTTGAATATTTTTATGTTTTTTTTAGTATCGAGCGTTGGCACCTATGTACTACAGAGGAGCCTCGGCAGCAATTATCGTGTATGACGTAACTAGAGAGGTGAGGAAGATATTTATATGACTGCATATATGACGATCTAGAAGATTTTCTTGTCTGTATACATGGGACAATTTACCTGTACACAAAAATTTGAAAAAAGAAATAATTGTAATAAGTTTTAGGCTAGATGGGATTTTAGGAGATGGTCCTAGCTGACCCATCTACCTCCCCTCTGTATCTATAGTGCATGGAAATCTTGAATATTGCTGGGTTAGTGCAGAGGTTGCGCGCTTGCTGCTCACCACTAAGGTCCCAGGTTCGAATCCGAGATTTGGCGAAGGATCTTATGTGGGAGGGTAGGTGGTCCCCCACCCAGGCCTCTGCAGGAGGTTTTTCTCCGGGTACTCCGGTTTCCTCCTGCTCCTTGGACCCCCTCACGCCAACATCTGAGCCAACGTGAGACATGAGTATAAGTTTGTAACTTGTTTGTTAAATATTGTAAAATAAATAAAGTTTAAATTAAAATTAAAAACCTAAATACATGTATATAGCAAATATCACATATATCCTCCCTTAAAATGTCTATTAGGACAATTATCCCTTCTCTGGCAAATTTCTTGCAATCTGATAGACTGTAGAGAACCAAATATTATGTTGTAAGGGGTCATTGACGGGATATTATTTTAATGTCCAGGCGCCTAGCTGCCCATACGCAAGTACGCAGCTGCGTACACATCATTTTGCCAAAAATGAATAAAATAAATGAATGGATAAAAATAAAATGTTAAGAAAATAATCAAAGTACATTGTAGAAAGAAAAACGGAAAAATGTTTCGTATGCATCTATACTAAACCAAGAAGTTTTATTCATACGTTAAACGACATTTAGATGCCATATTTTACGAGCTTCCGGGGGGTTTTCGCCCCCTGACCCCTATCAGGGGTTCGTCCTGAACCCACTTGGGAGGGGGCTTAATGCGACCCCCCGAACCCGTGCCTAGATTGATTTGAGTACACATCCTTTCTACTCTGGCTACGCGCCTGATGTCTTGCTTCTACGAAGATGTTTTACACTTATGATGTCACTGACATGCTTTAAAATCTATTAAGGTGGCTCAATAATCCAAGAATTCTTTGTCAGAGGAGAAAAAAATATTCTGTTTATTCAACATTGATATCTGATAATTTATATTTGTGCTTAAGATTACATATCATCGACTATTTGACTGACCAGTGGTCCTCTGAATATAAATATGTAAACCAACGCCGGGATATGTCGCAAAACAATGAATTTTGATAGATAAAAACATGATATGTGGATAATAATTCCAGATTGAAACCATTCTTGTGATCATTTTCACCATTATATCATCAAATATGTATATTTCTTTATAGATAATGCTTTCAAAGAGTGAAATAGCTAGAACTGTTCCAGAAAAGTACATTTTGGGTACCCCCCACCCCAAAATGAGAATCTAAAAAAAAGTACTCAGTACCCTTATTTGACATCAAAGTGATAAGAAGTCTTTGTCAGAAGTTATTTTCTTTTACATATTTCTCAACGACAAACTCTTTTCTTCGAAAAGAAATATAAAAAAGTACATGTTATCGTTCATTCTGATTTAAAATATTTGGTTGTCATAGTAACGGTTTTGTTACAATTTGCAACAAGTCAAATTAAAATGCCCTGTTCCCTTAGTTGACGTTATAACGATGAAAATATTTGTTAAAAACTGTTATAATTGACATATTTTTCAAGATCAGACTCTAATCTTTTAACAAAAGTACAAGACATTCCGTTTTACCTCGTTTCCATGTTGTAAAAATCTACTTGGTTTATGCCGGACGGACGACAGACGACGGACGGACGGCGCGCTATGACAATAGCTCAGGTGAGCTAAAAATCAGACACTTCGAGTCGAGATTATTCTTTCCCAACATTCAGTGGAAGTTTCAAATTCTGATACAAGGAAGAATACTTACACAATTATCATCGAAATCAAATAAGAATAAACAAGTTTACAAATAATTTGTCGAAAAAAAATAAACAAGAAAAGGAAAGTAACATGTGTACTTCTAAATATCCTTGGCAAAGCGTTATTCGACCTTTTCTTTTATAAACTCACCTTTCATGTTTTGTTAGTGTCAGTTAAATGAGTTTTGTCAAATAAAGTTAAAAAAAAGTCAAAGCTTAAAAAAAATGTTTTGTTCAAAATTTCATATCTAATTCCATCAATCTATTTAGAGAAACGGATATATATATAAAAGAAATAGAACTAAAGTAAACGGAAGCGTTTTTAAACATTTTGACGTTCAAGGTCAATAAGTGGACGTCAATCACCTCCCTCGTTCTCGATAATGCGTGCAGTTATCTGTGAAATGGATATATCTTTGAGCAAAGCAGGCTTAAAACTAAAATTCATTCGCTTAAATCTTTCAAATAGGGAAACTTTATCCGATAACATCTTGTTGCAAAGTACGAAAGTTGACAAAATTGAAGAAAAAAATTTAAACCAAAGATTATTAGAGAAACCAAACTTGAAATATCTTATCTATGATATCGCTAAAATCTCTAAGAAATATCTTGTTTTATCATTGACTTAAGTTTACCTTCTTGAATTTGTTCAAAGGCAACAGGCGGTTGAATTTCCGCCGATGACGTTCTAAAAACGATACGTTTACGGCGTTAGCCAGGGTGTCTCTTTTACGGGATATTTTTGTATATATAAATTAAACGATATATTTGACTAAATAATAATTACACTCAGATTGTAGATGATAATTTTCTGTTTCCATCGATACCAAACATGTCGAAATCCGTCAAGAAACAAGCGAATTACGGAGGACTTTGAAGGCCGAAAACTAAAAAAGGCCACATATAAAAGTACTACACTCAATATCTGATGACGTCAAACGATTATTGAGCCTCCTTAAATAACTAAGCATGTTTTATCACATGATACCCGTTATGCAGTTTCATAAAGTCATTTCTTAATCAAATGTTATGATAACATGTTACATATCGCTCTGCTTGAATGTGATTGGTCAAGTTTGGAGACAAGTGTGACCTTACAAATATCGGTCATATGTTAATTCAGACGCAAATGAAATATAAATGATTAAAATTGTTGTTGTTGAAATAATTATTGCATTAAAGTACTAAACTGAAATATTTCTCTCTTTATGCACAGAAAATCTCTATGATGTGGAACTACTTCTCATGGCCTAGCAGGCAATTTCTAGGTCATGGCGTAGTTCGCTGAAACGTTGATTTCACGTTTGAAATACACATATATTTGTTAGAATCATGTGATAAAAAGAATCTGAAATGAATTTTCATTTCATACGATGTAATATTAAACTTGTTGTGCGTTTAATATCCCCTCGCCAAGGGTCGGGGATAATAAAACACACAACTCGTTTTATAATACATCGTATGAAAAGATAATTCATTTCAGATCCTATATATACTCCACACGCTATACAGGGGGATACCAAAATATATTGTGTCAATGAAAAAAGTTGTATTTACGCCTCCCCCAATACAAGGAAGCCCAGCCCAAAACGACTTTTTTTCATCGACCGAATAAATTTTTGTATCCCCTTGTACATGTTGTAAAACACTGTAAACTTATATTGTTTGACTTTTTCAACACATTGGTCATACAGCTTGGCATGAAATGAAATGAAATTTTCTTTAGCATATAATTTAACAGTGCATATTTCAAACCTGTAGGCAACATTCCGCACTGTAAAAGAGTGGATCCGAGAGCTCAAGAAGAATTCTACTACGGATATGGTGATTGCCATAGCAGGGAATAAATGTGATCTCACTGACCTCCGGGAGGTCAGAGCTAAAGGTTTGTTTTGTTGAGCCTTTTCAGAATACAGAGTTATTTCCCATTTGAGACGGTATTTTAAAACATAAAAAGGATTATGATGTCATGAAATAAGTATTGTAAGGTCAATCTAATATAATCATTTCCAATAGTGTTTAAGGATGGTTTCCATAGAATTTGATGATGTCAAAATTAGTCTACGTCAGATACCGAGTTACTTCCCACTTTGAACAGAATCTGGCACAATTGACCCTTCCGATTGCGGGAAAAAAATGCAAAATTTTATGACGTCACAATGCTTTTACCTCGGACAAACAAGCTTCGAACCTCGGTCAAACATCGAAATTGCATTGTGACGTCATGGAATTTCTCAAATTTTTCCCGCGTTCGGAAGGATCAATTTTATTGTGATATAATCAAATTCTTGCAACATGAAGGTGTACTCAGATTCATTGAAAACATACACAATATAGTGCATTTTTGTTATTATGAAGCATGGGGTAAGTATTTCAGAGTACCAATTTAGGTTACATTTTGTATTAAATAAGTTTATAAACTCTGCTAATGTTTAGGAATCTTTGATTCAGGAAATACTTTAGAAATATTTGAATCTATTGTCATGAATTATCAATTACAGTGCATATATACAAGTACATGTTGGTTAATTGTTTCAACGCTAACATTCCGTATGTTATATTGGATGATATTAGGATGTGCATGTATTCTTCCTCATGATTTTGTACAAAGTTTGTTTCAACAAGATTTCAGGACACATTTCAGGAAACTATTTTGTACTGCTATTTCAAAATGTAAACCAAATTTAGGATTTTGATAAATTCAGAGAAAAATATTTTCTTACTTGTGTTTGAGGGCAGAAAAATTTGAAAGAAATGTAACCAAATAATTTTGTTTTTGTTAGATTTTGCATCTCTTTTCTTACACAGCTTTAAAAGGTTAAGTTTGTCTGTCTGTCTGTTTGCCAAAAAACTTTGATATGGAGCATATTACTTTTGAATGGAAGGTGATACAGCTTTTATATTTCACATGTGTATTTCTTGTGACAAGACCTTTCCATTGATACCAACATTTTTTGGCCGGATTGCGAAGCAAAATCCGGTCTATGAAATGGCGAAGTCTGTCTGTCTGTCTGTCTGTCTGTCTGTCTGTCCGTCTGTCCGTCCGTCAGTGCGTCAACATTTTGGTTAAAGTGTTGCGTTTAAGTCCGTTGAGAGAAAACTGTTTGGAGGAGCAACTTGAAACTTGACATGGTGATAGCCCATGATGAGACAAATCAAACACTGCAACAAAATTTGACCTAGTGACCTTGGAGTTTGACCTACTTTTGAAAAACTTTAACCTTGGCCATAGCTTTTGAATGGTAAGTGATAGGGCTTTCATATTTCACTTGTGCATATCTTGTGACAAGACCTTTCCATGGATACCAAAATTTTTTACCTTGTGACCTTGACCTTGGAGTTTTACCTACTTTTGAAAAACTTTAACCTTGGCCATAACTTTTGAATGGTAAATGATAGGGCTTTTATATTTCGCATATGTATATCTTGTCACAAGACCTTACCATGGATACCAAAAGTTTTGACCTTGTGACCTTGACCTTGGAGATTGACCTACTTTTGAAAATAATAAATCTAGGCTATATCTCATGAACTATAGAGGCTATGGCTTTGAAATTTCACATGCAGAATCTTAATGACCAGATATTTTATTTGATATCATGAGTTTTGACCTAGTGACCTTAACATTGACCTTTGACCTACTTTTGAACTATAAGAGGTAGGGTTTTGATATTTCACATATGGATTCCTCATGACCAGAACTTTCATTTGATATCATGACTTTTGACCTAGTGACCTTCAAATTGACCTTTGACCTACTTTTAAATAATAAGAGGTAGGATTTTGATATTTCAGTTGTAGAATCCTCATTACCAGACCTTTCATTTGAAATCAAATGATCTTGACATTGACCTTTGACCTACTTTTGAACTATAAGGGGTAGGGCTTTGATATTTCACATTTAGATTCTTTTTGGCCATAGCTTTTTTGCATTGTGCAATAGTATTTTAATGACCTTTGACCTTTCTGTCTGCGCCAAAATGTATACGTCATCTAAAACAAACACTTCGCAATCCGGCCTTACCGCCTTTAGCGGTTTATGGTTTATTACCTCATGATCTTGACCTTGAATGTTGACCTTCTTTTCAAAAACTTTTACATTAGGCAAAACTTATGAATAGTAAGTGATAGGGCTTTGATATTTCACATGTATATTCCTTGTGACAAGACCTTTCCATTGATACCAACATTTTGACCTCATGACCTTGACCTTGAAGCTGCTGAACAGAAAAACAAAGATGCCAACAGGGGCATGAGTGTTTCACAAACACTTGACTTGTTAAGAAAGTGAAAAAAAATTCTTTTGACTTGTTTTTTTGATTTGTTTTCAGATGCTGAGGACTATGCCAGAGAAATAGGTGCTATATTTATAGAGACAAGTGCCCTTACAGCTATAAATGTTCCTAAGTTATTCCAAAGTATAGGTAAGCTTTTATGTAGGTTAGGATACTTGTAGTTAAAACTGAGGACTACCGTAAATCTGGTTATTTTTGCTGTTGATTAATATTTAGCGATTTTGAGGGCATGATGGATTCGCAAAAATATTTTTTCTCAAAAATAAATCCATGTGAAGAAAAGTATGCTTTGTATGTGCGAACTACACTGCGATACAAGCTCTAAGTACAAATGTATGGTGTATTTCTGAATCAGAAAAGATACTGTTATCAATTCATTTGGGATATGAGATAGGAATCATTTCTTTATTCTTAGGCTAGTTTTTGTGTCACCTGCGAAGCATAGCGACACTTAGGGATCACTTTGTCTGTTGTCCGTCTTCTGTCTGTCTGTCTGTCTGTCTGTCTGTCTGTCTGTCTGTCACACTTTTGGGTGTCACAGTCCATAACTTTTGATTGGTAAGTGATAGGGCTTTGATATTTCACATGTGTAATCCTTGTGACAAGGCCTATTTACACATACCATAATTTAGACCGAGTGACCTTAACATAGAAATTTTACCTACTTTTTCAAACAATGAAGATGGGCTATATCTTTTGATTTGTAGGTGATTGCATGGTTTTTAATACTTCTCATGTGAATTGCTTTTGATGAGACTTTTTTTTACAGAAATTAAAAAAAAAAATGAGTAAGGCCATGCAAAAAAAATTTTCTGGTTCTCAGATAATTGATCTAAAAACTATGGGTAGGTAGGTAGGGTTTTTATTTTTTGTTTTTATTTTCCGAAAACTACTTAAGCACAATTTTTTATTCAGATTTTATAGAGACTGTGATCTATAGTGACTATATTTGTTGTAAATGTTCACTGTCGAGGATGGACGAACGCTATGACCACTTTACAGACGGACTCTAACTTCTGACTGACAACTTTAACTTTTGTACAAAAATAAAGAGACGGGAAGAATATATGTTACATTTACATCAACATTTAATCATACAAAGACAACGTAAATGTTACAGTTTCACATCACGACAGTTCCTCACACACGAACAATGACGACATCACACAGTCCCATGACTTCCTTGTTCCCGTAGTACGTCATCCAGATAGGAGGAGGCGGTAGACACCATATTGCACCATATGTTCAGCCCATGTCCACGCCATGATTAACTCAGAGATATGAGGCCTAATATAATAAAATAATTTGATAAATATGACAGGTAATGCGCTCCATAGTCAGTTCGAACACTCGTATTTTTACTCATATAACATACACACAAAATACTACATTTAACTGCGTACGCATTTGACATAATACTACTTACTGAACACTCAGTGAACATACTTCACTATAATACTACGTACATACTACAAATATCGAGTTACTGACTTACATTACATATACAATGTGCAATTCAATTCTCACTACACACGAAGCACATTAAAATAATACAGAACGGAATATTGACTTGAAATGAATTAAATATATATTAAATGAATATTGAATAAATAAACGTACTTACCTCAGATGGTAAATGGTATATTTGCAAGTTTGTAACTTTTCAATAGTTCAAAACGACTGCTTATTGCAAAGGACGACGCCCAAGTGAGCGGTCAGTGCGACTCGCTTCGATTCAATACTTCTGGACAGGTAAAACAGGTTTAGGGTGAGCTGAATGAGGTACTATACGGCCGCGGGATGATTTAGAACATGCTAGAGGTTTATAAGGGGGACGGATAAGTGATGCATAACATTGAATGTGACAAAACCTCCCCATACCGAAAAAAAGTATAACATACTTTTTGTTAAAACACATTCAATGGAAAGTATGGTTAGCATAAAAATAAAATACGTACGTACATCATGGATACAAAAATTAATTATATGCGACTCAAGTAGTCAGCACCGACATTATCTCTACCTTTGATTGCGACAATGCGAAATCTGTATGGTTGTAACAATAGAGCCCACCGCATTAACCTTGAACTCGTCAACTTTGACCTATTCAAGTACATAAGAGGTTTATGATCTGTCTCTATAATGAATTCAGTTCCGTACAAATATCGTCTAAATTTCTGAATCGCCCAAACAATAGCGAGGCACTCCTTTTCAACAGTAGCGTACGCACATTCGGCGCCTTTCAGTTTGCGACTAGCGTACGCAACTGGAAGTTTCTTGCCGTGATCGTCTTGCAACAAAACAGCACCTATACCACGATCAGATGCATCAGTTTGGAGAACAAATGGTTCTTTCAAGTTAGGAAGCTTTAAAATCGGAAATTTAGTAAGCGCTTTTCTGAGAGACATGAACGACTTTTCTGCAGACTCTGACCATAACAGCTTGTTAGGCGTACCTTTACGAGTCATGTCAGTCAATGGCAAAGCTATTGATGCAAAGTTTGGAACAAATTTTCTATAGAAACCAACCAAACCTAGAAAAATGACCTTAACTGTTTCTTCGTAGAAGGTTGCTTAGCTTTTTCAATAGCAATGACCTTGTCTACATTTGGACTGATTCCGTCATTTCCGACTGTGTGACCTAAACATTCGACCTTGCTGAATGCTACTGTGCATTTACTTGGTTTCGCAGTCAAATTTGCATTGCGTAGTCGAACAAAAAGCTGTTTCAAAACTTCTAAATGTTCTTCAAAAGTAGGTGTGTAAATGAGAATATCGTCGATGAAGTTATCGACGTTCTGTAACCCTTGTAGAACAATTCGCATCAAACGAGAGAACGTTGCAGACGCTGTAACTAAGCCAAACGGCATAACCCGAAATTGAAAAAGACCTTTAGGGGTCTGAAAAGCAGTAAGACGCTTAGAATTTTCAATAAGTGGAACTTGCCAATAGCCTTTCGTCAAATCGAGTTTCGAGAAAACTTTATGTGTTGCCAACTTTGAGAAAATTTCGTCAGCATCGGGCATAGGTTCTGCGTCAAATACAGTTTGACTGTTAAGGGCTCGAAAGTCAATACAGAAACGATTCGTGCCATCTTTCTTTTTCACGATAACTATCGGCGAACTATAAGAACTGATAGACGGTTCAATGATATCGAGGGTGATCATTTTATCGACCTCTTCGTTCACAACATCGAGCATTGTATACGGTATCGGTCTAGCGTTTGCTCTAACCGGAACTTCGCATGTCAATTGAATGTTATGTTGCAGAACACAGGTTCTACCTGGTAAATCGGTAAGAACGTCAGAAAATGAGTTAAGTACATCAATAACTTTCAAATTCTGTTCGGGAGATAATTCAGAGCTTACCTCTACGTCACATGGTCCTTCCTTTGCTTTGCATACCGGCAAGTCTGCAAGTTCATTTTGCTGTTCATCGGAACAATCAATAACTGACGCACTTACATTATTGAGGGTAGAGTCATTTAGAACTACAGACACACCTTTACCCTGGGGTTCTCGCTCTGTGTATAGTTTGAGCAAATTTGCATGAAATGTTTTAAACTTACCTTGCATGTTGATTTGATAGTCGACCTTGTTAAGTTTTTTCACAATTTTGAAGGGACCTTTCCATTGCATAAGGAGCTTATTGTTATCTGTAGGTAATAAAACCAAGACCTGGTCTCCTTCTTTCATACTTCGTGACCTTGACTTTCTGTCATAAATGACCTTGTAACGCTTACTAGCTTTTTGCAAGTTATCCCTTGCTAAACGACAGGTGTTTTCTAACCTTTCTCTTAGGTCAATGACGTATTGATACGTAGATTTTACTTGGGGATCCTGAATTTCTTTTGTCCAGAGTTCCTTTAATATCATCATTGGACCTCTAACAGTCCTACCATAAACTAACTCAAACGGAGAGAAACCTAAGCTCTCCTGAGGAACTTCTCTGTACGCAAAGAGTACCGCATTGAGATACTTATCCCAGTCCCGTGGTCGTTCAGCGCTCATGCGCTTTAGCATTTGTTTAAGCGTGCCATTAAAGCGTTCTACGAGGCCATTACACATTGGGTGATATGGGGTGGTAGCAAGTTGCTTGAATGATATCAGTCTACTGACCTCTGACATAAGGGAGGATGTAAATTGTGCACCCATGTCTGTGAGGACTTCACGGGGAACACCTATACGTGAAAACATGTCAACCAACGCCTCTGCTACGCGCTCAGTCTCTATGCTTGGTTATGCAACTGCTTCTGGATACCTTGTAGCATAGTCAACTAACGTGAGAATATAACGATTTTTCTTGTCTGTAGGTGGGTGTAGAGGGCCAACAAGGTCAATAGCCACACGATTGAATGGCTCTTCGATTAAGGGCATTTTATCTAAAGGTACTCTCATGACCTTCCCCTTTGAAACAGTCCTTTGACAAACATCACATGATTGGCAGAAGCGTTTAACATCGGATTGTACACCTGGCCAATAAAATTCAGCTAATACTCTAGCAACTGACCTTCTGGTAGCTAAATGACCTGACATTATAGATTCATGGGCTAATTTCATGACGGTTTCTCTCATAGATTTTGGAACAATTAGCTGTGAGGTGACCTTGCCATCTTGAGATGTAAATTCTCTGAAAAGCATATCATGACTGATGATCCATCGTACTGACCCTTGTTTGACTACCCTAGACTCATGTTTCATAGCCAAGTCCCATAACTTTGTCAAAGTTTTATCATCTTTTTGAGCCTTACAAATCTCATCAGGGGTGACGGAGGATTTTACTATCTCAGGCACTTTAAGTTTGACAGGTGGTTTACCTATTTGTTTAGTTTGTTGTCTTGTCTCTACTGCTTGAACAGGACTCCATTTTGTATCTGGGTTACCTGGAGATCTTACCTCTTTAACATTACCAATGATGAGGTCATAAACAGGAGACTGCATGCACCATGCTTCATATTTGCCAGATAAATAGGGAGTATCAATCATAATCATAGCGACGGGTACTTTTACTTTAGTTCCGTCCGCTAAAACGCAAACCTGAAATTTACCTGTAAGGTTTGTTTCGTCGATTTTACTTTGACGGACAACAATGCCGCTACAACCTGTGTCGCGTAAAACGTTTACGGGATTTCCGTCAACAAAGCCTGAAGAAGTAGGCATTACGGAAGACTTGTACCCACATGAAGATACTAGAGAAGTGCCAGAGTTTGATAAGATGGCCGTGTTCGATATGACGCAATCAGACGGAATAATACAAGCCCCACATGTCTGTGTGGTATCAGGTTCTATGTTCTCGTCAGTATCGCCTTCTGAAACAATTGCCTGACATTTGTCTTTCGGTTTAGGCTTACATTCAGATGCTATATGCCCCAATTGACCACACTTATAACACCGCCTTTCCGACTTCGGAACAAATGATTTCTTTTCGGAGACATTTTGATTTTCTGATTTATTCTCTTTATTAAAGACCTGCTGTGAAACTTGCTGTGGAACTTTGACTATTTGACCTGATGGTAATGACCTTGACGTAAGTGACAGTGCATTTGTAAGGCGCGCTTCGCGAAATTGATCTGCCAATGTAGCCATTTCAGAGATAGATTCAGGGGTACGTTCTTTTAGAAATAAAGACAGATCTCTGTTACAGATTTGTAGAAATTGCTCACGCATTACTAGATCATACAAGCCATTGAACGTTTGTGTTGACCTTGACATTTCTATCCAGCGTTGCAGATAGCTACTTAGTCTAACAGAATATTGAGCGAAAGTTTCACTCCCTTCGGGACGACACGAACGAAATTTACGTTTAAAGCCATCTTCAGTCAGATCGAAACGTTTTAATAACGCTGTTTTCAATGCAACATAATCACATGCTTGGTGGGGTGGTAAGAGTGCATATACGTCAAGCGCACGACCTTTGAGAAGGGCACTGAGATTAGTAGCCCACATAGCTTTGTCCCATTTCATTACTTCGGCATATCGCTCAAACCGACGCAAATAGCTGTCCATATCATCTCTCACGTCATCATACGCGGGTAGTTTCGGAACTTTAGGTTTAACCAATGTTTGATCTTCAGATTTAACTGACTTTAATTTCGACTTCTTAGTCAAGAGATCAAGTTCAAGGTCATGTTCTAATTGTTTCTTTTTCATTTCTTGATCTATACGCTCCCTGTCGAAAGCCGCTTTCATTTCTAAATTCTCTTTTTCTTGCTGTCGCTTAGCAGCGCGCTCCTCACTTAACAGAGCCTGTTGATCTTTTACAAAATTTTGCAATTGCTCATCTTCGTATCCCAAGGCTTTACCTTGCTCAATCAATTCATTGAGACTTTCCATGTTTGACAGACGACACCAAGGGTATAACAAATATGATATTATATACAGTGATTGGGTAAAAGTAAAGGTGAATTGTTAGCTGTACCTCAGTCAGCCCACCGTAACCTTTAGATTTAGAAAAATGTACTTACTTTACTAGGCTAGCAAACATACCACACAACTGAGGTACCTAAAACTCTCATCTGGGCCTCAACTGTCAAACCTCCGTTCTGTTTACAATCTCCTATTAAACAGTACAAAATTTGAGTAAAATGATCACAAAAGAGATATATACATGTACAAATGATACAATGATATTTCTACTGTGTTATAGTTTGATTGAATAATATATTGAAATTTTACAAAACGATAGAGTCTAAATTACATATATGTGATAAGATAAAGTTATATTTCAGTGGTCACAGCAATATTATCTATTCATCCCACTTCTGACACCATTTTGTCGAGGATGGACGAACGCTATGACCACTTTACAGACGGACTCTAACTTCTGACTGACAACTTTAACTTTTGTACAAAAATAAAGAGACGGGAAGAATATATGTTACATTTACATCAACATTTAATCATACAAAGACAACGTAAATGTTACAGTTTCACATCACGACAGTTCCTCACACACGAACAATGACGACATCACACAGTCCCATGACTTCCTTGTTCCCGTAGTACGTCATCCAGATAGGAGGAGGCGGTAGACACCATATTGTACCATATGTTCAGCCCATGTCCACGCCATGATTAACTCAGAGATATGAGGCCTAATATAATAAAATAATTTGATAAATATGACAGGTAATGCGCTCCATAGTCAGTTCGAACACTCGTATTTTTACTCATATAACATACACACAAAATACTACATTTAACTGCGTACGCATTTTACACAATACTACTTACTAAACACTCAGTGAACATACTTCACTATAATACTACGTACATACTACACATATCGAGTTACTGACTCACATTACAAAAATTATACAATTTGTAATTCAATTCTCACTACACACGAAGCGCATTAAAATAATACAGAACGGAATATTGACTTGAAATGAATTAAATATATATTAAATGAATATTGAATAAATAAACGAACTTACCTCAGATGGTAAATGGTATATTTGCAAGTTTGTAACTTTTCAATAGTTCAAAACGACTGCTTAATGCAAAGGACGACGCCCAAGTGAGCGGTCAGTGCGACTCGCTTCGATTCAATACACCTGGACAGGTAAAACAGGTTTAGGGTGAGCTGAATGAGGTACTATACGGGATGATTTAGAACATGCTAGAGGTTTATAAGGGGGACGGATAAGTGATGCATAACATTGAATGTGACATTCACCATACTCAACTCTTCTCATAATTCCCCCGAAAATAGTTTCTCACATAACTGTGTCACTGAATAGTTCGATTCCAATGGCAATATAATCCATGGCAGGACTGTGTTGCCTTTAAAATTCACCTTCAAGCTGACAATCACTCGTTCCCCCCCCCCCCAGTCGCCATTTTGCATCTTGTGTACAATAACAAAGTACAGTATTTCCCTCCACAGAAGTCAGAGCACCTAAGCGTCTTAGTCGTGTAAAGTCTTAACAAAACCGACAAGCGCCGTTAAAACGTAAAGCGCTGTACTGAAACAGACATTTCTACTTTTCGTTTGTACAGAAATCCCTGTTCTATTAATAGAAAATTATATTTATCAGCATGAGAAATCTGGCGGGCGGCGGCTATTTTTTTCCCTTCCCACGATAAAAACGTCTCATCGGGAGGAATTTTGAGCGCGCGGCGGTGTCTGAGAACCAGGATTTTTTTTTTATATGGCCTAATTGATGAGACCTTTCTTTAGTGAGCAAAATTTTTTACCTTGCGACCTTGACCTAGGTGGTTGACCTTTTTTCTGAAAAACTGAGATTGACCATATCAATTAATTAATAAGTAATAGGTCTGATATTTCACATGTGAATTTCATTTGACCAGATTTTTCTACTGATACATGTACTAATAATTTTGACCAAGTGACCTTTGCCAACATATTTGATCCACTTTTTGAAAAATAAGCTGCTTCGCAGGCAACACAAGCATTCCTTGGATTGCTATTTTTTCATCACTATTGATTAAAACTTGCAACAATATTGTACAGCAAATTAACATAATATCTTATGCTATAATTTTATTTTTTTATTCAGTCGCGATGAATTGGTAAAATTAGAATCACAAAATTAAATCTATAGGCTTTTAACTCAAAAATAAATTGATGCAAAAATTTCCAGATTTACAATATGCCAGAGAAATACAACTGTTAGTGCTATATTTATAGAGACAATTAAATTCTATAAATGTTCCTTAGTTATTCCAAAGTATACTAGGTAAGCTTTGATGCACTTGTGAGATAGGAGAGCTATATGGCAAGGGTCCAGTATTAAAATGCAGGAGCCATATAGGTATCACCCTAGTCCATCGGTTTGTCTGTCTTTTTATCTGTCCATCAGCTTTTCTGTTGTATCATAGGCTATATCTCAAATACTTCTTTTGATAAGTTTTTACATGTCATACATGGCTTCACCATGGTATGAGAAGATACCTATACTTTTTGAGGTCAAGGTCATAAGATGGACTTAATTATAGTTAAATGATTTTGAAAGTAGATCTTTTATACTCTACTTATAATAAGATCTTGGTTCAGTATTATTTAAGTACATGTAATTAAAAATTGTATAGTAGTTAGTACATTGGCGACTCTTCATATTGAATTTCTTAGTTCCATTTTTCAGCGAAAAATTTACCAGCTGATGACGGCATGGTACGTCCAGGAAGTACTATAAATCTCAGGGCTAATACGTCAAATTCTCAGTCAGCCAAAAAAGGGAGCTGTTGCGGTAGACAGAAGACAGATTCCTAGCCCATATCTACAGCCAGTAGAATTTAATCTTAGTATTTATTTAACACTTTGCTTTCATAAGTCTATGTCTCTTGTATACTACTGTAGAGTGCATTTGCTAAACATTGGAATGATGTGTACTGTTCCAGATATGATGATACCTTTTAGAGTGCCTACTGTCTGCGCAGCTCATTTCAGAAATCGGAAAATTGAAGTTTTCTCTACTTTGTCAGCAATTTTTGCGATTGAAATTTATAAAGCGGGATAGATCCCGAACTCTCATAACTAACGGTGTATGATATATGTCTGTACGACCAATACTATGCTAACAGTGAAAGAAAATAGTTTTAGATAGGGAGTTTTCTATGTTAATTTTAGCCAGACGTCGCCGATGTTTAACACTGAGTCTATGGAGAACGTCGACGACATCACGCTAAAATTAACATAGAAATCTCCCCATTTAAATTTATTTTCCTTCACTCTTAGCATAGTATTGGTCGTAGAGACAATTATATCATACATTGAAAGTTATGAGACTTCAAGATCTATCTCCCTAAATTAAAATTTAAATCGGAAAATATGCAAACAAAGTAGAGAAAGCTTCAATTTTCCGATTTCTGAAGTGAGCTGCGCGGACAATAGGCGACATATTTTTTCTCTCTCTTCTATAATTAGGGGTGAGGTAATTTAGACATTTTCACATGTTTGTTTGTTGAGTAAATTGTGGGTAGTGTTTGATGGATTGAAATTCTGTGCAAAATAATTTTAGTGTGCATTATATTTTATACAATCATGTAAAGAAAGAGATGTAACAAATGGATAAATAAGGCAGAACTTGAGATGGATTTAAGCTTACCAAAGTGTCTGAAACAAAGGTGAAAGATTTTATTTAAGTTTTATTTTGACCAGTATTCTATATTGCACATGATACGTGTATTTGGAATATATACCGGATATTTTATTTTCATGGATGGACATGTTAAACCCAGCTTACCTCTTTTAGAACAAAAATTTAAACTTTATTCATTTAAAAACATTTAAGAAGCAAGTTACATTGCTTTATTTATGTCTCACGTTGGCTCAGATGTTTGCATGAGGGAGTCCTTAGAGCAGGAGAAAACCAAAGTGCCAGGTGCAAAACCTCCTAGGACTGGATGGGCAACTGCCATACCCTCCCACATGTGACCCCTTTGCTGGATCTGTCTGGTATAGAGATTTACATATAAGACTCATTAATCAGTTAATCATCTGAATTGTAAATTGTATATATAATGGCAAAGGTCTAGACTTGTGTATTGTTAAGAAGGGTCTCAAATTTGGATCTTTATCCCCGAAGAAGGTTGACAGTTTCACAGATTTCTGGTCATTTCAATTATACAGCAAATACTGTTTATTGGAAACTTTTGCCATTATTTTATTTTTTCCCTTTCCACCCTTTGACCAGGAAGCAAGTTTAAGACTGGGCAAATAAAACTATGCATAATGGACTGATATAGGAACTATAGTTGTTGGCAAAGTCAAGGCTACATTCATGTACATATTTTGAACAGTAAGGAAGAATTTTGAACGGTATAATGTATGTGCATGTAGTTAGTAAGATATTAGTACATGTAATGATTTTCACAAGTCTGATCAACTTCGGTTGATTCTTTCTTGAAATACGTTTGAAAATTTCTGTTCACAAAATTTTCTCAAAATCTGAAAAGGTGAGCATGTAGCATATCATATCCCACCCATCCTGCTACGTCTTTTGGTATTTTGTTAGACATAACTTTCACAGTCTTTGGCCATATCAATGTTTGGATTGAGGATCAATGACGAGGGTTACGTACCCGAAACGTGCATATCTTGTCCATGCTAAAAATTTATCTGTTCTTAAATGATGCTGAAAATTCGAAAATGTGTAACATAAAATCTGCATGTAAGGCCATATAAAAAAAAATCCTGGTTCTCAGACACCGCCGCGCGCTCAAAATTCCTCCCGATGGGACGTTTTTATCGTGGGAAGGGAAAAAAATAGCCGCCGCCCGCCAGATTTCTCATGCTGATAAATATAATTTTCTATTAATAGAACAGGGATTTCTGTACAAACGAAAAGTAGAAATGTCTGTTTCAGTACAGCGCTTTACGTTTTAACGGCGCTTGTTGGTTTTGTTAAGACTTTACACGACCAAGACGCTTAGGTGCTCTGACTTCTGTGGAGGGAAATACTGTACTTTGTTATTGTACACAAGATGCAAAATGGCGACCGGGGGGGGGGGGGGGGGGGGGGGGGGGGGGGGGGGGAGGAGCGAGTGATTGTCAGCTTGAAGGTGAATTTTAAAGGCAACACAGTCGTGCCGTGGATTATATTGCCATTGGAAACGAACTGGGCTGAAGCATTCTTGGCACTGTAAAAATGAGAAGAGTTAAGTATGGTGAACATTTACAACAAATATAGTCACTATAGATCACAGTCTCTATAATATCTGAATAAAAAATTGTGCTTAAGTAGTTTTCGGAAAATAAAAACAAAAAATAAAAACCCTACCTACCTACCCATATTTTTTAGATCAATTATCTGAGAACCAGAAATTTTTTTTTTGCATGGCCTAAAATGATTTCATGGAATACAGTATATCAGAAAGAAAACTGTCAAGTATTATGAGGACTTTACGTAGCATATTTAATATGTCACATTTATATCAAATTGACCCTTCCGAACACGGGAAAAATTTGAGAAATTCCATGACGTCACAATGCAATTTCGATGTTTGACCAAGGTTCGAAGCTTGTTTGTCCGAGCTAAAAGCATTGTGACGTCACGAAATTTTGCAAATTTTTTCCCGTAATCAGAAGGGTTAATTTAAAGTATGTGTTGAATGAGGTATATATTGTTACTCACCATAATTATGTACATGTATCTGTGATGTCATAATAATCAGGGAATACTGTATAAGTAGAATCATTTGCTGGTACTTTCTTTCATGGTTTTATAAAAGTAAACCATTTCGCATGGACAATGATTCGCAGATCCTCTCTTGCTAGTATGGTGTTAAAGGCCGACGGGGGACTATATAAGGGGACAGGTAAATTTTCTGTCATTTCCTCACTGACCGCTATAGGGTTAACATCTCTTATCGGTATCTGATTGGTTCCCTTTAATTCTTTTACCCCTATCAATTTTTGATTGACAGCTTAAAACCGACGAGACTCGGGTATCTCATTAGCATAATAAAGGATTACCTGTCGGTTTGTCTTTGATGAAACACGCCGCTCGCAGACGGCGTTGTCTTCAAAGACGGTATACCACGCCTATCAAGCTTATGTCACTCAGGTAAACCTATTTACGACCGGGTGGTTCCCAACGTCGACCTTTAAGCTTTTGGTATTCAAATTCGCTGAGACAAACTTTCGCGGTACAAAGCTGACCGGTACAAAGCTGACCGCGAAATAGCGAATGTTAATACACGGCGAATGATTCTACTTATACAGTAATAAGTTTTTAGGACTAAGATCTTTTAAGATTAGGACTAAGATCTTTTAAGATTAGGTTCATTCAAGTTGCTGTTAGGTTTTCAATTGGATTTTTCTCCACTCAAAGACTCTGTGAAATTGTCATTTCAAATTAATTTGTACTTAATTTTTCACACTGTTCCATGAGTAAAATTCTGCATTGATATTGCCTGTTCAGATAAGGTTACTATTGTAAGTCTGTCTGTCTACCTGTCCATTTGTACTGAAGTCCATATTCCTGCTATACATTAAACAGATTTTGAAATTGCATGAAATGTACATGTACATGTTTGAATGTCAAGGTCATTTTAGGATATGCCATGTAAGGTCATCTAAGGAAATGTTAATGTGAAGGGTCAAACACAGCAGACAATACATATTTATTGATCGCTCTAGTTTTGTATTCTTATTAGTTATAATATGAAACAATTAAGAAATGTTAACACATGTTAACACTATTAAAAACAATTATATTATTAAACAAAGGTGATAATTTATGACACTGTACAAATAATTCATATTTTGTTTATATGTGAAGCATGAATATATTAGATATCCGAAACAAGGGTGTTAATTTGTTCATCTATAGATAGAATTAATCATAATTCATCCATTATAAATGTATTTTTTAAATAGAATATATTCTCTGTAGGAATGAATGTTTTCATTTTGACAAGAAATTTGCTCAAATTGACCACCTAATATTTTGACTACATGTAATATATCCATATCAATTGTACATTCAAGTAATATTATCAAAATATTAATACGGTACATTATTTGAGTCAATGTCATGCACAAATATTTTAGAAATGTATGTACATGTAAATAAAGCATTATAAGTTATATTCTATACATTTAATACAAAATGATATTAAATGCATATGAAATATACCTTTGCAAATGCACTCTTCATGAAAAACCCAAGGAGTCTAGAAATTCTATATTCAGCACACTATACGTTTTTAAATTAGTATCTATTTTGATGCTCTTTTTAATGCAGAACTCATGTCATGTAAAGCTTATATTGTAGAATTTTTCATGCCCTTGTACTACGAAATGTAGGCATATAGCTTAATATGGCCCGTCTTTCTATTTGTATGTTAAATTGTTAACAATGGCCATAACTTTCGAACAATATGTGATGGGGATTTCAACTTTATGTTTGTATTTTGGTGTTGTGCTGAACATTAGGGTTTGACCCACTGTAATTTTCAGCTAAACAGCTATTAAACTGATAAAAATGCTGATGAAAGCATTTATATTTCATGAACACAAGTTGAATATTTATTCAAGAGCCTTTACTACTGCTTTCTATTTATCCTTGATAAACATTCCATTTAAAGACTTTGTTGATATTTTTGGATTTTCTTGAAAGAGAAATATAACTGTACAGAAACAAATTTCATGGACTTATTTGAACTTACTAAGATATTTTAATAGTCACCTATTCAGAAAAAAAGATACAATGATATGTTCATCCTAGTGAATGTTTTTATGACTTGTACATGAAAAAAAACCCCCAACAAATTTGTAATTTATTCAATTTTGTTGAAAAAAGAAAGTAGTTTAAAAACTTTAATGCATTACAACTTATGTGAAAGAAGGCAATTGCAGGTTACCTATTTTTATTTATATATTGTTCAAACAAAAGAGTATACAAGTCATGGAATAATGGAGCTTATTTCACTCCTATGATATTAGCTTATTAAGATATACATGTATGTGTACAATTATACTTTGAATTTTAACATCTTTCCTTCTTAAGGATTTACTTCTCGCTTAGTTATACTAGTTATACATGTATTCATATGCACAGATTAATGGGGAAGGGGTGGGTTATTTGGTTGTTGAGAGGTTTTAAACTCCCCCACCCTATCTCAACCCCCTTTCCTTCCCTTGGAATTTGCAAAGGATGATTATACAGATTCCCTCCCAATAAAAAATATCTTAATCCTCACATATGAGTTATGAAGCTTTCCTCTTTCCTAAATACATGTATATTATATTAGCTGTTATAAATGGCACAATTATTCTCTATCACATCTTGTTTTATACGTGTATTTAACTGTTATTTGTCTTACATGTGCATGTTGACATGGAGCTGATTTATTTTTGCAATAAAGTCTTAACTCGCAGAAATTTTCTTTTCAATTTTTATGAAAACTTAACTCGCAGAAATTTTCTTTTCAATTTTTATGAAAACCAAGGATTGATATGAAGAGTAAAAGAGATAAAACTTAATATAGAAGAAATTGCAGGGTTGTCTTCCTTTACATGGTAAGCTTTATTTTCCTGTTCCTTATTAGGCCACTAACGGTTATACAGGAGGAGGTTATGGGTTTCCTCGATGTCCCTCTATCTGTCTGTACATCTGTTTAATTTTTCATCATAAGTCCTCCTACACCATTCAAAATAATTTTCGTAAAACTAGGCAGGAATGGATAACACTATGGAGATGTAGATGGATGGTAATAATCGTGATCTTAGATAGTCAGCAGGTGTTATGAAATTGCATACAACTCAAGACATATCTTTTGTTTTTTTTTAGGAGAAGGTCAAATTCCAAGAACAAAATCATATTAATATAAAATTTTTTTATTATCATTGGAAAGTTTTTTAACATGATATACACCTGTGAATTATGACCAAAGTTATGACTAAGCCTATAGACTAGAACAAATACTTCATTGTTCTCAAAACATTGATGAGGGAGGAAAAAATATGAAAACTTTCATATACTATATAGTCCTTTTGTGAGGAATCCATGAAGTGCGCGTCAGAGAAACACAAATTTTATCTTCAATTCACCACGTTAAATTTTCACAGAAAGTTTCTTATTCTTATATGAACAGCACGGAAGAAATTGATATATGCATTATGGTTCCAAAGGCACAACAATCTGTAACTTACAGAATCCCTTTTTCAGCCTGTTCGTTGTGATTTTGTTTCCTTCCTTTTCGTGTGTAATCCTTTGCGTTTCGATAATGCTCTGCCTTAATTGTCAATATTGAAATATGAAATTATGTTCTAGAACAATTGAAAAAATTTAAGTGCATCATTTGCACATTTCAACAATTAATATATCATCAGTAATGATCGAGGCTGAAATTTATACCACTGTCCATGTCTCTGCTGTTGGACTATTTGTCCCCTATGACACTTGTAGGGCAATTAATTTCTATTTAATATTAGTAACACAACAAATGTTCATCAGTTCTACATATTTATTGCGTCACAGTGAAAGTGAAATATACATAGACGGCCGTGGTCTGAAAATACATAAATTAACATCATAAATGTTCTGTGAGTATATATGAATATAATACAAACAGTAAGTATTATGAATACCATGATTATCGTACATAAAAAAGTATTCGATTCACACAATGTACGATTCATGCAAAAATTCAAAAAGAGACGAAAATGACAATACACATACCCTAAGTAAGGAAATATAGTACATCGTGGCTTCCCCTCTCAGAGTTCTTTGGAAACTACATGATCAGTATCTATAAATCAACAATGAACTCATAAATATATAGACACCACTCTTTGCATGAAAAATATCATGTAAGTTCACATTCCCATATCACTGATGGCGCACCATACACAATATTTTCAATATGTTAAAAATCAACAAGATCGTATATTGATATCGTATAAGTGAATAGATCAGATAAACAGCATTTGAATTTTATTCGCTGATGAATGACAAATACATGTGTCACTGGAGAATATATGAAGAGCGAATTTCTAAATATGATCTACAATGAATGTCAAGGACAAACCTATGCCTTCAGGGAGATCCCCCAAATTTTAGAGTCATTTGGTGACGGAGAATTTACTACTAGTAATATCATTTCAAGTCTTGTATCAACACTGTGAAACTAGGAGACCGATATCCTTGGGGACTAACAGTCCAACAACAGAGATGTCTGGTCCATGCTGTAAATTTATCAGGGTTTTTAAAATGATGCTATTGAATTTAAAGACGTTTAACATACATATACAAGCTTGATGGTTGAAATTGTCAACATTAAAATGTTCTATTGTTAGAATATTCAGTGCACCATATGCGCATTTCAACACAAGCAATGTCTCATCAGTGATGCTCGAGGCCGAAATAGAGGAAAATCCAAATAATTATGAATACAGGAAGGGGGAAATTCTGAATATGACCTAAAATGTATGCCAAAGTTGGTCGTTTTGTATTGTTCCCTTTGTCTCCGTTTGTTTGTTGATGTGGTGGGTTTGCGTGATATCCCCGTTTTCTCATGCACATATGTTTTGTCTTTATAGAACGATTCAGCTTTATATGAGTAATGATAGAGATAAATGACTGATTCTAATAATACGGAAGTGTTCCAACTCTATACCTTTCCGACAAATATTTCAAACCAATTTATTGTGCACCAGACACGAGTTTTGGGATATTAAATTAACATCAGTGATGCTTCCATCCAAAGTGATTTTTAGACACAACCAAAATTCATTTTAGTAGCGCCCTCTTATTCTAATTTTTTAAAAATTAAATTTGTGCAATTTGCAGAGAGTGCATAGCTCCAAATTTCGTGTAGGGTCGATTCAGTAACATATCCAAATAGAATCTACATTCAAAATACCATTGGAGGGATGGTGCTAAGATTCTAACCTCCTTTAATTTCGATGATATTTTTGAGTGAAATGACAAGTTTCCGAAATAGCAAATTAATATAAATGACGTCAAATTGATAAAGTGTAAAAAACAATGCTTCTTTCAGGCGACAGAGCTGGAAAGAAATAATGAATACACTGAAAACATCCCTTTCACGGGTAACGAGTTTAACTGCTCCACACTGCAACATGGAATAAGTGTTTATTTTAATGTTTCAGGTGTAAACAGGGTCTTTTAGAGGCGTACATGTAATAAAAATGTGGCTAAATATTTCAAAATTTCAAAAAACAACAAGAAGAAGAAGAAGAATCAATGTGGCTAAATACAATTTGGGTTGGTGAAAGGGTGTTTACTTTCTATGTTTTGATGATGATGATGATGATGATGATAATGATGATGATGATGATGATGATGATGTATGTGTTTAAGTTACTGTGTTTAGACATAATGAATTAAGAAATTGGTGTCCAAAGAACAAATCTTTCTATAGTGCGTGAAAGTAAGTATTTGATAAAACTTTTACAAGCAGACTGAAGCTTCACAGTTAATCAAAGAATATATAAGTGTGAATGACGAAAAGGAAATGATATGCTCGAATTCTGCCGCAAAAGAGCAGTCTGTAGGACATAATAATATCAAATTCGGTGCAAAAGATACGCATTTTTCAAAATTTCAAAAAAAAAAAAAAATGATGAAAGGAAGAAGAATCAATAAAACAATTTTATGATTTTAAAACACTTGATATATCAAAATCATCAGAGGGACGATCAACAAGGCACCAGACATGTCATCAGGCTTTCATCTATCTCATTATATCGAGTGCAATTTGTACAGTCTTGCGTGCGCCACAACTGTTGTTTGTTGTAATAGTGTGCGTGTAATTTCCGCTGTGATCACAGCAATTCGGTCTGCTTCGAGATATTTTACTCTTTTTGTGTAAAGCTTCAATCTATGAAATCGGGAGTCAACGAATACCTTTTAAGGTCATGTTAAGAATTTCCCTCTTCGTTTAAATATTATCTATATTTCTGTATGTCAGCAGCGAGAAGCATTGATGAGACCCTACTTGCTGAAATGCGCATATGGTGCACTGAATTAATTACAAAAGAACACCTATTTCAATATTAGATATCTAAAACTAATTTTAGTACATGAACCAGACCTTATGTCCTATCTGAAATTACATGTATGTGCACATGTGTTTTCATGAACATATAGAACTTAAAATAAGGATGTCATCGTTTATTCTTCGAGACTTCTTTATTACCGTGCAAATGGGATATAGTCGATAGAATGTTATCCGAATAACATATCATTGATGGATCAATAATTATCCATCCCTCGTCAGGTACCCATTGTTCTCGTCCGTTATGAGTATTTGTTGAATTTGGTGAGTAAGGTCTCATTTCTGTCTTTTGTGCCACTAGAAGTGTTTTTTTCTTTAGTGTATAAGACTCTTATTTTTATTTTCGTATTTTTTCTGGATTGCATGGTTGTTTTTTTTCCCCACTTCTTTGAAAGATATATTACAATCGAAGTTAGAACCCACCCAAAACACCGAATTTGAACATTCACCGTCTTTAATGTTAACTACTAAATGGATTGGTGATGGTAATAAGCACTCAGATGATGCTTATTTACCGAGTACTTTTATCATCTTCATTGATGATTTACGTTTGCTATTTTCTAGATTAGCTTTGTTTTTTTAGCCTTTCCAATGTTTTCCATGCCTTTTGTTTTTATTTTCGGATTCTGACATTTACCCATTGATTGCTATGTGTATGGCCATGAAGTATTGTTCATAAAAATTATCTTTCCTCAATAGTCTCACAGGCCGTCAACTGCTTATTTTGTGTTGTTATCGCTGTTGCAACGTCGTGTTCTTGGATGTCTTTGCCTTTTTTATCAACTGGAAAGTCCATTTTCGAATATGTTTTATCTACCTGGTTCCTTTAATATAACTTCCTTGAGAAAATTTCTAACTTCCTGATACCGTCAACAGTTCAGAAGAAAAGTATCTACCTGTATTTAAACACCGAAGGGAGCTCGAATTAAGGAATGAAATATATAAAAGGATGTCAAGTGATAATACCTTTAAAACATTATAAGATTGTCTGTGTACGGATGAATTTAAGTGTTTAAGAATTAAATCCGTGGGTACAATCATGAATTATTAGTGCTGTCTGCTAAAGAGGAAGCGGAAGTAAAAGGTACGTCGTATTTTCGAAGTTTGAAAAAATAATTATTCCATACTATGAGGCATTAATAATTCTTTTTATTCTTGTGATTAGATAATTAGAATTAAAATAGAAAAGAAGACTGCACACTCTCTAGAGAATTTCTCGTTTAGATGTTTGTTGACAGCGTTTTAGTCAAATTAGTAAATTTATGCCTTTAGACCATACCTGAAAGAAAGACTTGCTTATCTGCATGATAAACAGATAAAATATAAAACGATTATCTATTTCATGAAATATATATACATGAAACGAAATGTGTGATTTTAATCCCTGATAAGCTTTGGTAACAAATGTAAGGACATCGTTTTCTGCAACCGAAAATGGCACGTGATAAGGTGAGAGCATAAGCATCGATTCTGAAAGAAACGACTCGGTTGCAGCACCCACAACAAATTATCAAAACACCCCAAGTGAAAACACAGAGAAGACTTACACAACAGGACACACAAAAGGATTAGGAACATCAAATACGACATCAAAATACCAAATACGAAAGAAACCAAAGAGACGAATGGACAAACGGTTCCAACTAAAGACGGCCATCTGCAACGTTAGTAGCAAACGGTGTATTAATCCTGATTATGAGCGCACAAACCTCCAACTTTTCCGGTCCCGAAGAACGCACAATTTGTGTATAATAACATCCTCACTGTAAGATGACCATAGAAATTAGATAGCAAAACAAAGAGGCACAAATTCAAGCAGGGATACAAGCAACAGACAGATGAATTTGTAAATGGATATAAAAACAAAGGGCATAAGAAAAAAAAACCCAGCCCATGCTCTGCCGGCTAAAGTGAGCTCATCTTACAGTGAGGAGTTTGTTTTACACCACAAGTGTACGTTCTTCGAGATCACTGGGTAATTGGAGAAGTGAGAGGGTTGTGCGCAC
Source organism: Pinctada imbricata (assembly GCA_033119305.1). Classification (NCBI taxonomy): domain Eukaryota; kingdom Metazoa; phylum Mollusca; class Bivalvia; order Pterioida; family Pteriidae; genus Pinctada; species Pinctada imbricata. The sequence continues at coordinate 26,046,184 of VSWD01000012.1, forward strand.
GTAATCCAGGATAACCACACAATTTGCTACTTGCGTGATAAATGGCAAATCCAAAGTCGGCACCTGTTACCCATTGGTCTCGTCGGTTTATGTGTAGTCCTTTGTGTTTGATGTTTACATGTCGTGTGTCTCTTTTCCGTCTCGTGCCGTACTCGTCTTTTGTTTTTTTGCATCGGGTGTTTTGGTGTTTTGCTGTTGATGCTGCAACGAGGTCTTGTTGGAGATCTCCTCCCTTCTTGAATGTTAACACCCGAGGGGTCCAACATACATCCAGACAGCAAAGAGATAAGGACAGGGTCCGTTATGAAGTCCCGTCGTCCCAGTCACCTTAATCGTAATTATTGAGCGTGCACTGGTACAGGACTTTAGATTGGTCAAGTTCCATAGCGAGTGTCCGTTTGAAAGTTTTTAAAATACAATAATCTAGATGCCCGGAATCATCTTCAATGCTATTTTGGTCAAATATTTAATTAAACAAAACAAATGCATAGATTTAAATTAAAAAAACAAAACAAAACTTTACAAAACAAAAACAAAACAAGAAGGCGCTAATAAAATACATGTACTGAAACTATCATCTAAAACACTTGTCTGGTGCCATTAAAATTAGTTTGAAATTTGATTCAAGAGAGTTACGAGTTGGAACACTTCATTTTTTTTTTGAAAATTTTTTGATGGTAAAATTCTCTTTATTACTTAATTTCAAGTAAAGATCTACATGCATATCATCTAAAATTTGCAAAACATTATAAAAGTTACATAAGCGCATTTTGTGCGGAACGCCAGAAACCTATTTTGCCTTTTAATTTACATCCACAGAAAACTGATTGAATATGAATTAGACGAAGGAGGGATCTCCAACAAGACAAGCATCCTTGTGTGAAAAGTAACGCGCATACTGATTGGCTGAGCGATTAAAAAACTGCAAGGGGGTTCACGTTTCACTGCAGTTTTTGCTATGATGTCATGCGTTGCTATGGCGACGTCATTAAAAGCAGACGTTTTCTAGCTTCTTACTGACCATTTAGCATTAGAATAGGGTTACCATACTGATGTTTTACAAAAACTGACAGGGTAGTAAGTAAAAGGGGCAAGGAACACCAAAATACGACATCAAAACACTACACACAAAAGACTACACATAAACCAACGAGACCAATCGGCAATTAGGACGGTCATCTGTAACGACTGAATCGACCCTACAGAAAATTTGGAACCTTGCACTCTCTGTAAAGAAAATGTACAAATTTAAATTCTAATAATAAAACCAGAGTGCGCTAGTGAAATGAGTGTGGGTGGCGTATGAAAAGCACTTTGGTAGGATGCATCACTGAAGAGAATCTAACAATTGAAACACGTGTCTGATGCATGAAAATTGGTTTGAAATTTTCTTCAAGAATGTATAGAGTTGGAACACTTTCATATTATTAAAGTTTAAGTTGACTGTTTTTAAGGATTTGCACTGCGTAGCATCACGTGACTTAAGTTGGTGAAACCACGAACACAAAATTCATTTGGAGGAAAGAAAACAGGTACTGTGATGATTGTGTAGATTCAATATCATTTTTTTCATAGCCGATGTCCTCGTAAAAGATGATATTTTGATGATTCTTTGTTTGTCAATCAAGAAACCATTGTAGTTTTTACAAGCATTCTGACAATAGGAAGGTCGTGGTCGAAATATGTTAAACACGATGTTGTGGTGGTTTCCACGAAAATATCTACACCTTTTGTCGCAATGTCTGTAGAAACTACGGCGTATTACTTACTAACGATTCCATGATAGTAAAAGTACCATTTTAGACAAGGATATAGGCTATGAAAAGATAACATTTTATCAAAGTAAGTATTGGAGTTCTTGTTTTCTTTCCTCCAACTGAGCTTTTTATTTATTCGTGGTTTCACCAACTAAAGTCACGTGATGCTACACAGTGATTTGGCTAGTTAAAAACTGAAGATGAGACGGTATAATCAAATAGTAATAAAATGTCAAAACTTGCGGGTTAAGGTTGAAAATCCATTGCTGCCGCTTTTAGATAGAGTTTCCCTCAGGTCATAATTGCTGGTAATTGTTTGCCTGGATACCTTATTTTTTTCTCTTCAGAATATTGTTCAGATTATCAAACTAATATGGTTTTGGGAGAAAAACTTTAAAAATTACAATTAATCACGTCTAAAATGGGATTTTTCTAACTCTTCCCATAGGGTCCAATGCTAAATTTCAAATGGCTTAAATTCTCGGTATAATCATGAAACAACGAAGTATACTTTATGTCTTCCAAACTGGAAGTAACCGGATGTGACAATTCTACCGATTTGAAGCGACGGGTGTTGCATGCAAGCAGAAGATGCTGACTCTTCTTGGACACCTGGTCTCACTCCCATATCGGGAGTTCGCTTCTTTTCGTGTTGTGGAGGTTTTTGTTTGTTTGCTTTGGTTCCTGTTTTATCCTGATTTTGTTTGCCTTGAATTATAATTATACATGTATTTGGCAAGGTTTCCAGTCAGGGTATTAGAGAAGATTCAAATTTGAAAATAAAAATTTAAAATTATTTCAACGTTCAAAGCAAAAGGAATTTACGATCATTGAAAATTAATCTTACTCATATTTTCTAAGACTTAATTGGTGAGGCTTCCCATTTTTCATTTGAGTGTTGTTTGACGTCATTGAAGCCTGAGATGACCAAAACTATTAACAAATATACATTTGACAACCCTTTCCATATATTTCTATTTCACTCGAATATTTGTTTCTATTTCACCCGAATATGTGTTTTTTATTTTAATTTCTACTTCTATTTCACCCGAATATGTGTTTTTGTTAGAGCCCTGAGAAATGAATTCGTCACAATATTACAAGGAAAAATGTATATCTGACATACATTAAATTTTACGTTGTAACATTTGATGAACTCTGAAGATCGTCATTAGATTAACTTGTTGTGAAACTGTGTTTTTGTCTCCGTCTGTTTGTCCTAGTTTTTTTCTCGTAAGCTAGTTCTGTTATATTTTTTTTATAATTTGTAAGCTTTTTGATTGTGAGTTTTGGACTCTGTTTTCGGGTTTTGTGTTTGACTTCATCCACTGATTAATGACTTTAGGATCATGACAAATATGGATAATGACCATATCCCTGTATACAGCACAAATGACAAATATGGATAATGACCATATCCCTGTATACAGCACAAATGACAAATATGGGTAGTGACCATATCCCTGTATACAGCACAAATGACAAATATGGATGATGACCATATCCCTGTATACAGCACAAATGACAAATATGGATGATGACCATATCCCTGTATACAGCACAAATGACAAATATGGATAATGACCATATCCCTGTATACAGCACAAATGACAAATATGGATAATGACAATATCCCTGTATACAGCACAAAATCGATAATTCAGATCATCAGAAACCGAAGGCATACAAAATCAGGATAAAACAGGAACCAAAGCAAATAAACAAAAACCTCCACCACATGAAAAGAAGCTAACTCCCGATATGGGAGTGAGACCAGGTGCCCAGGAAGAGTAAGCATCTCCTGCTTGCATGCAACACCCGCCGCTTCAATTCGGTAGAATACATGTACTTGATAATCAAAGCTTGTGATAACGATAAACTGTATCAAATATCTTTTAACGCAAAAGAGATGAGGAAATGCTAATGACAGACATTTTAACAAAAATGGTAAATGAACAAACTCTCACAAACTTGATGAATTAAGAAATCTAAAGGACTGTAGGTTTAAATCTGGGGACAATCAAAATAATCAACTTTTTCAGTAATACTTCGCCTTCCGCGTTTGGAAATAAAAGTCCTAAAATTGCATTTTTTATTCATTCATTCATTTAAATTCGATCATATCGATGCGTTAAAAATTAAATGTAAATAAGAAAAGACGATCTCTCTATAATCAGCACCATTAAATGACGCAGTGACGTTTGGATCGCCAAACTATATATATACATGGTTATTGTATATAATACATGTATCTCTGTTCTTAAATGATATGCTATTGAATTTGAAGACGTTTGGCAATCGTATTGAATTATATAAATGAAGACATTAGGTAGATTTGATAAATTTTCATTGGTTATGGTTACAAAAGAAGGGAGGAGATCTCCAACAAGACCCCGTTGCAGCATCAACAGCAAAACACCAAAACACCCGATGTAAAAACACAAAAGACGAGTACAGCACGAGACGGAAAAGAGACACATGACATGTAAACATCAAACACAAAAGACCACACATAAACCGACCAATGGGCAACCGGTGCCGACTTTGGACGGCCATTTGTCACGCAAGTAGCAAATGGTGTGGTTATCCTGGATTACGTGCGCAAAACCCTCTCACTTCTCCAATTACCCAGTGATCTCGAAGAACGTACAATTGTGGTGTAAAACAACCTCCTCACTGGAAGATGACATCACACAAACAAGACCGCGAAACGTAGAGGCCCCAGAGACACAGATGAATATGTTAATGGATATAAAAAAGAGGGCATGCAAAATACAGTCCGTGCTCTGCCAGCTGTAGCGAGCTCATGTATGTAATCACCCGAGGAGACCGACTGACATTCAGAGAGGGCAGGTGGTCGGGACCCTGTCTTCTCTAAAGAGGTTTGGACAGGGCCCGTCATGGAGTCCCGTCGTCACAGTCAGTCAGAGTGCAAGTCTCAAGGATGCGCTTGTACAAGACTGTAGATTGGTCACGACCAAGCCTAGTGTCCGTCTGGTGACATTAGGATCATATCCACGGTATAAAAGGCGTTTGATGATTCTGACGCATTTTCGATGGTTATGCTGCCTACCTTTGATCCTTTTTATTTTGTTTATCATATCACCATAAAAGAAAGGTTGTGTGATACCCATAGTAATGTATGCATGTATAGATCCGAATTTTAAAAGAAGTTGACTGTAATTTTTGTCATATTCGTCATAATTTCCAGATTTACATCGTTCCTGTTTAGACCCGTTCACAATATCTAGTTATGTGTTCTTTAATAGCAGTAAGTGCTGACGTCAGATTTCTAGACAAAATTGTAGTGGAGCAGCTACTAGAATTAGCAATAAATCGAAATTTGTAAGGAGACTTGTGCAGTTTCGGTATGCAATATAGTGTTGGGAGATCCAATTTAGAAATAGAGATATTGAATGAAGACAGTTCACTGTTATGCTTGCTTAAAATCTTAGATGCACTTTCATTGCTTTTGATATATGTATTAGTAGACGAAAGTTCCGAAACCAAAGTTGATATGTAGTAACGTTTTCAAATGATAATGGTGTTGTTGGCTGCTTTATCAGCTGGTGCAAAGACATATTTTTGATGTAATTTACTTAGTTTGGATTTGAAATATCTTTATGATTTGGAACGTGGATTTTGAAAAAGATGAGGGTTTTTATGGAGGTTATCTATTCGAATATCCGTTATATCTAAAATGAGGTTTTTCCAGTCATTCAAAATAATTTCGAAACGAGGATAACAACTCCTGAATTATTCTTCCTGAAAGGCGAGTCATCCGATTTTATTTTTCAGTAGACTGCTGTTTGGTTTGGTGGGGGCGTAAGTAATAATTAATACCAGCTCATTGTGATAGTGACTGACATTTGCATTTAATATTTTACATGAATATATGAGTATTTTGCGTACTGCACTAGACATTGTATTATTTGTATTATTAACCGTAAAATCTTGTTTTTAGTATTATTTTCAATAACGTAGAGCGCCTTTTAGCATCATGATAACTGGGGATGATTTCCAGTTTTATTCAGTTCGTATTTTTGGCTGCATATTTATCTTGTTATATTCCACAAATGTACACCTTTCTTTACTACTTTCTTCCTACAAAAAAAAAAAAATTAAACCGCCCATACTTCCAATAACGATTCATAATGAATGACACGCCATTTACTAGGGTTTAAGAATTAGTTATATAACTTTGGATGGTCTGGGTTGATATGTGGGTATTATTGTGTGCCCAGTCCCCTATTGTTTTTTTAAGTTGTTTGATTCCTTAAATTCTGTGTGGTCAGTGCAAGATAGTCTTGCTGGAGATAATCTCCAGTTCATGTATCTATTACAATAACGATAATAAAGATCGAAATATATATATGTTTTAATAAAATGTCAAAGCAAATCATGCTTATTTCAATATTTTCGACCTATTGAGTTGAATGTAAGACAACCAATATTTGAAAACCTAAATTCAAAATATGATCTTCCAAGTATACCAAAGGGAAAAAGCCGCTTTCCCTATTCTACTTGTCCCATTAAACCATTTATAGAATGTACCTGCTTATCATTGGACTTGTTCTGGATTTCTCACCTGACATGCACATTAAAGGTAATTCAACTCCCACAAGATTAGATTATTAGGGGTACATAAAAACTATATCTGCAAATTCGTCATACTAAGTAACACGGAAGCATTAGACAGATTTGGATCAAGGTATATTTTCTTTGTTCGGAAACCGAAACAAAAATGTTGAATTTTACTTCCGCATATCATTACAAAAATGAATATTAATATTCTTTATTCCAAAATGAAAGCAAAAATCAACACAATTACTGTTATTCAAACCCAAGATATACATAAAGATGCTGTGACAAAGAATTATGATATTTCATGACTGGATCAGTGAATGAAATTTTCCATTATAATCCAAATTTTTCATTGCCGCCTTATCATGCTTATATTGTACTCCATGTTGACTTCGTAACTAACGGTGTAATTTTACGACCAATACTACGCTCGCAGTGAGATAAAATAGTTTTATAAAGCCAGGTACACACGGTAAGACTAGTCTTTTAGATGGCGAGTTTTCTATGTTTATTTAAGTGTAACGTAGCCGATGTTTAAGACTGAGCCTATGGAGAACGTCAACAACGGCACGCCTAAATTAACATGAAACACTACCCATCCAAAAGTATTTTCTGTCACTGTGAGCGTAGTATTGGTCGTAAGGACATATAATTTACACCGTTAGTAACGAGATTTTGAGATATATATCCCCTATATAAATTTCAATCTGAAAATTTATAGAAAAAGTAGACAAAGCTCCTACTTTTGGAATTTTGAAGTGAGCCGAGCGGACAGCAGAAATACAGTAAACTGGTGTCTGAAAAACCAAAAACTTCCGTATTACAATAAAAAATAGAAAAGAGTCTGCAATGCAATAAAATGGGTTTTTTCAGTAATAAAACAATATAAAAGACAAAAAAATTCTTTGGTATGGTAAAGTTTGGTTTGGTAAAGTTTGGTTTGGTAAAGTTTGGTTTGGTAAAGTTTGGTTTGGTAAAGTTTGGTATGGTAAAGTTTAGGAAAAACGAAGTGTCTAACTCTGCTATCAGAGAGAAGCCTTCTGGACAGAAATATCTTATTTCGATTTTAGGTTATTGTTATGTTACATTGGATGTTTGTTAAGTGTATTAATTTTTTTAACCTATGTGACCTGAAAGAAGCTTTGTTTTGGCACTTTATCATTTTGACATCGTACATATTATTTGGCTATTTCGGAAATGTGTCATTTTATTTAAGAATTGAATGTTTATTTTTGCCATTTTATTGGATGATGAAATGTCAGTTGTCGTATCACAAATTGTGTAAAACCTCGTAGCGTAGCGAAGCGGTTTTACGCAAAATTTGTGATACGACAACTGACATTTCATCATCCAATAAAATGGCAAAAATAAACATTCAATACTTATAATTACCAAATATTAATTTATTCCGAATTCGTACAAATTCTAAGGAAAATAAACGGTTGAGTAAGTGGCGTATGAAAATATTAAACTGGTACAAACTAGTTCCCTAACAACAAAAATGTTGGAGAGGAAAAAAAGCAAGCCGACATTTAATCTGGAAAAAAGCATTTCCCCCTTCAAACCTCAGCATGTTTTACCTATTTGCACTTACTGCTGGGTACTGTTATGTCGTAATTTGTGACGCGTTGTTTATCGAAGGCAGCAGACATGACAGTTGAAAGTAGAACATGAAGCAATTTGTGTTGGGATTTTTACGGACTCTCAGACAGCATTTCTTGTACCTGTAGATCTTATATGTGAAGACAAAAAAAAAAAAAAAACACATTGTTAAGATCTACAGGTATCGGAATATCAGCTGAAAATTATTTCTTAGGAATCAGAACGAAATCGGCATGACAAGTTTGGTAAGTCGCGATTGCGTAGCTTTTGCTCAGTACTTTCAAATCTATTCATCCTATATCCATGTGTATGAGATTAATTTCGATGATTTTAGACAAATAAAGGACGTGTCAAGTTTTTTCATGCATTTCTAATAGGTCAATCATAATTTCCCTAGAAACACAAGAAATCCGTCGAGAAACTGCCGTTCATGTTCACTTGTTGCAGTTTTCAAATCATGCGCGTAGCAATCGATGTAATCTCTGCAAACATTCACAGTACTGTATTGTGATGTTTATGAGTCGACACATAAGCTTTCTCTAGTTTTAATGGATTATTTGAGACCATTTGCATTGTTTATTTCATGCGTTAGACAATTCTTGATTTCTGTTGCGTTAGTGTAAAAGTAGTTCCGATCAATTTTGACATTTTATCATCTCATAACGGAAGTCACAATAAATGCGATCGACCAATCAAAATGCTTAGAATCAGATATACAAACACATTTGGTAATTATTCAAAATTAGTATCGAAATTTAAGGAGGTTAACATCTTAGCACCATCCCTCCAATGCTATATATTTTATTTGCGACTGAATCGACCCTACAAGAAATTGGAGCCGCAGTTAAGAGTTTCTCTTATATTTTATTTGCGCGTAGTTTAGTTCGGTAGTATATGAAGTATATATACGCGATAGGTATTCCTTGCTGTGATATACATGCACCGATTTCACGTTCTGATGCATCGTATTGAGTGACAGTAAACTTCTTCGGATCGACGAAATTCAGAGCAGGCGCTGTTGTCCACGATGTAAACCAGAGTCCAGATTTGACTTCATTTTCTTTTTATTTACTTTGGCTCCTCTTTCTCTACATCTTTTTATTGTTTCATCTAATTCTTTTTTTCAGTGTCTAGTCATGATCTAATGCTTCCTTATATGTACCTTCGGATCCCCAAATGGCTATGTAATCGCATACTACTTAAATCCCAGAAGGTCCTAAAAAGTTTCACAGACTCAACAATGAAATTCTTCGCTTGCTGGTTTAATACCAAAAGTCATACGTAACCATCTGAATCTTCCCCAAGGCTTTCTGAATAGAGTAAGTAAGCCGCTCTTTTCTTCGAATCTGACATGCTAGAATCCATCTTTATGCTATAGCACCGAGCAGAAGTTTGCCTTGTTTAGATAAGGAGTGAAATGGTACCTAGTAGTGTTGAGGTTTCGAATCTATGAAAAGGTACATTTTCCATTAGATTTTATTGCTTTGACGAGACAAGAAATCCAGTCTGCCTACTCTGTGACAGGAGTAATGAAAACTTAATTTGCCAGTCGCTCGAAATCATAACGGCTTTAGGTATTTTCCTCATCAGTGCCCCACGCCGGACTTGTTTGTTTTCTAATCTTACGCTCGTTTATACATACTTCTGCATGCTCTTGGATCGGTATTCCTCCTTTTTCTCTATGCGGATGGTCCGTTTGTTCGACATTTCTTTTTTATTTCTTACGTATCGAGTGTACATCGTAGCACTGATTGTGTTGCTGATTTTTCGTTTGCACGACAATTGCCTTTACATCTTTTCAAATCTAATTTTGCCTCTTGTAGCATTTTTTCTTGTGTAATTTTCTCTTATTCCAATAACTATTCTGTTCCTTATCATTTCATCTGCCAATGTTCAAAATTTGCAGTTTAAAATATGCTACGTAACTGTCTACATTTTCATTTGCTTCTTGATCTTGCTTTTTAAATGCATAGTGTTCAGAGATTTCATTTGTCTTGCCTATCCAAAATGTTTCGAAAACCTCAATCACCTGTCGATGTCTGTTTTGTTATAAACATCGAAGAGTTCCAAGGCATCAGCTCATACGCACGAAAGAAAGGTAGCTGCCCTAATGTCACATCCTTTTGTCTTAATTATAAGTTACTAGCGATTTCATAATTGGTCAGTACTCATGTGAATATCTTCCAGTTTGTACATAAGTATCATTTATTTTTTGTTAGCAAAATGTCACTAGATAATTCATCCGCTTCACCCTTTGCGGATTATTGTTTTGGTAGCTTGTAATGAAATCAATTGCCTTTTAATCAGTAATAAATCAATCTAAAACAATAAAAAAAAAACTCCGGATGATTTTGTCAAATCAAAGTGTAAATGTCATTCATTCAAAAATGAAACCATTCATAGTTAGTATTGTTCAAACATTTAAGGCAGTAATTTGTCTTGTATGCACAGCAAAATGAATGTTATTGTCAACCAAAAATGTGCACAATTTAAAAATGAAAGCCGACGACAATATAAAAAAAATGCTGCTACATATGTATGATGCAAGAGTGTTCTTCAAATGTCCAAAATGAAAATTTTAAAATCATGTGACCGTTAAGAAAACTGTTTTGGACAAAGTTTATATTTCTATTTTATAAAACAAAGCCTAGAGTCATAAAAATACCGATCACATTATATAATTCATCATTTTCCAATGTAAAAATTAGAAAAAAGTACATAATGATACTTTAACGTTCCTTGTCCCTTACGCGTCATAACGTTCCTTGTCCCTTACGCGTCTCTTTCTGTGCTTGTCTGCTTTGCGTTTTTGCATTGGGTGTTTTGGGGTTTTGCTGTGGGTGCTACAACCTGGTGTTGTTGGAGATCCTCTCCTTTGTTTAACATACATCGTATTTAATGAGGTGATAAAACGAATAACATAAGATTTTTATCGTAATCATTGGACCACTGCATCAAGCAAGGGAAATTTACAACATTTTATTCCAAAATCTGTTCAGTTAAACCTTTTGATATTCTCGGTTTGAAATGTATTTCGGATAAAGGGCATTTGCAAGATATAAAATAGAGTATGATTTGAGTAATTGACTTTTGAAAAAGTTTTCAGTTAGCAATGACATATTTTGTTATCAATAATCTTATAATCGAGCTAACAACAAATTTTAGTGTGTGATAAGTAAATGACATAGAAATTATGTTTCCTTATTAGCACAATCTGATACCACCATTTGAGTCGTTGATTCGTTAGTTCGATTTGTTCATATTATTTAAATTCTTTATGACACAACCAGGGCTGATTGATATGTTGTGAGCCTCGGTTTTCTTGGATGCAGAAGGTATTCTGCTGATAGATTATCTCCGAAAAGGATAAACAATCAATAGCACATACTATGCTTCACTTATGACACAGTTACGGGGGAAGCTCAAGGTGTGTTGTCATCCTGATCACAAGTCTGTCACTGCCATGGCTGTCATTCATGATTGTGGCTTTAATTTAATTTGATTGAGCATCCGCTTTTTCACCTGATTTTGCTCCATCAGACTTTTGTCTACTTCCAAAACTGAAAGCAGCTATTTCTGGCACCCACTTTCAGTCCGATGATGACGTCACACTTGCAGTGGATGGTTTTCTGACCAGTCGAGATAAGGAGTTCTTTAAAAGTGGTATTGAGGCCCTTAAACAACGGTGGCAAAAGTTTATCGATACTGAAGATGCGTTGAAAAATAATGCAACATGTCTGATAAAATTCAAATCCTTCAAATACGAGGCTCACAACATATAAAATTTAGCCCTCGTAAAATTTGAATTCTTTATCTGCTATTCACGTCTCAGGTAATGCAATTATTAGAGACAATGCGGCTGGTAAAGGAAAACTATATGAAAGAAAACGTAATGCTACGTACTTGAACCAGGAAGGAAAAGGCAAGTCAGATTGAGGCAAGTTAACCAAAAATGTATTCCTTGAACAATAGATAAAATCAGGTATTTTGTAATCGTTGATAAGTTTCTTGCATTAAACACTTTTAGCTATTTTACTTAATTTGACTTTATTTTTTTAAATGCACTGTAAATTATAAATCATTTAACTTTTAGGTCGCGGAATCAACTTCCGTGTTACAGTGCAATTCAAAATATTGTGTAAAGTAATGAAATGTCAGTTAGACTCATAAATCATTAGACGAAGATTTTTTTACCTCGGTTATTTTCATGTCACCTATATGCAACGCATGGGCAAGAAATATATAGGGATCAGGCCTCACTTGTATCAAACTTCTCAAATTTAGATTTTCCTCAACCTCAAATCTGCTTGAGGATTCCTCAGCTGAGTTTTCCTCAAAATCATCTTGTATCAAAATTTTTCAAATCAGTTGAGAGGTTCCTCAGCTGAGGAAAGTATTTGAGGAAAGGCTTGAGGAAATAGGTTATCGTCGCCATAGTAACCAATGCACAGGGTCGGCACATTTCGCATGTCATCCTTATAGATGTACTTATCCAGGTTCTCATTCATGATTCTATTCAGATAAAACCTTTCGGTACCTTTATTTAAAGGTTTTAAGGGTATAAATCTCTACTTCCTCAAAGTTGAAGGACCCCTCAAAATTTACCTTGTATGAAAGACATATTTGAGATTATCCTCAACTTGAGGAGAGATTGAAATTTGCCAACTTTCCTCAACTCGTTCCTCAAGTCAAAATCTTAATTTAATTCACATATAATACAATAAGAGACGATCTTTTCAAAGTGTATATTTTGTAAATTTAACAATATTATTTCTATTTGTTACCTTAATCTCTCTTAAATTTGCCTAATTATTTACATTTTGAAGAAATTCTACTTCTCCTCAAGTATTTGAGGTAGGTATGGAGCTCCCTCAAATATTTGAGGAAAATTTCTCCTCAAATTGAGGAAAATCTCAAATATTTCTTTCATACAAGGTAAATTTTGAGAAGTCCCTCAACTTTGAGGAAAATTAATTAACTTTGAGGAAAATCTCAACTTTGAGGAAAACCTCAAGTTGAGGTAGATTAATACTAGACAAATTGAGGAAAACCTCAAATATTTGAGGAAAATACTCAAATTTGAGGAAAATCTCAAGTTGAGAAGTTTGATACAATTGAGGCCATGACAAATATGGATAAAATCATATCCTTATTTTGAAGTACAAAATCGTTAATCGAAAAATCATCTAACCAAGGGCATACAAAACCAGAACTAAGACATTTATTTATAAAATTGTTCTCTAAAATACAGTGTTGGTATATTAAACATCCACCAAATGAAGTAACCTATTTAATGCTTCAAAATGAACGTTTTATTTGACGAAAAATATGCATGCCAAATCTATTTATGTACAATTTTACTCAGTGAATTCCATTTAATATCCCTGTACTAGTGCCAATATTGTGTAGAAAACGAATACGGTAAAGCGCCTTTCTTCATTAAGATGTCAGTTTTAATGAAATGTTTGTTTCCCCTTCAACTGATTTCATATTTGTACGTAGTGTCATCCTACACCTATGATGCTTTGTACGTGTACTTGTTCCTGCAGGTTTCATACTTATATATTTGAGTGTATAATGAGAGTGTTTTATTGGTAGTATGATATATCTAAAAACTAAATCTGTATAATCAATCTTTAGTTTCTATTTAAAAGGGACAAACTTCCCGGTCGATCTCCCTCTCCCTCTCCCATATATGTATGTATTATGAGTCCGCGATTTCTACGCGAGCCTAATACATTTTCCTGATATGAGAAAACCTACATTTATCATATTAATTTTTGATAACAATTTATGCTTTTCTACTCGAGTATCGCAGTGGTATCAGCTATTTATAAGATATATATAATACACCGTATCCTATAGAACCTATATAGAAGAGATTGGTTTTTCGGTAACCGATCGCTAGTAGAATGAGCTCCTTCATCTTTTGCACACGAGACGATGTAATAGAGAATATTTGTCTTTCAAAGGATTGACGCGCCAATTTTGAAAACTTAAAAAAAACTTTTGAAAACTTAAAGAAAACACCCACAAATTTTAAGCCATTTGCATGTCAGAAAACACTCAAGATATTTCTTTGTGCAGACGTATTCATAATGAGTGCTTCCCTAGAATTCGTCCGCTGAGAGTATCCTCAATTGCACAAAACAATTATTTCGTCGATCATGATTTACATATATATACTGGTAATTTATGTTTCAAATGAAATCCGACTCGGGGTGGAACATCGTATAAAGAATGTACAGTAATATGAGTGTTCTTATTCTTAAAATCAGACAAGGAATTAGTCAAATACATGTATAACTGGACATTGACCTCTTAAGAGTTGCACACTTAATCATCAGTAAACGTCTATTTATGTTAACACGTCATTATATTTATAAACCAGGAAGAAATAAACAGGTCGTAATCAAGGTACGTTTTACATTTCGGAAGTCAAAACGCCTAGATATAGAAATGCTTTAATTGAAATGGATTGATTTATAATTATTTTCTAGACTCAAAAAAATTTTCAGCTATTCTTTTCAATTATCCATGGATAATATTGTTTATCTTTTTAAAGTTCTAGTTCGAAAAAGAGGAACTAAGGCTTTATAGAAATATTCAGATAGATATCTGAATCGAATTTATTTGTCATTCAGGAACAAATTTGTTTTAAGACAAAGGTAAGAGCATTATTGAAGTGATAAGGTTAATAATAGTTAAGAAAAAGTTAAATTGGATAAGGTTTTTTCTATGATTTTCATATTGAAGATTATCGTTCGCCTAGTTTAACTGTTCTTCTACACTGACTTGAAATATATATGTAGATTCTGTTATACTAAATTGAAATATTATTCTGAAACTAAGGAGTATCTCCCCCATGGCATAGCTCTACATTTACCTGGCTCTTTGGCATACATTTAAGGTCATGCCTCAAATTTAGCACTTAAATATTTTCTATTTGGATTTCATTTCTTTTAGCCTCGCGTATCACCGATGATACACTGTTTGTTAAAATGCGCAAATGGTGCACATACTTATTACGGTAGAAAATATGTTTCAAACTTATTATTTTAGACACTAGGTTGATATCTTTGCTGGCGTACTGTAAGTCTCTAAGGATATCGTTTTCACACTTTTTATGTTCTTCTGCACTGACTTGAAATATATTTGGAAAATTTCTGACACTAAATTTGATACGTTATTGCGACACTAAATTTGATACAATGTTGTATCCCTCATGACATCGCTTTGTCCTAAACTGGTCCTTTGGCAAAAATTTTAGGTCATGTTTCTAATCTCGCCTTTCATGTTTTCAGAGTTTGAGTTTTCTATCTTTCGTTCTTAAGTATCACTGATGGTACATTGGTTTTGAAAGGCGCATATGGTGGACTTAATCATTACGAGAAAACATTGAATTTACTATGATTAAATCGATAATTTTGAATTTTTTTCGATTCCATCGAAACAAAAAATATGAGTTGAAAAGTGTGATAATTAAAGCATTGTATCTGTTCAGACACTTTCAAAGTTGTACTTGATGCTTACTCCTCCCAGGCACCTGGTTCCACCTCTAGCTTGCTAGGGATCCGTCGATGCTCAAGTTGGTGCTCTATTGTGAGTGCTGTTGAGATTATCATCAGGATCTTCTTTAACTCATGTCATTCCATGTTGAAATCTGTATTACCTTAACAATTTGAATTCGTTCACTGATATTCACATCACAGGTATTGCAGTTATAAGAGACAGTAGTAATAAACTGTCACGGGTGAGCGAACACTATATTAAAGCACATGTAATGCTACGTACATGTAACCAGGAAGGAAAAAACAGATCTGAATTAAGGTAAGACGTCGTAGTTCAGTAACCGAATTTTTTTATTAAAAATGAATTTGATAGAAAATTAAGGACATTGTTTTAAATCATTTTCTTTACTCATGAACCACTACAGTCATGTTATTCAATTCTTAAATGAAATAAAAGATATGAATTATTTGGTTTAAGTCCGGAAAATCACTTCCGTGATACATCCCTCCACTGCTATTTTGATCAAAAATTTCATTTAACTAGGCTATAATACTGAATCGACCATACACAAAATTTAAAAAACTTTCTCTGCAAAGTTAATGCACAAATTTAAATTCGAAAAAACAAAACCAGAGGGCGCTACTGAAATACATTTAGTTGTCAGAAAAATCAATTCGTCTTTTAATTAATACCACTGTTCAGGATTTACCAGCCGAAACACGCGTCTGATGCATTAAAATTGGTTCAAGAAGGTAAAGAGTTGGAACACTTCCGTATCATAGCAATTATAAATTATATATATGTTACATACAGTAATAAATTGACACCAAAGAAATTGTGTATGCATCGGCGAATCTTTTTATTATTTTCATTTCATTTTCTAAAAAAAAAGCAAACCGTTCTGTTTAATGACCTACATGGCAAAGAACTTTAAATTCAAGAATTGTATTTAATTGTCCACGTTGATTTATGTTAAGTCTTTTGATGACTTTATTGTAGTGTTGTGCCGTTTATCGCCGATGTTGGCGACATCGTCGCCAGACCCTTCCGATTATAATCGAGAAATTTAAAACATCATAAGAATGAAATATTTGCATCTTTAACCCGTACTTTTGCCAGAGAAACAGTTCGTACGTCGTACTAATTATTCAAATCAAATGATATATCGTATAAAACATTTTTCCGAGTTTCCATACTATTTGCTGTCATTGAAAAGTTAGGTTATGGACAAATTATGAAATATTTTACAGCTTTGCGGTGTTTTATAAGAATCAGATTATAAATCGATAATAAATCGAAAGACTTATCCGATTAATCGATTTTGATTACGCCATCCGATACTTAACACTACTTTATTGTTTGTCTTTATCATGTTTATTGTTTGGTCTTCCCTGTCCCTTTAGTGTCTATTGTACTTGTTACCTTTTGTGTTTTGCACTTTTGTGTTTGGGTGTTTTCCAAAGGGTACTGCAACCTTGTCATAATGGAGATCCCCTACTTATCTGCTCTTAAATGATGCTATTGTCAAAACTGTCACCGAAATTTAAGGAGGTTAACATCTTGGCACCATCCCTCCTATGCTATTTTGAACATATATTTTATTTGGATATGCTACTGAATCGACCCTACATGAAATTTGGAGCCGCGCACTCTCTGTAAAGTAAATGTACAAATCTAAATATAAACATTAAAGAGGGCACTACTGAAATGAATTCTGGTGGATCCGCAGGAAGCATCAGTGATGAGAATTTAATATTCGAAACACGTGTCTTGTGCAGGAAAAATTGGCTCAAATTTTCTTCATGAAGGTATAGAGTTGGAACACTTCCGTATTATTATTGAATTTGAAGACGTTTAGCATTTGTACCTCTTTGTGAGTGTCACTACTGGTGGACCAGGAGTCCCCGAGGGCACATGTAGCCAAGTTCGATCAACTTTGGTTGATCGTCTGTCAATTCAACGCAGTCGAAAATTTCTGTTATCAAAATTTCTTGATATCTCTAAAACGTGGGTCCTGTAGCATCATATCCCACCCATCCTGCTACGTCTTTCGATAGATTTTTGTACATATAATTTTCACACTCTTGGCAATATTACATTGTTTAGATTGAGGATCACTGACAAGGGTTAGGTACCGAAACGTGCATGTCTGGTCCATGCTGAAAACGTATCTGCTCTTAAATGATGCTATTGAATTTGAAGACGTTTTACATTCCTTCTAAACATATGCATACAAAATGCAGGCCAGTACCATTCATTTACTCATCTTAGGTTATTAATCTCTATCGCCTTCTCTTTACTTCTACCGTGTTAGATGTACGCCCTTGCCTGTGTAGTGAATAAGTTCAATGAGATTCCGGGTCCCCTTAGTTTAAATATCGTATTTGTGTTGACAATTATAGCTTTTGTACTTTGTATTTAACCATGTACTTATAATTGCGAGAAACAAAGCTCTATCACAAGGGTGCTTATTCAAGATTAGGCTACTTTGTTATTTTCTGTTTTGAGTCATCTGAGCCACGAAACCAGTACAACAGACAAAATGAACAACATTGATTTTCTTCGTATATACTGCCGTACCTATTTTTCATGAACACTTTCACTTTTATATTGTTTGTTGCGAATACAAAGATACAGCAAATCTATTAATAGTTCTAGTCAATATACTTTTACCAAGTAAGTATTTGGTTTGTTAACCAGTTTGATAACAAATTCGTTATGTCTTAATATGAATTAAAAGAATGAAATGCAGTTTTGTTTTGGATGCTTGTTTTTCTCGCCGGCTGACTGTTGTTTTTGTTTAAGTTTCTAACAAGCAAAATAAAAGACAAACGAGAAATGACATTACGCTTATATATAATTGTTTTTCATTTAGTTCTGTCTTTCGGCTTTTTGCCATATCACATTGTTAAGATTGAGGATCACCGACGAGGGTTAATTATCCGAAACGTGCTTATCTGATCCATGCTGCAAATTCATCTGTTCTTAAATGATGCTATTTGATTTGAAGACGTTTAACATTTGTACCACTTTGCGAGTGTCACTGTTGGTGGACCAGGAATCCCCGAGGGCACATGTAGCCAAATTCGATCAACTCGATCGCTTCTTCAACGCATTCGAAAAATTCTGTTTTCATAATTTCTTGTAGTTTCTAAAACGTGGGTCTTGCAGCATTATATCTCAACCATCCCGCTACGTCTTTCCGTACATTTTTGGACAATATAACTTTTACACTTTTTGGCCATATTACATTGTTTAGATTAAGAATTACTGACGAGGGTTTATATACCCAAAACGCGCATGTCTGGTCCATGCTGCAAAATTACCTGTTCTTAAATGATGCTATTGAATTTGAAGACGTTTAACATCTGTTTAGCGCCCATTCTTTACTCCAAAACCAACATAGAACACGTCATAATAGATAGTATTTGTCTTGTAAAAGTCTGAAAGGCTATTTTTGAAACATGTTGGTGTTGCAACCCGGTCTTGGTGGAGATCCCCTCCTTTCTGATTTGACAAAAAACTATCAAACTTATACTCATCTTTCTAGAATTTTGAAAATTGATTCAGCCTAAATAGGCTTTTCCATAAAAAGCAGCCCTCGCAACCTCTCCTCTCGGAATGTTAGTCAGACTACTCAGTTTTGCATAAGTTCGAATCAGCTGGCGGAGCACGAACTGTTTATATAGTTCGCCTATATGCTTTTGATATTCATTTACATATTCATCTGCTTCTTATTGTTTGGTCCTTGCATTAAGCTGTCTTGTTGGATCTAGATCTTACAACGAGGATTTATATACACATTAACTGCGCTTTCGTTGAGACCGTTGGGTTACCGGGCATGGTGGAAGGCTGTCCGCACGTAATCCGGATAACCCATCATCTGCTACTAGCGTAGCAGTTTTAAAGAAATATATATAATATGTACTGTATATAGTGATTAGATTAAAAGCATAATTTAAGGCACTTATTAATTTTTTACATCAGTAATGCTCCAACCAGATATAGAATAATACAGAAGTGTTCAAACTCTATACCTTCATGAAGGAAATTTCAAACAAAATTATTCCTGCACCAGACTCGTGTTTCGAATTTATATTCTCATCAGTAATGATTCCAGCGGAGCCACCAAAATTCATTTCAGTAGCGCCCTCTTTTATTTTTTGAATTTAGATTTGTACATTTACTTTACAGAGAGTGCGCGGCTCCAAATTTCATGTAGGGTCGATTCAGTAGCATATTCAAATAAGATATATGTTCAAAATAGCATCCTTTAATTTCGATGATAGTTTTGAATGGAAGAAACCCATACTACAAATCATCAAAGAAGTACCTATCAGTTATTCAGTCTCAAAGTCGAGAAGGAAAGGCTAGGCAAAATATGACCTACAACTTCAACCATCCGATTCGACACTTTGATACCATGTAAAGAGAGAACATGTACATTATGCGATATCGTCATCTGACATGCGTAAAATTGATAAGGTTCCCAAATTTGGATTTAAAACGTCACGGGTAACCGAACACTATCTATATGAACACGTCATGATACAAGACAAGGAAGAAAGAGGAAGATCTGGATCAAAGTAAGTTTCCGAAATTATTAATTGTATTTATTAAATAAACATGGGTCAACAACAATCTTTTTTCTAACAAGCCTTTGTGGTATTAATTGATATAACGAACATTTATCCATTTTCAATGTAAAATCTGATTATTTCTAACTTTTATTTCTCACAGAATCACTTCCGTATTACATTATAGATCGAAATAATGATCCATAATTCGGAAACAACAATGTATTCATTAAGAAATACTTTTTTAGAAAACAAAGATTAAAGTCTTTTTCCGTGTGATTGTTAATTTTTGCTGAGCCATAAACAGGAAAGGCTAGTAATATATATTTAGAACGTATTGTCAATTTTTGCTGAGCCACAAACAGGAAAGGCTAGTAATATATATTTAGAATGTATTGTCAAATTTTTGCTGAGCCACAAACAGGAACGGCTTGTAATATATATTTAGAATGTTTGAAAAATTGTTATACTTCAGTATAAAATTTGATTATTTCAACTTTAATCTGGCCAAACAAGTTCATGTTCCTTTTTGGAGTTAGATATCGGACAAAGAAACCAAACGTATGTCAGATTTCCAAATAACTAAACCTCAAATAAACATTTTATAACCCTATGAAATTTATTTTCATTACTCCGAATTGTAAAAGATTGAATTATAGGTATATGTAAAGTACATGTAATCATAAATAAAATGAGTTAAAGAAGATCCTGACGATAATCTCAACAGCACTCACAATAGAGCACCAAATTGAACATCGACGGACCCCCAGCAAGCCAGAGGTGGGATCAGGTGCCCGGGAGGAGTAAGCATCCCCTGTTGGTATGCCGCACCCGCCGTCGATGTTCATGCACGAAAATGAAAAGAATATATAAAATACATGCACTGTCCGAGGCCACGTCTATATAGAAAGTGCTATGGCGACAATGTCAGGGAATAATATTCAAAACACTTACTGTCAAACCCCTCGCGGGGAACTTTTTTACGAGCTCCACACGGCAAAGGGCATAAGTGTGACACAAATGAGTTAAAGAAGATCCTGACGATAATCTCAACAGCACTCACAATAGAGCACCAAATTGAACATCGACGGACCCCCAGCAAGCCAGAGGTGGGATCAGGTGCCCGGGAGGAGTAAGACTCCTTTGCATTTGATATCAATATACATATTCATCCGTTTGTTACTTGGACCTCGGCTTTTTACTGAATTGTCTGTGCCGTTAGCATACTGTGGGGAATTTATTTTACACGGCAATTGTGCGTTCTTTGAGACAGCTGGATAAGTAAGAGGACGGGTTTGCGCTTGTTATCCGTATAACCATGGCAAGAAATTCTTTCCAAATCTGCCGGTCGTAAAGATACGGTTACTTATTATAGCTGCTGGTCGCACAATAGGTGACGATTTGGAACGGTTCACTCTGTAGAAACTAAACCAATATGGATTTCTTGGCACTGAAGAGTTCTAGGACGCAGATCCCAACTATTGCATATCTAGGTTATTGTCCTGTCAAATAGCTCCTATCATTTCATTAATTTTATCAGCAATATGTGGAAAATGCACATACTGCGTATTTTGAATTGTCTCCCTGTCAATGTTTACTAAACAGATGAAATAAAATTGAGAATAGTTTTAAAAAGTGTGTGAGACGCCTTCATTTCTGGAAGAATACGTATGAAAATGGGTCCTCAGATAAGTAAACATTCGAATAATTCCAGACCGGACCAAGGTGCATGACTTTGAAAAGATATTTTAAAAAGTTGTGTAACAGTTCTTTGAATCTTTACGTATACAATAAAACGATCAAATGAAATTTCTGGTCATTGATGATGAAGTTAATCATACATGTCGAATGCTGGAACCAGTGCACAGCCCCCCCCCCCTCCAGAGTCCCGGCCATTTTTACTTTCTTTTTCTATTTTTGGTATTCATTTTATGAAAACGAATATTTTTTCTTAAATATGATTTTCATTTAATGTATAACATATTCACAAGTGAAAAACTAGCAAATTCAGAGTCGAGCCTTCGGTTTTAAACTTCATTCTGAGCTTAGAACGTATATACAGAGAAAAAAGCGGGATTGAAGAATTAGGGAAGAGGGGGGACGATTTTGCCTTATTGCGAATAGTTATATCGATACATGCATATTTTTTACCTGATAAAGTTTGTGTCCTATGACAAAAGTAGTCATTAAGCAAATTTAAATATTTTCAATATTTCGAATTTGTCATAGGACAGCTATATTCTATATTGATTTTGTTGTTTTGTATTTCATTGCATGGAAAAATTTCATATACAACATTTTTGAAAAAAAACATGTCATGTTTAGTATCAAATTAAGCAGCTTGTTGAGTTTTTGTCAGATAAAGAAAGTGTATTTTCAAAAGTTCAAAATTATAGAAGTTATTTATATTTTCTAATTTTTGAGTCTCGGCTATAAGTCATGAAAATGACCATTAATCCTTGTAAATATGTAGACTAGTGGATTTCCGTATTTGATAACTTTAGGGCTTATAAAAGTGTCCGTAAGAACTTTTTGTTTGCACTTGCCAGCTTAAGACTTTTGTTAAGTAAATTAATTGTTAATTGCTATCTAAACTTTATTGCTCAAGTTTGACACGCGAGCTCCGTTTTTTTTTCTCTAGAGTGACCGTCCCTTGCGGACAAAAGAGATCAGGGCGTGGTATCGTCTGTCAAGTCAAGGTAAAGATAAAAAGATTTTTGGGGCAGTAAGAAACGGGTCAAAAGGTCAAATATTTGATTATTGATTTTGATTGGTTGATTCCTGGAAATCCGCGTCCAAGGTTGCAAGGGGGTTCCGTGAGCGCGTTCCTCACTTCAAGATTTGGATGCGAGGAAATTAAGATCAAAAACTTTTTAGTAATCCGACTTTAATTCGTCATTTCCAGGTAATCATTAGAATATGATCAATATATTTTATATTTCTTAAATAATCGAAAATACGTTTATTTTGTACGTTAAATGAAAACTATATTTTTTTACTTCAATAATATCAATTTGAGCTTTCGTCTTATCATTTTGGAAGCGAGTTAAATTATTGAAATTTATTGAGTTACGCTGTTTCTGGATTTCTTTATGTTATATTGTTCTTATATGTATACTTGTCAAGTCTTTGATAATATTTAGTTTAGAATGTTTTGTATCTGTCATATTAACTCACTTCAAGATTTGGATGCGAGGAAATAAAGATCAAAAACTTTTTAGAAATCCGACTTAAATTCGTCATTTCCAGCATTTGATCACAAAGAGAAGCAGCCCACACGGCGGCCCGGGGAATCGACACACCCCGTGGCCCGCCAACCCCCCCCCCCTCCCCCCATCGTTACAGAATCTGGGTCCAACGAAGGTTCGAGACGTTATTACAGACAGAATAAAAAGGAAAAGTTATAAAGAAAGATTGCCGAAACGGCGACCCTGGGGTTCGAACATTCTAATACCCCGTGACCGAGAACTTAAAGAGAAAAGGGCGCGCTCGCCGCATCGACATTTCGTTGCACAGAGTGTGCAACAAATTTTCACTGTGGCATTTGGTTATGGTCACTGATACAGAGCAAGGAAAAGAATTACAATACAAAGCAAGATATTTCTTTTTTGGTTGATTTTTACGCAATTTTTACGGATTTTTTTTATCCCTCTAGGGCCCCCTCTAGGGAAAAAGAATCATATAAATTCTAAAAAAAGTTTTTGCATTTGAAATATCGTTAGATCAAAGTTGACATAAATCAACACAGTTTATTTTATGTAAATATCTTTATTTGGAAGAGAACAGGAAAGTTTTGAAAATGTAAGGAATTTTGCCAGATATTGCGTGCTTAGAAAAAAACCATGCCAAGAAAATCTGTCCAAATCTGCCGGTCGTAAAGATACGGTTACTTTTTATAGCAGCTGGTAGTACAATAGATGATAATTTGGAACGGTTAACTTTGCAGAAAGTAAACCGCTATGGATTTCTTGGCATGTACATATTTGATAACTTCTTGTCACGGTACTAACTTGGGACCATTGATCTCGATGCTTTATGTGTAGTCTTAAGCGCTTAGTGTCTTGATATCGTCTTTGATGTTTGGTATATTTTGTCCCTATTGTGTCTCGTGTTGTTCTTGTCAACTCTTGTGCTTTGGCAATTGGGGGTTTCTATGTTTTCCTGTGGGTACTGCTTCTTAGCCCTGTTGGCGATCCCATCTCCAATCTTAGAATGCTTCAAATTCATGCTATTTCGTCCAACTTTCTTACTGCAAATTTCGGAGATACAATAAAAACAAAACAGTATCTTGTTGTCCACACTGTTGAAGAGATGTGTTAGATTTGAACCATCCCAAAACACAAAATTCGATTCATTTTCCGCTTTGACCTTTTCGGCGTAGCTATGAGCAAGTAGGAGATTCTTACTCTCCCGGGTACCTAGAAATCATTTAATATCCATTGTTATCATTATGAAACCAAGATTCTGATTGGCCGAGAAGTTGCGTTGATACCTGCATCAACCCAAACCGGAAGTACGCGCTTTGCAACATCAAAAGCAACGTCGTTGGCAACGCAATTTCAAAGGAGCAAATAAACGTTGAATCGCGTTTAAATGAAATGATAAGTTAGGCCAAAAAAATTTAAGATTTCGTTTGACGGGCACCGCCGCATTGCCTAAAACCCCGCCGCATTTCCGATTTTTATCGCGTGTTTTACCATAATTTTAAAGTAGTCAATTGAACATCGTCGTGCTAATACAAATTGTTTGTTTACATATTCTTTACTTCACTAAATATATAAATTGTAAAGCTGTAACTCAATACTTGTTTACATAAAATAGTATTATTTACCCGAGCTGCCGTATTCAATTGTTGTTTGTACGGTAATCGCGACCACGCGTATATTCCATATCACGGACGAGGTAACGTAACGTAAAATGATACTTGACTCTGTTGTTATAATCTGCAAGAGCATTATTCTTTATTAAATTATCTAATTTATTAGAAATTTGAAAACGTTTTTGTTTAGAACTCACAGTTTACGTCAGATTGATCAGCCGGGAACGCCGGTGACGGGATCGAGGGGAGGGGCAGAAATACTAAACGATCCTAATTTCGATTCGGATAAACTAGTCAACTAAACCCTAAGCACATCGCAGATACTTCAAACTTCAAAAAAAAAAAAAGGGATAGAAATTCAAATTTGCAAACAACTTGCTCAAGTCCGACAGTGAAAAGGGATGACGAATCGATCAGGATACCCTTGTGTAATCGTTGTTAAAATTCAAACTAAATTGTCAGACATGCTGTGATCGGGAAGGCAAACTTGCTCAATGGGACGACGGTCCCTTCCACTTGGACTTTAATGGGCCATTCTCAAAGACAATGGGCCATCTTTCCCCACGAAAGGGCCATTCCAAAAATGATCAATTTTCGAAAAGCTATGCATATGCATGCATTATGCATCAGACGTTAGCACATTTTTTTTGTCGCGAGATTCCCAATTTGACCATTTCCAATGAATAATTTACAGTACATTTTTTTGGATGGATCACAGAACAGCTAAGACCAAACTTTCAGCCACCTTTCCTGAATTTCTTGTACCCACGGATGGGCAGCTTCATTTTCAGCTTTGTTGATATTAGGGAAGACATTTTGTACAAATTTTATTACATCAATTTGTACCCATTGACTGACCACTTTTAAAAAATGACATGATAATTTTACGGACGAACGCATACACAAGTACCTTAACGTAGATAAGATACGTAAGTGGACGTTGGAGATTTAAATCTCAGGCGCAGATGTCGGAGAAAAATCAATATTTTATCAAAAAAGCAAAGGACCTTTCAATTGTCAGTGTGCCTTAGAGTTCTGACTGGCCATGTACAGAAAGCAGTGATCTCTGTATTACTGCTCCTGGTGTAGATCTACGTTACAACGTAGATACGAGAACAGAACTTTTAATAGATTTAAAAAAACAAAAAATGGACGCCGTAGAATAATGGCACCAGAGCGCAGCGAGTTGCCGATTTTATGGGCCATTTTCTATCAGAATGGGCCATCCCAATCACTGGACATGTTTCTTTGTATTTTCCCTACTCTTTTGCCGACGACAAGGGTCAAATTTTCGGTCTAAGCACTGAGGAACAATTACGAGTTTCACTCACTTAGTTGCACCTGAAAGTAGTTCACAAAATGTTAACGTCATTTGAAGTTTTAACCTTACACAGGGCAACGGTTAGAGATTGGTGATCCTTTTTAGCATAAATAAGATGTACACTATACATGTATTTAGTCTACATCTTCATACTGGTCTGCCATAGGACATCGTCTGTCATATGATACATATGATAAGTGTGACCAAATCACAGAGTATCTAGCAAACTTCAGGTTTGGAAATGCAATAAGTATATTACAGGAAGACGTTGTGTTATTTTGTTATGGGTTATCTTGTTAATCAATGTACTAAACATTACCACTTCATACTATACTTAAGTATATTGTATGTATTTTCAGCATCAAAACACTTGAATTAGAAATTTGGTTAAAGATAAATTACAAAAAATGTACATTCATCATATTTCACTTGTGCAAAAAAAAAAAAAAAAACAACCTGCCTCCCTCACTTTTTTTCTAAAAAAGTGCCCGTCAAACTAAACATTAATTTTGTATGGCCTTATCAATATAATTTTTTTGGTTGCTCGAGATATCAACACCAAAAATCGAGGGAAAACTTATGCATCTTGTGCTACGCGCACGTTGCAGTTTTCCCTCAATTTTTGGTGTTGATACCTCGATCAACCAAAAAAAAAAAAAAAAATACAATGATTCCTTAGTTCATTTCTTGGAACGATTTTGTTGCCTTAATACCGTATAACGAAACATTTTCGCGAGATATTAATTTTTGCTATATTCGCGAGTGATTTGGAAGAAAGGAGGGGATCTCCAACAACACTAGATTGCAGCACCAACAGCAAAACAGCGAAAATATATTCTCGCGAAGAAATGTTTTTGTATTGTATAATTTAAGGGGGTATGAGTGTGAACAGCATTTTCAGGGAATAATAGAAATTGAAAATAATTGTCTACATATAAAAGAATATCCCTTCCTTCATCGATTGCAATATTTCATGAAAAAAAGAGTGTAGCCGTTTGTCCCCTATATACCGACAAAAAAGGGAGGTAACTCTGCACATTTTTTTCTAAAACAATGTCCCAACTTTGGACTTTATTTTAAAAATCAACATAGCACAGTACGAAGTAAATTTTTATCCATTGACGTAGCAAATGAAGTAAATTTATCATTTTCGGAAAAAATATTTTTGTTGCCATGGTAACCATGCTGGAGAAGGACATTTATTTCATCCCATTTTTTGACAGTAAAAATTGTATGAAAAGTTTAAAAACATTAATATTCGAGATTGTTGGCATAATAGAATTTTGATAAAATGTTTCTTTTATCATCTAGTGATACATGCTAAAGATAAAAAAATATTTTATAGAAAAAAGAGTGTAGCCGTTTTAAAGATATTTAGCTTAGAATTCCTCTGACCAAGCCTCTGGATATGATAAATCCGTTGTTTATGATTGAAAATGGAAAGTTGTTATATATCTATACATATTATCTGAGATTTCTTATAATCTGGACTTCAGACTAAAAATTTGAGTCATATTCTGATCAATTTCTTATTCATTTTCCCAACACTTAGCGCTTTTAAGCACCGACAATGTAACGTGACGTAGCGCTCATCGTGACGCTCACTTTAGGTAATGCTCGGCGATATTGTATACTGTTAATCTCAGTGAATGAGAAAAAATGGATGTTCTAGATTCCTATCTTTATGCATCTTCTGTATATCATTTCTCTCAAAATTGATTTTGAGGCATCTACACGTATCTATTTATACATGTACATGTAGTTTTGACATTCGTACATATTGTACCAGATTTGAAAAAAAATGAAGCAACTTTAGTAGAACAACGATACGAAGGATCTCTTAATCTCTTGATAAGTTTGCTTTGAAACAATTTATGTAAAGTTAGCTGAGGCATATTTCTAGTTTCATTTTACTAAGTGCTGGGACTAGATTGGGGTGGGGGGGTGGGGAGAGGTGTCGGTATGATAGGAAAGGTAATAAACGCACAACCTGTCTTCCGCATTGATTTCCTGCACATGCTCTCTTCAATGAATGTCGTTATATCATAGATTAGTAAAATTGAAACAGAATAATTCCCTTTTCAACAGGGTGTACAATGCGAAGTGTGTTTACGGAGTCCTTCGGATCCATTTATTTTACAACGTACATGTACATGATGTACGTGCTTTGGTCCTTTTGATGATTTGACAGTCGGTCGTCATGCTCACTTATTGCAACTACTAATCAATAGGCCTCGTGATATAAATTCTGACTAAATCATTATAACACGTGCGTTTTGTAAATGAAAAAAAAGTATTTTCAAGATATATTAGTTTTACACGTTTTCAATATTTGAGGTAAATTGCGTGGTCAGTAACGCCGCATCGTCAACTTGAACTATAAAATATAATCATTCTTTTGAATTTATTTGTGTTTTTTTTTATGCAAGAATAAATTTGAAGTATTAAACTTGTACTCATTTCAATCGCAATCAAATTATTCCGCTCCGTAAAGTTGTCATGGCGTGAAATGATATAAGACAAGCTGAATTTACAGCACTTCTAAAGAATATGCACAAAGCGCTTTCATAATAATTCGCGGAAAAATATTACAACGTCATAATTCAGTATGACGTCAAATAAACTCCCGTTGATGACGTAAACTATATGCCAAGGGTAAAACGATGTCGTGATAGAAGCGTATTTTAGATGTAGTATTCCTCATAATTATTGAGAATTATTTTTCATTCAATTTTATACTCAAAGAACAATACAATTCAATGTATATTTATTATACATATAAGTATGAAACAAGAACTTCAAATAATGATAAAAGTTAGTATTTGGTAAGTCCTCCTTCAGCAGCAATACAAGCTTCAATCCTTCTGGGCATACTGTTTATCAAATTATGTAAGAATTCATGGCTCATGGTGTCCCAATAGCTGACCACTTCTCTCTTCATTTCATCGATTTCCCGGATTCCTTTTTGGTTTATTGTATCCTTCAATGTTCTCCAAATATTTTCAATAGGGTTCAGGTCAGGACTGTAACTAGGCCAGTCCAAGACAGTCAAATTTTTCTCACGGAACCAGTTCTTTGTGTGGTGAGCTCTGTGTTTTGGGTCGTTATCTTGTTGAAAAATCCATTCTCTCCCATACAAAATACCAACTGTCTCAAGAAGAAAGCCTTCAAGAATACTGGTATACCGTTCGCTTGTCAGATTCCCTGTGAATACACATAACGGCATGGCCACACGGGAAGACACACCTCCCCAAATATGAAACTTAGGACTGTGCTTTGGACGCTGGTATAGGGGTCTAGCAGTTTGTTTGCTCCACATCTTTACATTATTAGGATACATCCACACAGAGCATTCGTCACTAAAAACAACTTTCTCCCAATCATAGCTTCTATGGGCACCACACCACTCCAAACGCTTTTGTTTTTGGTTTTCTGACAACAATGGGGAGATAACTCCTTTTGTTTTCACCCATCCAGGTCTATTAAGTTCTCTTCTGACAGTTTCATTAGATACATCAGGGCTACCCCTTTGCATCATGTCATGTCTTAAGTTCTCAACACTTTTTAATTTTCCTCTGTGAACCAGTTGTTCCAGTCTCCGTCTGTCAGACGAGTTGAATTTTGTTGGTCTACCAGCCCCTTTCCTCTGTTCTACACTGCCTCCATCTTCAAATCTTTTCATGACTCTATAGGTTGTGGATAAAGGAATGTCAAACTTATCTGAAATCTTCCTTGCATTTGTCTCCCCATTCTTCAGTTCTTTAAAAATGAGATTTCTCTTCTCCATAGTGTTGCTTTTATAGCTCCAAAAACAAGTCGTCTGCTTAGATTGGAGGAGATAACTCTTACTGATCAATTTTCAGGCAAAAATGAAGATGAGTTATCTTTCTTTACTAATACGCAAAAGGATTTGACTTGCATAATAAATACATAATTTCTTGGTAAAATAAATTGAGAAATTGTGATTCTCAATAATTATGAGGAATACTATAAATAAGGAGATATATTGCTCCTCATTCGAAATGCATTGCTTTTTAATCTAGAGGTATATTCAACTATTAGTTCAATAAGTTTTCAAATTTTGTTTTCTTTACGACATCGATACGGTTTACGTTTGATTTGTTCACGCTCATACCCTCTTAAATTCGTATATCACTTACATTTTGTTCTTTTTGAACACGTGTCATTCTTGACATATTCCGATTTAACTTCAAGAAAAATATATCGAATGTATTCTTGCAATAGAAATAACTGGAACGTTCATAATGGAAGGTACACTTTGTTATTTCGGTATCTCGAATTTTTGTACTCGCGAAAACAGACACCTTTTCAAACCCTAAAATCGCGAAATTTTATACTAGCGAAAATTTCTGGTCATACGATACTTTCTTTCTTTTTAATTGTTTAGCATACACAAGGATTATTGTGATGTAAGGATTTTTTTTCATTTGATTCTGTTTGACTTCCACTAGGTGATATATGCCCAAGAAAGATGCATACATTTTTTAAAGTCCAATATATCTTATAAACTACAGGTAATTTATAATTCATGATTCATATACTATCCTTTCTGTCTTCTATGTTTATGTGCTGTTACATGTACACTTACATCCATATCATTGATATCAACCTTTTTTCTATTAAGGTTTAAAAAAAGTACTAATAGGTTCTTAAGAAAAAGGAAATTTCCCTTTCATTTGTAAACGGCAAAAAATAATTACTAGAAAATTAAAATGGTAATGCAGAAGGAAAAACACTATTTAAAAAACTAGCTTTTTTTAACCATATAAGACTTTTTTTATGTACTCATAGGAAAATAACAATATGTTCCGCGCAGAAATAATCTTAGTCGTTTTTCTGAACAAGGGTCGAGTATATTTAATACAACGGCAATACCTATTCATACAGGTAGATATTCACTGATCATTCAGGCATAAATCTTTGTGTACAACTATGGCTATGGCTATTGCATTAATCAAACTTGACCAGTGTAGGTTTTAATTACTTAGTGCATGGAAAAGATGATTTACCGTGCTATTTTCATATGTGTAGAGGGGTAACGCAAAAATGATACCAAAATAAAATTTCATTTTCCAACAGTGCTCTACAATTTGAATATTTCTCTCGATATTCATATGTGTCTATCTCAAAGCGTTTTCTCGATATTCATATGTGTCTATCTCAAAGCGTTTTCACGTAAAATCAAATTTTCTGCTTTCTTAGCTGGCTGTTAGTACTTTTTTTTTTTAAAAAAAGATGTACAGTATAATGAAAGAAAACATGTCAAAAATATTGAAAGTATGTGTATAAATTATTTCATATTTCTCAATCGCTTTTGATGTTGCATAATATTTTGTACCATGATTGTAGTTATCGGAAAAAGGATTTTTTTTTCATTAGGGTCAATTTTAGGAATTATCTCCCCTTGATAGAGAAAATTTTAATGATTAATTGCGAATGATCTAAACGGTGAACTTGAGATTTTTCTGTGATATTTGATAGCCATTATATTAGAATTTTTCATCCATCCACATTCGGTCCCCATCATTTTCTTGGATAATATGGCTGAAATATTAGTTTTTCCATAGAATCTAATGTAAACTCTGAGGGCGAATAACTCATAAAGGACACATTTTTTAAAAAACGAATTGGTGAAAAAAATCAATAATGTTCTATATTATCACATGTCATAAGTTTAGAATTCAAAACTCAATAAATGGGTGAACCAAGTATCCCTCATTATACAACAAATGCCTTAACAGAAAATTTCCGTCCTTGCTTATAAACCTATCCCTGTGAACAGCAACACATGTATAGCTTTTTCAGCTGACTTTACGAACACATATTGAGGTTTTGATTTTTACACTTTTATATATTTTCAGATTATTGATTCTGCTATGAGGTCTTTCTGGAAATCGTCCATGTCTTCTATCCAAACAGCAACGCCTCTTATTCACTGAGTTGTACTACAGAAGCACTTTCTATGCAACTGTAAGTATAATGAGTCGGTATTGTCTGTTATCAAAATTTCTTGAAGTTTCTAAAACGTGGGTCCTGTAGCATCATATCCAACCTTTTCTGCTACATGTTTCGGTATATTTTTTGGGCACAATAACTTTCACACTCTTTGGCCATATCACATTGTTTATAGATTAAGGATCACTGAAGAGGATTAAGTACCCGAAACGTGCATGTCTGGTCAATGCTGCAATTTTATCTGTTCTTAATGATACTTTTGAATATGAAGACGTTTAACATTAGATGGGCTATTTCCCATGTAAAATTGTCTCGTGGCTTAACCATAGACACAATGTTAAACAAGCTGAAATTCAGCATTGAAAACGCCTCATCTAAAATTTAATTTGTCTGTTAATCATGATTGCATAAACCTACGACCATATGACAAATAAAACACCTTACGACTAAGCGAGATCTATTCAATGATACAAATTTTATTTAGATTATTTTTGCATGACAAATTGATCAAAATCGCTATGATACAGTTTCCGAAATGATCCGCGCGTAAAACAAAATTAATGCCTTGCACCTGATATGTAGGTGACAAATATGGATAATAACCATATCCCGATACAAAGTACAAATCGATATATCGGAAAATCATGAAACGAAGGCTTAAGCAAACTAGAAACAAGAGCCCCAGGAGGGCACAACGCTCACCTGATACCCATGCATGCTCTAATTGACATACTGACATTGAATAAGACGTAAAATTGATAGTGCCAGTATCACGATTTGAGCCCACATTCTTTCTAAAAAGATTTTTGCCGGATGCAGACAAGATCTTTTTTTACAGCCTTTAAAAGTACAAACAAGAAGAAATAGTCACATTTCAAAACATTTTCTTTTTTTACTGATTTGAAAAGACGGATAATGTGATCCAAAGTCATATGCCCAGCTAGTGAATAGTTCAAATATTCAACATCAAAAAAATCATTTTGTAGAATTCCACATTAATGTGCAGCAGGTGATGAAGAAACAGACAAAAAGAATAAAACAATGAAATAAACTTAATACTCTGGTGTATGCTGCTACATGTACAACTAGCAGACATACGAATTCGTTATTTACTGTTAACTATGTTTCGCCTTGTGATAGGACTGTTACACGGACTAATTATTAGCTGACAGAGTTCATGAAAAGTATCAGCTGCATCGGATTTGCTGATAAAAAATTATTTGGTCCGATAAAAAATCGTGTTGTATCTAATATTTGGATAGATAAAAATTCCCAAATGTCTGACCACAGGAACCTGTCGTTTTATGAGAGAAAATGTTTTATTATTCACAGCCTTAAGCCTCTGTGTTCATCTTTAGAAATGTTATACATACAAGATGTCGAACACAGTGGCTTAAGGTTGTTTTTTTTTTAATTTATTTTAATTCTCTTTAAAAACAACAGTTTCCTGTGGTCCAACATTTCATTGAAATATTTCAAGAACTCTGAACTGAATTATTTTTTTTCAAGAATTTCAGATATATCAAATGTCCTATACATTCTCAAAATCCTCAGGAAGAGAATTTACTCATTAGATGTTTCTTCAAGAAATCAGTCCGTGCACTTCATCTCAGAGAGTCTAAGACAAAGGAAATTCGAGCTAAGTTTATAAATGATAGTTCCAAGTACATGAATGATAACAAGTATGAAAGTGTTCCCAGTACATGTATATGCACATTAAATAAAAATCTATTCAAATACCAGTACTATTTCGATTGCACGATAGATTCTATTATTAATCTCCTGAAATGCATCACGTGTACAGTACTAACACGGTGGGTAATCTCGCAACGCAGAACAATTTATTTTTCTATATTTTTTCGCAAAATAGATAATTTGTTACAAAAAGGGAAATGTGAAGCAGTGTAATAACGCCCTAACTATGAGTTGCATCCAAAATAAGGTGGATATTAGCTTTTTATAACGCACAAACACGATCAGCGTTCTACTTTCACTTTCATCTACACCAATCATGCCGATAGTTTTTCGGCTCTATAAAAGGATATTACCTCTCTTACTTTCGATAAAACTCGTATCTAAGACATCCTTACACTGCTTCACATTCCCCTTTTTGTGAAAAATAATTTGTAATACACGAAATTTTAGATAAACCTTGTGTTGTGCGTTGCGAGATTACCCACCGTACCTATTAAATGGGCGTGGAGGAACCAATCAAATCTGTAACACAAGATATATGGCGACTTTGTTTACCATAGATACAAAACTAAAGCAGAGAAAATAATTATTAAATGGGGAAATTGTTATGAAATATGCATAGAAAAAGTCAACATCTCAAAAATAAATTCAGAGTATATATATTTGATTGCATGTGTGGCTGAGTTATTTCGACGTACGAAAATAAGTACGCGAAGCCAAATTAGATTTCTCTTTAAAAAATCATTAAAAATCTAAAAGCTGATATTTTGACAGAATTCTTTAAATATAAAATAAATATAAAAAGAAAATGAGAAAAGAAACCTGAAAAAGTGGGGTCCTGCCGGGGTTTGAACCCACTACTGTTGGGTTCATTGGGCACGGAAAACTTACATTGTGCCTATATATGTTTTTCCGTAAAAATCTAAAAGTGGTTATCTTGACAAAATTCATTCACTTCTAGGGAACCATGAGTACCTCATACCTACTAAATTTCATGACAATCTGAGAAAAAAGTAAGTTAGATATGATAAATATGCAGTAAAAGAGTGTGTAAAATCATACACTTATTGAGTTATTTAAAGAAATAGTGCAAAAATTTGCATTTCTGACTAAGTCCGAAGAGACGTCAAAAAAGCGTCAAAAATTTGACTTCGGAGTGGAACCAAAAATAACAACACTTCTTAAGACATCTCTGTAGATCATCCTGATGCTTTCGGTTTGTCGATACGTGCATCCGTTCTGAAGAAGAAGTTTGTCAAGGGAGGGTACCCCCCGTGACCTACTTTTGCCTGTGGTGGCGCCACCTGTTGAGGGATCGGGACAAAAACAACAACACTTGTAGGGGATCATTAGTACTTTATACCTACCAAGTTTCATCAAAATCCCTTGAGCCATTCTTGAGAAGAAGTTGAAAATGTGAAAAGTTTACGACAGACAGACGACACACGACGGACGCCGGACGGATCGCTATGACAATAGCTCACTAGAGCCTTTGGCTCAGGTGAGCTAATAAGGGAAAAAAATTGTTGGGGTCCCGCCGGGGTTTGGAGCCACTCCCCATTGGTCCATTGGGCATGGAAAACATACATTATACCTATGTACAATTTAAAAAAATATTCCTTAAAAATCCAAAAAAGGATATCTTGACAAAATTCTTTCACTTGAAGGGTACCATGCATGAGTACCTCATACCTACAAAATGTCATGACAATCTGAAGTGTGGTTATAGAAAAGAAGCAGAAAATGTATGAAAATCAACCCCCCCCCCCCCCTTTCTTTTTACATAAGAAAAAAATTCATAAAAAATCAAAAAAATAAAATTTAAGCATTACATACATATCGAAGCATTAAGTAAGTTAGATATGATAAATATGCAGTAAATGAGTGTGTAAAATCATACACTTATTGAGTTATTTAAAGAAATAGTGCAAAAATTTGCATTTCTGACTAAGTCCGAAGAGACGTCAAAAAAGCGTCAAAAATTTGACTTCGGAGTGGAACCAAAAATAACAACACTTCTTAAGACATCTCTGTAGATCATCCTGATGCTTTCGGTTTGTCGATACGTGCTTCCGTTCTGAAGAAGAAGTTTGTCAAGGGAGGGTACCCCCCGTGACCTACTTTTGCCTTTGGTGGCGCTACCTGTAGAGAGATCCGGACGAAAAACAACAACACTTGTAGGGGATCATTAGTACTTTATACCTACCAAGTTTCATCAAAATCCCTTTAGCCATTCTTGAGAAGAAGTTGAAAATGTGGAAAGTTTACGACAGACAGACGACACACGACACACGACGGACGACGGACGCCGGACGGATCGCTATGACAATAGCTCACTAGAGCCTTTGGCTCAGGTGAGCTAATAAGGGAATTAAATTTGTTGGGGTCCCGCCGGGGTTTGGGGCCACTCCCCATTGGTCCAGTTGGCATGGAAAACATACATTATACCTATGTACAATTTAAAAAAAATATTCCTTAAAAATCCAAAAAGGGATAATTTGACAAAATTCTTTCACTTGAAGGGTACCATGCATGAGTACCTCATACCTACAAAATGACATGACAATCTGAAAAGTGGTTATAGAAAAGAAGCAGAAAATGTATGAAAATCAACCCCCCTCCATTTCTTTTTACATAAGAAAAAAATTCATAAAAAATCAAAAAAATAAAATTTAAGCATAAAATACATATCAAAGCATTAAGTAAGTTAGATATGATAAATATGCAGTAAATGAGTGTGTAAAATCATACACTTATTGAGTTATTTAAAGAAATAGTGCAAAAATTTGCATTTCTGACTAAGCCCGAAGAGACGTCAATAAAGCTTCAAAAATTTGACTTCGGAGTGGAACCAAAAATAACAACACCTCTTAAGACATCTCTGTAGATCATCCTGATGCTTTCGGTTTGGCGATACGTGCTTCCGTTCTGAAGAAGAAGTTTGTCAAGGCAGGGTAACCCCCGTGACCTACTTTTGCCTGTGGTGGCGCTACCTGTTGAGGGATCGGGACGAAAAACAACAACACTTGTAGGGGATCATTAGTACTTTATACCTACCAAGTTTCATCAAAATCCCTTTAGCCAATCTTGAGAAGAAGTTGAAAATGTGAAAAGTTTACGACAGACAGACGACACACGACACACGACGGACGACGGACGCCGGACGGATCGCTATGATATTAGCTCACTAGAGCCTTTGGCTCAGGTGAGCTAATAAGGGAAAAAATTTGTTGGGGTCCCGCCGGGGTTTGGAGCCACTCCCCATTGGTCCATTGGGCATGGAAAACATACATTATACGTATGTACAATTTTAAAAAATATTCCTTAAAAATCCAAAAAGGGATATCTTGACAAAATTCTTTCACTTGAAGGGTACCATGCATGAGTACCTCATACCTACAAAATGTCATGACAATCTGAAGAGTGGTTATAGAAAAGAAGCAGAAAATGTATGAAAATCAACCCCCCCATTTCTTTTTACATAAGAAAAAAATTCATAAAAAAATCAAAAAAATAAAATTTAAGCATAAAATACATATCAAAGCATTAAGTAAGTTAGATATGATAAATATGCAATAAATGAGTGTGTAAAATCATACACTTATTGAGTTTTTTAAAGAAATAGTGCAAAAATTTGCATTTCTGACTAAGCCCGAAGAGACGTCAAAAAAGCTTCAAAAATTTGACTTCGGAGTGGAACCAAAAATAACAACACTCCTTAAGACATCTCTGTAGATCATCCTGATGATTTCGGTTTGGCGATACGTGCTTCCGTTCTGAAGAAGAAGTTTGTCAAGGCAGGGTACCCCCGTGACCTATTTTTGCCTATGATGGCGCCACCTGTTGAGGGATCCGGACGAAAAACAACAACACTTGTAGGGGATCATTAGTACTTTATACCTACCAAGTTTCATCAAAATCCCTTTAGCCATTCTTGAGAAGAAGTTGAAAATGTGAAAAGTTTACGACAGACAGACGACACACGACACACGACGGACGGATCGCTATGACAATAGCTCACTAGAGCTTTTGGCTCAGGTGAGCTAAAAAACCTCCATCACATGAAAAGAAGCGAACTTCCAATATGGGAGTGAGACCAAGTGGTCAGGAAGAGTGAACATCTCCTGCTTGCATGCAACACCCGTCGCTTCAATTTGGTAGATTTGTCACATCCGGTTACTTCCATTTCGAAAGACATATGCATATTCTGTGGTTGGATGGTTCAAATTGTCTTAAGACAGAATGTCATCCACCATTTGGACAATGGGACATCATAGTTTATGACGAGTTCCCCTTATCGACCATAGCAGTTTCTCAGAGACGATGTTAGTCGGTCATAAACGTAGCACAGAATGGCAGCTTATCTGAAGGACGGCTAGCTGTCAGAATAAAATGTGTGTATTTGGTACTTGTTCTGGCATAACGTATCAATTGAGATATGAACACGCCTATAAGCAGGTGCTGAAGGAATGTTGCTACTCAGACCCTACAGGAAATTATAATTTAAGGGGCCACACACAAGCTTAAATTCAAAACCTAAGCCCAGAGGCCGCTATTGAAATGAATTTTCGCGGCTCCTCAATGAGTTAAAGAAGATCCTGACGATTATCTCAACAGCACTCACAATAGAGCACAAAACTAAGCATCGACGGACCCCTAGCAAGCTAGAGATCGGACCAGGTGCCCGGAGAGGGATAATCACTTTGGCTGGAAGGATCACTGATGAGGATTCAATATCCAAAACACGTGTCTGTTGCATAATAAATTGGTTTGAAATGTTTCTCGAGAAGTTATAGAGATGGATCACTTCCGTGTTATCAGAAATGGAAAGTTTGCGATGCTGAAATTTAAGTCGTCATGTTTGCCATAGAGTGAGGTGTTGATGTGACCATCATTGTCGTGGGACAGCATTATGTCCAAAATAGGATGCTGAATTATTTGTCTATGTAGTTTCTTTGACTTAAAGCTCCAACGGATATATTCTGCTAAGATAATCCGCAAAGTTTGGATTATTAATGGACAGCACATAATCTTTCTATATGTAAGTGAAGTATAAGTCAAAAGCTAACGTACCTTTTCCCTTCAGAGACCAAGGATTGAATGATTTCAGCTTCGTACGAGTAAATAAAAATGTCAGCAAGGAGTGGGGCACAATTTGTGTCGGTTAATGAATCCTAATCAGTGGTACATGTATTTCAAATATACGAATGTTTTGTCAATATTTCAAGCAAAAGAAATGACTATGTTAAGGGTTCATACATTCCTATATCTTAAAATACATATTGTAATGTAGATGCTTGCAGT
The DNA here is from genome assembly GCA_033119305.1 of Pinctada imbricata. NCBI lineage: Eukaryota > Metazoa > Mollusca > Bivalvia > Pterioida > Pteriidae > Pinctada > Pinctada imbricata. The sequence goes on from VSWD01000012.1 coordinate 26,085,331, forward strand.
AGCAGTCGGATACAAGAAGAGATCTTGTGAGTATAGTTTTTTTCATAATCTGTTATAGTACGAGCTCGTATAACTTGACTGCATATGCATGGTTTAAAGGAGTATTTGTGTTCGTTTCACTCATCAAAGCCCGTTTGCGTGGCTTCTTATCGGCAATAATTGGTTTATTGCATCGTATGACGTAAAGGAAAATTCAAGTAAAAAAATAATTTTGTGTAGGGTGTATGCGAATCTGTAAATAATTATGTTTAGGATGTTCTGATTGGATAATAATTACAATGTTGGTCTTTTAAGAATTGATCAATTTCTTGTTTTACATGAATATGGAGAACATTCCACAACACTATACATTATTATCTTTTAGCTGTAGAAATTATCCTATATTAGGTGCAAAAATAATGGCTTCATTTTTAGGGTGACCTTAAACTACATTTCCTGTAAGACTAGCTCATACAATTTACAGATCATTTGATTTACATCAGGAAAATTATAAAGATAAATGTGTAAATTTGACAAGTAATTAAAAGTGTATTATAAAAATTATACCGGAAAAAGTTGATTATTTTAAAAAGCGTAGGTTTTACAGATATACAGTATTTGCATAATTTTACAAAACCTATGTTTGATTTACATGCTGAGTTTTAGAGGGAAAATTTAAAATTACCTCTAAAAGATTTCGATCTAAACGAATTCCGATCTATAGTCCACGCATCTTTTTTGTCCTTTTTGTGTCCGTTTATACTAGACTTGTGCATTATTCAATAATTTTATGAAAATAAAGGGTGATTTTACGCGAATGAACATCCTCTTCCTTAAAACATGTTGGTAGATAGTGTATATATGTAATGAAATATCAAGAAAAACTTGCTTAAAAATTATGAAAAAAAAACAACTTGTTATTTATATGAATCAATGTGTTTTGCAGCTAAAGATGTTGTTAGAGAGAACTACAGTTGGTTTGTAGAAAATATTTATCCAAACGATATCCTTGATGATTTGATCGCAAAAGACATATTGAAGGGCAGGCAAGCCGAAATCATTCACACATTGAGACAAAATCACAAAGCTGTAGATATCATTATAAAAGAAGTGATCCGAATGTCAGAGAAGGATCCTTCTGTAGCGGATGATTTTCTAGATATCATTGAAGCGAGGTGTCAATGCACAAGGAGTAGATTGGAACAGAATGTCAGAAGAAAAGATAGTAAAGGTCAGTTATGATTATCCTGTGTATGAAATATAAAAGAGCACTTAAAATGTCCTGGTTTTAATAACGTCATTTCAGGTATTTTTGCATAGGGACATAATAAATATGATATCATGCTTATAGCACATCGTCAAGACACTGTCAAAGTCGTACTTGTGCCGTCATAGTCAAAATATTAATATATGATGTATAAAAGAACTCTTTGTATACTCTTTACAGAAATTAACAAAATGTCCATTAAATGGTGCATCGAAATCGGTTTGGAATTTTCTTCAAGAAACATAGAGTTGGAACCCTTCGACATTATTAATAAAAACACTTATTTCACGTTGCAGTGTGGAGCAGTTAAAATCGTTCCCCGTGACCTGATGTTTGTCAAGAGTATTAATTACTTGTCACCTGAAAGAAGCTTTGTTTTGGCCTTTTATCAATGTGACATCATATATATGTTTTTGCTATTTCGGAAACCAGCCATTTTACCGATATATATCATCGAAATTAAAGGAGTTTTTCATCTTAGCACCATCCCTTCAATGCTATTTTGAACATAGATTTTATTTGGATATGCTACTGAATCGACCCTACAGGAAATTTTTAGCCGCGCATCTCTCTCTGATGTAAATATACAAATCTACTTCAGAAAATTGAAGAGGGCGCTACTGAAATTATTTTCGGTGGCTCCGCTGGAAGCATGACTAATGAGACTTTAATATTCGAAACACGTGTCTGGTACATGGAAATTGGTTTGAATTTTCTTCAAGGAGGTATAAAGTTGGAACCCTTCGACATTAGAAAAAGCTGCAATTTACAATGGATCTGTATTCAATTGTGTTTAACACTCTGAAAGGAAACGGGAGTAGTAAAATAAATTTGGTAGTTTTGGCACAAATGTCTAATTCTCTCTGTTCGAAGTCATTTGTGACGATTAAATAGTTTAAAGATGCTTCTGCACTGCCCTGAAATATATTCTCTGATACTTAATTTGATAAATTATTCTGTAACTAAGGGACATCTCTCCCTCATGATATAGCTCTGTCCTTAGCTGGCTCTCAGAATTAGTACAGTTTAGGTCATGTTTAGATCTGAATTTCTCTCTTCATATATTCACTATTTTGATTACCTCTCTTTCTGCCTCGAGCATCACTGATGATACACTTTTTGTTAAAATGCACATATGTTGCGCCAAATTATAACGATAGAACATAGATAACAATATGAAGTTTCTAGGATTAAAACATATTGGGAACTTGGATATAGTTTTATCTCCTATATTAGATTTTCAGAGAACATATGATTTAGATCGTTTTAAGCGAGACTTGGATTCTAACTATGACAAGTTTGTGGAGGAAATCGACCCAGATAGTGTAGCAAACATGATGTTTGAAGATGGCGGACTAGGAGCCTACGAGCACGATAAAATAATACATGACGAACGCACATCCTTCAGAGCAAAAGAGTTGATGAATATTGTGTGTGCGGAGAAGAAAAGGCTTTCAAGCTTTCTTGCTGCATTGCAAAAATCAGAGCAAATGCATCTTCTGCAAAGCGATACGGCAGAAGGTAAAATTTTCTTTATAATTGTCTGTATTTGTTATTAGAAACCCTTGATAATTATTTGATGTCTGGCCGCTTCCATTTGATAAAAGTATTCGACACAGCGAAATAATGCATGGGGCGCCTCAAAAATACTTATTCTTATGAATCTTTTTCGCTAGTACATGTACGACTGAAAAGAACCTATTTATCCGAAATATGAATGCTCAGAATTTGAAAATAAATCGTCACTTCATTTTTGAAACTATGGATATTCCTTTCTTTCTAAGATTGATAACAATGGTCATTGTTGTGATTTGTATGGTTATGTTACCTTTTGAACATTGTACATTATTTAGTGCTAATTATTTAACACCAATTCTCTATATATGCACAACCAATGTAATTCCCTGAGATGTTACTATTGAAAGGAACGTGCTGCAATTCATGTATTAACACTCGTGACGTCACAATGCATAAGATCTAAAGAAACATGCCGCGGTGAGATGAATTTTGACGTCACACTTTTACCTAGAAAAGGCAATTTCAGAAAACAAGAATGAAATAGACAACTATAGTGCATATATATAGAATAAATTTCATAATTTGTGTTTTGTTACGGGTATACAACACACAGCAAGTGCATTTATCGCATGAAATGTGCTAACGCGCATTACATGTACGATAAATGCACTTGCTGTGTGTTGTATAGCCGTAACAAAACACAAATTAAGACACTTATTCTCTGAGTAAGCACCAACAATTTTTGGAAACGCATCTTCTCCGATTTTCATGACATTTCATACAATGGTAGGGATAAAAGCAAGGCATAAGAAATCATTAACATATCGTTGTCATGTGACTTGGTTGTCATAGCAACCAGCTCACAAGATACCAAAATATGAAAATTAAACAATTTCAAAGCCTTACTGCGTCTCATACAAATGGTTTATAATTTCAATCGTTATTAAATTCAAATATAGAGGCTATAAGATACTAAACCATATATATATATGCACAACCAATGTAATTCCCTGAGATGTTTCTATGGAAAGAAACATGCTGCAATTCGTGTATTAACACCTGTGACGTCACAATGCATAAGATCTAAAGAAGCATGCCACACGGCTGTTTTAACCTGCAAACTGAGCCCGCGGTGACCTGAATTTTAACGTCACCCTTTTACCTAGAAAACACGATTTCAGAAAACAAGAATGAAATAGACAACTATGATGCATATATATAGAATAAATGTCAAAATTTGTGTTTTGTTACGGGTATACAACACACAGCAAGTGCATTTATCGCATGAAATGCGCTAACGCGCATTACATGTACGATAAATGCACATGCTGTGTGTTGTATATCCGTAACAAAACACAAATTAAGACACTTATTCTCTATTTGTTACCTTTTCAGATTTTCTTTATAAATATGGTTTTAGTGCTAATTATTTTTAAATTGGATACTCATGTACACAATCTTCTCTTCATTTCTGATTTTATGCGCCACTTATATTGGTCTTATTCTTTTTCTTGTTTGAATTTGATTGCACTTGGGCTGATCCGAGGCAGTGGACCCTGTTCTTTATCGACCAGCGGACTCCCAAATAGGTGCAGATGTTATATATTAAGTCGGTAAACTCCGTACGGCGGCTTAGCCTAGCATACAAAGCAGGCCGCTCATACCGCTACGCCACGGTGACAGGGTTGTCACCGTGGCGTAGCGGTATGAGCGGCCTGCTTTGTATGCTAGGCGAAGCCGCCGTACGGAGTTTACCGACTTATTTTTTTTATCAAAAGTTGTCTTCTTCATCTACTAAGTTACCTTAATGTTTATGTGCGTAGCTTTTTTAAAAGTATTTTTAATTTTAATTCCTGTTTATAAGTGTTTAGCTGTTGCTTTAAGAAGGTAGGCTTGTTGGAAGTTTACTTATTTGATCTATTCTATCAGGCACAGAATCAATGGAAACAGAAGAAAGTCTCAAAGTTAATATATCTACGCCTTTTTCCTGCGCAGAAAGTCGCTTTTGTGGTAAGTAAATAGTTTAATAAAAAATAAAAATGTAGCTTATCAGTTTGCTGTATACAAAATGTATGCATCTTAAAGCATTATTTTCTACAATTCTAAAAGATACTAACAAGAAAAACCAACACACATACAACCATTGCATTCGCTACTTACTACATATTCATTGTATGAGAGCAGGGAATATTATAAACTATTTCATACGAGCATATTCGTAATTTGAATACCTTTTCTTTGAGGCAATGGCCAGATCACCAGAATGGAAGTCGAAAGTGTATTTGAAACAAGCGACATGGAAGGAATTGAAGAACCTATCATTGGAGCATTCAAGATTCCAACGACGGAAAAAGTATGTGAAGTAGAAACATACACAGCAAGATACCTTGACTTTACAATAGATGGTGTCAGCAATGGATCGCTTCACATATGCCTGATACCTTTGTTAACAAAACCAAAGAAGGAGATATTTGAAATATTGGCAAAGGACGGATTACCAAAGCTTTTCATCTTACTCTTGTCACTACCAGATGTTCGAGCACATCTCCAATCTGGAAAATTTAACATAAGATCTAAAATCAAGATCCAATATGGAAAACCAGATGCAGATCTTTCATGTAAGTTAAGAGGTAAAGGACTTTATTATATGAATAGTACATTTCCTGTTCGCTGAAACAGCGCCTGGATGAAAAAAAATAAAACGTTATATCTACCTACATGTAGGATGACGTCATCCGAGATGGATATAACATTCCAACAGCTCTCCGTATGCAAAAAATAAATCAGATGTGTTTTTCGTAGTCTAAATAGAAGATTTAATCATTTTTATCGATAATTCAAGATGGAAAATGCTAAAGAAGATGTCTTTGTGAAAAAATCCCAACTCGGCATTTTTATCGATATAAAGGCTCAGTGTGAGCTAAAATTCCAATGCTAGTCCTGCAATGATATCATTTGTTTTACAATGATGATATTATTTTATAATAATTTTGAAACTTCATTTAATAAAATAATTATTTTACTTTAACCTCGGTAAATACAATGATTCAGCTCTTCTCGAGAGACAATATTCAATTCGACCTTCGGGCTCGAGGAGCTAAATCATTGTATTTACCTCGGCAAAAGTAAATTATAGTATAATGTCTAACCAAATATTGTCGGAATATGATAATTTTCAACAGACGATTTTCATATTACCATAGTTGACTTGTATTTCGCACATCCTAAGACCCGACATCACAAATTTTGACGTAACTTTTAACTGTGACGTCGTATCTGATTTATGACGTCACAATTAGAAATAACATCGAAAGTAGTGATGTCGGGTCTTGGAGTGTCTAAAATGCAAGTTTACCGGTAATATGAAGAGGGTCTTTTCCCCATAATAAATACAAAATGTTTTATAACTGAAAAAAGTAATAATACAAACTTTAAATCATAAAAAAGATCTAATCAACTTACCTTTAAAAAATACTTTCGATAGTACTTCTGTAATCAAAATTGTTGAAAGGTACAAATAAAATTTTTTTTTGCATATTACATGTTACTGAAAAAGAGAAATGGTAGATTAATTTTGATGATGTTACCCGAGTTCTTTATGATCATATTTACTATTTCATGAAATGTAGCACAAGATGAGTCGTCGTTTCTGTCAATGGTTCCATATGTTGCCGATAAGTGTTCCAGCAGTTTCATACTTAAGAAACTTAGCCAAAATACGGACGTCCCGGATGATGCTCTCTTGGAGTTGAAAAGAACATCTGTCAGTGAGACGAGACCAAAAGGGACCTTGATGCTTCTTCGACAAATGTTCGAGAGTAGAAGAATTCCATTGCCTCTCATCAATGCTTCACTGAAAGACGCACTGGGAAAAGAGGATGCAGATGGAATTGTCGATTTATGCCCATGTGAGTTGTGAATTATTTAAGCAGATTGAATTTGATTTACCACTAATTGAAATCAAACAAGCTTATTTGACTTTATAGTACTTAATGCTTCATCACACATTTATATGTTTGAGATCAAACTTGAATAGTCCATTTCATGACACCGTTTTGAATTCAAGTTGCTTCAGTTCATAGCACGATTTTCATTTCATTACGTTCCTGAAAGACTCTACCTTAGATTTAGGAACACAAAGAACGCTAACTTTTGACAATGCCATGTTCAAAATTAAGACAATAAAATACACGGTGTCATTGAAATCGTTTGGCTTATGTGAATTATGGGTGCTGCTACCGAGTATTGTTGGAGATCCCCTCCTTTCTTTTATTCTTGTACGAAGTATCACTAGTGACGATTCAATTTCAATTAGATACATGCCTTTTGCACTGATGTGGCTATTTTTCTAAAAAGGCTTATCTTTGGATGTAGTGATCAGACATGTCGTTCTCTTTTATATTTTCCGTCGCATGTTTGGCCTAAAGTTGAAGGTCAATTTTATTTTTGATAAAATAATAGGTTTCCTAACATTTCGATACCTTAATTTCAGACTGCGTCAAACGCCAGATATTGGACAATTTCGACTTTCTTATCAAAGAAATGGACTCAAGATCGATGATATTTTTCTCTCACGTAATCACCATCTTCGCTGGGTATTCGTTGGATAACCGCAACCTGACGCAAGGTTGTAGAGTGCAGAGAGCACGACGGGTGTTATTAGTTGCCTTGAGAAACAACGACCATGTTGTCTTTCTAGCCCATGTACTCATCATTCATGGTCTCGATACTTGGCTCCAAAAACGATCGTGTTCAAAACTAGCCGGTAAAAGAATAGGTGGTTTTCCATTAGCCAAAATAAATTAAATTTGATTATACTCTAACAAATACCTAGAATATACTTATACCATAATTGAAATTTCGGTTTGAAAAAATAGAAGACTGCTACGAACATGGTCCTTGAATTGGTAAGGATATGAGGAAATAGTACTGGCTTGCCATTCAATATGGCCGAGAAAGTTATGTAAATTTGGCTTTGTGATGTAATAGGAAAACCATTGGAATTTTTCGTTTTATGTTATGAGTGTTAATTTTATCGAGAAAGTGATTTCTGATTGATTAAATTTTTGGCACGACATAAAATATAGAATTTTTAAAAGTGATAATGATAGGCAGAATTTTATTTTTTTCATAAACGTTTGATGCTTTGTACAGAAAGTTTGCAAATCAAAGTTTTATTAATAATACCTCTTATGGAATGTCATAATTTCTTTCAGAGGGATGCTGTACGAAAAAGGTCTCATTTGCTAATAGAAGGAAATGCAAGGGTGTATTTGAAATGGACTCAACATTGACGTGTTCATATAGTAAGTTTTCTTTTCTTAATACATCCTAGGATAAAGGATTCTTTCAAAGGCTGTTTGGATCCTTTCAAAGGCTGTTTGGATTCTTTCAAAGGCTGTTTGGATTCTTTCAAAGGCTGTTTTGATGTCTTGCTGTTGGTACATCAACCGAGTGTTGTTAGAGATCCACTTCTTTCTTTCTCTTTACTGTCCGTATCAACATTTCACATTCTTACATCATCATAATTACATAATTCCAACTTACTTGTCACTCAATGACACCAATTTGAAATATTTTTATTTGTATGCCAGATCTAAGCTTGAACTTAATTTCTTACTATTACCGTTATACTGCTCCCGAAAAAAGTAGTACTAGTTAACATCATCTCTCAATCATACTATTTGAAGGTGTTCCGAAAGAGGTTCAGATGAAGAGAAAGATTAACAAGCGTATGTACTAAAGTACATTTATTTCATCATCCTTTAATATAGATATATAACTTGAGAGAAATGAATAATTTATAGAACTTTTTGATCACTAAAAGTATATTGTAAAAAAAATCTCGACAAAAGACAAATTAAAATACTTGAATCATAAATAAACATCGAAGAAGTAACGATCAGTTCATCAGTCTCAACATAGAGTAGGTAAAGCAAAATCATTTGATTTTCTATTGGAACAAAATAAAATCGGACATAGAATTCGACGAGAGGGTCAACTTGACGTACCCAATCACTCATTATAAAAAAAAGCAAACAAGAAAAAAATAATTTGCCCGGCTAGGCATAAAGCAACATGAAAGACAAAACCATACTAGGGCATCTTCCGAACAAGACGTGACCGGATGTGTACACCCAGAGGTAGATCGAAACAATCAACACGAATTTGAACAAAGTTTCCATGGAGCTGATGCGACGGGTGTTGCATGCAATCAGGAGACGCTGACTCTCCCCGGGCACCTGGTCTCACTTCGGAATTTCATTCATTCCGAGGTTCGCAACCGTTCCTATGGAAATTCTAATGATTTTGCCCTACCTTCTCGACTTTGAGACTGAATAACTGATCGGTACTTCTTTAATGTTTATTATGAGGTTTTGATTACTATTATTGTTTATTAATTTCCTTCTCCTACTAGCTGATGATGAAGGATATTGTAGCATTGAGCTCAAGAGCAGGACAGTTGAAGAGGCAGTCGATACAGACATGGAGCCATTTGTCATTGTTGATTACAGTGAAAGTTGTCATAATATTGGAGACAAATGAACAGAAATTTGGTCAAAAATGAAACCAAGATATTTTTGTACTTGAGGGAGGCAATGCTTATCCTTTTTTGATATTTCTTTACACATTATTTCATGTAATCGAAGAGGCATAAACAAAGACAGTATTTGTATCTATTAAACTTCTGAAGCAGCAATCCAAACCTAGTGGTTAGGATTATTTGGTTGAAACTGTGGAATAGTATAACATTTTTGATGGATGGTTTTGAAACTTATAACGTTGATATTTGAGGAATCATATTTGAACTACGCCATCTACATACATGTATTGTTGTTATCGTTGTTACCCAGGGGTTTGTAATAAATTTTGAAATAAAAATTCAAACGAAACCATTGTTCGTATGGAAACATTGAATAGCTGTAAAGCATAAATGAAAAAAAAATTACGCTTTTACGTTGAATGGATTATTGGCTAGTTCACTAAAAAATGTCAAGTTCTCCTTGAAATCTTTTGCAAATGATTTTTAAAGTACATGTATTATCTATCAAGGGGAGATAAATCCTACGATGGCCCTTTTCAAAGCATTTCTGTATCAAATATCAACCATCCGTGTACAAAAGTTTGAAAAATATGAAATACTTCAGATGGCCGTCCTAAGTCGGCACCGGTTGTCCATTGGCCTCGTTGGTTTATGTGTAGTCCTTTGTGTTTGATGTTTCTGTGTTGTGCGTTGACGTTCCTTGTCCCTTATGCGTCTCTTTCCGTGCTTGTCTGCTTTGTGTTTTTGCATTGGGTGTTTTGGGGTTTTGCTGTGGGTGCTGCAACCGGGTGTTGTTGGAGATCCCCTCCTTTGTTTCATACACATAATTTAAACATTTTAGAAACGATATCATTCATTAAGAAGGTAACTAGATGGAACACCCCCATGTCCTTATTGAGGGAGGGTTCTACTATTTCGAATTTTTGCAGCGCTGCAATGAGTTTTATTATGAGACCGTATACAATAAGCTTTGTTTTACAAAGGAACTTACAGAAATTGTTTTATATAAAATATTGTCCTTTGTGTTAAAGTGAGGCGGTTCGGTTGTTCTCGTTGTTTCTGTCTGTTTGTACCCCTTTTCTTACATCAGATATCTATGTAACGCTTTGATCATTGCATTGTCATGTAGGGGATCTCCGATTTATCTTCGATAGAACTTTACTTTATGTAAATGTTTTTAAGGTTTTTTGAACTCGGTTATAAAATACATGTAGTTATTGCGTATGATTAAAAATGATTTTGAAATTAAGACATTTCTACCTATTACATTCCAACGTGTAGTGTACCCCACTGACAAACAAAAATCAACATTAACCTGTTCTTTTCTAACTGTTTGCACTATTAAGGGGAATTTAGACTAAGTAAACGTTTGCAGAGGATTGGACAGATAGAAGTGAATTGTTATTGGATTGCATTCCCTCCTTTGTTTTAAAGCTCGGCTGGTCTCAGATTTACAAAGAAAATTGAATTTTAACCATGGTTTTGAATGGGAGGATTTTTTTTAACTACCTCGTATCTTACTACATCTTCATACTTTGTGACATACCTTCCGGGTATGTTGCAACGATCAAATAGTAAATAATATCAAATCATACCCTAGCTTCCTCCTTAATGATAACAGTCGAATGAAAATTTGAAAATAGTTGAATTTAGAATACACGTATGTTTTGGGGTCAGTTTTTGTATGCCGAATTTTTGCCATTTTCAAAAAATAAAACATCTTGTTCCTGTGTATACATTTGAACATTAGAAAATGGAGCATAGGAATTAATTGAAAGTGTAGAATTAGTGTTACTAATAGAAGAATATTGGAATAATATTCATTATGAAGGTAAGTTTTAAAAATATTTCAATACTCTAATTACAGAACTAAGGTCCCGGGATCGAATCTCAGATTCGGCAAAGGGTCTTATGTGGGAGGGTAGGTGGTCCCCCACCAAGGCCTCTGCAGGGTTTTTTTCTCCGGGTACTCCGGTTTCCTCCTGCTCCTTGGACCCCCTCACGCCAACATCTGAGCCAACGTGAGACATTTATTTAAGTTGTGTAACTTTTTTGTAAAACGTTGTAAAATTAATAAAGTTTAATTTTACAGAATTGATATCCACCTATACAATTAATATTATGTATAAACACAAACTCACAAACACATATGTAATGACACCTTTTACGACCATTATAGGTTTCATATACACGTCAATCATTTTGTATGAAATGTAGACCTGATGCTCAATTTGGTGCTCTATTGTGAGTGCTGTTGAGATTATTATCAGGATCTTCTTTAACTCATTTGTGTAACGCTTAAGACCTTTGCCATGTGGAGCTCGTAAAAAAAGTTCTCCGAGAGGGGTTTGACAGTAAGTGTTTTGAATATTTTCTCCTGACATTGTCGCCATAGCGCTTTCTAAATAGACATAATCTCAGACAGTGCATGCATTTTAAATATTGTTTTTATTTTCGTGCGTGAGAATCGACGGCGGGTGCGGCTAGCAAAACAGGGATGCTTTCTTCTCCCGGGTACCTGGTCCCATCTCTAGCTTGCTAGGAGTCCGTCGGTGCTTAGTTTTGTGCTCTATCGTGAGTGCTGTTGAGATTATTATCAGGAACTTCTTTGACTCATTTAGAAAATAATGTGTTGTTGATTCATGTAAAAAAGATATATATTGAGCTGCCATTTATAAAATTTTCGTATGGACGATTTTTTTTATTTTACCGAATGAATTTCTTATCTGCATATCTATAGTACGTATTTGCATGATTAAAACACTCGTCCGAAATAGATTTTTCGAAAGAAAGAAATTTTGGTTAAGATAAATGCATTTCTTCACTTTGATCATTATAGTGACAAGATTTGTCACTATGGATGAAACATGGATCCATCAATTTACCCCAGAGGCCAAACAACTGTCGAAACATTGGAAGCACCCTGGCCTATCCCGGCCAAAGATGACAAAGACTTCCTTCAGCTGGGAAGGTTATGACATCGGTTTTCTCGGATGCAGAATGTACTCTGCTGATAGATTATCTCCGAAAAGGACAAACATTCAATGGCAAATACTATGTTTCTCTTTCTTCCGACACAGTTACGGGAAAATATTATACCTAAGCACCGCGGAAACTGACTAAAGTTCTGTTGTTCCATCAGGACAATGCTCCTATTCACAAGTCTGTGAACATTTTTGAGTATCCGTCTTATTTGTCTGATCTTCCAGCAAATTGTCGGAATTCCAATGGGGACCAATTGTGCCCCACTCCTTGCCGACATTTTCCTTTACTCGTACGAAACTGAATTCATTCAATGTTTGGTCTCTGAAGGGAAAAGATACTTGGCTTCTGACTTCAACTTCACTTACAGATACATAGACGATGTGTTGTCCATCAATAATCCAAAATTCGCGGATTACATGAGCAGTATCTATCCTTCGGAGCTTGAAGTCGAAGAAACTACAGAGACAAATAATTCAGCATCCAATTTGGACATAATGTTGTCCTACGACACTGATGGTCACTTGAACACCTCACTCTATAACAAACGTGACGACTTCAATTTCAGCAATACAAACTTTCCTTTTCTAAGTAGCAACATCCCTTCATCGCCTGCTTATGGCGTGTTCATATCTCAGTTGATACGCTATGCCAGAGCAAGTACCAAATATACGGATTTTGTTCTGAGAGCTAGGCGTCTTTCAGATAAGCTTCTCAGTCAGGGATATGTTTGTGAACGACTAACATCGTCACTGAGGAAGTTCTACGGTCGATATGGGGAACTCGTCATACACTATGATGTCTCACTCTGAATGGTGGATGATATTCTGTCATAGACCAATTTAACCATCCAACCAAAAACTGTACTCTATGTCTTCCGAAACGGAAGTAACCAGATGTGACAGTTCTACCGAGTTGAAGCGGCGGGTGTTGCATGAAAGCAGGAGATGCTTACTCTTCCTGGGCACCTGGTCTCACTCCCATATCGGGGGTTCGCTTCTTTTCATGTGGTGGAGTTTTTTGTTTGTTTGCTTTGGTTCCTGTTTTATCCTGATTTTGTATGCCTTCGGTTTCTGATTTTCTGAATTATCGATTTTGTGCTGTATACAGGGATATGGTCATTATCCATCTTTGTCACTTGCTCCATCAGACTTCCATCTATTCTCAAAACTGAAAGCAGCTATTTCTGGCAGCCACTTTCAGTCCGATGATGACGCCATACTTGCAGTTAATGGCTTTCTGTACAGTCAAGATAAGAGAAGGGGAGAGATCTCCAACAAGATCCCGTTGCAGCATCAACAGCAAAACACATCTTACACGAAAGACTACACATAAACCGACGAGACCAATGGGCAACCGGTGCCGACTTTGGACGGCCATTTGTCACGCAAGTAGCAAATGGTGTGGTTATATCCTGGATTACGTGCGCACAACCCTCTCACTTCTCCAATTACCCAGAGGTCTCGAAGAACGTACAATTGTGGTGTAAAACAACCTCCTCACTGTAAGATGACATCACACAAACAAGACCGCGAAATGTAGAGGCCCCAGAGACACAGATGAATATGTAAATGGATATAAAAAGAGGGCATGCGTAATACAGTCCGTGCTCTGCCGGCTGTAGCGAGCTCATGTATGTAATCACCCGAGGAGTCCGACTGACATTCAGAGAGGACAGGTGGTCGGGGCCCTGTTTTCTCTAAAGAGTCCCGTCGTCACAGTCAGTCAGAGTGCAAGTCTCAATGATGCGCTTGTACAAGAATGTAGATTAGTCAAGTATCATGTAGCCAAGTTCGATCAATTTCGGTTGATCGTTTCTCCAACGCATTCTAAATTTCTGGTATCAAAATTTCTTGAAATTTCTAAAAAGTGGGTCCTGTAGCATCATACCCCACCCATCCTGCTACGTCTTTCGGTATACTTTTTCGACATAGTAACTTTCATACTTTTTGGCATATTACATTGTTTAGATTTAGGATCACTGATGAGGGTTAAGTACCCGAAACGTGCATGTCTGGTCCACGTTGCCATTTTATCTGTTTTTAAATGATGCTATTCAATTTGAAGACGTTTACATCAAGACTAGTTTCCGTCTGGTGACATTAGGATCATATCCACGGTATAAAAGGCGTTTGATGATTCTGACGCATTTTCGATGGTTATGCTGCCTACCTTTGATCCTTTTTATTTTGTTTATCATATCACCATAAAAGACAGGTTGTGTAATACCCATAGTAATGTACTCTGTTGCATGTATAGATCCGAATTTTAAAAGAAGTTGACTGTAATTTTTGTAAAATTTCCAGAAAGTCTTAACTAGTTTATGAAAGCAGAAACCTTGACCTAAAAGTTTTTTGGTAATTTGTAAATTTCTACTGTGAAAATCCAAAATATCAGTACATGCTCTAGCGTACCGGATGAGCTGTGATATGTAAATGCCGTATGACGGTAATCTTGGAACATCACCGTCAAGCCAGGGGAAATTTCCTACGTTGAATCCAAAATCATCCCTTTTCTCATATACACTTGTATGAATACAATTTTGATATTTAGGTCCAAAAACGGTGTTTCTGTATTTGAAAGGTTTGCTTTGTTAATTGTCAATTCTTGTGGATAAATTTCATTCTTATATGATTCAAAAGCAGGATTGTCAATGGTTAGAATATTATCCAGATACCTAGATGTCTTATTGAAACATTTCAGATCATCTAATTTTCTTTGCTTTTGAAGATTTTGGATAAATTCTTTTTCATAAGTGTATAAAAATAAATCTGTAACAAGAGGCGCACAGTTATTACCCATAGGAATTCCTACAACTTGCTTGTATAGATCCTCACCAAATCTAACATAAATATGGTGTTCTTTAAAAGTGGTACATGTAAGAGTTAAAGAAGATCCTGACGATAATCTCAATAGCACTCACAATAGAGCACAAAATGTAAGTATCACTGATGGGAAGAAAGGAAGGGATCTCCAACAACATTCAGTGGCAGCCCCGACGGCAAAACCCCAAACACCCACTGCAAAAACACAAAGCAGACACATACAGAATGAGACGCAAATGGTACAGTGAACTTAATATTCGAAACACGTGTCTGGTACATGAAAATTGGTTTGAAATTTTCTTCAAGAAGGTATAGAGTTGGAACATTTCCGTATTATATGTTTTGAGGTCCTTAAACACCGGTGGCAAAAGTGTTTAGATATTGAAGGGGATAATGTAGTAAAATAATGCAAGATGTCTGATAAAATTAAAATCCTTCCATACGAGGCTCACAAAATATATATCAACCTTCGTATTATATTCCTTATTTTCCACAGCAAAGGAGCTCGAACGATAAGTATGGAATTCCGCCCAGTTGGGACCGAAAAAATAAAATTTCTCATTAAAAGAAATTAAAACTCTGAATTCGGTAAGATTTTTGCTGAATTTTATGAAAATAGTAATATTTTAAACATGCGACCTATATTATGTGTATAATTTGGGTTAAAAAAGTCGATTTTAACACTAAAGCCTATGGAAACTGGAAAAGTTTTTTAGAGTATTGTTCCCCACCTTGCTACAGAATTTCCTTTTAATAAAATCTTAAGTTTGACAAGATCTTCCAGCATGGCAAGTAAGATCCTGTAGCAAGGTGGGGAACGATGTCAACCAGGCGATCGAAATATAAAAAAAAAGGGGGGGGGGGGGTTGAGAAGGCTCGAAATCTTGAGTAATTATACATAAATCTATCTTGTTTTCTTTCGATGGGTTTAGAGTGATGATACTTTGCAACTTTATCTAATATGTTAATTAATTAATTATTTCCATGATGTCATTTTATGCTTTGGGTGAGTAGTAAACATTTTGCGACTACATTTTTTCTTTTGAGATATTCATTCAAACACTTCCAACAAAGAATACTGTTCTCGATTATATTTTATTTTCCTCTATTTATCAAACACTCTTTTATTTGTTTTTACGAATAACCACAAAAACAATCTCTATTTTTCCGATCGTTTTTCGCTTACATGTATCTTTTCGTAATGTAAACGCACTAAGCGTATTCATCCATTGTGAACTATAGGGAGTATAGTGATGAACCAAAAATGTAGTTCTGAATACGGAAAAGAAATACTTGTTTTTGAAGGAGGATAATAATTCTAACGTTTATTAAATCACTACATGTATGATAACTTAATATAACTCAGAGTTCTCAATTTCATCTCATCTTATTGAATTTTATAACGTAATACCACGGACTCTTAATGGTGGACCCCGCGTTGCTTCGATTTCGAATAAATGCCAAGTAGGTGATGTTAATGATAAACATTTGAGTAAATATTATTGATTATAAGTTTTTCTATCCATAAATATATATTTTATACCTTAAAGTAGTTTTAGTAACCCTGGAGGAGATTTTATTATCTGGGCGGAATTCCCGCCATATCGTGCGAGGTCCTTTCCTTAAGTAAATTATCTTTTTAATGTCGAAGTCATATTCCCAGGGAAAAAAACTGGTTTTTGCTATATTTTTCCAAGAGGGAAACTTCTTACATGAGAAATGATAATATATTGTCATATTAGTAATTACTAGAATTATACCTCCAATGTTAAAGTTATACATGATGTTAAAGTAAAAGAATTTCTTTCTATTTACTCCAAAGGTAATGAATGCCTAGCGGATAAAGAAACTAAATCTTCCGCTTAGATGCAGGAGATATTTAAAGGGAAGTTTTGTGAAATTAAACCATATATCTAGAAGTGAAACCTAATTGGATTGCTTTTACTAAGCTCGACTGATCTCAGATTTTAAAGATAAATAACTTTTGAATTCGAAATCAGGTCTTTAAATAGGAAGAATCTTTATTAAACTACCTAATTTTTTTTTCAATTTTTATATGTAAGACATATCTTCCGGATTTGCAAAAATCATACAATAGAAAAGAGCAAACAAAATGTACCTTATGATAATAGTCGAATGAAAATGTTTCAACAGTTTTAATTATATTCAGGTGTTTTCCTTTTTGAAATTGAATCCCTTCTTCCTGTTCATTCTTATCAATAAGAATTATACGAAATGGAAGATAGACATTTACTGAAAGTGTAGTTTTTGTGTTATTTGTGTTATTTATTGGGAATCGAGAATGTCGTTCGACAAGGTATGTTGAAAAAGTTGTTTTATTCAATAAACAAGTTTATATCTACAAAGGGCAAGGGGCGATAAGGGCCAAAATCAGCCCAATCTCAAAACTCGGAAAAACATTGAACATTGAAAATACATGAAATACAGAGTATAAATCAATTTAAATTTTGAGAATCCGGCATTCCGTTGCAATTCTACACTAATTTGAAACCAGGATGGTCGGCTATATGTTACACTGATTTTGACGTCATATGACGTTACGATCACATTGTAATTTAACGTTGTCTGTAGGTAACATGCTGCTATATTCTAACACTATTTAGGCTACTTTGTATCAGTTTTTGTGCAATTGAATGATAAATAAATATCTTTACATAAATTAAATTTTTATGTAAAGTTTTGAAGCTGCAACTTGTTACGAAAAAGGAGGAAACAATAGTTAAATGTGTTCATATGCTGTCAATATCACGATATAATATATACATGAATGTACTTGGTAGATTTAAATATAATGAGGGGTAACTGGGGTACCACCCCTTTGTTGACTTTTTGAAATCTTACAATAAATGATATTGATGTGATAATGATACTTTTCGCCAAGGCATAAATAGCGTGTATTTCCGGTAACCCAGCAGACCCTACACTGTATTTTAGTCCCAAACCCCTTTTCCCGTGTAAATCATTTTTGTCTCATCTGATTCATTTGCATTACGAGTGGGCTCCGATCCCCTCTTTTGGTGGTCAGCACTTCCTTTTTCTAATAGAATTTTTTTTATAGTTAAGAAATCCTTTGGCTCGCTAGGTACCGCTAGTCATTATCAAGAATTACCTTGCATGTCTCAATGTCAACAAACCTTTTAGGTCGCTACGCGCGCGTTGAAGGTCGTTACTCGTGTGTTGGCCAAAAAAGTGAAGGTGTGACAATTAAAAAAAATAATAAACATATACACATGGGCGTCGGATTGATCGCTGGTTACAGTACCACTCGCAAGTAATTCTTTAATCACAATAATAAGGCTTTTCTTGGTTTTTATCTTTTTTTTATGAACAACCGCAACTACATGTTTAAATAATAACACATGTTGTTTTTACACAGAAAAAGGATCGATTAAGAATTCAAAGGTTAATAATTTTATTATAGCGCCACCTACAATACCTTCCAGTTCACAAACTTTCGTTTTTCTCTTAATAATTCCTATTGCTTACAACATTTCAGTATGTACGATTCGTTGTTTGTAATAAAATACCAGTGATAAAATTTTATACACGTCCCTGTAAAATAACCACATTAGTGGGGATATTTCCTACTTTCTAAACGCATTGATTTTTAACGACTGAAATTATCAATATTCATTGTATGTCAAAAAATCTCCCCAAATTAAGATGCGTCTATATTTCGGTTGTTCTTTATTTTTTATGTATACATGTACAAGTTCCTTGGATTGCACTTTTAATGATTTAGATTTACATCATTAAAAAAAAAAATGAAGGAAAAATATGAAGATACAGAATGTGCTACTGTGAAGGATTTATTTACAAGGCGTGAACAACAGACAATCGGTATGTACACAATACTCGCAGAATGTCCGTTACCGTAAAATCGCTCTTATATAAGTTTTATATACGCTGTATGCGCTATACTTTTCGTTATTGACAACATATTTTCTATAAAATATGTTCAATAAGATTAAAGGATATTTCTCAGTCGAAATCGAGACATGGCAGATATTTTTTTCCCAATTTGAAAAAATAAGTAAATCTCATCGACGGCAAATCATACGCGGCGGTGTAAATTTTACATGGCCATAATTTCTCGATATTGAAATAGATTTTATTCCAGTGTCAAAATCAGATAGATTACATATATGTTGTGTTCTTCATGATATATTTATGATAAAGTAAAAATTGCTCTTCATGTGAAAGAAGGGTTTGTCATGTTATACGTAACGTCCATTCGGATTTTCTATTTTGTCTCCTTTTCTTTTTTCTTTTCTTTTTTTCTGAAAAGATGGGGTGTACTTGACATCTTCATTTAATCTATAAGTTTATTGTGGTTGACTTTCGTGTGTGTGTGTTTTTTTTTTTTTGCGGGGGGGGGGGGGGGGGTTGATGTTGTTTAATTTAGTTTTTAAGGATTTCTTTTTCGTTGGTACAGGGTTATTTCTTTTTTTGATTAATATTTTATTTTATACCGGCTGTATCCTTTTAGATATACTCTGTCATTTCGATTTTTAAATATGTATATGATATGATTGCTTTGACTTTAAAATATTTTTCGCAAAATACATTCACGACCATAGAATGACGTCATATATTCAGTATGACGCGTCATTCTATCGTCCTGAAAGTCGGTTACGCTACGAGGAAAATACACATTTGAAAGACATTTTTGTCGATATTATTTTATTTCGTGCATGTAAGAATAAATAATCAATATCATCATTAACAACAAAACAAAATCTATTAAATTATATCGATTTGACTCAAATTATTTCTGTATTATAGAAGTAAAAGGTGTTTTTCTGTTTCCAAAAAGACCCGATCTCTTGGTAACAGTAATTGATTTCATTCCGTTTTCGATGTGGCCACATGAAAACAACAGATTCATACTTTTACAACATTTACAAAATACTTGTACGGATATACTGACAAAATATGAACTTGTTGTTTTGATGTGGCCAAGTTTAATTTCGCCATCAAAAGCGAAAATTTATTGATTTTTTGTTCATTTCCGGTTTCATAGGTGATTTCAAAGGGGGATAACTCTAATGAAAAAATGAAATCGAACATTTTTCAAGTTGAACCTATTGAAGACAATCTTCCTTTAATCAATTTCAGTATCAATATTTTTAAATTTTCGGAATTAACAACAATTTTGGGCCTAGAGAGTCCCTTATCGCCCCTTGCCCTTTACATGAAAAATCTAGGTACAGTGCATTGGAGAAGTGATGTTTTGCTGTGCTTTCTCCGTTGCAATTGATTCATGCATATTTCTTGTCTGAGAATCAACGATTTTCCAAGTAATTTTCCACCCATACTTAACATTTGCAATGAACGCCAGAGAAGCCAGGATGGATTTCACTTAGAATTGGTATAGATCGTCGTTTTTTTTACACTTGATAAAGGTCAAGGGGCCAAAAATTTGTGTATTTGAGTGTTTGTATTTTTATGTATTATTATCCCTTCCCTCTGGAAGAAATATTTCAATCTACTGCAATTTCCAAATTAAATTTTGTATCGATTATGAAATTTTTGCTATGAGTAGCTATCTATATATACATTCTTGGTAAAATGCTTAATAATTTTTCATCCGACATGGCCTAGAATGGTCAAAATCAGTATAAAAACAAAGTACACTTAAACCTGTATTTATCGTGGATTTAGCTGTAACCACTTGAAATGGTGATATATATATATAGTTATTTCAGAAAATGTTTGAAGAAATATGAATCACAAGATAGTCAGGTGCATATTAAGATGGTAGTCTCAGGGTAAGGGAAGTAACTCAAAATTGATCTCGCGAACGTTTGTTGTCTGGCGTAACGCTGCCATTGTTTGTTTTCACGACAAGCATCTACATGACTTCATCATGACGTCATAATGGGGGAATTTCCAGCGCGGTGCACGGAGGAAACTGTTGCTCTCAATACCATTATCGATTTTCATCAGTTGGCATAAATTTTCATCTCTCTGTGTTATTTCCTGAAATTGAGCATTACTCATAGATTAAGGTCTAAACAACTCGACTCCATCTATACCCGCGCATCGGATAGTTCATCCTATTTTTCCTTTTTTATTTTTTTTTTAATTTTCCTTCTTATTATCTTTATAAATCTTACTTTTTGTTCGGTTGCTTCCCGTGTTTAATCGGCATACCAACTGAGTACGCACGAATGACGACTACATGTAAATTCTGAAATAATGATAATTGTTATTTATTCAAATGAATTTTACAATTTCGCGTAAGCATGTTGTTCTGTTGGATAAAAAATATGCCATCAAGACAAACAACGTTATGCTTAACCTCGACGTAACGTATTGCGATGTTAAAAAAAAGAAGGGGTAGGGGTAACTCTTAATGGCGCTAACTCGGTAAATATAGGTTCGATTTCCCTGTAATTTGCACAGATTTAAGATAGATAATCAATCTCTTTTCCATTAGTTTTTCAATGAAATTAAATGATACGTTTTTTCATGAGCTACGTAAATGTGACAATTTTCGGAACTTCAGAAAGGTACATGTTTATCCTTATTTTCTATGAAAATCACTTCTAAAATAAGTATGGTGATATCAAAATATCAAAATTTTACTAAAAAAGAATGATGTAAGTATTATCTTTGAAATGCAAATCTGATAACTAATAAATTTGCAGGCTCATTGAATATCTGCGAAAAAAATTCTTGTCAAAGTCGTCATTTTCTGCACTGAAAGGGGGACAAAATTTTGAGATTTTGAATTGCGACCCACGCAAAACGATTGGTTCGATTTCTTTCAAACTTTAGCAAAAGACGCATGGCATCATAGTTAATTAATATTGCAATTATGAAGAAAATTGAATGTAGGGGGTATGGTGAGACTACCACCTTAAATTTCTGATATCTAGTACGATTTTCATAATTAATACAGAATTTACACCAAAACTATGGGTGGAAAGTTATTTGGAAAATCGTTGATTCTCAGACAAGAAATATGCATGAATAAACTGCAACGGAGAAAGCACAGTAAAATTTCACTTCTCCGTTGCACTGTAACTATGTATAATTAAGTTAGGAAAATATATTACTCCAATCTTCCCTGTCACACCATTTTCACGTCATTTTAATAGAATAGAGAATGTACAAGAATAATTCTGTTGCTGTTTCCTGTTCGATAATAAAAAATTCCTACCACGATTTCATGATTTTATTGAAAAATTTCCTTCCGTCTGATTAATTTTTGAAACCTTCACATTATTGTTTAATAATCATGAATAGATATCTCGGGAAACAATTATAAATGTTTTTCTAAAAATAATTACATAATGTTGATCCGAGGAACGCACTAACTAACAAATCATTATTTATTCATTTCTTATATTTTTGTTTACTTTTTCATGGTACTTATGCATAATATAACTTTGCTAAAATTATGTTTGGTAAACCAGTTACATCCATCAAGTCTCCAGTGCTAATATACTCATCAAAAAAAGTAACGCATAGTATTTGTTCATTTCATCCTTAATGCACATATGAAATAATCACATTTATCATTTAAATAGACAAAATCAAACCAAATGTACAAAATGGTATTTTCAGACCCTAAGCTTTCAACGAAAACCTCTTTAGTGTTTTAAAAAGTTAGTTAAAATGACCCAAAAACAATATCCCCTCGATGTTCTTTTAGAGACCAAATTGTGTATTTTTCGGAGATCCGTATGTGCTTGTTTTCTATATCATTTGAAAATGTTTTGATTCGATAAACAAACGGATACACCATACTTAACAGCGATAATCTCGTAACATTTGGCGGCATTACTACGCATGATCAAGATTTATTCTAGGACGTCGTCCAGAGTTCGTCGCATTCCTTGAATTTGCGAATCAGTTTTATCGAGAGAAATTTGTTTCATAAGGAGAAAAATCTTCTAAATTTGACTTTTTGATCCTTAAACTTTACTGAGTATTACTCACAAATGGGAGTCATTTGATCACGTCGCAATGTTTAAACGCATGGCATCGGACATTGTAAGCATGTATTGCATTAAAGCGGAAGTGACCCGAAGAAGTTAAAGTCCAAATTTTTTATGGGCATCAATGAACTTTGACTTGGGCAAAATTCAAATTCCTCATAAACATGTAAAATGCATAAAAACATAAAAAGCCGAAAATTCAAAATTTCATGTTTTTACATAAAAAGAGATTTTATGATAATCAAAAAATCGTAATTAAGCCCTAAACTGTTTGTCCTATCTCTATACCATCATTAATGCAAACAAATAAGGTCACATAATCAATAGCTTGTGCATATCGAATAATAATAATACATTGTAATATTGTTATATGCGTTTCTTCTTTTGAAGAGTATATTTCCTAAGCAGTTTTTCAATTCCAAACTTTGAAAAGTGTTCTAAACATGAATTTAATAGAGAACGAAGTTCAGAGTTTTTCATAAGTTTCTATCTGCTACAAAAGCTCTTTGTTCAAGAAAATTATTGTAACCATAGATTCCTCGCAATGAATTTGTTTTCCGTGTCTGCCATTGTAACCACCCCCCCCCCCCCCCCCCCCCATCAACAGTAAAAATCATGAAAATAACATTGAGACATTTGAAGGCATCATATGCCATATCTTGAGGATAGACGGAAAGAAAATATAATAAATCTAACTAGTACAAGGAATTGAGGTGATTGTATTTATTGATTTAGAGTATAATCAAATGTAGGTCTTTTGAAAGGTTGTGCAATTTGGAAATTTTCTATACATTAGGAAGTCCAGGTGTATACAGTAAAAAGCCGCCCAGTTATATATAAAACTTCCTCTTCCTGCATGTAGGTGTACATTATAACACACATATCATATTACCTTCGGGTAAATATCGTTTTTTAAACAGATGAATATCTTTAATGTCTTTTCAAGAGAGGACTTTCTTTGTGTTAGCAATTGGCAACATTTACTGCTCTAGATGAACAGGTTTTTCCTTCAGGGGAATCCATCCTTGTCATGTGATACAAAACATGTTAAGATCCATAAAACGGAGTTTATTGATCATCCCGACATATCTTATATCGTAGCGGGTATTATTCTTATCATTTGCCCTACTCTTGCGTCTCTTGCTATTTTATATACTGTGTTTATTTTCGTGTATGAACATTGACGGCGGATGCGGCTAGCCAACAGTGGATGCTTACTCCTCCCGGGCACCTGGTCCCACCTCTAATTGCTAGGGGTCCGTCGATACTCAATTTGGTGCTCTATTGTGAGTGCTGTTGAGATTGTCAACAGGATGCTTACTCCTCCCGGGCACCTGGTCCCACCTCTAATTGCTAGGGGTCCGTCGATGCTCAATTTGGTGCTCTATTGTGAGTGCTGTTGAGATTATCGTCAGGATCGACTTTATAACTCATTGCTGTTCTTGTGTTTTCACATCGGGGCGTTTCGGTGTTTAGCTGTGGGTGCTGCAACCGAGTCTTGTTGGAGATCCCCTTCTTTGTTTCAAAAATGTTATGATAATCTATTTGAATAGTATGTTTGTCGTTGGAACCAGGCATCGGAATAATGAAAGCCAAAGTTCACCTACACATAGTTTCTTCCTTGCCTTGGTAGCTGTGGGTAAAATCTTTCGTCTGATCGCGAATTAAAGGTATTATGCAATATTTACATTACTAGTAGATTCCCCATGTTAAACGCCCATTAGGCAACTAGAATTATATTCCAATAACTTGGGTTGCTCACGTGCAAGTTTTGCATGTAGGGAGAATTTACCAACGTTCAAATACATTTGACACTAAAACAGGCAAAATATGTGAAGTGCATGAAAATAAAAAATGACAGATATTTAGAATAAATGTAAATATAAGTAATGACTGTCTTACTTTTGGTGTTCATGGGTGTATAATTCTGGTTGGACACGTGCAAATTTTCCGAGAATCGTTTCTCGATTCACGGAATTTGCACGCGACCAACCGGAATTATACACCCATGAACACCAAAAGTAAGACAGTCATTTCTTAAATATCAGACAATTTAGTAAGAAAATTAATGCAAAGTAGTAAAAGTCATAGTCTTTTTGCGTTTTGATGAGTTTGCAATTTGCATTTTTCATTCATGTAAAGCAAACATTCTTTAATAGGAACAGATATGAACCACCTCATTAGTAACTTTGCTTCTTATAGATTATATTCAAAAGACTTCTTTCGTTTATATATTAAACAATGAAGACAATCTGATACTGTATCAGCCTACATATGTTCCGTATTCTAAAAATGGGTTTTTAGTGACATACTTTGCATTGCTTATAATAACTTTATCAATCCTCGCGTTTGCTTATTGTAGGAACGTGTCTGATACAATTTACAGAGTAGTCTGTGATATATTTCCAACTTTTTATCTAAAATTTCATCGCGCAAAATAGAATTGAAACCTTTTATTCAATATTTCTTTATTATATATTATTTCTTTTCAGAATAATGACAACATCTAGAAGATAAATCATGGCCGATTCAAAACGTATGTATTAAGAAATTTCTTTTTCTTTTAAATTTAGTCGAATGAATATACAGAATTTACGAATTCAATTTTCTTTTCCGTTGATCAAGAAAAGTGTGTCAACCCTTATATTACCGCCCCCGATGAAGTTTTACTTTAGTCCACTTAACATTCATTATGGAGGAAAGGAATTGCAAAGTCAAACAAAAACATGCTCATGCCTAATAGAATATCACACAAAATTATAATAAGAAATACACCCTGTACAGTAAAACAATAGCAATAACAGAATGAGTAGGAAGAACAAAACACTTCGACTTCGAGCAACACCGATGGTATAATATTTGTAGAAATGTGCATATGATGAACTGCAATTATATCTTCAAATCTACTGTCCCCACTAAGTTGATATCACTGCTTCTTGACTGAAAGTCGGGTAGAATTGTGTTTCTAAACTAATTTGAAATATATTTTATCCTCAGTAAGTTAATTTATCCGTCAAGAAGGTATCTGTTGTAGCTGGTTCTTTTGATGTCATAGTTGGTGAAGTTTATTCTTTCCACGTACACTACCCACCATAAATAAGTATCCAGGTAGTATAAACATTAGAAATTTCATGAAAAACTCATCCCGTTATTTTCTCTTTTGAGCTTTAAAAGCATGACATTTGTTTTGATATATTGTTTGCATCATTTATCTTTATACAAAGGTGGACAATTTTTATAGTTTTTCCACGTAAAAAGTTGACATTTTGGGGGGAAAGTTGCAAAAATTAATAAAACAAAGATTTAGCCCAAAAATTCACTTGAATTGATAGCAGAATGATTAATCTTTAGATTTTCAAAACATTGGAACAAAAATCTTCACTTTTTTTGAAAAACGGAGAAAAGTATTAGATGGGTACTTATTAAAGGTGGGTAGTGTATTCACTTTTAAGATAATACGGGAGTATTCCAAATGTTTAAAAATTCAAAAGTAATTAAAGGAAAATTTTGTTTAAGCTTCAACAAGTTGTACGAGAATTGTTAGAACAAAGCAAGGCCAAAACAAGACAAATTGACAATAAGATATATTCATAACATCGAAAAATATTTCAATGTTTGATGTGAAATAGCAAATTTAACATTGTGAATCAAAATAAAGAAATGCTTAATGTCTTATGCTAAACTTTGGCTTCAAAACATTACAAAGTCCCTCGATTTAACGTTCCTGTCTTCTTCTTTTTTTCTTCAAAGGTATCAGTAACAATATCATTTAATCGTAATGAGCAAGATTCAAATTCTTCTATCTTGTTAATTTGCGTCACAAACATCGTTTAACATGAGATCCTGTAAATTCATAGTCTCTGCAAGATTTCGAAGAAAATTAGTAATGTCGATGAAAGAATGTTTCGAACCATTCGAAAACTATCTAAAAAAAACCTATGAAAGGTGAAACCCTGATAAAGGTTTCTTACATCAACTCCTGAACGAGACTGTTGCAATGATTTAAATGAGTCTGTGATGTTGAAAAATTACTTTAAAAATCTTATCCAAATTACATATTTTCATTTCTATTTTGTATTCTATTATTTTGAAGCTTGCCCATTGTTCTTTGTTGAAGTTGTTTTATCTGATGTTTGTTGTTTGTTACATTCTGAGGGTGTTTTCCGCTGTGGTCAGTCTAATGTATCGTGCTAGGAATCTTATCCATATAGAATGAAATTATGATGTAGAAGTATAAAATTAATAGGTAATAATGAATAAAAAGTCTTAATAATAGAATCATATATGATAAAAATAGGATATGATTATAAAAGAATTTGATGAAGTGAATGATTACAAAATATATTGTGCCTTTTCAAAGAATCACTGCAATTATCGCTAGATGTCAATATAGTTCAATGTAAACATCTTCAAATTGAATAGCATCATTTAAGAACAGATAAATTGGCAACGTGGACAAGACATGCACGTTTCGGGTATTTAACCCTCATCAGTGATCCTAAATCTAAACAATGTAATATGCCAAAAAGTATGAAAGTTACTATGTCGAAAAAGTATACCGAAAGACGTAGCAGGATGGATGGGATATGATGCTACAGGACCCACTTTTTAGAAATTTCAAGAAATTTTGATACCAGAAATTTAGAATGCGTTGAAGAAACGATCAACCGAAATTGATCGAACTTGGCTACATGTGCCCTCGGGGACACCTGGTCCACCAGCAGTGACACTCACCAAGTGGTATAAATGTAAACATCTTCAAATTGAATAGCATCATTTAAGAACAGATAAATTGGCAACGTGGACCAGACATGCACGTTTCGGGTATTTAACCCTCATCAGTGATCCTAAATCTAAACAATGTAATATGCCAAAAAGTATGAAAGTTACTATGTCGAAAAAGTATACCGAAAGACGTAGCAGGATGGGTGGGATATGATGCTACAGGACCCACTTTTTAGAAATTTCAAGAAATTTTGATACCAGAAATTTAGAAAAATATTATATTCGTCTTTTATCTTTTTTAGTTCTGTGCGTATCGGACTGTATGTCAAGTGGATATGGCAGTTATTGTAGTGGAGGTAAGTCTAATTCCTAATAGACCAAAATTTTGTATTTTGATATATTATGAATTTTATGTTTTGAAATGAATTTCAACATTTTTGAAAAAAAAAATCTGTTCAAAATTCTTGAAATTGGCACATTTTTAAGTAAGTACCACAATGTAGGTAGATCAAGAGTTTAAATTTGATGACGAATTCAATGCATAAATAGTATCATTTTTGTATATGAGCTAAGTTTTGATGTATGGTCATAAATCGTAGCTAAGTTTCTATAACAAATATCTAGGGGTTTTAGAGTTTTCTTAAAACATAAACAATCTTTTCTCATTGAATATCTACTTTGTTTTGCTAAGGATTTGAGTTTAAACTGATCTGCAATGCAAGTGCAACGTCCTTTGCAAATGCGCCCAAATAAAGCGAAAAAACATCCAAGTTCTCAAAAAGAAAAAAAAATTAAAAGTGTGTAAAAATATGTTCTTTAAACCTTGTCATCTATTTCATTTTCATTGCAGTAAGGGATTCCAGAACAGAAACAGGTATTTTTCGATCTCTTTTTTCCCAATTTCTAACTTTGCGAAACCTTAGGTCCTTTATTCAATTTCTAAATTCAAATTTGCATTTGCATCATAATTCATTTCATCATAAACTATTCGTAGTTTATTTATGAATGCGTATTTGCCCATCTCTTTCTTGTTTTAATTTCTAACTACAAATCTATCTGTTTGATTGTTTTGAGAGTTAGAAATGAATCTTTAATTACAAATATGCATTTCTCAACAATTAATTTTGAAATAATGCAAATCATGCACGCGTTCCTTTCAGATGATTGCACTGTATGCGTACGTAGATTCTATGGATTTCTCCAAAAACAGATAACGCCATGTCCGGATTTACTTGATAATCTTTATGCAGAATCCCTCATCAATGACACTTCCGATGTGACATCAAAATCAACACAATTTTACATGATTGACATCATTATTAAAAGTGTTCTGAAAAAGTCAAAAGTGAAAAAGGATGCGTGTTCGATTTTCCTCGATGTTTTGGAAAGCGCCTCGTGGAAAGGAATTAAAATGACACTTTTGAAAAAATTGGATGATAGCAGACAAAATGGTAATGTATTTTATAATCCCTCTCCTCTCTTTCTGTCTTTCTCCATATCATTCATTTTTTATGATTATTATTCTATGATCACAAATATATTCAAAATATGTACCAAGGATTAGATAAAGGATCCCGGACCTTAAGGAAAGGCTATAATAATCGGATTTTTGAATTTTCAAAATTTACTGAAATAATCATATAAATTGTTTGATCTATGTCTGAACAATAACTTTCATATTCCTATTCCTTTCTGCTAAGATATAACCCTAAGCGCTTGCAAAATTAACTAAAAAACACCCACCCTTCGTGAGCTTTGGTTGAACAGTACACAAAAAACCCAGGTTGTTATGATAAATTTCACTTTAATTAGGTATTGGCGCAAAATAGAATGGCTAATTCAGACAAACTAGTGAAAGGTAGATATACGACAAATTCTCCTTGAAAAGGAATTAGCCATTCTTTTCTGCGCTCATGTTGAAATTAAAGAAAATCAAAGAAAAAATACACTGGACAAAGTACAAATTAGCATGTAAAACACCTTTTACATATATCGATCTATATATCTGCATTGATTTTTACCTGAGCGAGGGCGGTTTATCCGGATATTTCGGTTACCCCTCTTAACTGTATAGACGTTACATAAATTGTGATGAGATTACAAACGAAATTTTCATAGTTATTCTTACTCATAAAATGTTAAATTTTCTTCTGGTGTAAAAAGTAGGGCTGGGACGATTCAGGTAACCTTCGATTCGGTTCGGTTTCGATTCACAAGGCCACGGTTCGGTTAATTTCGATTCGGTTCATTTGAATGAGATAAAGTACAAAATAATGTAAAAATGGATAAAATTGACAAAAAAAATGAAGAAAATCTCAATTGATTTGACCATCACTTTAGTCTAACCTTATACAGCATAATAGTTCGCATAATAATCTGAAGAATGTGTTGGTTTCATCAGTTTTACATCCATAATTATGGTGAATGTATGTGCTCCAACACAACAGCATGTACTGTGAGAAAATACAAATTTCAACACCTCATTTTCAACAACCAAGTATTGACAGATTTCACAGTATATATTTGAGTGGACATAGCTTTCCTTACATGATATTTGGCAACTACAATCCCGTTTATTCTTGTTGTTGCTTGTACAAAGCTTCCTCTGACCAGTTGACGGAAAGCGAAATTAGAGGTACTTTCACTTTCCTTTTCATGGGAGGTCTGCAAGTGGGGGGAAGTGCACGTAAATCGGAGCAATAAGTGAATGTTCGCTCTTTTCTTACTTTTTGGCCTTCTTAGATATAATTTCTAAGCAATGTCAAAGATTTTCTGGTCACTATTTGACTTAAGTTTACTTTAATAAATTACGTCTGAACCGAATCGAAATCTGGAATTCTACGTCGGTGCATCGAACCGACAATGCTAATTTCGAAGCACCGAAATTTTCGGTGCACAGCCCAGCCCTAGTAAAAAGGGACACTAAATCTTTATAATCAGTCGATATATAGATGATCCAAAAAGGGGCCTTAAGGTCCGGGATCCTTTCAATATTGATGTGTATTTTCTTATAATATTATTATTATTCAAGTGTACCATATGTGCATTTAACAATCATCAGTGATTCTCAATGATTCAGCTTTTCAGTAATGTTATATTTATTCTGGGCATCTGGTCTAACTCTCATATCGGGAGTCCGCTTCTTTCCATGTGGTGGAGGTTTTTGTTTGTTTGCTTTGGTTTCTGTTTTATCCTGATTTTGTATGCCTTCGAATTCTGATTTTCTGAATTATCGATTTTGTGCTATATACAGGGATATGGTCATATCCATATGTGTCATTAGATAACATTCGATTCTACTTATTATATCTGTTTGGTATACAAATCATCAACTACTTCAAACAAAATCTTATTTTGGAATTTATATTACTTAACATATATATCCGTTACTGTCATCAGATTATTTTACATCACTATTTTGCTTTTTTTAAAAGCTCTGGGTAACCGGAATAGTGGGAGAGTTTGGTTAACATAATCCGAATAACCACACCATTTTTATTTTGCGTAGCAGATGGCCATCCTAAGTCGGTACCGGTTACCCATATCTCGTTGGTTTATGTGTAGCCGTTGTGTTTGATGTTTTTATGTTGTATTTTTGTGTTCCTTGTCCCTTTTGTGTCTCTTGCTGTGCGTGTCTGCTCTGTGTTTTGCATGGGTGTTTTGTTGTGGGTTCTGCAATCGAGTGTTGGAGATCCCTTCCTTTTTAAACTAAAACAATTGTTTTAGTTAGTAATCTAAAAATATATATAAATATAAAACTAAGGGGCATATTCCTGATGGCTTAGCTGTGTCCTTAGCAGGTTCACTGACATACATTTTAGTTCAGGTTTAGACGTTTGCTCTTCATTATTTTATAGGATAAATAGATATCCTCTTTTTTGTTCTCGGACATCACTGATTAGAGAAATTTGTTGAAATGCGCATATGGTGCAATGGAATTTTACGATTGAATATATATCTCAACATTGATAATCTCTACTAATTGTCACTTTACAAAAATAGAAAGATATCAGATTTTCTTATTTGACTGTTATATACACATATTTATTTCAGAAAAACTTACGCCCATGCAGACGATCAGCAAAGGAGACATTTTAAGGAACAAAAGTATTATTATTGAAGATTTGCTCAGTCCGATTGATGTAGCAAATTTCATGTATGAAAGAAAGTATTTAGAAACAGTAGAACATGATGAAATTATCTACACCCAGTCATGTGCTCTGCAGACTAAAAAGTTATTGGAGATTGTTGAGAGTAAGGGAGACTTCTATATAGAGAAGTTTATACTTGCTTTAGAGGATACAGATGCTGACTTGCTGAGCACAATTGTCAAATGTGACAAAAAGGGATCAATGGAAGGTAATTTGTTTTTATCTGCGTTAATTTGAAGTGAAAAAGTATGCAATCTATAAGCCTTATGTGAATAACATAGAAAAAAATATATTGTACAAAATTAAAATTCCTTTTCCTAGATTTACATGTTTGCATGGAACTGGACGAGGGATGTAACAGTTCGATAGCCTGTCAAGAAGGTATGTTCCTACATGACGTTTTATCTATTATTTTTATTTATAAAATTTTGCATTTTATAATTTCTTTTTTTTTGCGGTCGAACAGAGCCAAAGTCTGCGGTAAGCTATTGATGTTGCCACCTGCCAGCGTCCGTTTGTCAGTACTTCTGCAAAAAATACCTCCGACGGCTTTTATTGCCAAAATTAATTTTTAAATCATCCTTCTCAAATGTTGCCTGAAGTACACGAAACTAAACATGATGCAGGCGCGCAATCAAGAGATTTGCATCAAAAGAGAAGAGAATGAGGAAAACATGATTTGTGTCTGGTGCATGGTAATTGGTTTGGAATTTTCTTCAAGAAGGTGTAGAATTGGAACCCTTCGACATTATTGTACTTAAACGAACTGGATGATTTTATTTTCCAAACAATCTTTGTTACAGTCATTATGAGGAACGATCTGGTTATTCCGGCTGTTTCTGGAAAGGCAACGCGTCGTTCTGTAGAAAAGGCTAGGATAGTCTGTCACGTGTCAGAGTCTGTTCAATATGACGGACAAAAAACTTCGACCCGGACACAACATTGTAATAAGAACCAACGACCAACGACAAAATTAAAATTGTATCGGTTTCAACGTCAGTGTCGAATTCAGTAATGTCTCTAAATTTGCCTATCCTTCTGTTTCTATGCTGAAACCATTCTGGAGCATTTTTGTTTCATTATTGAAAAATAATCATTTTGGTACGTTCCGAATAATAAAGTACAGTCCTTGTGTTCACGATTTCTTATGAACATTGCTATATTGCAGATATGGAGGTTGATCTCGTCGTAGAGATGGACACCAGTACTTTAAACAACGACGAGATATGCCAGGTCATCGTGAACCAAAATAGGGGAGAGGAAGGTTTCCAGGCACTTCAGGCATGCTGCACGGAACAGTTTCATCAGATTGTAGAGAACATTCAACATGGCAGTGTTATTATCATCTTGACTTCAATTCTAAAGAACTCCTCGCGGCAAATTATCAAAACCTGTGAAAACGATGGATTGTGCAAATTTGTGAAGCTGCTCTTAACCAACCCCTCAGTTGTCGATTTATTACCAAACGAAGAGTTCAAAGTTCATCTGAAAATAACCCTGACACCTTCAACGAAGACAAAGATGTTCATTGGTAAGTCTGTCAAATAAAGTTTTGATAAATGATTGCTACTTACTTTTTAATCCGTTGATGGATCTACAGATGTACGGCATATCACCTTTTCGGCGAACCTTAACATTTTGACATCAGTGATCTGTCAAACAATACGTGACTGCCTCTTGCTTGTGACATCATAATATTTGAGTCTGCAAACGAGTACAATGTCTGCTTTTTGGCTATCATTTCATTACCATTATTCTTAAGCCTGAATCAACAAGAGCACAAGCAAAACACAGGTGAATATGTAGATTGATATAAGAACAAAAGGCGTACATAATGCAGTCCGTGCTCTGTAGGATGCAGCGAGCTCATCCATGGTGTCCGACCGAAATTCAGAGAGGACGGGTGTTCGGGGCACTGTCGTCTCAAGAATGTGTGACAGGACCCGTCATAGAGTTCAGTCGTCACATTCAGTCGGGGTGCAATAATTAAGAATGCGTGTGTACGAAGCTGTTGATTAGTCATGTACTAAGCCGGCTAACCGTCTGATTACAGCAGGATCATATCCACGGTATAAAATTTGTATTCGCAGCATATTTTCCCGGGAACTTACACTTGGTTTTTGCTTCGAAATGCTTTTGAACAACAACTGACAATTCAATGTTTATAAAAACAATATCAGTTGACTGCAATACCTCATTCTTTTCAGATGATCAGAATACAGATGAGAGAATATTCCGAGCCCTCGTTCCATTTATTGCAGAACACTGTCATCCATCTTGGCTAATTGAAAAAGCAAGAACTTGTGGAGGATTTCCTCGAGATTTGGAACGGGAATCTGACCTTGAAGAAGATAGAAGGTCAGCCATGCTTAGTCTGCTTAGGAGGATATATACTCAAAGTGAAAGTCCGCTGTCGCTTGTGAACAAAGAATTCCAAGAGTATCTTGGTACAGAATTGAGCGAAAGCTTGAAAGAAAGATGCCCATGTAAGAAGAGTTTAATATTCGTAAACCTTTCGATTGTGGATTTTGGAATATGCTTTAATTAGGCTTTTGTGTCTGCCTTTCATTCACTTATTCACTTCGATAGGACAAAAATATTTGAAATTTTCAATGTTTGGATAACAGCAATGCAATAGAATAAAATAAGCGGATGGTTTTCGTTTCCTGTTACCCCGTCTAACATTTAAGTCTGATGGTATTTAAGGAATCATCGTAATATTTCTGTTTGGTTGAAAAAAAAACACCAAAAATTGAGGGAAAACTGCATCTTGCGCGTAGCGGAAGATGCATAAGTTTTCCCTAAATTGTTGGTGTTGACACCTCGATCAACCAAAAAATATTACATTGATTACTTATCATTTCATTATCATTTAGTAGAGTTTCAACGTTTATTTGCAGCTTTGAAATTGTGTTGCCAACGACGTTGCTTATGACATTGCTAAGCGCGTATTTCCGGTTTGGGTTGATGCAGATATCAATACAATTTCTCGGCCAATCAGAGTCTTCGTTTCATAAGAATAACAATGGAAATTAAATGATAAAACGATCTTGAATTGTGCACAAGATATATTAAAATACATAACATCAAAAGTATAATCTTGTTGATGCAATTTAGTAATTTTCTAAGTACCATTCTTCGCATAGTATTTTCGAAAAAGACATTTTTAAGACATTATTGTTTAAGAAAAAAGGAAGAGTCAAAGTCTGCTGCCAGGGTGAAGCGTTTTTGGCCAAAACTTCTAGACGCAGTGCACCAGACATGCATGTTTCTTCTCGTGACATGCACCTGGCCTCACTTCGGATTATTGTTTAATCCGGGGTTCTTAATTGTTCCAATAGAAATAATAATGGTTTTGCCTTACCTTCTCGACTTTGAGACAAAATAACTATTGGGTACATATTCAATGTCTAATCTAACGAATCCTAATTAGTAGTACTTTAAGCCAGAATGATTCAAAATTAAAACAATTATGCCAAGTATCCTTGTTATGCACTTTAAATTTATACCAAAGTATATGTATTTATATCTATATGTATTTCATGATATTCTTTTATTCAATTTAGATTGTAACAAGCATATTTTTCTGAACCAGTACAATACGTTGCTTAGTGAGATAGATGGGAGGATGATTGCACTTTTCCAGGATATTGTATCATCTTTTGAAGAAACAGGGAAGCTGACATTCCCGAAGGGAATAGGACGAAGAGAGAAAGTTCAAAGGTTGCTTCAGTTTGCACTGGAGCGGCTTACAACTGTTCTTGACCTTGCCAGCGTTCTATCAGTGTATGGAAAGGAAGGTTTAGTTGCATCTGGGGCATGCAAAAAGCTTACAAGTATGTTCATAATTTCGTTAGATGCATATCATAGCTATTATGTTTATGTAATAAGGTTTTCATTTTCTCTAGGAAATCTTTCTTTTTGTAAAATGGCACGTAAAATATTGTATGTCTTTTTGCCAGTTCTTCTTTTTATTTAGAAATGAACTTATCCTTTGAGATTTCGTTCATCCTAAAGCAGAGGACGCCAGGTCTATGAATTTGCTTCTTTTATTTTGTTCATTCATTATCGTCTTGGTTATACTTAATTTTGTGTATAAATATTAAGATTTTTCACATATAACTAAGAATATGTACAATACTTGTCATTTATTAATCTGTATCCCGTTTACGGGTTTAATATACATAATATTTAGATATATGACGTTTGCTAACTAAAGTAAGCAATATATTTCAAGTAAGTTATTTTTTCGCATGTCTATAAATTCATGATGAAAATAACAGTGAGTTGAAAATTTATACTTAATAGGAGAGTGCATGGAAGGCTTGGATGAGAATGGAAAATTAGATGAAATGAATGGAGTTGAGGGACAAAGTCTTCCAGAAAAAGCTATACAAATTTGCCGATCCTTTACATGCATTTACAAAAGGAAAGGTAATTAAATGGCTTGTTTTTATTTTCGTGTGTGAACATCGACGGCGTATATGTTTAGCCGAACAGGGAATGCTTCTCTTCCCGGGCACCTGGTCCCATCTCTAGCTGGCTAGGGGTCCGTCGATGCTCAATTTGGTGCTCTTTTGTGAGTGCTGTTGAGATTGTCGTCATAGCTGTTGTCGTCGATTGAGGATCTTCTTTATCACATCTATGTCACACTTCTGCCCTTTGCCGTGTGGAGCTCGTGAATAATCCCCGCAAGATGTTTTACAGTTTTATGTTTTACCCTGACATGGTCACCATAACACTCTCTATATAGAAATAACCTCAGACAGTGCATGTTTTGTATATATCGTGTTCATATTCGTGCCTGAACATCGACGGCAGATGCGGCTAGCCAAACAGTGGATGCTTACTGCTCCCGGGCACCTGATCCCACCTCTAGTCTGCTAGGGGTCCGACGATGATCAGTTTTATGCTATATTTTGAGTGCTGTTGAGATTTTCGTCAGGATCTTCTTATCTTATTTGCTGAGAACTTTGCAGATCAATAACATAGATCGAATTAAAACAAAAAAACAATCCCATCATCATTTACTTCTCTATTGATATTCAAATAGGAATAGTTAAAAAATGATAGGACCACTTAACGTACCTAAGTCGAGAATTTAATTTTAACTCTGTTTGTATCAATGGTTCCATCTTTATCAGATGAACAGCACGACGATGCAACAGTAATGTCACCTAAGAAGACTCTTGACAGGAAACCATTTATCGTCAAAGTGAAGGACGAAGGTACGTTTGATTTAGAAAAAAAGTATCAAATTCCTGAATTCACAAGTGGGTATAGAAACGTTAAAGATACAAAACTAAATGAAATTCTACAAAGGAGAAAATATGACTTCCTGATCATGGATATAGATTAGATCATATGCTAAGTGAGAGGAAGCATATGCTGCAAGCATCATCAGTCACGTCAGAAATGTAGAAAAAAAGTAAAACGGGTAAATACTTGTGTGTCCATTACATGTTTTAGTTGGTTTTAAAGATTTAATATCTATTCTTCACATTGTGAACAATTAGATAGTATAGGTTTCAGGATGTTGAATGTTTTGCATCTTTGCATAAATTTATGCAGTGACACAATCAAACCCTTTTTAGCTCACCTGAGCAAAGCTCAAGTGAGCTATTGTCATAGCGTGCCGTCCGGCGTCCGTCGTCCGTCCGTCCGTCCGTCGTCCGTCGTAAACTTTTCACATTTTCGACTTCTTCTCCAGAACAGCTGGACAGATTTTCATGAAACTTGGTGGGTATGAAGTACTAATGGTCCCCTACAAGTGTTGTTGTTTTTCGTCCGGATCCGTCAACAGGTGGCGCCACCACAGCCAAAAGTAGGTCACGGGGGGTACCCTCCTTTGACAAACTTCTTCTTCAGAACCGAAGCATGTATCGACAAACCGAAAGCATCAGGATGATCAAGAGAGATGTCTTAAGAAGTGTTGTTATTTTTGGTTCCACTTCGAAGTCAAATTTTTGACGCGATTTTGACTTCTTTTTGGACTTAGTCAGAAATGCACATTTTTGCACTATTTCTTTAAATAACTCAATAAGTGTATGATTTTACACACTCATTTACTGCATATTTATCATATTTAAGTTACTAAATGCTTTGATAAGTATTTCATTCCAAAATTTAATTTTTTTTTATTTTTTATTAATTTTTTTCTTATGTGAAAAGGAAGGGGGGGGTGATTTTCATACATATTCAACTTCTTCTCCAGAACCGCTGAAAAGATTTTCATGAAACATGGTAGGAATGAAGTACTCATGGTCCCCTACAAGTGTTGTTGTTTTTCGTCCGGATCCATCAAAAGGTGGCGCCACCAGAGGCAAAAGTAGGTCACGGGGGGTACCCTCCTTTGACAAACTTCTTCTTCAGATCCGAAGAAGGTATCGACAAACCGAAAGCATCAGGATGATCTAGAGAGATGTCTTAAGAAGTGTTGTTATTTTTGGCTCCACTCGGAAGTCAAATTTTTGACGCGTTTTTGACGTCTTTTTGGACTTTGTCAGAAATGCACATTTTTGCTTTATTTCTTTAAATAACTCAATAAGTGTATGATTTTACACACTCATTTACTACATATTTATCATATTTAACTTACTTAATGCTTTGATGTGTATTTTATGCTTACATTTTATTTTTTTGATTTTTTATGAATTTTTTTCTTATGTAAAAAGGAAGGGGGGGGGGGGGTGATTTTCATACATTTTCTGCTTCTTTTCTATAACCACTCTTCAGATTGTCATGACAATTTGTAGGTATGAGGTACTCATGCATGGTACCCTACAAGTGAAAGAATTTTGTCAAGATATCAACTTTTGCATTTTTAAGGAATATTTTTTAAGATTGTACATAGGTATAATGTATGTTTTCCATGCCCAATGGACCCATGGGGAGTGGCTTCAAACCCCGGCGGGACCTCAACAATTTTTAGCTCACCTGAGCATTGCTTTGATATGTATTTTATACTAAAATTTTAATTTTTTGATTTTTTATGAATTTTTTTTCTTATGTGAAAAGGAAAGGGGGGGGGGGGTGATTTTCATACATATTCAACTTCTTCTCCAGAACTGCTGAACAGATTTTTATCAGTATTTTTTCAATCATGAATAGATATGTTTACTGTGCACATGGACCCAAGGCTTATGGGTTCAAGTTCTGGTACTTCTTTTATCTATGTCAGGAATTTTAAACCCTGGTAACTTTAGTTTCGTATAAGAGGCAGCAGAACTCATGTATGCAAGAGTTGTCTTTCTTTAATATAGATATATGTATTCTTGGATTACCGATTCATTTGAATGTTATATATTTTAAATTATTAAATGAGTATGCAAAAGGAAATTAAATAATTCAAAAAAGATGAATAAGTATTTTCAAATTCATCTTGTGAAGACTAAGATATATAACTTTGAAATTAAAATATTGAGAGCAGCTCAAAATATTAATGTAAAAACAGAACTTCACATTTACATAACGTAGTGAAAGGAGGGGGAGAAGGTTGTAATTTATTAGCAGGATTTTGCCTTAGCCTCTTTATAACTGTCTGTCTCGGGTTACTTAGATTACTCAAGAAGAAGGGGGGAGATGATTTTCATACATATTCAACTTCTTCCCCAGAACCGCAGAACAGATTTTCATGAAACTTGGTAAGAATGAAGTCATCATGGTCCCCTACAAGTATTGTTGTTTTTTGTCCGGATCTGTCAACAGGTGGCACCACCACGGGCAAAAATAGGTCATGGGAAGTACCCTCATTTGACAAACTTCTTCAGAACGGAAGCACTTATCGACATACCGAAAGCATCAGGATTATCTAGAGAGATGTCTTAAGAAGTGTTGATAATTTTTGTTCCACTCTGAAGTCTGGTTATTTTCCTCTTACAAACTTCTTTTTGTTTGATATGCTTAGTTTACGTAGCTTTCAGGTGAGCGTTGTGGCCCCTGGGCCTCTTGTTTAAAGGAGCTTGTCGGTAAGTCGCTTTTCCCTCATAACGGACTCGTTGTAGGACGAGAGCGTGATTTTGAAAAGCATAACAATTGCAATATGAAAGCATCTTCGCCATGGTCGAAGAAGTGTTACTATTTAAGAAATGAACATTTGTTGCAGTAATCGCTGCAAGGTCAGATTTTAGATGTTAACCTCATGAAATCATAAATGTTCTCAAATTATAGAGCATTATGTTTCATTGAACGATAACATATACAATTTTGGAGAAATCGATTCATAAATATTGTTTTCAATGGGAAAGAAATATATTTTCCTTTTTTTTCGAAAAAATCAAAATGTGGAAAACATTTGAAACAAAACCACTTTGCACTGACCACAGCAGAATACATTCTCGGGAAGCAGTGAACATAATAGACGGATTCTCATAAGTTGTATTCTGCTGTGGTCAGTGCAGAGAAGTTTTGT
Organism: Pinctada imbricata; assembly: GCA_033119305.1. Classification (NCBI taxonomy): domain Eukaryota; kingdom Metazoa; phylum Mollusca; class Bivalvia; order Pterioida; family Pteriidae; genus Pinctada; species Pinctada imbricata. The sequence continues at coordinate 26,125,702 of VSWD01000012.1, forward strand.
TGGAAATCTCGTCCGCATTCAACTTATGTTTGTCAAGTGTATTAATTACTTCTTTCCAGCTCTGCCACCTGAAAGAAGCTTTGTTTTGGCCCTTTATCAATGTGACATGATATATATGTTTTGCTATTTCGGAAACTAGCCATTTTACCGATAAATATCATCGAAATTAAAGGAGTTTAACGTCTTAGCACCATCCCTCCAATGCTATTTTGAACATAGATTTTATTTGGATATGCTACTGAATCGACCCTACAGGAAATTTGGAGCCGCGCGCTCTATGTAATGTAAATGTAAAAATCCAACTTCAAAAAATTAAAGAGGGCGCTACTGAAATTAATTTTGGGTGGCTCCGCTGAAAGCATCACTGATGAGAATTTAATATTCGAAACACGTGTCTGGTGCATGTAAATTGGTTTGGAATTTTCTACAAGAAGGTAGAGAGTTGGAAGCCTTCGACATTATTATTAACATTATTGTTTTTTTAAATAAAGGTTTGGAGTACGACGTTGAGATGAGGAGCAACCCACACAAAGGTTTGACTTTTTCTACTAAGATAATACTTTTTGAAAAAAAATTCTGAAGCTTTTTGTACATGTTACAGTGTATATCATTATAAAGTAATGATAAACTATCTGCCGTATGGTTTATTAACTATCTGCCGTATTAACTATCTTCCTGGGCACCTGATCTCGCTCCTAATTGCGAGTTTGCTTCTTGTCATGTGGTGTAGGGGTGTGTTTGTTTGCTTTGGTTCCTGTTTTATCCTAATTTCATATGCCTTTGGTTTGTGATTTCTTGAATGATCGGTTTTGTACCGTGTATTGGGATATGGTTATTTTCCATATTTGTCGTACATCAAGAAAAAATGATAATTGACTCCCGAGATGCTAGAGATGTAACCAGGTTAGCTTTTGCCTTTTGTTGAGTATAAATTATTCTTCCTTTTCCGGCGATTATTATGGAGAAAGTGGCCATACATGGATCAGCATGTAAAAACTGAGTATATTTTCACATAAACATAAACGATCCCGAAACCACCCTTTAAGCTACATAAAGAATCGTAAATTGAAATATAAGAGAAAACATATTCGTATGATCAATTCTTAGTACACAGACATGAACATTATGCCAACATGCCAAAGTCATCATATATATTTTTTTTAATTTGAGTTTGATAAATTGCCCTGATTCTAATGGCTTAGAGGCAAAAGAACTTGCTTTTGACTTGTCTTTTAATAAGTCGCTAATAGTAAATCTTCCTTCCCTATAGGCCGAACTAAACAAGGTAACAAAGGTTTAATCGAAAACTTACCTCGTATTATTTAAATCGATTCAAATGTTGATTTCAAGCAGTTTGATACAAATAAATTCCATTGACAAATGAGTTGTTTCTTTGACGTCTTTTTCTAATGGTCTTTGGTCTTCCCTGTCCCTTTGGTATCCCTTGTTGTGCTTGTCAACTCTGTGTTTGGTCTTCCCTGTCCATTTGGTGTCTCTTGTTGTGATTGTCCACTCTGTTTTTCGACTTCCTTGTCCCTTTGGTGTCTTCACTCTGTGTTTGTTCTTCCTTGTCCCTTTGGTGTCTCATGTTGTGTTTGTCAACCTTGTGTTTGGTCTTCCTTGTCCCTTTGTTGTCTCTTGTTGTGCTTGTCCACTCTGTGTTTGGTCTTCCCTGTCCATTTGTTGTCTCTGGTTGTGCTTGTCCACTCTGTGTTTGGTCTTCCCTGTCCATTTGTTGTTTCTGGTTGTGCTTGTCCACTCTGTGTTTGGTCTTCCCTATCCATTTGGTTCTCTGGTTGTGCTTGTCCACTCTGTATTTGATCTTCCCTGTCCATTTGTTGTCTCTTGTTGTGCTTGTCCACTCTGTGATTGGTCTTCCCTATCCATTTGGTGTCTCTTGTTGTGCTTGTCCACTCTGTGTTTGGTCTCCCTTGTCCCTTTGGTCTCTCTTGTTGTGCTTGTCCACTCTGTGTTTGGTCTACCTTGTTGTGCTTGTCCTCTCTGTGTTTGCTCTTCCTTGTTGTGCTTGTCCACTCTGTGTTTGGTCTTCCTCGTCCCTTTGGTCTCTCTTGTTGTGCTTGTCCACTCTGTATTTGCTCTTCCTTGTTGTGCTTGTCCACTCTGTGTTTGGTCTTCCTTGTTGTGCTTGTCCACTCTGTGTTTGGTCTTCCCTGTCCATTTGGTATCTCTTGTTGTGCTTGTCCACTCTGGTTTTTTTTTTTAGTTTGTTAGTTGCAGTGTTTTGTCATGAGTTATATTGAAGATCCCTTCCTTTCTTTTTGATCAAGCATGTAATAAGTTTAGTTTGTGGAGGGGGTTGCTGTTTTGTTGAAGTGGTTTTCATGCAGAATAATGGTACATGTATATTTATCTCACAGTATATGGCCTGTAAATTTCATGTCATCTCAAATTCTTTTAATAGTTCATTTCCTTTCAATTCTACAGCATCAGGACGGAATCGGGGTGATAAATGTGAGGCAACCTACAGCGAGACAGGAAGAATTGAAATTGAAGGTAAGGAATGTTCGCCTGTCATATCTCAAAACGTAAACGTACAGACAGGTAAGATGAATAGTAAGAGAATACATTAATAAACAGGTGTATTTATATGTAAATATGTTCTTAAAAGTTTAATAATTCTCATTTGTCTCCATTTTAATAAGACGACCAAAGAATTTTGAAAAAAGATAAACACAGAATTCCCGCTTACCTGAAAGGAATAATGCGGAAGGGTTCCAACTCTATACCTTGTTAAAGACAATTTCAAACCAATTTATTATGTACCAGACACGTGTTTTGAACACTAAAATTTCTTCAGTGATGCTTCCATCCTAAGTGCTTTTCATAAGTCGCCCAAATTCATTTCACTAGCGCCCTATGGTTTTATTTTTTAAAATCTAAATTTGTGTATATACTTTACAGAGAGTACGCGGTTCCAAATTTCCAGTAGCGTCGAATTCACTATTATATCCAAATAAAATGTACGTTCAAAATAGCATTAGAGGGATGGTGCTAAGTTTATTTCGATAATATTATTGGATGAAATGACAAGTTTCCGAAATGGCCAAATAAAATGTATGATGTCAAATTGATAAAGTGCCAAAACAAAGCATCTTTCAGGCAACAGAGCTGGAAAGAAATAACTTAAAACATCCAATATCACGGGGAACGAGTTTAACTGCTCCACACTGCAACAGGAAATAAGTGTTTATATTAATAATGTGAACGGGTTCCAACTCTATACCTTCTTGGAGAAAATTTCAAACCAATTTATTATGCACCAGAAACGTGTTTCGAATATTAAATTCTCATCAGTGATGCTTCCAACCAATGTGCTTTTCATAAGCCGCCCAAATTCATTTCACTAGCGAAGTTACACTTTGCAATTAGCAAGAATCTGTATAACAGAAAGACAAAGTATTCAGACATAGTGTACATCCTTCATCATCACTGAGGAACTTTTTTCGGTCGCTACGGGGATATTATACAAGCATATGGGATCCCTCTTTCTAGAATAATCAGTAACATTCTAGATTGCGATCGAATGGCTGTAATTGTCACCAAGCAATACCTTGTTACCTGATGTGTACATCAATATGTACATCAAGACAATAACCGAATTTGAAAAGTTTTCATGGAACTGTTGCGACGGGTGTTAAATGCAAACAGGAGACGCCGATTCTCCCTTGGTATATGGTCTTATTTCGGAATATTGTTTTTTCCGGGGTTCGCAACTGTTTTAATGGAAATTCTTATAATTTTGCCTGACCTCCTCGCCTTTGACACTGAATCTTCTTTGACGTTTACTTTAAGACAGAACAAATAAAATGTACTACATCAGTATAACTCTTACAAAAAACCCTCCAACATTAAATATAAGAAACTGAAGAAGAAGGGAGGAGATTTTCAACCAGACTCGGTTGTCGTACCAACAGCAAAACACCGAATTATCAATAAATCTTAATATAAGTGAGTTCTCACATAGAGAGTGAAATCAGGTGCGTAACATTAGAATCATCAATGGCATATATATATGCATCGTCAGCCCTGTTAAATCTGTAACAGAAGGCAAAGCGCAGAATTCAAAGCAGAGAGAGTATTTGCGTTGAATTTTTGCCGTATTGAGAAATTTTAAAAAGCAACGTCAAAATTATATAAGAACGTCAAAATTATTTAAAAAATCCTGTCTATTTTAGGCCTAGAAACTTGAAAACAACGCTATTATTAAATTCAAAGATTTTATTTTTCTTTCGTTTTTAAACTAGAGCCCTCAGAGGAGAGATCCAGTGGCGGCGAAGAAGCAATTTCACGCTTAATCCTTCCAACAGGTAAGTTTAAATAATATATGTATGGGTTAAGCGGTACTGGTAAGTTTTAATCCGCTCATGATTGCGCTATGATTTTAACCCTCATTCCTTTTTACGGGTTTCGTTCTTAATTAATTCATATATTCATAGTTGTGCTACGAGAATGGTTAAGGAACATAAAGGAAGTGATAGTAAAAGGATGTAATTTCATTCGGAAGAGATATCCAATACGCTTACCCTGCAGTTATCACAGCGGAACCCATATACATGATGCAATATCAACAGACAAATACAAATTATATGCCAATCGAAATATTCGTTGACCATTTTGGTAAAACGTCATAATTCTATTGTATTTAAATAACTATATAGTTACATTAGATTTAAAGTACCGACGATATAGTTGAATGATATCTAAGACATCAACGTGGTTGAATTCGCTCCTGCAGGGTAAGAAATTTTTACTTATTGAGAATAAGAAAGATATATATTTAATTGCAAGACCAATTATGTGAAAGGTTTTAAAATACTACGGGAAATTACCCACACAAACGTATATAAGTACTACCTTTTGTTGATGTAAAAGAAAGGGGACTTGCAGTCGGAGTCAGTCGGACTCCTCGGGTGATAACATATATGAGCTCGCTACAGCCGGCAGAGCACGGACTGTATTACGCACGTCCTCTTTTTATATCCATTTACATATTTATCTGTGTTGCTTGGACCCCTGTGTTTTACGGTCTTGTTTGTGTGTGGTCATCTAACAGTGAGGAGGTTGTTTTACACCATTATTGTGCGTTTTTCGAGACCTCTGGGAAATCGGAATAGTGGGAGGGTTGTGCGCACGTAATCCAGGATAACCACACCGTCTGCAATTTACGTGGCAGATGGCCGTCCTAAGTCGGCACCGGTTGCCCATTGGTCTCGTTGGTTTATGTGTAGTCTTTTATGTTTCATGTTTCTATGTTGTGAGTTGGTGTTCCTTGTCCCTTTAGCGTCTCTTTCTGTGGGTATCTGTTCTGTGTTTTTTGCATGGGTGTTTTGGAATTTTGCTGTGGGTGCTGCTACCTAGTGTTGTTGGAGATCCCCTCCTTTCTTTTATATCTACACTTATTTCGTGTTGCAGTGTGGAGTTGGTAATACAATTCCCCGTGACCCGATGTTTGAAGTGTTTTTATTCCATTTCGTTCTCTCACTTGACTTTGTTGTGGCGTCTTCCATGCAGGATCTCTACTCACCCTTCTTTGATCATCTCACTATGGCATTTTTAAGGTCGCCTCGTATTAAACTTACTCCTTTGAGATTACCCTCTATCACTACAGTAACTTTCCCATCATCGACTTTTAACAGTAATAAACTTTTTTCCTCACCCAGAGTACTTCTTTCACCTCTTAAATTTAAATCCCGTAGACGTATTACACCTACTTCTCCATCTGCAGGCTCTACATTTAACAACAAACATAGAGGGTTCTCAGCAGTTTCTACGTGCAAAGGGAAAAGATGCGGTATGTGTCCGCTCATCAATTGCAATGCCACAATTAAATCAAGTGTTAACGGGCAGACTTTTAAAATTGAGATTGAAAACGACATCGATTGGTCGTACCAAGCTGTCATTTATGTTATAACATGAAACGCTAGGGGATGTGGCGCCCAATATGTTGTAGAAACAGGTCAGGCCTTAAAATCTCGTTTTAGAAGTCATTCGTATCAGATAAGAAACTCACATCACAAAAAACAAAGAAATTTCCTTTATAATCACTTCGTTAAATACAATCATTCCATTTCGGATATAACTATTACACCGGTTCAGTCTTTTTCTAAACTTAAAAATCTTAGTAAAACGGAAATTAAAAAACGCCGACTACAAGCTGAACTTACCTGGATCACAAAACTCCAAACTGCGTACCCCCTTGGTCTGAACGATCAAATTTATGGACAAGGAAACATTTCCTCGACGTCAACTAATATTAATGTATTTTCAATCCGCCCAAACACTAAACGGAAGCATAGGTCTCACGGAAGACGACGAAACCGAAAACTCAGAATAAGATCTAGATTACACCGTACCCTCAACGATCTTCTGATCATTACTCGCAACGGCGGCAGACATGAACTGCTTCATGCTCTCTCATCAGTTCCAGCAGTTCAATTGAAATCTATCTTGGACGAAGCACTGGTTGCATTCTTAAGAAATACTGATTGATTCAGACTTAATATCATTGTTGCATTCGCACAGAATAAACTTTATCCAGTTGTTAAAAACATCCCACCTAAAAACGATTCTTAAAAATTTCATTTATTAACAAAGGATTCGATCTTCTTAACATCTCTAATATTTTTCGGGATCATCGGGTACAAAGTGCTATTCCTCAATATTTTGAAAATTTAGAACCTCCTCTTATTTGTTACAAATATAAGAGACCTATTCGAAATTTCGTTTTTAACTACAACAAAGTTACATCAGATCCTAAAATACTTGAATCATGTCCTGCTTCTTGAGAATGTGCAACATCTGAATATCTATATAAACCAGCTGGTCATATTATTACAGGTGACTTTTCAATTATCCAAGACAGGCAGCTCCGTGGTCTTCTCAAAAAAGGACCTAAGTATAGAATCCCATCCAAGATAGATTTTATCAAATGTCGCGAAGTACTTAAGGAAGCCTTAGATAACTATACCAAACGATGGTGTAAATCGGAAGGAGTCGAATCGCATTCTCTGAATGACTGGAAAAACCTCATTTTGGACATTACTGACATTCGAATAGACAACTTCCACAAAAATCCTCATCTTTTTGAAAATCCAAGTTCTAGATCTGAAAGATATTTTAAATCCAAATTACGTAATTTACATGAAAAATTTGTCTTCGCTCCTGCAGATAAAGCAGCCAACAACACCATAATCATATGAAAACTTTACTATATATCAACTTTAGTTTCGGAACTTTCGTCTACAAATACTTATATCAAAACCAATGAAAGTGTCCCTAACATTTTGAGCAAACATAGCAGTGAAATTTCTTCATTCAACATCCCTATTTCTAAATTGGATCTTCCTACAATATACTGCATACCAAAACTGCACAAATCTCCTTACAAATTTAGATACATTGCTAATTCTAGCAACTGCTCAACCACAAGTTTGTCTAGACATCTGACGTCAGCCCTCACGGCGGTAAAGGAACACGTTGCAAAATATTGTGAAACTGTTCTTAACAGGAATGATGTAAATTTATTTTGGTCTATAAAAAATTCCGGGGATGTGATTGACAAGATAAAATCTAGAAATTTTCAAGCCAATACGATTGCTTCATACGATTTTTCAAATATGTACACCACGCTTCCTCACGACAAGATCAATTATCAATTGTCCAAACTCATTAAATGGTGCTATAATCGAGAGGGGAAAATTTATATTTGTACATCCGAATCAAAGGGTTTCTTTTCCGCTACAGAATACAAATCATACAAATCATGGACATGTAGCGACCTGTGTAGTGCCTTGTCCTTCCTCTTGGACAACATTTATGCAAGATTTGGTGAGAATCTCTACAAGCAGGTTGTAGGGATTCCTATGGGTACAAATTGTGCGCCTCTTGTTGCAGATTTATTTTTATACACATACGAAAAGGAATTTATTCAAAATCTTCAAAAGCAAAGAAAACATGATGATGTGAGATGCTTCATTGGTACTTCTAGGTACCTGGATGATATTCTTACTATCGATAATCCTGTTTTTGAAAAGTATAAAGATGTTATTTATCCACAAGAATTGACTCTAAACAAGGCAAACTTTACAGACACTGAAACACCATTTTTGGACCTAAATATCAAAATTGTCAATGGAGAAATTCATACAAGTGTATATGACAAACGAGATGATTTTGGATTCAACATAGTCAATTTCCCCTGGCTTGACGGTGATGTCCCTAGATTACCGTCATACGGTATCTACATTTCACAACTCATCCGGTATGCTAGAGCATGTACTGATGTTTTGGATTTTCATAATAGAAATCTACAAATTACAAAGAAACTTTTAGGTCAAGGTTTTCGCTTTCACAAACTAGTAAAGACTTTCTGGAAATTTTACAAAAATTATGATCAACTTCTTTTGAAATTCGGACCCATACAAGCAACGGAGTATATTACTTTAGGTATTTCACAACCTGCATTTTATGGTGACATAATTAACAAAATAAGAAGGATCAAAGTCGCCATCATATGTATCGAAAATGCGTCAGAGTCATCAGACGGACACTAAGCTTGGTACTTGACCAATCTACAGTTTTGTACGAGTGCATTCTTAAGACTTGCACTCTGACTGACTGTGACGACGGGACTCCATGACGGGCCCTGTCCAAACCTCTTTAGAGAAGACAGGGCCCCGACCACCTGTCCTCTCTGAATGTCAGTCGGACTCCTCGGGTGATAACATATATGAGCTCGCTACAGCCGGCAGAGCACGGACTGTATTACGCGCGTCCTCTTTTTATATCCATTTACATATTCATCTGTGTTGCTTGGACCCCTGTGTTTTACGGTCTTGTTTGTGTGTGGTCATCTAACAGTGAGGAGGTTGTTTTACACCATAATTGTGCGTTTTTCGAGACCTCTGGGAAATCGGAATAGTGGGTTGTGCGCACGTAATCCAGGATAACCACACCGTCTGCTATTTACGTGGCAGATGGCCGTCCTAAGTCGGCACCGGTTGCCCATTGGTCTCGTTGGTTTATGTGTAGTCTTTTGTGTTTCATGTTTCTATGTTGTGAGTTGGTGTTCCTTGTCCCTTTAGCGTCTCTTTCTGTGGGTATCTGTTCTGTGTTTTTTGCATGGGTGTTTTGGGATTTTGCTGTGGGTGCTGCTACCTAGTGTTGTTGGAGATCCCCTCCTTTCTTGCAGCAACCACAACAAGACACCAAAAGAAATTTGTCATATAATTTTATTCAAACTTGTTACATAAATGTATCTCAATTAAGTTACGTAAGGTCATACATCTAATGAAAAATTTCTCCGACATCTTGTTTACAGATCAAGATATAGTTTACCTTCATTTAAAGTGTAGACTTTTCATTTTTAAATTACTTGAGATAATACATTGGCCTACCTCCTATTTTCAGAAAAGTTTGCTTTCGAAACTAGTACTATAATATCCAGATCCATATAGTATACACATTTTAGTACCTTTGCTGATTGGCTCCACAGTTATAATGTATTCATTTATGAATTGGGTTAGGTCATAGATGAGATTAAATGGTAAACAAGAGGCCAGGGGGGAGGGGGGGGGGGGCACATCGCTTACCTGAGTTGCAAACGAAGGAATGGAAGTGTCCGAAATAATTCTAATGATCAGAGCGTTTGACAGCCATATTTGTTGACCGACCGACACAAAAATTTGCTAAAAGGTTTCGTCAAATTCTATGTAGGGAAGTCGAAAATGCAACAGCCTATTTGCCGATTGGGACGAAAATACATCAGCCGATCGGCATGAAAAAACACATGCTTGGTAGAGAACCTTGAGTACCTGCTAAATGAAAGGTTTCGTGAAATTCTATGTAGCGGTTTTTGCAAACCAGATACCATATTGCTTTACGGATCAGCACGAAAACACAAACTTGGTAGAGGACCTTCAGTACTCACTTCCTGAAAGGTTTCGCGAAATTCTATGAAGTGATTGTAGAGAAGAAGTCGTAAATGTGTCAGCCAATCAGAGCCAACGTTGGCCATATTTGTTGACTGATCGACACTAAAAACATTAAAAACAGGGTCCGTCGATGCTCAATTGCTTGCTCTGTTGTGAGTGCTGTTGAGATTTTTGTCAGGATCTTCTTTAACTCATTTGTATATTGTTTAGACTGAGGATCACTGACGAGGGTTAAGTACCCGAAACGTGCATGTCTGGTCCATGCTTCAAATTCATCTGGTTTTAAATGATGCTATCGAATTCAAAGACGTTTAACATTTGAACAACTTGGTGAGTGTCACTGCTGATGGACCAGGAGTCCCCGAGGGCACTCGTAGCCAAGTTCGATCAACTTCGGTTGATCGTCTGTCTCTTCAACGCATTTGAAATTTTCTGTTTCAAAATTTCTTGAAATTTCTAAAACGTGGGTCCTGAAGCATCATATCCCACCCATTCTTCTACGTCTTTCGGTACATTTTTGACTGAATATTTTTCACACTTTTTGGTCATATTACATTGTTTAGACTGAGAATCACTGACGAGGGTTAAGTACCCGAAACGTGCATGTCTGGTCCATGCTGCAAATTCATCTGGTTTTCAATGATGCTATCAAATTTAAAGACATTTAAAATTTGAACTACTTGGTGAGTGTCACTGCTGGTGGACCAGGAGTCCCCGAGGACACTCGTAGCCAAGTTCGATCAACTTCGGTTGATCGTCTGTCTCTTCAACGCATTTGGAATTTTCTGTTACAAAATTTCTTGGAATTTCTAAAACGTGGGTCCTGAAGCATCATATCCCACCCATTCTGCTACGTCTTTCGGTACATTTTTTGACTGAATAATTTTCACCCTTTTTGGTCATATTACAATGTTTAGACTGAGGATCACTGACGAGGGTTAAGTACCCGAAACGTGCATGTCTGGTCCATGCTTCAAATTCATCTGGTTTTAAATGATGCTATAGAATTTAAAGATGTTTAACATTTGCCGTGATGAGCTCTTGAAAAAGTTCCCCGCAAGGGGTTTGACAGTGTTTTGAATGTTTGCCCTGACATACATAATTTTACAGCACTTTCTTTATGAACATAACCTCAGATAGTGCATGTATTTATATATTGTTTTCATTTTCGTGCGAGAACATCGACGGCGGATGCGGCTAGCCAAACAAGGGATGCTTACTCCTCCCGGGAACCTTGTCCCACCTCTAGCTTGCTAGGGGTCCGTCGATGCTAAAGTGCTCTATTGTGAGTGCTGTTGAGATTTTCGTCAGGATCTTCTTTAACTCAATGGTAGAGAACTTTGAGTTCTTGCTCCCTGTAAGGTTTTGTGAAATTCCACCAGCAGTTGTTAAGATGTCAAAAATATTAAAAGTTCACGACGGACGGACGGACGACGGACGGAGCGCTTAATGTGAATGTTAAACGTCTTCAAATTCAATAGCATCGTTTAAGAATAGATAAATTTGCAGCACGGACCAGACGTTTCTGGTACTTAACCATCGTCAGTGATCCTCAATCTAAACAATGTAATATGGCCAAAAGTATGAAAGTTATTATGTCCAAAAATGTACCGAAAGACGTAGCAGGATGGGTCGGATATGATGCTACAGGTCCCATGTTTTACAAAGGGGTAGGGGCAAAATCTGCCGTTTTTGGCCCCATTTTTTGCTATTTTCAAAATTTGTTTTCATACTATTTTTTATCTTTCAAATAAGAGTAGAGATGTTGTAGTTTATTGAAACTGAATTGAAAATAGATATAATCAACTAATATGAGTGTTATTTCCCGCCAAAATTGCCCACTACTATGGAAATCAGTGGTAAAATGATAACAACCAGATTTTAACATAATAGTTTATATTATATATAGAGCAAGCGCATGTAACAAAGTTATACTTTCCATGTACATTCAGAATATGAAAAGGAATGTCCCATATGAGTTTGAACCTGTTACACGTCCTTGCTCTAGGGCTTACAACTGTAGGTATGTGTGTTCCTTGCTAAAAAGCTGAATTTCTAATGAACTTTAATATCCGAAACACGTGTCTGATGCATGAAATTGTTTTTTTTTTCAAAAAGGTATAGTTGCATCTAAAATTTACAGTTGCATCTAAAATTTACAATTACAAACGATTCCTGCAGTGTATTGATTTAAGTAATCCCTCACTACATCCACTTCCCTGCGAATGTTCTTCATCGGATTTCAACTACTCTCCTTGTGGACACGTTATTACTGGTGACCTTAGTATAGTCAAGAACGACAAGTTGAGAGAATTGTTAAAAAAGGGTCCCAAATACAGAGAAAGTATGTCCTTTACATGGAACCAAAATGTCAAAATTATCATGGACTCTTGTGAGGAATATGCAAGACGTTGGGCAAAGAAAGAGGATGTACAGCTCGACACCCTTTCCGAATGGATAAAATCAATCAGAGGGTTACTTTTATCTAGAATTAACCGATTAAAATCAACTGTGAACACCAGATTCGTGTCTATATTTAAAGACCCTGATGTTATCACAGAGCTCACCTACCTCCAAGAACATTATGTCATCACACCAGCGGACAAAGCCTCAAATAATTACACATTTACTTGCAAAAAGTACTATTTCGACAGTCTAGTTAAAGAGTTGGGTTTAAATTCGACACCTGGAAATCCCACTTACACCCCAACAAACCTTTCTGCCTCTGAAATAATAGATAACCACAAATCAGCTCTTACTTCCTTTGGCTTCGACACTACCAAATTAGATTTAGATTTACCATACTTGTACTGCATACCTAAAATGCATAAGAATCCGTACAAACAACGTTTCATCGCTGGTTCCTCAAAATGTTCTACCAAATCTGTATCGATCTTACTCACCAAAGTTTTATCTGAAATCAAATCTGGGCTTCAAAAATATTGTTCGACAGTGTATTCTCGCAGTGGTATCAACCAGATGTGGATTTTAAAGAATTCGAAGGAACTTTTAGAACATCTGAAATCCACTCATTTTAGTAGAGTCCATTCGATCAAAGCCTTTGATTTTTCGACACTTTACACTACAATTCCACATTCTAAATTGAAAGAAAGACTCGCAAAAATTATAAGTAATGCGTTTACAAGTAAGAACGGTAATCGCAAATACAAATTTATTGTTGTTAACTATGACAAAACCTACTTTGTAAAAGAAAAGTCCGATTCTGAAAATAAGTACACTGAAACAGACATTATTCAGATGTTAAACTTTCTGATCGACAACATTTTTGTGGTGTTTGGAGGAAAGGTCTTCCAGCAAATTGTCGGAATTCCAATGGGGACCAATTGTGCCCCACTCCTTGCCGACATTTTCCTTTACTCGTACGAAGCTGAATTCATTCAATCTTTGGTCTCTGAAGGGAAAAGATACTTAGCTTCTGACTTTAACTTCACTTACAGATACATAGACGATGTGTTGTCCATCAATAATCCAAAATTCGCGGATTACCTGAGCAGTATCTATCCTTCGGAGCTTGAAGTCAAAGAAACCACAGAGACAAATAATTCAGCATCCTATTTGGACATAATGTTGTCCTACGACACTGATGGTCACATGAACACCTCACTCTATGACAAACGTGACGACTTCAATTTCAGCATTACAAACTTTCCTTTTCTGAGTAGCAACATCCCTTCATCGCCTGCTTATGGCGTGTTCATATCTCAGTTGATACGCTATGCCAGAGCAAGTACCAAATATACGGATTTTGTTCTGAGAGCTAGGCGTCTTTCAGATAAGCTTCTCAGTCAGGGATATGTTTGTGACCGACTAACATCGTCACTGAGGAAGTTCTACGGTCGATATGGGGAACTCGTCATACACTATGATGTTCCACTCTCAAGAATGGTGGATGATATTCTGTCATAGACCATTTGAACCATCCAACCAAAGATTGTACTCTATATCTTCCAAAATGGAAGTAACCGGATGTGACAGTTCTACCGAATTGAAGCGACGGGTGTTGCATGCAAGCAGGAGATGCTTACTCTTCCTGGGCACCTGGTCTCACTCCCATATCGGGAGTTCGCTTCTTTTCATATGGTGGAGGTTTTTGTTTGTTTGCTTTGGTTCCTGTTTTGTCCTGATTTTGTATGCCTTCGGTTTCTGATTTTTGAATTATCGATTTTGTGCTGTATACAGGGATATGGTCATTATCCATATTTGTCATAGAGTTGGAACAATTCCGTATTATTGACAAATATTCAGTTATTTTTTGTTCTTTTCAGATCAGCCTAATATTTGCACGTGACACAACCACGGGTATTTTTGTTAATTGAAGTCTACCTACTTTTGCGTTATTTAATTTCTTTTATCTCACAGCATATTTTCAAACATGCTACTTGCTAAACATGATCAATGCTTTTTCTTTTAAGGGAAAATAATGGGAAATTTCTGTAATTGTTTATAGAAAGCCTAATAAAATATATCATCTTATGGTGCTTGTTTAATCATGTACAGTGTATTCCGAAAAAAAAAAACTAAGTTGGAATTTTCATCTTATGCGAATATGTCACTAATTCTATTGAAAAATTAGTTAATTTTAGAAAAGCAATGAAAAAAGAAATAATCGGCAAGTTGTGACAGTCATTTCAGAAATGATACTATAGAAGTACTGAAGCTATTTACTGCAATTCCTCTTTGCTTTTACGTTATGTTTTCTGATGTTATCTTGCTGCTAAATCATATAACTATCCGATGTCGTATAAATGTCCCCTTGATTTGATATTGGTGCTCAGGCTTTCTTTCAAATACAATATTATATGAAACCTTGGAAATGAAATTAACTTTGACGATTTATGCATGTATGTCACTTGTTGTTTAACTTTCTATATCTTGCTTTGATTGTTCGCTGTAGAATCCTGAAAATGAGTGAATTTTGAATAAATTGATTTGAACAAATTGATGCCCCTAGAATCAAAGACTACAGGGGGGTTATATAGGTTAAAGCATGTCTGTCACTCTTCTGCTGCAAAACCTTAATTATCGGACAGTGATTTCAAACGTGCATTTCTTGAAAAAAAAACCCTTGTTAATGTAATGCTTTACCTTTTATAGTTGATACAACTATTTTCCTTACCTTTAGAAAGCGGCTATTGGAGTAAAAGCTCGAGCAGGGGATCTTTTGACGCATAAACGAAATCAATCAGGGCACCGACTGGAAATTGTGTTCCTGGACAATGATAAACGATACATAAAGATTTATCTGAGAATGTAGATATACTGTTCTTTCAAATTGAATAGACTAATTCAAAGTAAAATCATGCTTCATGTAATTATCATGTCTCTGTATTTTTAAATGAACCTAACTATTTGATTTTTCATGACATTATATAATCATTAATATGAAATAATATTGTATTCTTCATACCAATTGGTCTTTTTTATGTGTATTCTTTTGTGTTCAAAATTTTGATTTCATGTTTTCCTCGTCACTTTTGTGGCCTTTGTTTTGCTTGTCCACTCTGCATATTCGCATACGGGTGCCCTTTGCCTTGAGGAGCTCGTAAAAACGTTCCCCGCGAGGGGTTTGACAGTAAGTGTTTTGAATATTTTTTCCTGACATAGTCGCCATAGCACTTTCTATATAGACATAACCTCAGACAGTGCATGTATTTCATATATTGTTTACATTATTTTTGTGAATGAATATCGACGGCGGATGAGGCTAGCCAACTGGGGATGATTACTCTTCCCAGACACCTGGCCCCATCTCAAGCTTGCTAGGGGTCCGTCGATGCTCAATTTGATGCTCCATTGTGAGTGCCGTTGAGATTGTAATCAGAATCATCTTTAAGTCATTTCGATGTTTTGCTATGGGTGCTGCAGCCGAGTTCTGTTGGAGATCGATCCCCCTTCTTTCTTTCAGTCACGTTATAATCAAACTGTTTGCTGCTTCAACGACACAAAATGATTTTACATTGCAAGAGTCATATAAATAGAACATTTGAGTGAGTTAAATATGTTTTTCATATCAAGATCCTCAATCAAGGGCAAGGAGTTTTCTCATATTTATAGTCGAAATTTTTTTTAGTAGAATTGAAGCATGTATAAGCGAAATGAGGCTCAAAAATTAAAAACATACTCCTCTCGAAAATACTGTTTCATCTATCCATTTTTGTTTTATGACAAAAGTCTGTTAGAATTTATTCTTGTGATCTTCTTTAAAAGCAATTATATTTCAATGGTTATCTTTGGCAGTTTTACCACAGACACTGTTTTTATAGAATATATAGATGCATAACTTGTTTTCAGATAGTGCAATATTCGTTTGTATAATAAAAAATGTTTTATTTAATTTCTAATCATTAAATAATTTCCACTGTTATTTTAAGAAACGAAGATTTTGATTGGCTAAGAAATTTTGTTGATACATCGATCAACAAAACTTTTCACGGAAGACTGTTTATATAACACTATTTTAAGAACCGGGGTTCCCTCAAACACGAATAAACTCGTTGCTGAAAATACATTTTGTTGGTATTTGCTCAACATTTCAAAGATATAATTTCTTTTCTACTTACCAAAAATTTAATGTAGAATTTGATCAAAATGGTTCTTACTTCATAAAAGATATAGAGAGACGATCGTTCGCTGTTTAAATCATGGCGGCTGCAATAACTTGTTTTCGTCTTTAGAGGCAGTTGTATAACTGCGCAAGTCCCCCGAACTTACGAAATATAGCACGGTGATTGGATTGATTGTTTTTAGATTCAAGAATATAGTCTTTTTTCCATAAGAAGAATATATAAAATGTTACGCGCAGTCGATGCAGTTCTCGATCCAATTTTTCGGGTGATACCTGCATCAACATAAAAAATATAAGATTCATTTCTTTACTGAGTTTTATATCTATAAAGTTATCTCTTCTAAATGCAGTAATATTACAATTTTAAGATGGGTTTTTTCTGTGATATTGTTTGTATATGTATATTTTATTTGACTGTTAACAAAATGTGACCTTTTTCATATATGATTAGAAATATTTTGAGTACTCTTTTTCTGTGATATTGTTTGTATACGTGAATATTTTATCTGGCAGTTAACAAAATGTGAACTTTTTCATATATGATTAGAAATATTTTGATTGTTTATGACATAAATGCACGATGAGAATAAATTCTTACATGTGGTATTGTACATTCATGTCATCAACAATGTGCTATTAACTTAAAGTTTCTTAATAAGTAATTCAATTGTAGATGCAAGTGTTCGAGAATACACATGAATCGTGATTTTTATGCCCCAGAACAAATGATTCAGGAGCATCTAGTTTTTTGACTGTACGTCATTTTGTCTGTCGGTTTATCTGTCTGTTTGTCTCTTTGCCCGAAAAACTTCAACATTGGGCATCACTAATAGAAGGTGATACAGCTTTAATATTTCACATGTGTATTCCTTGTGACAATACCTTTCCATCGATGTCAAATATTTTTACCCTGTGACCTTGACCATTGACCTACTTTTGTAAAACTTTAACATTGGATGGAAGATGATAGAGCTATCATATTTTACTTGTGTTTTCCTTGTGACAAGACACTTCCATCAATACCAACATTTTTGACCTTGTGACCTTGATCTTTAACATAAAACCTTTCTCATCGAGTTTGAGCTACTTAACAGAAAATATTGTTAATACTGACAAAGCTGCTAACGGGGGCATTCGTGTTTCACAAAGATTGTAAATGGAAAAATATATCAAACAAAATCACATTGCAAACTCAATTTTAAATGATGTGAACCGCAAAAGAAATTAAATACATAAGACCTTTGAACAAAACCTGGATCTTTCTTTTTCTTTCCAGTTATTAGATTAAAGGAATATACATTTAGAGCATATGGTTAAATGTTTCATATGTGCATAAGAAGGACATACTATACAACAATGATAAAAAGATAGTCTTAGTTGGAAAATTCATATTCATGTTACCTTCATTAAAAGATGACATTTTTTTGTTTCAAATGCGTTTGCCTTGTTTGTTGGTAGTTTTTGTGGGAATGTTTGCGTTGCCTCTAGCTGTTTGTCACCTCCCTCAATTTTTCTGTGATACAACGTCTTGTTGCAAATGTAAAATGTCTTCAAAGTGAGTGATCACATTATTTATCAAAACAGGTCAAATTTACAGAAAGGACCAGATATGCATTTTTAGGGAATAGAAGTTTTCGTCAGTGATCCAAAAGCCAAAACATTGAACAATGAAAACATATTCAAAATATTGCTAAAGATCCTCTCCATATTCAAGCAAAAGCAAAAGGTAAAAATCTATTTGTAGAATAAAATTGCCTATTATGTTTCATTATATATAATGGAACTAAACTTTGTTTTGTCTTTCCAAACTTCAAAGCACCAATTATGTATAATAGATAAAGTTGTGGGGAAATTAAAACAGAACAACCACGTGACAACGAGATGCTCATGTATTAAACTGGCTTATGCTTACGTATTTAGACATTGTTTTTTTCGATTTTAAGGATATTAGGTCACTAGATGTTTTATCTTTTATCAATCACCATATGTTCATATGAAAAATTAGTTTGTAAATTAGTTATTTTATGATAGACGATAATGACAATAGGTCATTATTAAGATGAATACTTAATAGTTTGATTTTTATCGATAGCCTACGTGTATAACCTGCAGGCTTAATTTATTGTTTCTAATTGTTTGTTCATTATCAATTGTTCATCTTTTTTCATTGTAACCGAAATTTTTAGAAGGATACAAAAATATCTCTAGCAAAACTACCAAGCACTGTCCACGATGGAACAAAGCAAACATTGAACGTCATACAACACTACTGTCCTGTTCACTTATTCCAGAGCACCCTGTTTTCCCGATTTTCTCTAAAATATGATAATGTCATCTTCCAAAAAGACATCAGTTTTATAGTACTCCTTTAGTCGTAACAGAAAATACCATTGTTTTGACTGTACGTCAGTTAAGTTAGAAATAGTACGGAAAATAAAAAGTCTACGGGGATTTTCTATAGTAAAATCGCTGAAAATATGTGACTTTGGAGGTTTTGACGTCACTGTTTACTATTGTTGACAAGGAGAACAATATGGCGGCGGCTTGAAAATAACATGGGAATTTCCCGTAGACATTTTATTTTTCATATTACGGTTTGAAGGCAGCTGATAGGGTAAGTTGAAGTTAATTTCCAGTTACGACTAAAGGAGGTCAATTCTCGGAAACAATGATTTATAGGAAAATTCTTCAGACGAGTGAATAAATCGCCAAAACAGGGTGCTCTGGAATTAGTGAACATGACAGTAGGCATTAATTTTTCTAAAACAAATCTTATTAATATCTCCTTACAGTGAGAAGTTTTATGTTTATACAACTATTGTGCGTCTTTGGATACTTCTGTGTATCTGGATAAGTGGGAGATTGTGCGCATGTAATTCGGATAACTACACCATTTGCTAATAGCAAATGGCCGTCCCAAGTCGGCGCCGGGTGTACATGAATATTGTGTCTTTTTGGTAGTTTGTAGTTTTGTCTGATGTCATTTACGTAATACTTTCTTATGGGTTTGTTTCGCTGAGTGAGTGCAGGTTGGTCATGCTGGAGATCTTCCCCTTTTCTTGTTAGGAACCTTCAGTATATGCCCTTCAAGTATCGAAAATCATAATGGGAAATACAAATGTAAGAGAAACGATGATCCTTTAACGGCCGGGTTAGCGCAGTGGTAGCGCGCTCGCTTCTCACCTCTAAGGTCCCGGGTTCGAATCCCAGATTCGGCGAAGGGTCTTATGTGGGAGGGTAGGTGGTCCCCCACCTAGGCCTCTGCAGGAGGTTTTCTCCGGGTACTCCGGTTTCCTCCTGCTCCTTGGACCCCCTCACGCCAACATCTGAGCCAACGTGAGACATTAATATAAGTTGTGTAACTTGTTTGTTAAACGTTGTAAAATAAATAAAGTTTAAAAAAGAGAAACGATGACGTCATTTGTAATCATCTGAATCTTACCTAGAGAACAAAGGACATGTATACATTTTTATTACAATGTGCAAGATTAATAGAATCTAGCACTACTTTAAGTTCCGGATAGAAAAATATCAGTCGAGGGTGGGATTGAACAAGACCCAACCGAGGCGTTAGCCGAGGTTGAGACGTCGATCATCCCACCCGAGACTGGTATTTTTTTCTTTCCGGAACTCAAATGTGGTGTTTGATTATTTTTCTCGCACATTGAAACCTTCAAACTCCTCTTCCTTACGCATCAGAATGACTGAACGCCATGCTAAATATACATGCAAGTGAATTAACGTACGTCAGTTTGTCTGTGACGTCATAAAGGAACAATCAACAGTGCCGGATCAGGGGTGCCGGATCGAAATCCCCAGCACCGCTGAAAAGGGGAATAAGCCTAATAAGTATCCAGTGTGCGAGAATTTCGTGGTTCAAATGTAAAACTTTAAGGAGACTTAATATGCATTATCCTTCATATTTTGTCTTTTTTTAATTACCTGAAACATTAAGTGTACAAAATTTGGGATCGAATTTAATACAAATCTTCGTATTTTTCGAAATAAGAACAAAGTTTTGTGTTTATTTGAACTACTGGAGACTAACATTTTGTTAAACCCCTAAACTGTGATGAACCCAGAAAATAAAAGAAAAATTTTTAATCACACAGAGATTAGGCAATGGAAATAATGTTTACAAGGACTACTTTCATGACCCTGATTGCATTCTCGTACCAATACTCATAATTCGAAACAACATATTTTTGTATGCATAATCTGTCTCAACATTTCATAAATTCGGAATACAAATCAGGACAGAGAAAAACATTTAGCAACTTCAAAGGTTTATATTTATATATTTCATTCCTCTTTTATTTTGCTGGCTCCATTGTTATATGGAACTGATAAAATGTTACTGTGTTTTTCGTAACCCACTTGTTGTTTTATGTTGAAGTTGTTTTGTCTGATGTTAGTTGTTTGTGTGTAGGTGTTGTTGTGTGTCTGGTTTTACAGTGTTGTTCGTTGAAGTTGTTTTGTCTGATGTTAGTTGTTTGTGTGTATGTGTGTAGGTGCTGTTGTGTGTCTGGTTTTTCAGTGTTGTTCGTTGAAGTTGTTTTGTCTGATGTTATTTGTATTGTGTATGTGTAAAGGTGTTGTTGTATGTCTCGTTTTTCAGTGTTATTCTTAGAAGTTGGTTATTTGTTTTGTGTGTAGGTGTTGAAATGTGTCTCGTTACCCTTTGTTGTTTGTTGAAGTTGTTTTGTCTGAAGTTCATTGCATCGAGATGATGTACACTTGTATTCCGCCGTGGTCGGTGCAGAGTAGTTTTAAAAAGGTAGGGTTTATAGTCTCGTTCGCCCGAGCCTTACGCGACTTCTACCATCACCTCCAGTACATTCTCAACTCCCTTGGTAGTATACAAGCAGAGCTGCTGTTTATGCGCAAATGCATTTCATTCACATTACAAGTTGGTCTCATGTGCCAGGTACCCGGTTTACGGTTTACTCCTTTGTGGAAAGAGTGCAATGTAGTGTAAAGTAACTTGCGCAAGGTTACCATGGTTTTGCAATGATCGGTGACGGTGAGATTCGAACCCATGACCTATTGGTTCGTAGTCCACCGCGCTAACCACTACGCCACCAGCACGACTTGTTTGAAAGCACTTCAATATTCTTTTTCTCAGAATGAAATTATTAAAAATCTTGGATATCTGCCAGTAATCAAGTAAAGAAACTAGGGGTACATTCGGAAACGTTCGTATGTAGAACAAAGGAGGGGATCTCCAACAACACCCGGTTGCAGCACCCACAGCAAAACCCCAAAACACCCAAGGCAAAAACACAAAGCAGACAAGCACGGAAAGAGACGCATAAGGGACAAGGAACGTCAACGTACAACACAGAAACATCAAACACAAAGGACTACACATAAACCAACGAGGCCAATGGGAAGTTCGAACGTAGAAGAACGTACGCCTCGAAGTTGTACGTAGCTAAACTTACTCCTAAGCGAGCCGCTACTTAGCGCTAGGTAGCCTGTGTCGTGTCGTCTGCTACAGCACCGAAGTCAAATGTTCATCAAATATTTAATCCTCCATTTTTGATACAAATTTCATGGGAATATTATTATTATTTCAAGTATAGAACCAATAATAAATTTACTTCAATAATTTTCCGTCTGTCTGAATATATACTTTCTTGGCAAAAGAAAAACAAAACAAAAACCGATGAGGCTAAAAAGTTAGCGAAGCGTTCATGCAGAGTTAGTCTATCAAAGTTAGCCAGTCGTAGAGCAGCTACGCGCCTAAACGCACGCAGATATATGAAAATGTAGACATATACATGAATCTAGATGCATCAAGATAGTACCATCACATATTACGTCAGAATGATAATTTTGTCAAATAATGTTATTTCCGTTGTCTAAACGTTTAAATTTAGATCTAGGAGAATGGACTATTGAGCTCAGTGTAAGCAGGATATTTTATTTTGATCAAGCAAGTGGTATACACCAGCCAAGTCTGCAATTACCCTAGTTCCAAATCTAGATGAAATATTCATTGTATCATCATTTATCAGGCTCGTACGTGTATCATAGAATGAAAGTCAAACACAAAATCATGTTAGATATATAATATACAATTATTTACTTTTATTGTATGACTGGAAAATATGTCCATTGCTGATTGGCTCAAAACATGTCTGGTGCTTCGAAATATATCGCTATTACCACCTTCAGAGAGCTAAATTTGGAACAACTCTGATATTTTACCCTGTATCTTTCTAAAATTAGTATTGTAGTTATGACGTTATAATAGTAGCGGCGTATTCGTATATTTCGCGCCATCAGAGAATACCTATACATTACTTAGTTACATTACTTCAGAGAATACCTATACATTACTTAGTTACTTACTTACTCGTTGTGTCACCTCATCAACTGCGACTCCATAATAACATCTAGTGTAAATGGGCAGAAATTCAAAATCGAGGTAGACCAAGACATCGATTGATCGTCTCAAGATCTTATTTACGTAATGACTTGAAATGCCAGGGGATGTGGCGCACAATATTTAGGTGAGACAGGCCAACCTTTAAAATCTCGTTTTAGGAACCATTCTTATAAGATCAGAACCTCACGTCAACAAAAACACAGAAACTTTCTTTATAATCACTTTGTTAAATATAATCATTCTATTTCGGATATCACCATTACCCCAGTTCAGACTTTTCCAAAACGTAAAAATGAAAGTAAGACCGAAATTAAAAAACGCCGACTACAAGCTGAACTTGCCTGGATCACCAAACTTCAGACTGCGTACCCTCTTGGTTTAAACGATCAAATTTATGGACAAGGAAACATTTCCTCAGCTTCTACCAATATCAACATCTTTTCAATTCGCCCAAACACTAAAAGGAAATACAGGTCACACGGGAAAAGACGAAACAGACAAAAAAGAAAACGATCCAGAATATACCGCTCTCTCAACGATTTACTTACTATAGCACGCAATGGCGGAAGACATGAGCTGTTACATGCTCTGTCGTCAATACCAGTTATGCACTTGAAAACTATCTTGGATGAAGCAGAGGTTGCATTCTTAAGAAATACTGACTGATTCAGACTTAATATCATTGTCTCATTCGCACAGTATAAACTTTATCCTATTGTGAAAAACACCTCACCGAAAAGACGATTCATAAAAATCCCGTTTATTAACAAAGGTTTTGATCTTCTAAACATCTCTAATATTTTTCGGGATCATCGCGTACAAAGTACCATTCCTCAATATTTTGAAAATTTAGAGCCACCTCTCATTTGTTATAAGTACAAGAAACCTATTCGAAACTTTGTTTTTAACTATAATAAAGTTACAACGGATCCTGACATACTTGAATCGTGTCCTGCTTCTTGAGAATGTGCAACTTCTAAATATCTCTACAAACCAGCTGGCCATGTTGTTACAGGTGACTTTTCAATTATCCAAGACAGACACCTCCGTGATCTTCTTAAAAAAGGACCTAAGTATAGAATCCCATCCAAGATAGATTTTGTCAAATGCCGTGAAGTGCTTACGGAAGCCTTAGATAATTATACGAAAAGATGGTGTAAATCAGAAGGAGTCGAACCGCATGCTCTGAATGACTGGAAAAACCTCATCTTAGATATAACGGATATTCGAATAGATAACTTCCATAAAAACCCTAATCTTTTTCAAAATCCACGTTCCAAATCAGAAAGATATTTCAAATCCAAACTAAGTAAATTACATGAAAAATATGTCTTTGCACCAGCTGATAAAGCAGCCAACAACACCATTATCATTTGAAAACGTTACTACATATCAACTTTGATTTCGGAACTTTCGTCTACTAATACATATATCAAAATCAATGAAAGTGCATCTAACATTTTAGGCAAGCATAACATTGAACTGTCTTCATTCAAGATC
Organism: Pinctada imbricata; assembly: GCA_033119305.1. Classification (NCBI taxonomy): domain Eukaryota; kingdom Metazoa; phylum Mollusca; class Bivalvia; order Pterioida; family Pteriidae; genus Pinctada; species Pinctada imbricata. The sequence goes on from VSWD01000012.1 coordinate 26,150,135, forward strand.
TCTATTTCTAAATTGGATCTCCCAACACTATATTGCATACCGAAACTGCACAAGTCTCCTTACAAATTTCGATTTATTGCTAATTCTAGTAACTGCTCCACTACAATTTTGTCTAGAAATCTGACGTCAGCACTTACTGCTATTAAAGAACACATAACTAGATATTATGAAACGGTTCTAAACAGGAACGATGTAAATTTATTTTGGTCTATTAAGAATTCAGGGGATGTGATTGAAAAAATGAAATCTGGAAATTTCCAAGCCAATACGATTTCTTCATACGACTTCTCTAATATGTACACCACACTTCCTCATGACAAAATTAATGATCGATTATCTAATCTCATTAAATGGTGTTTTGATCGAGAGCGAAAAACTTACATTTGTACATCTGAATCGAAGGGTTTCTTTTCCTCGACAGACTACAAATCATACAAATCATGGACATGTAGTGACCTGTGTAATGCCTTGTCCTTCCTCTTAGACAATATTTATGTTAGATTTGGTGAGGATCTATACAAGCAGGTTGTAGGAATTCCTATGGGTACTAACTGTGCGCCTCTTGTTGCAGATTTATTTTTATACACTTATGAAAAAGAATTTATCCAAAATCTTCAAAAGCAAAGAAAATTTGATGAGCTGAAATGTTTCAATAATACTTCTAGGTATCTGGATGATATTCTAACCATTGACAATCCTGCTTTTGAATTATATAAGAATGAAATTTATCCACAAGAATTAACCCTTAACAAGGCAAACCTTTCAAATACAGAAACACCCTTTTTGGACCTTAATATCAAAATTGTAAACGGAAAGGTTCATACAAGTGTATATGACAAAAGGGATGATTTTGGATTCAACATAGCAAATTTCCCTTGGCTTGACGGTGATGTTCCAAGATTACCGTCATACGGCATTTACATATCACAGCTCATCCGGTACGCTAGAGCATGTACTGATATTTTGGATTTTCACAGTAGAAATTTACAAATTACCAAAAAACATTTAGGTCAAGGTTTCCGCTTTCATAAACTAGCTAAGACTTTCTGGAAATTTTACAAAAATTACAGTCAACTTCTTTTAAAATTCGGATCTATACATGCAACAGAGTACATTACTATGGGTATTACACAACCTGTCTTTTATGGTGATATGATAAACAAAATAAAAAGGATCAAAGGTAGGCAGCATAACCATCGAAAATGCGTCAGAATCATCAAACGCCTTTTATACCGTGGATATGATCCTAATGTCACCAGACGGACACTAGGCTTGGTACTTGACCATTCTACAGTCTTGTACAAGCGCATCCTTGAGACTTGCACTCTGACTGGCTGTGACGACGGGACTCCATGACGGGCCCTGTCCAAACCTCTTTAGAGAAGACAGGGCCCCGACCACCTGTTCTCTCTGAATGTCAGTCGGACTCCTCGGGTGATTACATACATGAGCTCGCTACAGCCGGCAGAGCACGGACTGTATTACGCATGCCCTCTTTTTATATCCATTTACATATTCATCTGTGTCTCTGGGGCCTCTGCGTTTTGCGGTCTTGTTTGTGTGATGTCATCTTACAGTGAGGAGGTTGTTTTACACCACAATTGTACGTTCTTCGAGACCTCTGGGTAATTGGAGAAGTGAGAGGGTTGTGCGCACGTAATATAGCATAACCACACCATTTGCTACTTGCGTGACAGATGGCCGTCCAAAGTCGGCACCGGTTACCCATTGGTCTCGTCGGTTTATGTGTAGTCTTTTGTGTTTGATGTTTACATGTCGTGTGTCTCTTTTCCGTCTCGTGCTGTACTCGTCTTTTGTGTTTTTGCATCGGGTGTTTTGGTGTTTTTCTGTTGATGCTGCAACGGGGTCTTGTTGGAGATCACCTCCCTTCGTTTTAGATGCTATCATGGTGATCGTTGTATTTCATGATCAAACAATAAAACAATTAATTGCCTTGTGTTCAGTAGATATAGCAGTATAGCAACCCTCAGCAAATGTTATTCACCTCGGCCTGCGGCCTCGGTGAATAACATATCCTTCGGGTTGCTATACTGCTATATCTACCTCACACAAGGTAATTAATTGTATATTGATGACTATACAGACCTGGTCAGGTATTGGTTGACCGAGGCCAAAGGCCTGACCAGGTCTGTATAGTCACGAGTAGACCGAAATCAAAAGTCAATAACTGCTTTATTAAATTAACAGTATTTTGTTAACATTGTAATGATACGCGAAGCCAAAGATCTAACACTACAAAAATCAACGTACGCGCTGGTCACACACGCGCTAATCCCGGATAGGCCGCTTTGGAGAGTTAGCGGTCAACTCACTCTGAGGTACACTCTATCAAACAGCGTCTCCACCAATCAGAAATAAGCAAAATCGGCAATAATTCCTGATCATTAAATAATAATTATACAATTATTGACCGGGAATAAGGGTTATACATGATTTGTTGGACCTGAAGATAAAATATTGCCGAATGCCGAGGGCGATATTTTGTCTGAAGGTCCAACAAATCATATATTGCCCGAATTGCCAGTCAATAATTGTTTTGTTATACCTTACATCAATACTGCAGCAACGAACCGATTAACCCGGCATGTTTACGTTCATTTTCGTTTATAAGAGAAAAAGCGCGGAAAAAATTGGTAGAGCTAATAGCGTCATCAATGCCGTGACGTAAAAACGATTTACCGTTTATCGGTCAATATCTTTTATACTATTGCCCTAGGGTCAATATTGATGTAAATATTGACTGCTTGGTCAAATATTCGAATTTATAGGCATTTTTCCTATGGGGATTTTACATTGAGATACTAATAAGGGTATAACAATACAAGTTATGGAATCTAAGTAAGTAGGACCAGAAATGTTGCCTATATAATGCAAGTACAGCATCCAAGTAGGACTAAAAAGGGAAGCTAACAGTCTATATCTATTTCTCTCGCTGTATTTTAAATACAATGGGGCGGGTTTCGCTCATTTGCCCTAGTATTAGAATTTAGAATTAGAAAATACCAAAATTCATTGTTGGTTTGGAATTTTCTTCAAGAAGGTATAGAGCTGGAACCCTTCGACATTATTGATGTAGACACTTATTTCACATTGCAGTATGGAGCAGTTAGAATCGTTCCCCGTGGCCTGATGTTTGTCAAGTGTATTAATTACTTCTTTCCAGCTCTGCCACCTGAAAGAAGCATTGTTTTGGCCTTTTATCAATGTGACATCATATATATTTTTTGCTATTTCGGAAACTAGCCATTTCACCTATAAATATCATCGAAATTAAAGGAGTTTAACATCTTAGCACCATCCCTCCAATGCTATTTTGAACATAGATTTTATTTGGATATGCTACTGAATCGACCCTACAGGAAATTTGGAGCCGCGCAGTCTCTGAAATGTGAATGTGAAAATCTTACTTCAAGAAATTAAAGAGGGCGCTAGTGAAATTATTTTTGGTGGCTCCGCTGAAAGCATCACTGATGAGAATTTAATATTCGAAACACGTGTCTGGCGCATGGAAATAGGCCTTATTGCCATTAGCGCGCTCTCTAGTGTTGAAGATAGAAAGGCTCTATCAGTGGGGGCAACGCGGCGGCGTCATTGTCAACAACAAAGCGCGCGTTATTTGAAAAGCAAATGTGTAATCTTCAAGGATGTACGTTAACTTGTTAGCTAATTTGATGAATTTTGACTTGAAAAAAAAAATTTAAAAATGATTTTAAAAAAAGAGAGATTAAAATAATAAACCTTCATTGTAATTAGAGGAGTTTGAGAGGTCATGAGCGCTATTTAAAGACAAACTCAGTTATACAACACGCGTACACACACGTACCGTACACCAGTTCCTATTTAAGACATACAAAGAAAGAAATAAACAAAGACAAAAAGACCAGAAGTATGCAAAAAAAAAAAAAAGAAAAAAAAAGAAGAATAATATATAAAGTAACAGTAAACATGTAACGAATATTTAACAAAGACAGAGAGAAAGACGGTAAATAAAGCCGGGGGCTGGATAAAAAAAAACCCAACTCAATGTTTCCTATAAATGCCCTATCCTTGCATTGAAATAATAATTGTTTTGACAAATCATCCAGCCGTATTCGTTTATTTATGACCTATCTTGTGAATATAAGTCAAAATTGATCATCTGATACGACAGGGGGGGGGGGGGGGGGGGGGGTAAATCCTAACTAGGCGGAACGGGTCTTTTTCAGGGTGTAAAATCATACTATTTGGTATTTAAGAGACCCTCCATTGGGTGTCAGTTGTAAAAAACATTCTAAAATCTTTTTAATGTAGACATAAAAAAAAAGATGAAACGTATCACCATGTTTTTTTCTGTGCCATGCAACTAGTTTATGATACCCCTAGTAGAGGCGGAATATATAACTGAACTGTATTAGTCGAAAACTGATAATATTCTAGCAGAATCTGAATCTAATATACTGAAATCTGAATCTAATATACATGACCGGTCGGTTGGAAATGTTTTGTGGTGATTCATCAATTTGGGGAGAGTATGAATTTTCATTGAATTGTCAGAGACAACCCGGGCCACCTTTTACCAAATTGTAATTTTGAAAATACCCCCCCCCCCCATGTTGTTAACGCAAAGTTTTCCTCCTAGTGAGTCCGACATTGGCGTTCTATCTTCCCTACCCTTATCATTCCCAATACAATTTATGCTTTACATCGCCAAAAACAAGTCTAAAAAATATACGTTTGGAACTTGACAGAGTGATTTGTGTCAACTTTATTTTTATTGTTATTATTATTATTATTATTTTTTTTCATAATCACCCCCCCCCCCTTTTTTTTTCTTTTGTTTGCGGTTTGTGCTTTGACAACTTGTTTATCGTGATCTGACACTTGATGCAACTTCAAGAAGGAATACAATATACTCAATTATTATACTGGAAGAAACGAGGGATAATAATGCCGACGGACGTAATATCATGATATTTTTCTGTTTACTTTTCAATACATTCTTATTCAATTATTCTATTTTTCCTGTTTTTGTTAGTTTTTTTTAATTTAGGTGAGGGGAGTTAAAGAGTGGCGTATTGTGATTTTGAAAAACAAGGTTTTGCCTACCCTTTTCTAAACCAAGATCTGCCATTGAATTTGAAAATCATGGTAAGGATGTGAAACATCAGAAGTGTGTGTGTGTGTGCGTGGGGGGATGCCCCTCTCTCAGTCTAAAATAAAAGCATGTTTTCAGCAAAGGGCGTGCCGCGATGTTGGTCTTTCAGTTGCCCCCTTATACATTATTATTCATTGATTTACTTATCGTAATTCTCATTGATTTTATACATCGATTATGGTGGAGAAGATGTTCAACGGTGTCAATTTTAATATGAAAACGTACTTTATAATGATATATAGACAGATGAAGAACATTTCAGTATGATAAAGACAGATTCATTTTAAAAGCCGTGGACAAAACAGGGGCGGATGCAGAGTTGAACTGAAGTGGCCCGGGGGAGGGGTTCATTCCAATGGGCCGATGCGAGGCACGAAGTGCCGATTGGGGAAGGGTACGAGATGGGGTTGCACCTTCTGCAGTTGGGTGTCCAGGGTATAGCTTCAACGGAAATGTTTTATTTTATAATTTTACTGGTGCGATCATCATCATAAAATAGTGCACATTTTTTCACATTTTCAGCTATTTGAAAATTCATGGGATAAGATTACACAAGTATTTCATAGATGGCGACTTCCATAAGTTTTTTTTTTTTTTGTAATTTTAAATGTAGTTGCATGAAACAATCTGCAGTACATTTAATCTTCAGCTTGTAGGTTTTGAACTTCAACAGTCCAAAATTGGCAAGAAACGAAACTGAGGTGACACTGTTTTCGTAAAAGTCAAAGAAACACATGCTATTTTCTACAAAAATCCACAGGACATTGACAAAATGCGCTGGAGATCGCCGGCAATCTGGCACTTTTATATAAACACTGCCTGGAATACCAAAGACTATCCCTGCCAGTCGAGCTGGGCATCCCCTGTGGTTTGCCTATTCTCCTTGATGAAGGTCGTTTTCTCATGAACTGAACAAATAGAAAAACCGGGCCGGGGGGGGGGGGGGGGGGGGGCTAGTTCTCGAACATCAGTCCAGAACCCCCTCCCCCCCATTTTTGAATTACTTGAATTTAACCATTTTACACAATCTTTGCTTTTCATTTCCCCAATATAGTTTGTAATAGAAGGATAAGTTATCAAAATCATACATACACAATTGGGCTGGTCTATTTACTGTCTTAGGACAGTGCACCTTTGATTCTTATTATGTTCAATGCAATCATTGAACATCTCGTAATATTATCTTTCCTCCGATTCCGTGTCATGTTTCACATGGTTGAAACAAAAACTAATATAATATTGAAAGACAGAAGATCTATGCAACATTCTATTGTCAAATTTAATCTTAAAATAAAGTGCAGAGCAAAGAAATCGACGCGTTCTACGATATTTTATCGCTTTGCAACGTTGCCCCCAGAAATTTCCCGAACTAAGTACTCTTTGTGATTTTCACGCTAGAGAGTTACATAAGGGACGTCACTCTTACGTTAATGGCAATAAGGCCTATTGGTTTGGAATTTTCTTCAAGAAGGTATAGAGTTGGAACCCTTATTGTAATAATACGGAAGTGTTCCAACTCTATACCTTGTTGAAGACAATTGACCCTTCCGATTGCGGGAAAAAGTACAAAATTTCGTGACGTCACAATGCTTTTCCCTCGGACAAACAAGCTTCGAACCTCGGTCAAACATCGAAATTGCATTGTGACGTCATGGAATTTCTCACATTTTTCCCGCGTTTGGAAGGGTCATTTTCAAACCAATTTTCAGGCACCGGATACGTGATGCTTCCAGTCAAAGTCATTTACAGGAGCCGCTAAAAATTCATTTCAGTAGAGCCCTCTAGTTTTAGTTTTTTGAATCTAAATTACAGAGTGCGCGGCCTCCAAATTTCCTTTAGGGATCGATTTAGAGGGATGGTGCTAAGGTGTTAACCTCCTTTAAATTCGATGATATTTTTCGATGAAATGACAAGTTTCATAAATTTTGCCTTCTTTTCTGATTTAAATTATATGGCTATCAGTTCTAATGTACGAATAGCTAATGTGTATCAGAATTTGTTGTGTGAACGCAATGCAAATCAATGATGCGCATCAAATCTAATGCGAATTAGATTTAGTGCGCATTCGTGTGAACAGTGCATGAAACAATTCTTGAGGAATCTGCTTTTAGAAAATCGAAACACAATGAAAACTGATGACGACAACACCGGGAAAGAGTAAGAAATATAGAAAAACGTTCCCACAATGATGACTGAAATAAGCGTAAACGTTCTTCGAAGCCGCAAAAGTGCATCCACGATAGAGCTGAGAGTAGATGCCTCGGAAGAGTAATATTAAGAATTGTAAGTTTGACTCAATATTGGGTGGTCAAATAAGAATTAACAATTACGTGTACATGACCCCATTTATTTGGTTGTATCATTAACCATTCGGTCATTTACGTCAAAAGATAGACTCTTGGTCAATGACAAATGATGCCTTTAACCTTATTACCAACACAACATATGTTGTTTACAAATCATTTTTCCTCATTAAAATAATCGCACTTAGATATCATGATACATTATCTATAGCCAATGGCTATATTGAATTATTTTCAAAGCATATGGTGCCTACCATTTCAAAATTGAAAGGTATAAATACTGCAAATACTTCAAGTTATTTATCCTGCTAATTGACTTCAAGAATCAACTCAATTGTAAGTATCAATGTATTACTTCTATAACAAAGATTAGAATAAATTTCTTTCAAAGTTTACTACTTTTCGTATTCGATTTTCTGTGTTTGTTTGATTTCTGTGAGTTTCCTTTTTAAACTTCTTTAATTAATGAATATATTATTTTAGTTAATCGTATTCCTAATTTCAATAAAATTAAATTTAGTCCTTAAAACCGATGAAGTATTAACTCTGATAAATTAAGATATATTCTAAAATAATTTGAGATCATTGTTTTAAAAGATTTTAGGCAAAGCATTCGAAATTAATCAAAATGATGATGTATGTGATGGTTTTTTTTTTTTACTTATATGAATGTCTTTTACTAATTAAAGCTACAAAGACAGGGAAAATGGAAGTAAGTAATTACTGAATATATCTTTTTATGGTATTCTTAAACTTTAATTAGTTGCGTGTGAGGTATGACACGTAAATGACATCCGTAATCGGCTTTAAATTACCATAGATGTACTTTTCTTTCTTTTTGAACGATTGCTTGTTGAAGAAATGATCTCGCTTCTAGCTTTCTATGGTTCTTATACTCACAATGAAAATAATTCGTCGTCGATTCATTTTTTGGAAACAGGACTTGCCATCTTCTTAGCGACAATTTGGGTTTCCAATTGTCTTAAACTTACTGCATTCTTTATTACAAATCGCAAACCGATCGCCTGTTACAGCATCACATCGCACATTATAATATTATGTAAATGTTTGCAGTACTCTTAGCAGGCTGCATAATATTATGCGCTGTCCATCCTGATTCTTGATATCTTTAAACAGTAGTAATTTATCAATTTTTCATAATTAGGGTTTATTTTCATTTTTAAGTAGGCATTTAGTTGAAGTCGTACATTTATCTCCTAAACGACAGCTGATTGTTAGAAGTTTTCAAAATAATGATGAAAAAGAGTATTATTTGAACTTAATCCATATTACAACTTTTTTTTCTGTTTATGGTGAATTGCTCTTCTATTTCCACCCTGGTCTTAATTTTCTCATTCTTTTAATTTTTAAATCTAATTCTGAATTTCATCATTCTCTTTTTCTCTTCATTTTCTCAATATTGTTAATTTCATTTATAAAGTGTATCCGAATAAGGTTCATGATTAATGTTTAACTTGACATTTTCTCCTTTTTTTTTTTTGGTCTAAAAATGAATTCGAAGATTTATTATTTACATTGAAAACTCCTTAGTAAGACGACGATATCTTTATTGAATTACCATATATCAGAAAATTAAAGAAATAGTATATCTAACAATATGATCCTGAAATAAATATCAAAGATGAAACCAAAGCATTAGAAAAATATTAAAAGCACAGAAAACTACCACTGCAACAAACAGTGGAGCACAACGAGAAGAATCACGCAAAACAATGAACAAACAACATCAACACTCGGTTGCAGCACCCACAGCAAAACCCCAAAACACAAAATGCCATAACACAAAGCAGACACCAACAGATAGAGACTATAAGAAATTCATATAAGGTAGATTTAGACAGATTTATCTTGTTTAATCGAAGGGAATTCCCGTGCTAGAGATTATTTACATATCACGTGATTCGCTACGGTGAAACACAGCAAACTGATATCTATACATCTTATCAATACAACAACTATAACAACATGTACATATACACTGTAGATCCATTTGTCTATTTTCTCGCCCGACTTCATTTTAAATGTCACGGTCGTCCTCTAAGGTCTCTTTCAGTCCAGTTCAAAACAAATTCTAGTTTTTCTTTGTATTGTTCATTACATTTCTCATCTCAAATTATAATAATACCTTGTCGATTCCTTTTCGTCCCACGTGTTATCCGTCCGCCGTATTGTTTGTTTTGCTACCGTAAGTACTAACCTTATGCAAATAAGTGCTTACACGCGTTCGCATTCGTTCTTCTTCGGAGAAAACTAGGTTATATAAGGTACCCATTTATACGCAATAATTGATCATATTTCGGTAGCGACGGCATATGTGACTGATGTATCCAGCTAGTTTCTAATTATTAAGTATGCTACATTAGCTTCCATCAAAATTTTGACAAAAAGTTTGTTCATATTTTGATCTTGACGAGACCAAATGTAACTTTAAGATTTTATTAGTTTTAAATATACTGAAATGATATAAATAAGTAATATCCATTACAGAAAAGACTTACCTTCCTGATTTTCTTACTGGGACTGACCATGATGTCATTGACCATTGATACTGTTGAGGCCAAGTATGGATTCAAGTGCTATTGTAAGAGATGTGACGGGAAATGCACTTGTATGGCAAATTTTGGAGGTTCAAAGAAATGCAGGAGGAGATGTGGTAACTGCCTTGATGACCACTGCGGCTGCGGAAGCGGTTAGTTGTCTTAATGTGTTATTGAGACATCGAAGAACACACCATTTACACGTATTCAGTAAATTGAAATCAGATGCATGCGCGGATGTTAAACATTTTCAGGGGGGGGGGGGGCATGATAACCATAAAACCTGCCTTCGATCTGTGTGTTGTTCGGCCCCTGAGTTTTGCCGTCTTGTTAGTCTGGTCATCCTTCAGTGATGAGATTATTTTACACTTCCATTGTCCGTTCTTCGAAACCTTGGGTAACAGGAAAGCGGAGTGATTGTGTGCGCGAAATCCGGATAACCACACCATTTGCTACTAGCCTGGCAGATGGCCGTCTTAAGTCGGCACCGGTTGCCAATTGGTTTATGTGTAGTCTTTTGTGTTTAGTGTTTAGATGTCGTATTTGGTGTTCCGTGTCCCTTTTGCGTCTCTTGCTTTGTATGTCTTCTCTGTGTTTGATGTCGTATTTGGTGTTCCTTGTCCCTTTTGCGTCTCTTGCTTTGAATGTCTTCTCTGTATTTGATGTCATATTTGGTGTTCCTTGTCCCTTTTGCGTCTCTTGCTTTGAATGTCTTCTCTGTGTTTGATGTCGTATTTGGTGTTCCTTGTCCCTTTTGCGTCTCTTGCTTTGAATGTCTTCTCTGTGTTTGATGTCGTATTTGGTGTTCCTTGTCCCTTTTGCGTCTCTTGCTTTGAATGTCTTCTCTGTGTTTGATGTCGTATTTGGTGTTCCTTGTCCCTTTTGCGTCTCTTGCTTTGAATGTCTTCTCTGTATTTGATGTCGTATTTGGTGTTCCTTGTCCCTTTTGTGTCTCTTGCTGTGTATGTCTTCTCTGTATTTGATGTCGTATTTGGTGTTCCTTGTCCCTTTTGTGTCTCTTGCTGTGTTTGTCTTCTCTGTGTTTAGATGTCGTATTTGGTGTTCCGTGTCCCTTTTGCGTCTCTTGCTTGGTATGCCTTCTCTGTGGTTTCACTTTGGGTGTTTGGTGTTTTCCTTTTGGTGCTGCAATAAGGTCTTGTTGGAGATCCCCTCATTTGTTAAGACTCACCAATTTGGTATACGAATCAGATGGTAGGCGGTAGCACGAAGCTAGACATTTGTTGAAATTGTCATCGTGAAACAGTTTTAAAATTATATAAATATGTTCTCCCTTATAAGCTATTCATTGAAACCTGTCGTTGAGTGAGATTGATATGTTAACAGTCTTATTGAAAAAAAGGGACTTGTTTAAAAGTTTGTCCGGAATCATTAATTGTCTAGTTAGTTTGTTTTTACGTTCAACATGATCTTTTTCCTCTTTTCAGGTTAATTGATGCAAAAGAAGAAGAAATACACCTGTTAGGATTAAAATTGTCATGACAATTTATTCATAATAGCAAATAAAATTGGCCAAAGAATATCGTGTTTGTATATATATTTACGGGTAAAGCATGCCATTTTCCTTAAGGATGCTTTTTGTTAGACCCCCTTCATTTTTCCATTCACAGTTTTCGGGAATAAAGTACCTCCTAGATCAAAGAAAAGGTTTGCTTGAATCCATTGGAATTCATTTACATATTCATATGTTTGCAACATTGATGTTTATATTTTGCTTTCTTATCTTCATCGTCATCGTACAGTGCATCTCGCACACAATGACACAAGCGACGTAACCTCTGCATAGTACTTTTCCAGATGAAGTTTCGAACGTAATCGGAAAAAGGCCGCTTGTGTGCAGAATGCTTACAGTGTTGAGGCTATTAACATTCATACAATTTATATACACAATGACTCTGTGTTCTTCGAGATCACTTGATAATCGGACAAAGGTTGTGTACACGTCATAAGAGGTGAAACGATACGCCAAAATTGCGATACTTTATTATCTATATTGCGATGTATTGTTTCTTTTCATTTTTTCATTTCTTATGTTAAATCATCTTCCTCTTTGTTTGTCTGTCCATACTGTTAATATTTTCTGATTAATTCACATTACCAATTCAGTTGGCTTGAAAGAATGCACACAAGTCATTGGATCATTTTGATTGATTTTGGCATAATTCATTTCAATTAGGATGTTAAACGCCTTCAAATTCAATAGCAATTGAGCGATGTGGATTATGGACAATAAGTTGCTTTAAAAAAAAATAAGTTGCCTGTTTGCAATTGAACGGATTTTAAAAAAATCAAATTGATTCACTGATTAATTCATATGATTTATAATAGTGCGATAGATTGCGATAAGCGTTTCGTATCGTACTACGATACGAAATAATTGAATATCGCAATATATCGATATATTGCACCCTACACGTCATCCGGATTACTAAAAAAATTAGTACTTATTTGGCAGGTGTCCGACTATAGTGCGCAATGATTGCCCATTGGTCTCGTTCTTTTTCGTGTAGTCTTTTACGTGGAGTTTCGTCTCTGATTGGTCTTTCTTGTCTTTTCTGTGTTCTTGATATTATTGTCTAATCTGTGTTTTTGCAATTGGGTGTTTCAGTGTTTTGTTAATTGGAGGTCACAATTGAACATTTCAGACTGGGATATGTCTGTCTTATTGCAAAACAGAGATATGATAATGTCATAATTTCAATTGACAAAAAATATAATATGTGCAATAAAGCAATTTTTTAAGGAATGTTTGACGTCTTCAAATTCATTAGCATCATTTTAGAGCAGATAAATTTACAGCGTGAACCAGACATGCACGCTTCGGGTATTTAACCCTCGTCAGTGAACCTCAGTCTAAACAATGTAACATGGCCAAAATCTGTGAAAATTATGACCTAAATATACCGAAAGACGTAGCCAAATGGCTGGGATATGATGCTACAGGACCCAGGTTTTAGAAATTTGAGAAAATTTTGTACACAGAAATTTTCAAATGCGTTTGAAGAAACGACCAACCGAAATTGATCGAACTTGGCTACATATGCCCTCGGGGAATCCTTGTCCACCAGCAGTGACACTCACCAAAAGGTACAAATGTTTAACGTCTTCAAATTTATTAGAAGCTTTAAATTATTGATTCAATATTGATGGAAGTGACAACAATTGCCTAAACAAATTATTTGAATAATGCTTTAAAAAGTAAATAGATTGGAATACAAAGAAGAAAATGAGAAAAAGATCCATAATTATAAAAAAAGTAGAGGGTATCTCAAACAAGACTCCGTTGCAGCTTCCGCAGCAAAACACCGAAACACTTTAATAGTAATTTTCTGTAATCATTTAAATAATTTCGGAACGCATGGTCTCCGATTTTCATGAAATTTCACACATAAGAAGGGACCAAAGAAAATTTAAAAAAAAAAGGTAAATTTGACTAATATTTCATATCTAGGTCATCTAGTTACAGTGGCCACGTTCTTTAAAGTTGAGAAATTTGCAAAATTGAGCTACTTTGAAGCCCTATAATTTGGTCTATATACGACATCAATGGAAGATTATTTGTGCATCCTAAAATTAGGACATACAAATTTGAATAAGCTCACTAGAAGTGTCTGATATCGTCAAAAAGGCTGGTTACAATGACAACATAATTAGCGAATTTGAATATTTTGATTTCAAAATGCTATTTGTATTTTCAAATTTTCCTTCTCTCTTCATGGGTATATGATAAGGAAATGGAATCTATTTTATAAAATTAGCAAATTCAAGAAAAACCCCACTTGTTGCTTTATACATATGTTACCTTGGTAACGGCAACTATGGTCTATAATATGACTAATTTTGCAACTTCAGAGTTATTTGTAAAAGATGTTTGCATCATGATGGAATATATCCATCACAAAGAGCTCTTTGAAACACCTAGAAAAAATTATTGGGAACATATGTTACGATAGCAACCATTTTTTATTATTTGTATAAAACAGTTATTTCTAATCCCAGGAAGTTCAAATTCAATATTATTAAAGATCAAGTAAGCCTCTATCAAAATACAAGAAAAACCTGTCAAATAATTAATTTTTGCATAGTAATTCGGCCATAGAATCTAAAACTATGCTTTTGTTTTTGCTGTTTTCGAAGCATTTTCCTAAAAAAAGGCATACACACCTTTTTTCTACAAATATCATAAAGCAAAGTCTAAACTTTATTTAAGACTTAAAAATTTTCAGATAACTTTATTTTAGATTTAAAAATTTTTCAGATAACTTAATTTTGAATGCCCTTATTAAAGGACTCAAAGTGGGAATATGTGCAATTTTACACATTCGTTCCCACAGCAACGGACTATTTCCTGAATATGTTCTTTATTTCCTTTCATGTAATGAAAGATCTTCTTAAATACATTCATTAATTATCATCACTTTGAATTAAAATTCAATGATCTAGTTAAAAATGATTCTAAATATTGTCTAAGATTGCTTTCACTTTTTGCGATCTGAGTTCATGTTGCCATAGCAAAGAACACAAACTTTGTTCCAATGTGAATGCTTATGTTTTATTTGCATAAACAACTCAAAAATGTAAGTAATCTATCACTAAAGTTTGAAAAAAAATACCAAAAACACTATTTTGATAGGGTATCTTTGTTGTTGCTATAGAAACATATAGATAAGACCATAAACCAAACATTATTATTACTTAACGTGAAAGAGCAATGGTAGGGTACTGATAATTAATCAGTGTTCGCTTTTGATTATGCAGCGTAAAGGATGTATGTGACTTCAAAAACGCCCATAAATGCATTTTTTTCAATATTCAAAGTCCGTTTCTAAGGCAACCGGATGTGATATTAGGATACTTTTTAACATTTTTTTAACTTTTGGGTCAGACCAAACCTTATGTATGAATTTATCCAAAAACAACGAAGGTAACATGCCGTGCCATGCGTCCTTCATAAAGGTGCAAATGCTTTCAGAGAAAAGCTTTTAATGCTAAAAAGGAAAACATATGTTTTGGTTTTAATAATATTGTACTTTGTTCGGGTTTAGATGACAAAATGTGTCAACTTTTGTCTTTGATTCATTAAAAGGAAGAGTTTCTACTGTTTCCTTGTTCTCTTTGTATATTGTTTATCCCATCCCTGTAAGGACAAAATACTGACAATGGATATTATAAAAAAAGTTTTACATTGTATCACAAATCTATAGACAAGTAAACGACTGAATATGACAAGGCCACCAATTTTGCACTATAGATTTCGTCACAATTCGTAAATAATATTTTGTTCATAGTACATGTTTTTCATATAGAAAGAAAGAAGGATAGATGCAGTCATAGAAATTGCGTGTCTGTAGTGTGTATTGATGTACTTATTACAAATGTGTGTTTAAGTATGTGGGTAATATTTTTATCATTATATATTCAGATAAGCGTACAAAAAGAAATTGTTTGTTTTGTTTGTAAATGAATCTAAACTCGGACAAAAAAATGATAAACATAGTGTTACAAACAAAACAAAATACACACAAATGCATATTTATTGAACATTTTCTACATGACCGACTCATTTGTTATGTTGTTTGATGGTTTGATCAGAATCATATTGACTGACGTAAAAATCATGAAACATCACACTTATTTCAACACGAAAATGAAAGATGTCAATATGAAGAATGTCATCAAGACTTCAGACGCATCGGTTTCAAAGTATTTAATATATATCTGAACCATTTGATACTTAACAAAATGGTTACATTTATATTGTACAGTATTTGCGTCGAAAAAAGGTAAAACGTTGGAGAATCTTAACCTTGATTACCAAATCCTCTAATCATTGATCAGAGGTTAATGTTTCTGTGTTGTTCGTTGACATTCCTTGTCCCTTTTGCATCTCTTTCTGTGCTTGTCTGCTCTGGTTTTTCATTGGGTGTTTTGGGGTTTTGCTGTGGATGTTGCAACCTGGTGTTGTTGGAGATCCCCTTCTTTGTTTTAAGGAGGGTTTGAACACCAATATGGCGGCAACATTATTTGTTTTCTCACTTCCTATTAAAAGTTCAGTCTTAACTTTTTTCAAAACAATTGATACGCTGATTGATATACACATTTGAGTATCCTGATGACGTTTGAATAATTTTCGGCGTCATTTGAAGAAATTATGGCGATTTTCGAAATTGCGTTCTTTGGGAGTTTTAGCCATGAGCAAAACACGACGTCATTTCGACGTTATCAGGAAAAATGGCGTCACAAACCTTTGAATTCAAAATGCATTAAAATCATCAATACCAAACGTATCGCACTGACACTTTTCATGTGTAAAATAAAAAGCTAATCACGGTGAATTCGTTGATAAATTTACAGGTGTCACTTCATTGAAAATGAACGATTTTGGAAGGAAAAATAGGAAAATACAAAGCTTTGTAATATTTTAATCCTAAATTCAATTTTTCTCATTTAATCACGAAATCATATCTTGACACTTTTGATCAATTTGTTAGTTTTTGAAAAAGATTCATCCACAGTATTCCTAAAAATTAGCTATCAACTACAGTCAATTGTCATGGAATTGCAATTTTTGAGCGATAGTATCATATCTTATTCCAGTATCCTACCTTTGTTTAAAACACAATTCATCTCATCTTTTCCATATGTAAGTGCAATACATTTATGAAGATTTTGGTAGTTAAATAAAAATTAATTTCCAATAGCTTTACGAGAACTGGAATGGTACTTTTAATACTATTAAATGACGTCATGAAGAATTTCACGGAAACGTTGAAAAATGCATATTTCAAAGTCTCATATTTTCCTGTGGATAGAATCAAATATATGTTTGTATAATCAAGGACAGACAAGTAATATATAATTTCAGAAATTTTTAGAAAAATTAAATTTGTTGTCCAAGTGTTCAATACCTCCTTAAGATCATAGTCACGTATGTATTTCATACACGTGTTGCCACTGGAACATATTTCTGCACAAGTCCCCGGACTTTTCATTTAAATCAGTTTGGAAAAGGTGTCCAACACATTCATTTTTCCTGAAAAGGGGATATATAAAAAGAGGGATGTGGTAGGGATCTCCAACAAGACCTTTCCGCACCACCTACCCCCGACGAACCATCCTGTAATATTGCAAATACAATGTAACATCAGACTAATACATATAAAAGTTATTATTATTATGATGTGAAATGTTTCATTAGTACTTCTAGGTACCTGGATGATATCCTTACTATCGACAATCCTGTTTTTGAGAAATATAAAAATGTTATTTATCCACAAGAATTGATTTTTTAAACAAGGCAAACGTTTCAAACACAGAAACACCATTTTTGGACCTAAATATCAAAATTGTTAATGGAGAGATCCATACAAGTGTGTATAACAAAAGAGATGATTTTGGATTTGACATAGTACATTTCCCCTGGCTTGACGGTGATGTTCCTAGATTACCGTCCTATGGTATCTATATTTCACAGCTCATCCGGTATGCTAGAGCATGTACTGATGTTTTGGATTTTCATAGTAGAGATTTACAAATTACCAAGAAACTTTTAGGACAAGGTTTTCGCTTTCACAAACTAGTAAAGACTTTCTGGAAATTTTACAAAAATTATTGTCAACTTCTTCTGAAATTCGGACCAATACAGGCAACAGAGTATATTACTTTGGGTATTTCACAACCTGCATTTTATGGTGACATTATTAACAAGATAAGAAGGATCAAAGATAGACAACATCACTATCGAAAATGCGTCAGAATCATCAAACGCCTTTTATACCGTGGGTATGATCCTAATGTCACCAGACGGACACTAGGCTTGGTACTTGACCAATCTACAGTCTTGTACAAGCGCATTCTTAAAACTTGCACTCTGACTGACTGTGACGACGGGACTCCATGACGGGCCCTGTCCAAACCTCTTTAGAGAAGACAGGGCCCCGACCACCTGTCCTCTCTGAATGTCAGTCGGACTCCTCGGGTGATAACATACATGAGCTCGCGGCGGCAGAGCATGGATTGTATTACGTACGCCCTCTTTTAATATCCATTTACATATTCATCTGTATTGCTTGGGCCCCTGCGTCTTGCGGTCTTGTTTGTGTGTGGTCATCTGACAGTCAGGAGGTTGTTTTACACCACAATTGTAGGTTCTTCAAGACCTCTGGGTAATCGGAAAAGTGGGAGGGTTGTGCGCACGTAATCCAGGATAACCATACCTTCTGCTATTTCCGTGGCAGATGGCCGTCCGAAGTCGGCCCCGGTTGCCCATTGGTCTCGTTGGTTTATGTGTAGTCCTTTGTGTTTGATGTTTCTATGTTGTGCGTTAACGTTCCTTGTCCCTTACGCGTCTCTTTTTGTGCTTGTCTGCTTTGTGGTTTTGCATTGGGTGTTTTGGATTTTTGCTGTGGGTGCTACAACCTGGTGTTGTTGGAGATCCCCTCCTTTGTTTTATTTTCATCATTGTCTAAAATGAAAAATGGGATGATACAAAAATCTTCTTTATTTGATATTTTTGAGTAGCAATCAGTTGACTGATATTGAAATTTAGATAAAATATATGCATGCTTTGGGTGATGAATCGGATACATTTAGTCAAATGAATGGATAATTACGAAAGTACCGTATAACCAGAAATTTTCACGAGATACTAATTTTCGCTAAATTCGCGGGTGATTTGGAATCGCGAAAAATTATCTTCGCGCAAAATTGTGTTTGATAAGGTATAACATCAATTGGTATATAAGTGCCATTTTGGTTTTACTGTACATGTGTCATTCTTCACATATCCCTATTAAATATAAAGCAAAGTAAAGGAGTGTATTCTTAAGATAGAAATAACTGAAACTTCAATAATGAAAGGTACAAAACAGTGAGGTCATATGTACATATTTATTTGTAATTTAGGAATCGCGAAAAATTGTACTCGCGAAAATAAAGACACCCTATTTTACCATGAATTCGCGAAATTTGATACTCGCGAAAATTTCTGGTTAAACGGTAAACCAGAGAAGAAGTACCAATCGTTATTCAGGTATCAAGGATCCAGGTGAATATAGCTTAATTGTATACGTCTCCATTATTAGAAGAGAATTGCAATTCAGTTATGCAACAGCTAGACACAAAGATTTTATTATAAATTGTATAGAGAGTTATAATGCTTATCAAAAACTTTTACGCTTACCTTAGGCATTCTTTGCGTCGATAAAGATTAAACATTTCATCATCTGAAACTGGATATCCAAAACTTCGAATTATTGAGCAGGAGTTAAGATCACTGTTGTCAATGTATTCTATACACGTATCGTCATGTGAACATACATCTTCACACGTTCCTGGATCATAATCACCAATCATTACTTTTGAATCAGTTGGGAAATGGTTTCCAACGAATTCAAACCCTGAAGCGAGAACAGAAGAATCAGTATAACATTTCAAACATTATGCTGCCACATGCAGTATATCATTAATGATTTCTGTATCGATGGTTTTGAACTTTTGCCGTTCCTATGCTGTGCATTTAACGTTAATGAATGAAGAATATTACACTGAAATTTGTCCGTACCTAAGCACACTCACATTAGTGTAAGACTCGATACCAATCACTACAAGTGCCATTCTCTGGATTCTTTCTTCCTTGTTTTTGTTTTTAGTTGAATATATTTTTCAATATTGTATTGAATGTAATTGTTAAATGACAAATATGGATAATGACTATATCCCAATATACAGCACAAAGTCGATAATTCAGAAAATCACAAACCGAAGGCATACAAAATCAGGATAAATCAGGAACCAAAGCAAACAAACAAAAATCTCCACCACGTGAAACGAAGCGAACTCCCAATACGGAGTGATACCAGGTGTCCCAAAAGAGTCCGCATCTCCTGCATGCATGCAACACCCGTCGCTTCAATTCGGTGGAATTGTCACATCCGGTAACTTCCATTTCGGAGGATACATTCGGTGGTTGGATGGTAAATGGTCTACGACAGAATATCATCCACCATTCTGGACAGTGGACATAAAAGTGTATGACGAGTTCCCCGTATCGACCATAGAACTTCCTCAGTGACGATAAAACAAACATCATTTATGTCCTAATTTTTAAAACATTTTAATATTTTGATGACTGTGACGATAGGACTCCATGACGGACCCTGTCCAAACCTCTTTAGAGAAGACAGGGCCCCGACCGCCTGTCTTCTCTGAATTTCAGTCCGACTCCTCGGGTGATCACATGTTTGAGCTCGCTACAGTCGACAGAGCACGGACTTTTTTTCGTTTGCCGTCTGTTTTTTATTTACGTTTACAAACTGTTTGTTGTTTGGGCCCCTGCGTTATGCTGTATGTTTGTGTGCTCATCTTACAGTGGGGATATTATCTTACACCACAATTGTGCATTCTTCGAGACCTCTGGGTAATCGGGAAAGTGGGAGGGTTGTGCGCACGTACTCCGGATAACCACACCTGCTAATTGCGTGGCAGATGGTCGTCCAAAGTCGTCGCTGGTTGCCCATTGGTCTCGTTGGTTTATGTGTGGTCTTTTTTGTTTGATGTTTCTATGTTGTGAGTTGGTGTTCCTTGTCGCTTTTGCATGTCTTTCTGTGCTTGTAAGCTCTGTGTTTTTACATTTAGCGTTTTACTTTTGCTGTGGGTGCCGCAACCTGGTGTTGTTGGAGATCCCTTCCTTTGTTCTCAATGTATTAAGATGATTAAGTATACAACCTGATTTCGATATGCACTGCTTCCTGTCATTCATAACAAGACAGGTCGACTTCGGACAGTTGTCGCATGATGTTTGTCCCGACTCTTTTTGGAATTTATTCTCAGGGCAGTCATGACATAATAATGACCCAGTTTTGTTTTGGAAGGTACCAGGAGGACATAAAGGACAGCTTTTCATGCTACCTTGATACGGTAGGTAGTGCCCCTCTTGGCACGGTATACAGGAACGTTGTGCCTCCTTGTTCTGGTACGACCCAGCAAAACAGCGTCTACATCCCGATTGTTTGTTTTGATTTTGGTAAGAACCTGGGGGACATGGTCTAGCAGTGGTCTGACCTGAAAATTTTCATGGCTAATTGTATCAAAAGCGCCAACTACAATTTTCAACGTATAAACTAAGTTATTGGTATGTATGGAATCGTCAATAGATAAAATTCTTCAATGTTAAACTTTCATGATTTCAAACAGTCACTGGATTATTTTCAAACCAGAATCTACGTA
Source organism: Pinctada imbricata (assembly GCA_033119305.1). Classification (NCBI taxonomy): domain Eukaryota; kingdom Metazoa; phylum Mollusca; class Bivalvia; order Pterioida; family Pteriidae; genus Pinctada; species Pinctada imbricata. The sequence goes on from VSWD01000012.1 coordinate 26,171,395, forward strand.
AATGTTTTATATTGTTCAGTCGGAATATGAATTATGCGGTATTGAGAATATTATATATTTCGCATTTACATCGAGCTCCTTTTTCGGTAATCATCACTAACATAGAAGAAAGGATGAAATCTCAAACATTACTCGGTCGCTGCATCCACTACAATACCCTAATTAACGGCATGCAAGAAACAAGACTGTTGAGATATTATGTAACATACTAAATAAGCAGAGTCTTGAAAAAATACAGTGTCATCACTGCTAAGATTAGCAGATGAAATCAATCAAATAAGAACTACCGTTTTGGTTCTGATAATATCCAGGGGAGGTTGAAATGCAGTCGAATGCTCCTGTATCAGCCATATAAGTTCCGGCCTGACATGCCTTACAAAAAGAAGCTCCCTCCTTGTTTTGATAATGTCCTGCGGGGCAGGGGAAGCATCTGTTCTGACCATCTTCAGCCTGATAGTGTCCCTTCGGGCACGGTAAACAAGGTGAGATACCAACCGTGTTTTTATATTTACCAGCTGGGCATAGTTTACATTCAGACCCGTCGAGATATTCTCCTTCGATGCATCCTTTTTGAAAATAAATCCGATAGTTGTGGCAGATAGTATAAAAAATCCAACTATGTTTATTTTAAATTGAAAAATGACTTTTGATTTTGTCTTTTATTTTGAGTGTTTAGTATGTCTTGTCCCTCTGGTTTCTCTTGAACTTGCTGGATCGGGGAAACTTGGCGGTCACAATGCTGGAATCCTAGTAAGTTATTCTTACAGATAGTGGAAGAAAAAATATACGAGTCTTGGGTTTGTATCTGGTTTTTAATCATTTCATTTGGGTATCAAGTTGTATTCTTGTTGCTGTTGCAACGGAGTTCAGTTTGAGATCATCTTCTTTCTACATATTATTGCTCTTTGTTTATATTTATTCTAATATACATATTGACTTTTGCGAATATTACAGTAGAAAAGGAAACAAAAACGAATGAAAGTCGCTGTCTCTTATTAAGATACATGTATTTTATTTTGACTTGTCAAACTCAGGGAGAGAGAAAAGATACAATACTTTCGCGCGGCTCATTGGTTGCCCATTGGTCTCGTCGGTTTATGTGTAGTCTTTTGTGTTTGATGTTTACATGTCGTATGTCTCTTTTCCGTCTCATACTATGTTTTGTTTGTTGTGTTTTGTGTTTTTGCATCGGGTGTTTTGCTGTTTTGCTGTTGTTGCTGCAACAGGGTCTTGTTGGAGATCCCCTCCCTTCTATTAAGACACTAACGTAATTTTTGATACAAAAGCGATTCGTGTGAAGACTAGTATAGATATTTGATTCGTTATCGCAATTATTCAAGGTGGAGTTACTTACCAATTTGGGGGGTATTTTTTTTTCTAGGTTGGTATACCGTGGCCATTGTGCAAAAATCCCCCCTTGTTTTGGGGTAACACTAAGACAAAAATTGGGATGTTCATTGGGCTTCTTTTTTTATCCCACTTACTTGAATACTATACTTACATTAGATATGTAACATGATTCCTCTGATATTTCCATATTTTAAACGTCTTCAAATTCAATAGCAAAAACATCAAAGAAGTACCTAACAGTTACTCAGTCTCAAAGTCGACAAGGCAAGGCATGTTATCTTTGCAAATTGGCACGGAGCTTTTTAACAGTGCCGTCTTCAACGCATTCCGCACTAGCACTAAACTCTGGCGATTGTTCATTACAATAGCTGTCCTTCTTTTTTATATGTAGCTAGTCCTATTTTCTTTTCGCGTGAAAAAGTTCTGCTTTGTTTGGGTTTTTTTTTTAGAATTTATAAGCCTTTCGATTACTTGGGTTTTTTTTTTTATTATTAAATCTGGTTTTAGCTTTGGTGTTTGAGAAAGGAGGGGATCTTCAACAACACTCGACTGCAGCACCCACAGCAAAACCCAAAACACCCAACGCAAAAACATAGAGGAAATACGCACAGAAAGGGACGCAAAAGGGACAAGGAACCACAGCCCACATCATAAAAAAAACGCAAAAGACCACTCATAAACCAATGAGACCAATGGGTAACCGGTGCCGACTTAGGACGGACATTTGCCTCGCACGACGTTCATTCAATGATGCATGTCTGATACACTCAAATCGCATACTTTTGTCCTGGAGGCTGCTATCTAGCGGCAGAGTTATACAATTCGTTTTTCTTTATTTTAAGGATACATTTGCGATAACATGAATGAAGAAACAAAATGCTTCAACTCACCAAGATTAACACATGTTGACCTGTCAGTGTATGATGTCTTTATACATCTTGAGATGTATCCGCATCTTCTGCAGTACTTACTATCCTGCAAAATCGAACGTCACATTTACAAACTCTACGTATTTTACAAGTGTCAATCTGTTAATGGGAGTCAATCAACCCCTCCCCCCCCCCCAAAAAAGGAATCAAAATATCATTGTCATTAGGCATACACATATGCTATGGGGTTTTCTTTTTGATTGATAAAACAGATCTTATGTTAAACTTTGTTTAATTTTGCAACAATTTTTTTTAGAAATGGACTTCTTTTACATATTCAAGTGTTCGATATGTGTCCGATACGTCTCATATTTTAATAATTCGAATACCTCGGAAGAATCTGAATCCGATGAGTCCGATGAGTTGTGTTCATTCCCCAAATCGTCCTTAAAGATCATGGTACATTTCAATTGCTCTGTATTGTAGTTAGCTGTCCCACAGTGATCGGAGTTCGCCTTACATTCCTCAAAGCACATTCTTGGTCCTATTCCTTTTATTGACTTAAATACTTTCCCATCTATCCGTTCGTCCACCTGAAGTATTGGTTCGGACCAACTCTGACTTATCATTATAATTCCGATATATGGTAGAAGCATGATGGTGATAATCACGCGGTTATATAGAAATAAAGGAAGAATTAACGAGGAATATTGGATTTGCTACACAATTAAATGTCAAAAATATTTCATATGTATCGCTTGACAATGTCTAAATAGTAATACACAATTTTTGCCACAAATTATATATTACTCATTTGACAGAAAAAAAATAATATATTTTAATCACATTTAATTTTGCCATATTTTTCATCTTTATATTTCTATCTTTTTTAAGATGATAACAAAATTTTTGGTGCTCTATATTTGAATAAATGAAAATTTGTCATATTTGGCATACTCAAAGTCATTCCTGAAAATTGCAATTATTCAGGAATTGGTAATATCTTGTAAAATTATTTGTTGAGTAATATGAAACCAATTAATTCCGTTCGGCAAAACTTCTCAAAAAGTGGCATAACACCAATTAACAATTTTGTGTCAAAGCAAATTCATTTGAACAAATCAGTATAAAGGTTAACGAGATATTGTAAACAAATATAGCAGAAATTGAAATAAAAGAATCTATGAAACATGTATTTACAGAATGCCGAATACTTCCAGGATCTATGAAACATGTATTTACAGAATACTCAATAACAGATATATTCAATGCAACTTCATTCATTTATGTGAGTTTCTTGATTAACGATGTAAATCAGAATAAAATACAATAATTTGCAAAATCGATACATATGCACTCCGTTCGACGATGTCGACTAATTCACAAATCAAGTCGTTAATACTGCAAGAAAGGAGGGGGATCTACAACAACACTAGGTTGCAGCACCCACAGCAAAACTTCAAAACACCCAATGCAAAAAACACAGAGCAGACATCCACAGAAAGAAACGTAAAAGGGACAAGGAACACCAACTCACACCATAGAAGCATAGACCACTCATAAACCAACGAGACCAATGGGCAACCGGTGCCGATAAAGACGACCAAGTGAGCGAGGCGTCACAAGCAAAATTCCAAAAAGTTCAAGAATTAACCTATTAATCGAATCAATGCCTTTTACGGCATCAATACATTCTCAAATTTCATACTAAAATGACGGGCTCGCTTCTTAACAGCAATTCTCTGTAAGAACCAAAGAATTTCAAAACATTTTGGCACGGCATGTCATGGATTTTTGAGATTTTTGGTATGGAAGTTCAATATGAAGTACTAGTATGTAAATCAACCCCAGTTTTTTCAAAAAGGTTGTCGTTGCCATGGTAACCGTGTCTGAAGTTTCAAAAATCGGGAAAATCTATAGGACAAGGCATATTGGTAGGCTTCGTTACCATGGAAACAGGTACATTTTAAATCTTAAATTGCTTTGATTATTTTCTTTTAATCCTTATTATTACGCATATTTGTAAAGTTTTTGACATTCATCTCGGATGCCTTATGTATACAAGATGAAAAATTGGGCCGAAACAGGGTATCAAAAGGCTTTGTTTTGGGCACTCAAAGACCCTTTTTTGCATGTTTTTACTGTTTTACAAGGTTGAAAATTTCATAAAAGCACCAATTTTTGAAGTCCAAATTGTAGTTATCCAATTAGTATCATCTTTGAACTCTACATGAATATAAAGAATTAATTGGGCTAATTTGTCCTTTTATATGCAAAGCAGCATCAAATTTAGTTGCTATGGCAACAATCGGCTGAAAGGTTTCAATACGATGAATTTAAACACAACCTCTATCAAACTATCTACGCATGATATTGGAACAGAAGTTCATGTATACATCTATCAAAGGTATATATGATATAAAAATGACCTTGAAATTATTTCAAGGTCACCCACTGAATTTTCAAGGTCATTAAACTTTAAGTGATCAGATTTGACGAAAAATCCTGATTTTTCATAAAATGAAGGTGTCAATATTTTAGAAACCTTGAATATTTAACTTAACAGTTATTTGCCATAAAATGATAAATGTATCACTTATTTCTTAGAACTATTGATTACGTTTCTTCACATCTTCGAATATCTAAATTCTTGGTGAGTATGTTGATAAAAAAGGGACGAAATCTGTATTTTTCTTATTATTTGACGGAAAATATTTTCCTATTGAATAGCTACAATTCAATAAATTCTAAGATTTGTCTTTCTTATATTCATGTGCTTTCATAATATATATGACCTATGAAAATATTTAAATAAAAAAATCACTAAAATCGGTAACAAAAAAATTAAAAAATCAATATTTTATGCAAAATTTGAGTCTCAAAGTATAAATGACCTTGAACATCAAGCTAATGACCTTGAACATTTTAATTGTTCTTATGTAAAAGATAGAAGTCATATCTATACATGCATACATTTTGACAATCTTATGTAACTCTTAAGAGGAATAAAATCAATTTCAAAGATAATATGAAACAAGCAAAACAGTCTAATGTTGCCATAGCAACGGTCTTTGACGACAGAATTTAGGTAAAACTCTTAAATACCCACTCCAATTTTTCGTTCATTTTATTTGTCAATAAACATACATTTCCATTGATGAAAATCACTAGTCTCCTATTGGTGCCTTTTGTGATATTTAAGATTGAAAATGGTCAAAAACACACTAAATTGGCCCTTATTTTCACCTCTATTTTTCGCTTCATTTTGACTTAGTTTGGCTTAATACAATAAGCTTCCTGTAATAAATATCACATAACTAAGTGTACTAAGTAAGAATGGAAGTAAGGAAGAACAGATTATATAAAGATGAACAAGCTGTTACAGTGGTATCCATGGCAACGAAGTCTCCGGAGCTGGCTTATTTCATGGTCCCAAAAGTGCTATAAATAGAATGACCTCGTTACCATGGCAACCAGAGGTCACATTGGATGAAAAGTGTTATTTTCATGGTCAGTACTTAATATATACCCATTATACCAAAAATCATCAAAATCCATGACATGCCTTGCCGAACGATTTTGGTCCTTACAGAGAATGGCTATTAATAACATATGGCGAAAGTTTTTGTAAACAATCAAAAGTTTCTGTAAACAATCACATCTCGACAGTCGTTGTCCCGGTGTCACCTCAGTCGCTTGATGTGATTGGATATGTGTAATGTGACGGGATTTTATTATAGATTGCGTATTTTTTTACAATGATACTCACCACTGGCTATTTGAATGTACAACTCGTGCTATCATTGAACATTTTTCAAGTTGACGAAGTTCGGAATTCGCACTCCGGACTTCGCACTTAAGGAGTCATATTAAGGGAGAAACCATTTGATTTTTATGGGGGGGGGGGGGGGGGGGGGGGGGGGGGGCAGGAAGACTTTTGCCAGCCGGAAAATTTTTTTCGGCCATTTTAAGAGCCGGAAATTTTTTTTCGCCGGCCCTTCGGGCCAGATTAATTTTTGGGGTAATTTTCCAATGTTGAAAATTACTCTAAAGTTTAAATATTCAGCGTGATTTTTCGGCCATATCAAACATCAAACACAGAATTAGTTCATCTCTTGCCAGCAGATCACTTATTTTAATTTCTTGAATGGCATATGATGCCTATAATCTATTTAGATGATACTCAACGGAGACAGGCTATTATACATGTAGTGCTAATGACTTTTGAATTTGATTTATTCACTCCAAATTGTATAAAGTTTGTTCCATTTTTTTATACTTAGTTTATGATACACAAAAAAGGGTTAATTGGGCAGCGGATAGGTCAGAAGAGAGGGGGAAGGGGCAATTTCATGATCCGGAAAAATTTTTTCGCCGGCCCTTTGGGCCGGAAAATTTTTTTCCCTAAAATTTTTATCCGGAATTTTTTTTTTTGCAAAGTCTTCCTGCCCCCCCCCCCCCCCATAAAAATCAAATGGTTGCTCCCTAAAGAAATCAGGTGCAATTTAAAAAGTAAAATCTGAACACTCAGTAGACAAAAAGACCGTGGAGAGCTTAAGATATGAATATTTACACATGAAAATGAATAAATTATCAAAAAATTTAATCTTGGTTAATTGGGTTAATATAAACATTTTACATTTATGACATAGTCCCTTCCAAGTGCGGTGTCCGAAGTCCGAAGTCCGTGAACATGAAAAATGTCTATTATGAAGGTTGTGAATGTTATAACGCTCTCGTTGTTACCTTCGCGTAGAGAAGATGACCCACACTGTATTTCACGGATCGGGCCAAAGATAGCTACGGATCGAGTAAAAAAATAAATCCGTAGCTATCCGTACCAATCCATAGCGGCAATAGTTTTGACAAGTCGTAGCTATCCTTGTCAGTCCGAAGCTATCCGGGATGAGACAGACATTTTTTGAATATGTTCAAAATTGACAACGAGCCAAGGTTCTCATTTCTTAAGACATTCTCGCACAATTGTGTACGTTTTATTGGCATTCATTACGTCTGATATGCTTTTTATGACTCCCGAAATGCGAAAGTCGCATAAGGCGGTGATTTTTCTTCATTCTCTCTCTAACTGCTTTTTATTTCAAAAAAGGGTACATTGCAAATATAACTGTTCTGATTAGCCATAAAATTTTAAAGTCTGAACGATATGGTATTATTGTAGTCAACACTGACTTATATGAAAGAACTAGTTTTTAAAAGAATTTACATTGGATTAATTTAAAATTAGATATAATGAAAATAATCAAATTTTATATTGGATTCATTTTTATTTGATAGATGCATAAGATACGTCCAAAAAGGGAATGTTATATCGCAGTAATTAAAAAAACATGTATCCAAAACACACTGCTTGCGATCACATTTTGAATCAAATAAAAACATCAAAGAAGTACCTATCAGTTGATGCTATCGAGATAGAAATAAGTACAAAACTATTCTGAATCAGAAAATAAGCAAGCGACCTAAATGGAAAAAAAATATTCAGTACACCATCTTTGAGTTTCAACGAAAAAAAATTCCTCGTCATATTATATTGTAGTCAAATTATCGAGACATTGAGAAAATTAATCTATGAACCTTCGCAAATACCAGCCCTCTAACAATAAGAATTCCTTTGCAGTTGAGGAATCGATTCGTCCGTCCACCTGTCCGAATACGCTAGGTTAGGCCTTACTTTTTCACTGCCTCTATTGATCTGAACCCGAAATGTTTCATGTCCTTCAATCAAGAACATGTGTGTTGAACAATCAAGTTATGTCCATAATTCCATACTTTTGTCTTGTGTCCATAATTCCATACTTTTGTCATGGATCTGCACTCTCAAAATCGTAACAAAACAACATTTATTTCAGTATGATAATTCAGTATTCAATATTTCAGAGACCAAATTCCCAGTAGTATTAGAGATGTAATACAGACATACTTACTTGATATTGTACATCAATATGTACATCGAGACAATCACCGAATTTGACAGGTTTCCATGGAGCTGTTGTAACGGGTGTTGCATGCAATTATGAGACGCTGACTCTCCCCGGGCACCAAGTCTCACTTCGGAATGTTGTTCATTCCGGGGTTCGCAACCGTTTCGATGGGAATTCTCACGATTTGGCCTTGCCTTCTCTACATTGAGACTGAACAACTGTTAGGTACTTCCTTGATGTTTAATTACAGATCAAGTTTAAGTTCAGTTCTGTTTGAAGTGTTCTATAAAGATTGCAGGACTTAGATTTGTGCTATTAAAAGCTTGTCCTTGCAGAAAGATATAAGTAAAAGCTTTCTAAGAAGCAAATGAGTTAAAGAAGATCCTGACGATAATCTCAACAACACTCACAATAGAGCACAAAATGTCATTGGAGCTCTTGAACAGGTATAAAACAAAACTGATGTAAAACTTACTGCACGCCAAACAGGCTAGAATAATAGGGACACGTATTTATGACATGCATGGAAAAAACTGTAAAATACGATGATTATATTTAAACTACTACATGTACAAATACATGGTCAAAACAATAAGACGTCAAAGTCAATCCAGATTCTGCGCTTCGTTTCTACTTTTATTATTCAAATCTGCATTCTTTCCGCCGATAAAGTTGATATAATTTGTGATTTACATATGTCAATCCGTATCTCCGAATCTTGGAGCAGTTTTTGTGAATCCTGTCTGCGAGGTATTCAATGCATGTATCATCTGAGGAGCATTCATCGTCACATGACTTAATCGAGTAATTGCCAATCCTTACGTCTTTTTCTAATGGAAATAAATAGCCAACGAATTCAAAGTCTGAAATAAACAAATGATCACTAATTAATGATAACTGAGCATTTAAAAATGATAATCAAGTGTTATCATATGATTTTGGTAAAAATAAATCTGCATTAAGATATTTTATAACTCCTACAATGGACGTCGAATTATGATGGTAGCATTTTAATCAGAGGTGTTCGTGGAAGTGTTTGATGCTTGGGTTTTTTGTTGCTTTTTTTTTTTCTTTTTTTTTTTTTTTTGCTTTTGTTATGTTGTTGTTGTTGTTTTTGTTCTTTGTTATTGTTTTTGTTTTTGTGGTTTTTGTTTTGTTTTTTGTTTTATATTGGGGGGGGGGGGTTAAGATAAATTCTAATATGACTTGATTCTTATTCCCTATTAAGACAACAGACGCGAGCCGGGCTCTATTCTCCAATATAGGCCCTATAGCGATAGGCCACGCCTACCCATTTTCTGAAAGCAGATAAACAGGCAGGAACTGGTTTTTACCAAGAATCGATTTCATCAAAGGTCTAAGTTTGGTCATCATTAGAATAGAAATAAAAAATGACAATAAGCCGGGCTCTATTGTCTCATAATGCCCTCGCGTCCTCAGCCAATCACATTTATCACCTCGCCGCTGACGCGGCTCGGTAATAAATGTGATTGGCTGAGAACACTCGGGCATTATGAGACAATAGAGCCCGGCTTGTCATGTTTTACTTCTTAATTAAACTACAATAAGTAAAAAAAAAAAAACGAAATTGTGTCGTCTGTTTTTAAGTGCCTCCACATTACAGGATGTTTTAAGTCCATAAAATAACAAATATGAAACAATTTGCGATTGCAAAATTAATTTGCAAAAATTCCTGCGTTTTAACCCCGTATTTTGTGATTTTAGTGTCCATTTACACTTGCAGCGCAAGATAGCCGAGCGTCTTATCGCTAAATCTTGCTGCTGACCACATGTGTGGTGAAATCGTCATGAGTGAAACAGATAGCATTTCAGATAGTAGTACGAAGCATAGATGAACAGTGAATTTAACAGAATATTCTACAAAAAAAAAAGAATTGAAATAATGATAATTATTGTCCCATTTACTATGTAGTGTTTTGTACATTATTACAATTCAAGAAAGTTAAAATGGGATCTTAAATAATACAATTATATAATAGACATTTGGGGGTAAATAGACAGATATATTCACGAGTATATTTTCAGAGCCTATTCCCCTACATTTTATTGATATCATACTTGATTAGAAATACAGCATTTCATTTGTTCATATGACATTTTAATTTCAACCCCACCGATATTCGAATAAGAGATACATACATGTTTACGGCGTATGATTAGGTACTTTTTTTCTGTTGTTTTTTTTTTTTTTGTTTTTGTTTTTGTTTTTGTTTTTGTTTTTGTTTTTGTTTGTTTTTTTTTTGTTTTTTTTTTTTTTGTTTTTTTTGTTTTTTTTTTTTGTTTTTGTTTTTGTTTTGTTTTTGTTTTTTGTTCTTGTTTGTTTTTTCTTTGTTTGTTTCTTTTTTGCATTATGCATGTAAGAATAAGTACGAAAGCTTATTAGTGCCATTTTTTGGAAGGAAAAAAAATTAAAAAGTCGTTCTAACGAGTTAATAAGTCGTTCAAACAAGATAAAAAGTCGTTCAAACAAGATAAGAAGTCGTTCAAACGACATTTTAATTCGTTCTAACGACTTTTTAACTCGTTCTAACGACTTATAAAAGTCGTTTTAACAAGTTAATAAGTCGTTCAAACAAGATAAAAAGTCGTTCAAACAAGATAAAAAGTCGTTCAAACGACTTTTTAACTCGTTGAAACGACTTTTAAAAGTCGTTCTAACGAGTTAAAAAGTCGTTCAAACAAGATAAAAAGTCGTTCAAACAAGATAAAAAGTCGTTCAAACGACTTTTTAACTCGTTCAAACGACTTATAAAAGTCGTTCTAACAAGATAAAAACTCGTTCAAACGAGTTTCTTAAGTCGTTAAAACAAGATAAAAAGTCGTCAAAACGACTTTTTATCAAAGCTGTCAATACAATGTATAACATTAGTATTGGATCGATACATGCTATAGTAATCATGTGGACTTTAAACCTTTGTTGATATGATGCATACGAAGCATACATGTACTAGTATTTTATACAATAAGCAATACATATCTACTGATACATGTATATGTGTAGAACCATCATCATGCAATTCTCTTTTAGAGAGGCCAGGGCGGTGCTGAGGAGGAATTAGGCAGGCATGGGAAGGGGAAGGGGTTAGAAGGATCGAGGGGTCTTTGACTGAGACGGGACCATGCCCTTTGAAATTCTAGGCACAAAATTAATATTTACTGTCAAGTGGTTCTAAAGAAAATAATATAAATGCTCGGGCCGTGAAAGATCCGCTCTGTCCGTAGATACAATTCTAAAAGGCCCATTACATGTACGTACAAAGGTCCGAATTTCCCCTTTGGTTATTATGCTTAAAACATCGCATTTAATGAAAGTACATGTATGTTTATTATAGTTATGTACATTTTAATCAAAAAAAAAAAAATGATAGCGCCCCAGCAATTCAGTTTTAAAAAGTCGATAAAAAGGCTTGAAATATTCCCCAAAAGTATAAACACATGTTAATTTCAGGGGCGTAGCTAGGCCTAAAAAGATCAAAGGTAGACCAAATTTCTATCAAAATTAAAATGCGTCAAAATTATCTACCGCCTTAATTTTATACCGTGGATTTATTTATCTTGCTGTCACCAGAAGGACACTCTGCATGGTACTTGACCAATCTACAGCCTGACACCAGCGCATTCTTAAACATTGCGCATTCTGACTGACCACGGGACAACATGACAAGTCCTGTCCAAAACAGGGCACCGATCACCTGTCCTCTTTGAATGTCGATCGAACTATGCAAGAGCTCGCCCCAGCTGCCAGATAAAGGGCTGTTTTTCGTTTAAATTGTTTTAAATCCATTGATACATATTCAACTGTGTGTTACTTAGGCCCCTACGGCGTTTTGGAGTCATACATACATGTATATACAACATTTCTTTGAGATCTCTGGGTAACCAGAAAAAAAAACCGGAAGGATTGTTTGCACGTGCACGTTATCCGGATAACCACATCATTTGCTTAATTTCTGATATGGGAGATGGTCGTCGTACCAGTGTTATATACATGTAGTAGTCTTTCCCCCTGGCCATCTTTCCCCCCGGAAAAATGGCTATATAGTGGTCCCCCCGTAAAATCTACCATATAGAAGTCCCCCCCCCCGGGGAAATTCTGCTATATTGTAGATTTTCCCCCATGTTATAGAAGATCTTCCCCCGGGATAACTGCTATATATAGCCATTTTACCCCCCTCGAATGAATTCCGGAATGTTATTTAATCCATGTTGTAAAAAAGCACGAAAATAATCCTCCCATTCCAAACACAGCATAACTAGGGAGAAGATTTGAAATAAGATTTTGGCTTTGACACTGACCTTGAGATTTGACAGTCCTGCAGACTGGCAAGGTCATATCTAGATAAAAAGTCCGACAGACACACAGCGACAGACAGACAGACAGAAAACACAAGGACAGACAAACAGGAAGACGGTCAAATACAAAGACAAAGATATATAGAGAGTCACAAAGACAGACACAGACATACATAAGAGAATCTCACAGACAGACAGACAGACAGACAGACAGACAGACAGACAGACAGACAGACAGACAGATACAAACAGATTTACTCACTCGTAGACAGACATGAAAAAGACAAATACACATGACAATGATTTTCAGTATCATCTTTATTTTCCACAGCATTTCAGAAGAAAATTCATTGACAGAAGAAAGACAGACTCAAGGATAGACAGACACCTAGACAGAAAAAAAAAAACAGACTGACTCAAACATACACCCTCTCACATATACTAACACGCAAAAAGATAAATACATGAAGAAAGATACAGACAGAAAAACTTCCAGATGCATGCACAGATAGACACACACAGAACGATATACAGACACAAAGAAAGATATAAAGAGGCACTTACTCACAGACAGATAGACAGACATAGAGAGACAGATTGGCAAACAGACTTACACAAAGACAGACACGACAGACATACAAACAGTCAAACATACACAAATCACTGATGCACTCTCAGACAGACAGGCAGGCAGGTGGACGGACGGAGAAGAGACATACAGGGATACAGACAGGTAGCTAAACACACGCACAGACAGACAGGAAAGTTTCTTTTGTTGATAGAAAGGAAGAAAGGAAAGGACAGACATAAAGATAGGCACAGACAGATAGACAAACAGACAAATACACAAACATGCAGATGATATAAGACAAATTGATTGAGCATTTCGAGTTAGGTCCATATCATAATCAATAAAAAAGATAAAATCCAAACCAGTCACGGTAGGGGGAAAAATCTGCTATGGGGAAAGACTACTATATAGCAGTTTTTTCGGGGGGGGGGGGGGGGCTACTATGGGGAAAGCTACTATGGGGGAAAACTACTATATAACACCGGCACCGATTGCCATTTGACCCTTTTGTGTCTCTTACTTTCCTTGTTTACTCTTTGTTTTAAGATTGGGAGTTTTGGTGTTTTGCTGTGGATGCTGCAACTGTGTCTTGTTGGAGATCCCCTTCTTTCTGTAGGATCGGTTTTGATTATTGAATATACTCGTATCTTATTATTGTCTTCATTGCTAGACGGTCTCAATCAAATATCTAAAATGTTACTAATGTAACAATTGGTCCAAGTAAAGCAACTTTTATGTTGTCAAGGAATGTGGCTCTATAGAGTGTCAGGCTCTTACAGTCCGAGGGGGGAGGGGGGTTACACACCAATTCCCTTCGCTGTAAGGGTATACTTATTTATTCAGTTCATGTATATATCAGGAAAGACCGGTCAAACGGTCAAAAAGTAAAGTTGAGACGTTATCATAAATCTAGATCAAATATGCAAGTATATAGACATCAATCAGATCTAGTTTTGATCTTGTATAAATGGTAATTTCAAAAGTCGTTTGAACGAGATTTTATCTTGTTTAAACGAGTTTTATAAGTCGTTTGAACGAGTTAAAAAGTCGTTTGAACGACTTTTTATCTTGTTTGAACGACTTTTTATCTTGTTTGAACGACTTTTAAAAGTCGTTTGAACGAGTTAAAAAGTCGTTCGAACGACTTTTTATCTTGTTTGAACGACTTTTTATCTTGTTTGAACGACTTTTAAAAGTCGTTTGAACGAGTTAAAAAGTCGTTTGAACAAGTTTTAAAAAGTCGTTTGAACGAGTTTTAAAAAGTCGTTTGAACGAGTTTTAACTTGTTTGAACGACTTTTTATCTTGTGAGAACGACTTTTTATCTCGTTTAAACGACTTTTTATCTCGTTTAAACGACTTTTTATCTCGTTTGAACGACTTTTTATCTCGTTTGAACGACTTTTTAACTCGTTTGAACGACTTTTTATCTTGTTAGAACGACTTTTTAATTTTTTTTTCTTTCCCAAAAATGGCACTAATAAGCTTTCGTAAATAAGAGCAATGAGAGGTCAAAATTGCTTTGGCCCGAGATATGGGCATAGGAAAAGTGGGAATACGATCAGTCCGATTGTAAGCACCATATACGAAGTATTGGGGGGGGGGGGAGGAGGGGGTATGTTTAAAATAGCTAGCCTAGTATTTTCAACATTTCAAACATTTCGCACTTTTCTTTTTCTGTATCTTAAAAACTACAAAAGTTCGGCATGTTATATCGGCCTGATAATAAGAAAGTTCGCAGTTCGAACGTTTGTAACCCCCCCCCCCCTTCTTTCCATTCCAACCATCTTATTTTCGTCGTTAGGAACTGATATATCAAATAGGATAAATTGAAAACAGAAGAAAAAGAAAGACAGTTAAAATAACCCCAGAAAATTAAAGAAAATAGATGGAAGTCTCGATCTCCTCCAGGGTCAAAATAATATTTCCGAATATAACATTCTTTTGGTCGGAAGAATTCTGTCTTTATCCCTTGTTTGTTACTCTCGGATTTCAAACACACATTTCACACTTTAGAGAAATTAATTTTTTTTCATAGCAATATTGACTCAATCGAAATTATTTCCCTGTGATTACTACAATTTACCGGAAATACATAATAGGAGCCTGTCCTGAATGTATGCTTAATAAGTCTTTGTTAACCAGTCCTTGTAATTGCCTATATAAATTATTTCTTATCGTGCTCTGTGTTCAAAATGTATATTTTTGTAATCCCTATCCATTTTTCTCTATTCTAAGTCATTTATTAATCTAAAAATCTGTTCAAAAGTTTCTCCTTCTTTCTCTTTTTCTATATTATTTGTATAGAGTTAGCATCAACGATCAGGCTATTCGTTTCACTTTGTACGTCTGACGACAGAGAGCGCCGGAGACCGGCGATCACAGGTGGTCAAAAGTTAATCAAGATAAGATGGTGCAAGTAACTCATTAAATCTTCACCGCAGAAATATCGCGTTTTAGGGAAAAGATGCGTTTCATTAATACCAAGTAGTAGAAAAAATATGATTTTGCAATGTTGAGGCACTTTAAAATGTTCATCTCGAAATTAACCCCCGCCCCTCCAAATGAAAAAGATTTAGGAAGAGAAAATTTGGGAGTTATCTCGAGATGAACAATTAGAATTAAAAGACGACATACTTTCGGGTTTTTTTTTTCTTTTACTTTTTGTAGTTTATTTCATCTTACAAAACATACACGTCCTATGATATTTATATATATGATGTCCTCTAAGAAGAACCACATACGTAAGAACATAGTAGACAAAATATAGACAAGTTATTTAAAGGAAATCGTTCAAAAGTCTGTTACCGTTGTATCTCCTACCAAAAGAAGATATGAAAACGTGTAGAATGTTTGGCCTTCTTCTTTTTCTTTTTAAACTAATTTGATTTGAAACGTGCATTTGCTGCTTAAGAGTCAAATTTTGTCGATGAAATATGATTCCAATAGCAATCAATCGATAGTATTCAATACTCTTAATATCAGAAAGATATTAACTTTATAAATCATTTAATCAGTTTTTTTTTCAGACTTACAGGAATCTGAATTTTTCTCTGATTAAATGTTCGAGTACCTTTTTTTTTAATTCTTAATTACATACCATCAGATTTCGAAAGACACATCTTTCTGTCACCCATAACAAGACACTGCTCTGTCGGACAATTGATACATGTTGTTCGTCCCTCCTCACTTTGGTATGTGCCTTCAGGGCAGGGCTCACATGAAGGAGATGCTGTTATGTTTTGGTAAGTACCAGCTGGACATGGGCGGCAACGAGAAGAGCTACCAGTGTCTGGTTGGTGATAACCTTGTGGACAAGCTATACAGAAACTTTGTCCCTCCATGTGCTGGTAGGACCCAGGAGGACAGACCGCACATTTGTACTGTCTATGTTGATCTTGGTATGTCCCTGCAGGACACGGGATGGGAGATGTCTGACCTGAAAACGATGTAGTACTAGTAATTGAATATTTTGTTTTACTTCATCCGAAAGGTACCCTATCGCCAGGCATGAAAACATACAAAAACTTGATCAATATGAAAACATTTGGAAATGAAGAAGGAGAACATAAAGGAAAATTGTCTATCTTCAAGTGAGGTGGAGTATTCTTACTTTATTGTAAGAAAATTCACTATTATCTACAGATAGTAATGATGGTATAGGCATTTTAGTATTCAAGAACGTTAACTGAATTTTTTTACCTGAAAAAATGCATGCTTTTGTGTTTGTTTGTGTTTTGTTTTTTGTTTTTTTCATAGCATTTCTCCTAAAAGGTAGCCGACAGCAAACAGAAAACAATATGCTTAATATTACTAAGACCTTATAGTAATGTATGCAAGGATTCTGCATTCAGTCGATATTTGATTAAAATATCAATAACTTTTATGTGATATTTTTGGATATTTTGTTATTTGATAATTTTGTCATTAACTATGTCCGTATCTTTCTTACGTACATTGTCACAATGTAAACCCGAAGTAAATAAATGGTAAAATATACTCTTTCGCATACATTGTTGTTGATTTTAAGAACTTAATTTTTCAATAATCCATCATATGTTGTCCTCTTTTTCTGCTATAAACATCACAAAAAGGGCTCTCGAATTTTGCAGAGCCTTTCTGTAATCCACTAATCAAAACGCATTGGTAATATCGTATTCTCTAATTCATTTTGCAGATAGAACGCACCTAAATTACTTCAAACTAATTTGACATTTTTCAAGTTGACGTACTTCGGACTTCGACTGGACCTCGCACTTAAGGGGTCATATAAAAGAAATCAGGTCAATTAAAAAATCAAAATCTGAACACACAATGGATAAAAGCACACTGGAGAACTTTAAATATATATTTCACACATGAAACCAAATAAATTCTTCACACAAAGTATTCTAAGCTCATTGGCATCGAATCAACATTTTGTTTTTGTGACACAGTCCCTTCGAAGTGTCCGAAGTGCGAAAGACCACGAACATGAACGATGTCTATTATGACCACTTAGCTAGAATGAGAGAATTCTATATGCATACCAAGTTTGTCCTGATAATACCCAGGTGATGTTGACGTGCACTTGGTTGCTCCTGTTTCTGCTATATAGGTTCCCTCCTCACATGTCATACACGAAGTTTTGCCCTTCCTGTTCTGGTGATGCCCTGCCGGACAAGGCAAGCATTTGACCTGACCTACTTCAGGCTGATAGTGTCCCTTTGGACATCCCAAACAAGGTGATGTACCAATCGTGTCTTTATATTTACCGGCAGGACACGGTTCACATGTGGAACCGTCGAGATACTCTCCTTCTGTACAACCTATTTGAAAAAATATAGGAACATTTGTAAAATGCTTAAAATAAATGATTTATTTTTACCTTTTCAAGAGCTTTTCAAAATATATATTATATTACAAGATTTCTAGCCAGACGCATAAAATCATGTGCACAGGTCTCTGGTGCATTAAAATTGGTTTGAAATTTTCTTCAAGAAGGTAAAGAGAACACTTCCATATTTCTATTGAAGTTAATAAAACACTTATCTGCTCTAAAATGATGGTAAAGAGAACACATCCATATTTCTATTGAAGTTAATAAAACATTTTTCTGCTCTAAAAAATGCTAGTAAATTTGAAGACGTTAAACATTTGTACCACTTTGTGAGTGTCACTGCTGGTGGACCAAGAGTCCCTGAGGGCAAATGTAGCCAAGTTCGATCAATTTCGGTTGGTCGTTTCTTCAAATGCATTTGCGAATTTCTGTTCACAATATTTTCTCAAATTTCTAAAACCTGGGTCCTGTAGCATCATATCCCAGCCATTTTGCTATGTCTGTCGGTATATTTTGGACATAATTTTCACAGATTTTGGCCATATTACATTGTTTAGATTGAGGATCACTGACGAGGCTTTATTACGCGAAACGTGCATGCCTGGTGCTGTAAATTTATCTGCTCTAAAATGATGCTAATGAATTTGAAGACGTTAAACACTTACAGACAGAAAATATATGTATCCAGCACTGAAAAACACATTGCATCATTTTTTCTTTTTTTTTGTGCGAATAGCACATAGCGATTGCCTGATTTCTTCACTCATGGGAGCCCCGTCTACTGAGTATGTATAAACGATGTTACTCTGTTTACATGTACCTTGGGACTGCGTCAGCGTCATGATCGGTATTAAGTCTGATCACTGTCTGAATCAATGAATTATATCTATATGAATAGAGCTGTCATGTTATGTACATGCATGACCTAATGAAAAATTGCATCTGTATGTACAGACTGTGTGTTGGAAACCCCTTTCCATTACCAGGTGATTATCTGTTTTAGTGGACAATATATAAATGAAACGGTGCTATTGATAAAGATATTAAGTTGAATCATTGAAACGTAAAACTAACTTCAAGTGGGCTTATTTTGCCCCGCTTCACAAAATAAAATCTGTATACGACGGAAAATTCATGAAATATGATATTAACAATTATGAAAAATAAAAGATCAAAACATTCCCGTTTAGGATGTATCATGTTTTTATATACTAAAAAAGAAGCTAATTTTCCTTCAAATTCTTAGCACATACCTAACATTGAACATGAAAGGTTAAAGAGAGAGTGGGGATCAAATTAGAAAATAAGATTCGTCTTCTTATGGAATCATCAATCGATAGTCATATTGGATTGTTGTATTTTCTAGGGGGGGGGGG
This sequence comes from Pinctada imbricata, assembly GCA_033119305.1. Lineage (NCBI taxonomy): Eukaryota > Metazoa > Mollusca > Bivalvia > Pterioida > Pteriidae > Pinctada > Pinctada imbricata. The sequence goes on from VSWD01000012.1 coordinate 26,190,635, forward strand.
GGGGGTAGATTTAATGTGATGTTATTTAAATTTCATGTTCACTGTCAGACATCATCTTTCAATTCATTACGATAACATTATGCATTTGCATATTAGTTCTGTCTTTATACGTCCATAAACAGGCCTACAAACGTGTTCAGGAACAAATATGACTTTGAAAACACAGTATTTTGTCATACATATTCTGGCTATTCGCACTCAGTACCTTTAGTGCTTTGATTTTTTTTTTTTTTTTTTTTTTTGCTATAGTTTTCATATAATTAGAAATATATAAGATATTCTAGAAGTCAGTGAGTGAAAGTCAAACACAAAGCAAAATCAGAATCCAGAAATTATAATCAATATGCATACAAAACCTAGAAAAAAAGACAGAACAAAGTAAATATAATCCCTGGTATGGCGAAGCCAAAGTGAAAACAGCGGAACGCACTCTCATGAAAAAAAGAAGGGAAGGGGTAACCAACCTGACCCGGTTACAGTACCAACAGCAAAACACCAAAATACCCGATGCTAAACAAAGGAGGGGATCTCCAACAACACCAGGTTGCAGCTCCCACAGCAAAACCCCAAAACACCCAATGCAAAAACACAGAGCAGACAAGCACAGAAAGAGACTTAAAAGGGACAAGGAACGTCAATGCACAACACAGAAACATCAAACACAAAGGACTACACATAAACCAACGAGACCAATGGGCAACCGGTGCCGACTTAGGACGGCCATCTTCCGAATAGCAGAAGGTGTGGTTATCCTGGATTACGTGCGCACAACCCTCCCACTTTTCCAATTACCCAGAGGTCTCGAAGAACGTCAAATTATGGTATAAAACAACCTCTTCATTGTCAGATGACCACACACAAACAAGACTGCAAAACGCAGGGGCCCAAGTTACACAGATGAATATGTAAATGGATATCAAAAGAGGGCGTGCGTCCGTGCTCTGCCTCCGCCAGCTCATGTATATTATCACCCGAGGAGTCCGACCGACATTCAAAGAGGACAGATGGTCGAGACAGAGGTTTAGACAGGGCCTGTCATGGAGTCCCGTCGTCACAGTCAGTTAGAGTGCAAGTTTTAAGAATGCGCTGGTACAAGACTGTAGATTGGTCAAGTACCAAGCCTAGTGTCCGTCTTGTGACATTAGGATCTTATCCACGGTATAAAAGGAGATTGATGATTCTGACGCATTTTCGATGGTTATGTTGTCTATCTTGTCTTATCTTGTTAATCATGTCACCATAAAATACAGGTTGTGAAAAACCCTAATTAATATACTCTGTTGCCTGTATTGGTCCGAATTTCAAAAGAAGTTGACAATAATTTTTGAAAAAATTTCCAGAAAGTCTTTACTAGTTTGTGAAATCGAAAACCTCGTCCTAAAAGTTTCTTGGTAATTTGTAAAGGAGCTGTTAAGATAAGGGCCGTATTTAGCCCTGAATCTCGTACCGTATTTTTTCCGCATAAGGATTCACATATTGAAAAAAAATTAATCATAATTGAAATATGATGTATTTGAAGACTTTTTGCATGTTTTACATTTTGGTGAAGTACTCTTAAGATTCTAAAATCAAGGTCATAAGAAGTAGGGGTACTCGAATAGGAAAACTTATAAAATCGACCAAAAAACGTATAAATGTAAAAATATTTTAAATAAAATGGATAAACAGTTTCTAAAAAAGCACCAAATTTGTCTACATTGTATATCAAATAAAGATTTCGAACGTTATATCTACTTTAATTGGCAAATAATGAAATCCGGAACTTAAAATACGGTCTCGATTTTTATTTAACGGCTACAATGTAAAGCTTTTTGAGCGAAATACACACTGACGAAGAAATAAACATCGCTCTTGCTTATTTCGTTCCCAATTTTTGTATATTTCATTCGATCATATTAAGAATACATTTTTGGCTGGATTAAAGAGGAAAACGGAAATTGTCAAATTTGTCATATCTTATGGTCTAAAAGATCGATCTTTACAAAAATGCACCCCCCCCCCCCCTTCCTTTTTGGTTTTTCGTCTCTTGTGTAGTATTCCCCCCGGAGATACAGAACCCCACTTTTCTAGAAAATTTCTATCATGGATATACACCTCCAGTAAAAGTGACATTCTGTATATCCGACGGAACAATGTTCAAAAAAACTTTTTCGTTTTCTAATGATTTCTATAGGAAAAATATAAGTTCTGACCCAAATATTAGCAAAATTATATAAAACAGATAAAAAATCTATTCAGATTCTGATGGGATGCCATATAGGTATACATATTACGAAGAATGTTTTTTTAATTTCCATTTTCAAAATCCTACTTTTCATGGCTAATTTTACGTCTTATTTTAACAGCTCCTTTCTACTATAAAAATTCAAAACATCAGTACATGCTCTAGCATACCGTATGAGCTGTGAAATGTAGATACCATAGGACGGTAATCTAGGAACATCATCGTCAATGAAAGGGGAAATCTGCTATGTTGAATCTAAAATAATCTTTTTGTCATACACACTTGTATGAATCTTTCCATTAACAATTTTGACATTTAGGTCCAAAAATGATGTTTCTGTGTTTGTAGCGTTTGCTTTGTTTAGAATCAATTCTTGTGGATACATAACATTTTCATACTTTTCAAAAACAGGATTGTTGATAGTAATCTTACATAAACGTATTGATCAAAAGGAAGGACAAGGCAATACAAAGGTCACCAATGTCTCTCTAGAACGTATAACATTAGTAGATCAAATGTTTAACTTCGAACTTCACATAGAGCTTAGATCAACGAAAATACATTTTGGTTATTTCTAATTTTTGTTTTCTCTGTGTGCATTGTATTGTCACCTGTAATTGTCAACATGATCTATACACCATTTCTGTCCAATATTATATCCATGTATAACATTTTTCTCAATACCATTGTATTAATTGAGGTGATGAGATGATAATAAACTGAAGTTGCCCATGATTTGTATGATTTGTATTCTGTGGCGGAAAAGAAACCACAGAGAAGACGAGCAAGGCAGGAGACGAAAAAGAGGCATACGACATAGGAACATTAGACACGAAAGACTACACATAAACCAACGAGACCAATGGGTAACCAGTGTCGACTAAGGACAGCCATCTGCTGCGCAAGAAGCAAATGGTGTGGTTATCCAGATTACATGCTCACAACCCTCCCACTTTTCCGGTTGCCAAAAAGTCTCGAAGCGGGCACAATTGTTGTGTAAAATAACCTCCTCATTATTATATGACCACACAAACAAGACAGGAAAAGGGAACAAAAAAGAAACAAACAGACGGGGACAATAACATCACATCAGTGACAGGATAGAACTATCTTTGTTAGTAATCTCTGAAGAGTCCAACGTGAAAAGCATTCAAGATGTCTGTACGACGGGGAAGAGAATGTACATCACAGTAACATAAGTTTGATATCATTCTTCTTTGAATATCGGACAAAGATGTAAAAAAATTATCTTCAATTTTCGAAATTGCTGTAACTTATGAATCTACTGAGTATACGTAGCATTTTGATATCAGAACTTCCACTTACCAAGGTTTACACATGTTGATATGTCAGTGTATGACGCTTTGATGCATTTTGAGATCATACCACATCCTTGGCAGTCCACTCCATTATCGTTCTGAAAGTAATAAGTCTTATATGACAAATATTGAGGTATAAGAACAGGCAAAATGAAAGTAATGACAACACAAAAATGAAGGTATACAGAGTCGAATTTCAACGTCCATCTTCTATATAAAAGGTGTGTTTGTCCGGACTGTTTGTGTACAACCCTTCAACTAATTTGGATACAAACATGTCTTTCGAGGTGCAAATGTTGAATGTGAAAGAAACACTTATCACTATAAGGTGGCATCACAAACAAGACGGTAACAGCACAAGAACATGGGATAGACGATGCCTGGCCTGAAAACGCATATTTAAAAGTTTCCATAAACTACACTATGTTAAATGTCTTCAAATTCAATACCATGAACTACTCTTATTTCTGGCACATCAGCATGATCAGTCACCCATTAATCACTTTTCCATATACATGTATATTTATTTTTGAGGATATTCATATCATCTATCTACAGAGAATTTTTAAGGGAGATTAGGTCCTTTCGAGGCTTGTCATGGAATCTTGTCGTCGCGATTGGTTAGTGCATATGTACAGTAATGAAACAGTTATTTTATTTGTCCGATCGTGACGACGAGATTTTATGGCGAGCCCTATCCAATACTGTCAGAAAAGTTTGCATGGATCCTGATCCGACTTGAATGTAGGTTGGATGATTGATCAAGAGGTCGCTTCAGTCACAATTAAGAGCACAGACTATTTTTGATTGCTACCGTAATTGCTTCATGATATCTTTTAACATTGTTTTTGTGTCAGCTAAGGCTTTGTTTTACTGTCTGTTTGTGAAGACACTTGATTGTAGGAAGGCTTTTTGTTTACATAACAGTTGTGCAAATCTGAGAATCATCGTACTGTAAGGAAGTATGTTCGTCTGTGATCTTGTATATCATATGGAAAAATAGATGCTTTAATAATGAATAATACGGAAGTCTTTACCTTCTTTACAGCTTCTTGAGGAAAATTTGAAACCAATCTTAATGCACCAGACACGTGTTTCGGATAGTAAACCCTCATAAGTATAAACCAGCACATGAATATAAGAGCAAAGGGTAACAGTATACTGACGACGTTTTTTCCAATTTTATTGAAAATGTTTCTCAAATTTCGATGTTGGTTATCTTTGAGATAAAATATGATAAAATTACCTCTGACGAATCTTGGTCCGTTGAGTTGCCTTCTTTTCCCAAATTTTCTCTAAATACCAAAGTACAGGTCAATGCACTGTGTTGTAATTTGCAGTTCCACAGTGAATAGAATTCGCCTTGCATTCTTCAATGCACATTCTCGGTCCTATTCCATGTATGGACTTAAATACTTTCCCATTTATGTTTTTGTCAACCTGAAGTATGGGTTCAGACCAACACAAAGAAAATATTACACTTATAACAAGCAAGAGAAACATTATTTCATCTGGAAAGTAAAAGAAATGAGAAAAAATTCCAAATTAGTTCAAAATTAAAGTAATCATACGTTCATCTTTATTTGTTCATTTAAGTTGATAAACAATTCATTTGCAAAACAAATATAATCTATTTGGTATTTTGCACTCATCAACATTTCAACGCCCTTGATTTTAGCAATGGTCACATTAAAATTGTTTGTTTTAGCACTGAAATCATCGTATTTTTTATCGTAAAATACTCAAACTTATCTAAAACTACTCGCGATTTTGTTGAATTTGTTTCCATAATTATTTGAGTAATATCATACTATTGAAATAAAATATCTCACTAAATGTTTACATACCTCGACATTATTGAACTTTCAGAAATTAGGAACTTTTAGAGGTGTATGCTCCATACCTTCTATTCAAATTTCTATTCGCTAAAGTAAAGCAAATGCAGTTTTGAATGCAATTTTTCATTACAAAAATGACATTTTGATCTTTTTTAATTTTTTTCCCATAAGAATTGAAAAAAACATGAATAATCCTAAATTGCATTGTATTTTGTTAAAGATACGGAATATTTGACCTAAACCTAGCATTCGGACGGATAGGGGCTAGGTTTCGGTCAGAGCAAATTCTATAGGCAAAACCTAAAATTTAACGACCCCCCCCCCCCCGAGGAAGACCTTGCATCTCCACCTAAAAGCATGTTAGCAACTATTGACACCTCAAAGTCACCAACGAAATGATACATACATTAATTCTGAATTTGAGGATAACTTTAACGGTATTTATACAAAATATTTTCCTACATAAAAAGCCTTATATAAATATATGATTAGGAAAATGAATTGACTGAAAACTCTATCAATCAACGATTGAAAATAAAGATAAGATGTTAAACAAATTTAATAGCATATCAATTCAGAACAGATAAATTTGCAGCAGCATGGACCAGAGATGCACGTTTTGGGTACTAAACCTTCGTCAGTGATTCTCATATCTAAACAATACCAGTATTAGCTTTCCGAAAAAGCTTGGTCGATATCAACATCTCTTTAATCCCACAATATTTTTTTTCGTCGACATAAAATTAAAATTTATTTACTCTTAAAATAAAGATTAAAGAGTAGTACTTATAGAAACGTATGTCTTTATAATTCTGACAAGTTAGAAAATAGATCTAGATACATTTACACTGGACTCAAGATGCAACACTCTTCATATCCATTCAGATCGAAATTGTTTGATTCTTAGGACAATTCCATTATAACACATATTGACCAATCAAAAGCCTTTCTGTGTGTATTCGCGGGAAAAGTGGAGAGTTCCGATTACATGTGTAAGAATTTCAGTGGCGGATTTAGGGGGGGCGGGGGCGTCCGCCCCCCCCCCCCGGCACTGACCCAAAATTTAAAAAAAAAAACAGGCATATTTTCGTCCATTTTTAGTAAAAATCGGCTAAATTCGCCCCTTGACCCCCCGGCAAAGGGGGCACTGGATCCGCCACTGAATTTGGATGGGAAATAAGGGGAAACTTCTAAAAAGTTCAATCAAATTTTGTGACTCGTACAATCTTATCGACTTTTTTTTATCGCTCATTAATTTCTTTGTTTCGTTTATCAATTTGTCTTTGGTAAGAAAATAAACAAACAAACAAAGTGGTATATCCTTAACGAGAAAAAGCTTAGTCGGATGAACGGTAAGAACCTTTTTAGCCCATTGGCACCCCTGGCATACGTTGTGATCGCGTATTTCTTTGTTGCAATGGATCCAAGGATCCAGAAATGTCGTCCATAGGAATTTTGAAGGCATAGGGTTCACTGTATCACTCACTAATTGGTCATGACGACATGTCCTATTTTTGTGAAGTGGATACATGGGAATGCCTGTCTCTGGTCACGTGTTTTTCACTGGTCATGAAAACGTTTCTTTCATAAGGATAATTCAATGATGCATTATTGAATCTGACGGACTCAATTAGGAACTTTCTCCTATTGACAGCATCCGGTCTACAAATCTAGTAAGGTCGATTTCTTGAAATCGACCAATAATATGACCAAAGAGGTTGAAAGTTACTGTGCTCAAAAGTGTACCGATAGACGTAGTAGGATGGGTGGGATATGATGCTACAGGATCCAAGTTTTATAAATTTCATGAAAATGTGATAACAGAAAATTTCGAATTCAGAAACGATCAACCGAAATTGATCGAGCTTGTGCCCTCGGGGAGTCCTGGTCCACTGGCAGTGACACTCACCAAGTGGTACAAATGTTAAACGTCTTCAAATTTAATATCGGCATTTTTAAAAGAACAGATTAATTTGCAGCATTGACCAGACATGTACGTTTCGGGTACTTAACCCGAGTCAGCGATATCCTCCATCTAAATAATGTAATATGACCAAAATGTGTGAAATTGACAAATATGGATAATGACCATATCCCTGTTTACAGCACAAAATCGATAATTCAGAAAATCAGAAACCGAAGGCATACAAAATCAGGATAAAACAGGAACCAAAGCAAACAAACAAAAACCTCTACCATATGAAAAGAAGCGAACTACCGATATGGGAGTGAGACCAGGTGCCCAGGAAGAGTAAGCATCTCCTGCTTGCATGCAAAACCCGTCGCTTCAAATCGGTAGAACTGTCACATCCGGTTACTTCCATTTTGGAAGACATAGAGTACAATCTTTGGTTGGATGGTTCAAATGGTCTATGACAGAATATCATCCACCATTCTGGAGAGTGGGACATCATAGTGTATGACGAGTTCCCCATATCGACCGTAGAACTTCCTCAGTGACGATGTTAGTCGGTCACAAACATATCCCTGACTGAGAAGCTTATCTGAAAGACGCCTAGCTCTCAGAACAAAATCCGTATATTTGGTACTTGCTCTGGCATAGCGTATCAACTGAGATATGAACACGCCATAAGCAGGCGATGAAGGGATGTTGCTACTCAGAAAAGGAAAGTTTGTAATGCTGAAATTGAAGTCGTCACGTTTGTCATAGAGTGAGGTGTTCATGTGACCATCAGTGTCGTAGGACAACATTGTGTCCAAATAGGATGCTGAATTATTTGTCTCTGTAGTTTCTTTGACTTCAAGCTCCGAAGGATAGATACTGCTCAGGTGATCCGCGAATTTTGGGTTATTGATGGACAACACATCGTCTATGTATCTGTAAGTGAAGTTGAAGTCAGAAGCTAAGTATCTTTTCCCTTCAGAAACCAAAGATTGAATGAATTCAGCTTCGTACGAGTAAAGGAAAATGTCGGCAAGGAGTGGGGCAAAATTGGTCCCCATTGGAATTCCGACAATTTGCTGGAAGACCTTTCCTCCAAACACCACAAAAATGTTGTCGATCAGAAAGTTTAACAACTGAATAATGTCTGTTTCAGTGAACTTATTTTCAGAATCGGACTTTTCTTTTACAAAGTAGGGTTTGTCATAGTTAACAACAATAAATTTGTATTTGCGATTACTGTTCTTACTTGTAAACGCATTACTTATAATTTTTGCGAGTCTTTCTTTCAATTTAGAATGTGGAATTGTAGTATAAAGTGTCGAAAAATCAAAGGCTTTGATCGAATGGACTCTACTAAAATGAGTGGATTTCAGATGTTCTAAAAGTTCCTTCGAATTCTTTAAAATCCACATCTGGTTGATACCACTGCGAGAATATACTGTCGAACAATATTTTTGAAGCCTAGATTTGATTTCAGATAAAACTTTGGTGAGTAGGATCGATACAGATTTGGTAGAACATTTTGAGGAACCAGCGATGAAACGTTGTTTGTACGGATTCTTATGCATTTTAGGTATGCAGTATAAGTATTGCAAATCTAAATCCAAATTGGTAGTGTCTAAGCCAAAGGAAGCAAGAGCTGATTTGTGGTTATCTATTATTTCAGAGGCAGAAAGGTTTGTTGGGGTGTAAGTGGGATTTCCAGGTGTCGAATTTAAACCCAACTCTTTAACTAGACTGTCGAAATAGTACTTTTTGCAAATAAATGTGTAATTATTTGAGGCTTTGTCCGCTGGTGTGATGACATAATGTTCTTGGAGGTAGGTAAGCTCTGTGATAACATCAGGGTCTTTAAATATAGACACGAATCTGGTGTTCATAGTTGATTTTAATCGGTTAATTCTTGAATTTTTTTTTTTATGATTTTATCCATTCGGACAGGGTGTCGAGCTGTACATCCTCTTTCTTTGCCCAACGTCTTGCATATTCCTCACAAGAGTCCATGATAATTTTGACATTTTGGTTCCATGTAAAGGACATACTTTCTCTGTATTTGGGACCCTTTTTTAACAATTCTCTCAACTTGTCGCCAGTAATAACGTGTCCACAAGGAGAGTAGTTGAAATCCGATGAAGAACATTCGCAATGAAGTGGATGTTATTATGCCAAAAAATGTGAAAGTTATCATCTTGACTTTACTAAGGTCACCAGTAATAACGTGTCCACAAGGAGAGTAGTTGAAATCCGATGAAGAACATTCGCAAGGAAGTGGATGTTATTATGCCAAAAACGTGAAAGTTATTATGCCAAAAAATGTATCGAAAGAGGTAGGAGGATGGGTGGGATATGAGCTACAGGACCCACGTTTTAGAAATTTCAAGACATTTTGATAACAGAGATTTTCAAATGCGTTAAAGAAACGATCAACAGAAGATGATCGAACTTGGCCACATGTGCCCTCGGGGACCAACTACTCTTTTGTTTTACATCTTTCCTGGTTTTGTACGTCCATTGATTATAATTTTTATTTCTGATTTGGGGAATTTGAATTGGACTTTCATTCCCATCATCATGGCCTTGTCATTGTGAATGCAGTTCGCGATTCACGGAAAATTCTGGTTGGACGCGTGCAAATTTTACTACCATAAACACCCAAAGTAAGATAGTCATTGCTTATATTTCCATTTTTACTTTTTACTTTCCATTATTCAACGTTAAACGTCTTAAAATTCAACAGCATTATTCAAGAACAGAGAAATTTGCAGCATGGACCAGACATGCACGTTTCGGGTACTTAACCCTCGTCAGTGATCCTCATTCTAAACAATGTAACATGGCCAAAGAGTGTGAAATTTATTCTGTCCAAAAATGTACCGAAAGACGTAGCAGGATGGGTGGGAAATGATGCTTCAGGACCCACGTTTTAGAAATTTCAAGAAATTTTTATAACAAATTTTCGAATGCGTTGAAGAAAGGATCTACTGAAGTTGATCGAACTTGGCTACATATGCCCTCGGGGACTCCTGGTCCACCAGAAGTGACACTTATCAAGTGGTACAAAATTAAATGTCTTCAAATTCAATAGCATCATTCAAGAAAAGATAAGCAAGTCTGGTTCGATGCATTTGGCAAGTTTTCTTCTCTACAATATTTCCCAATAGCAGATTTTTTAAGACTTATTGTTCCTTTGCTTAGAATCCTATATTCCAATCTTTGACGGGACAGGATACAAAATCATTGACATTTGAAATCAAATTAATAAACAAAACAGTCATCAAGATGGTAAGAAGGGAGTTCATGAATGCAGGTTTGGTAATAATTTCCCTGCTTACATGCAACAGTCTTCAGTAAGGTAAAATTCTGCTGTTCACTGCTTTGACTTGAAATTCAGTATTCTAGATAATTATGTATTACCATACAAATTCATCAAAGATGTTCTCCGTAGAGAGGATTATTTTACTATACCTTGTATATACATGTATACTTGAATATAATTTTCAAGAAATTTAAAACTATTTCCATCTCCCTTCTTTCAATAACCAGATTGTGAAAAATCAACAAAAGTGTGTGTTGGCCTCTCTTGATTAACAGCTTTTTCTGTTTTGAAAATTATTCCTAGACAAAGCTAGATTGAAAATTAAACACAAGACCTTTAGTCTCTATGTGGCATTGAATGAATAGTATTTCACTGTGATCTTTGACCTCATATACTGAAAAAAAACTTTGCTTCATCCATGATGGGCAACTGACAAACTTTAATGTTTACCACAAATCAATTAAAAAAATTTAACTATTTATTTTACAACGTTTAACAACGAGTTACACAACTTATATTAATGTCTAATGTTGGCTCAGATGTTGGCATGAGGGGGTCCAAGGAGCAGGAGGAAAGCAGAGTACCCGGAGAAAAACCTCCCACCGAGGCCTGGGTGAGGGACCATCTGGGAATCTGGGATTCGAACCCTGGACCTTAGAGGTGAGAAGCAAGCGCACCAATACTGCGCTAACCCAGCCGTTACCGCAAATCAGTTGAGACTATCATTGGTCTCAAGGTTGGAAAATACACATTTATGGAAAATATCAATTTACTGCTTCCCAGAAATTAAAACAGCTATGTAGACAAAAATTTTTAAATATAATGCAAATCTTTGAAGAATGACATTGAATTTATTCACAAAATAATCACAAAATAAATATTAATTCATTCAAGTTCAAATGAATTTCATATTGAATTGATGAAAACAAAAATTCAAAGACGTTCACAACATTAAATAATATTGCAGAAAGTTACAAAGATGTATTGAATATAAAATGTAGAAGAAGATAAAAAAAGATCAGTTGCATGAAGTTTATGAAATATATACTGTATATCTATTACAAAACAAGCAATTCAAAATGAAACTACAAGGGAATACAGAAGTATGAAAAACATTATTGAAAGAAAATATGACATAACAAATATAATATAATTCAACAAACTAAAACATACAAAAATGGCTTAAAGCCCCCTTCGTCTTTGCCAAAAGGGAAAAAAATCGGAAATAATGAACGAGTACCGTAAAGTGTCAATTCAATTGTGCTAGTTTCAGCTTTAGATCACAGAATTACATATAAAAACAAAACAACACCATTACAGTTTTTTTTTCTAAAATTACAAATACATTAGATTCTAATGTTTCTTCAACAATGCCAGTACATGTAAAACACAAACACTCAAATACACAAATTTCCAGCCCTGTGGTCATTATAAAATGCAAAAATAACAATGTATATGCCAACTAAGTGAAATCTATCGTTTGCATTACAAGTGTTTATTGCAAATACATGTATCTTTCATTGCAAATATTTTTATAATAAATGCTCATAAGGAAACAGATGGATTTCACTTAGTTCACATATACCTTGTCTTTTTTACACTCGATAAAGGCCAAGGGGCCAAAAATTTGTGTATTTGAGTGTTTATGTTTTTTTTCAAGACACCTTAGTAAGTCAAAATCTATGTCCTTTGAATTTAAATTATTTCCAAGTAATCATGAAATACTTTAAATGCACTAATACGCTTACCAAATTTTAAGGGATGATATACATGTAACTTACCCATTGCACTGCCTTAAAATGGCACAAGCTGAAAAATCTAGATAATTTTGTTCATTAAACTGCGTAAAATGATAAATAAATGCTGGTATGATATAAAATATAATGTACAAATTAATATAGGTATGATAAATGAAATCTATAAATTAATGCAGATGTCATAATAAAATGTACAAATTTAAAAAGTAATTTTCTTGTGGATAAGATCAACAAGCACATTTCAAATCTTTTTTAAAGCAATGGTCTAATATTTCTTATGATTCGATATACTATAGTCCATATCAATGCCCAATTATATATTTATGGTTACTATGGCAACCTTCATACTGAATATGCATTTCCTAAACCATTTTATGGAGCAAATGCTGTAAAACTCAAAATGGCAGGATGTAGCTTTGAGAAATATTCAAATCTCATGCCTGTACAGCAAGCATACTTTAAAATTTCAAAAAGAATTTAAAAAAAGATTTGCATAGAAAGCAAAGGCCAATAGATAAAATGTGGTATAAATACAGCAGCTTAGTAATTTCTTCAGCAAAATAGTAGAGGTCAGCAATGAAAATCTGATATAAATGGGAAAAGGGCACTTGGCCTCCTGATGTTTAAATATGATTTATCTTTAGAGAATACGAGTAAATCTTTGTACTCATTCTTAAAAATCAAGCAGATTTAAAACATGGTATTGAAGTAAAAGTCATAATTTCTGTGAGAAACAATAGATAACAGTACATTAACAGTGAAAACAGTGCATTTAACTGTGAAAAATATATACATACAATTATAAAACTGCATACATGTAAATATTCAATACACTAATTGAAAACAATAAAGAAACTAAAATTTTACATTAAAATACTTAAGAGTACGTATGTCTCATTGAGATGTGTTGAGTATAAAATGAAAAGAGAAAAAAAATGTTCCGGCAACAGCAGCCTGGCAGAGAGAAGGGTCAAGCTTGGCTAGGAGAAGTAGGGAAATTGTTCCAGCTTAAATGTCACTACCTTAATGCCTACCTATTTTCATTAAAATATACTATGACTTTCATAAACAATAAATAACAAAATTAATTAAAGTTATTTCATTGAAAACAACAATAATACTAGACAATGATCACATATGGCGAATTATAGAAAGCACCCTATATAATAGCTTATACGGCTAAAAATGTAGAAGGCTAAAATTTCAAAAATAAGCCAGCTTATACTAAGCTCTAACACTCTTTCCAATATAACATGTTTACTAATAATCCATATAAGCTCTATCACTCTTTTCTATAACACATGTTTACTTAAAACCCATCAAAAGCCATTTTGCAAGTCTATCACTAAGCATGCATACATTAAAAAATTTCATTGTACCATGTGTCCATGTTTTCTCAAATCTTATTTGATTCTGATATGAAAACTTTGCTTTTTTGGCCAATGACGACTTTCCTCTTTGCTTTGTTATCTATAAACCTTTGGAATTCCGACTCGTACTGTAGCGTCTTCTTGCCTCTCTTCGTGTAAGCATGTTCCTCCGGGGACTGGATGCTTTTTAATCTTTGTCTGGCGTGATTTAATATTTTATGGAGTTCCTCCTGAATACAGAAAAATTAATAAATACAAAAAACATGCCAAACACTGAAGAACAAATTCAACTGAAGTACATGTATAAAAATTTAACATTATCATAAAACGTATTGCTTATCAATGTGAAGATCTTTCTTATCTAGAGTTTGAAATATACATTTTGATTCTACATTAAACTAGACTGTTCAAGCAATGAAATGGTATGTCACTCCTCAAAAATTTGACCCTTAATATGTGACCTTGACCCTATTGGAGTATAATGTACATTCATCAAGTTAAAGCTTTTCATTTGACTTTGTGACTACCAGACAGACAGACAGACAGACAGACAGAAAGTACACAAAGTGATCGTTGTGTGTTTTCCTTGAATTGCAAGAACAAATTATACATGTTATATGAAGATTTTCACCGTCCTCCTTACCTCTGTATGCCGGAACAGAAGCTTACACGTCTTCAGGTTTTTCTTTTTCTGTAAGTGTATTAACGCCTGTTCCATACTCAAGGCTAGGTCCTCTGCTTCGTTAAGAACCTGTAAGATTTAGACAAAAATGTATAAAATGGAAGTATTGTACAACATGCTGATATAATGATACTTGAAAAAATATTGTGATATCTCCTCAAAGACATATCAAATCAAAGTCTGCCCTTGAACTTCATGAAATTATAACAGGTGAAAACAATGTACATATACAATGTACATGCATCCTTCATAGTAGATCATGAAATTTTTATATTCTTAAATTGCTTTCTATTTAAAATGTTTCTAAAGCAAGGGATTTGTGACATATTCTCTTGTTCTACAAACATAAGTTGTATAAAATTTAGAGCTGCTACGATTCATTGCAGTGCTTTCACATGAACTGGGTATTTCATGCATTTTTATACCCCCGCCATAAAATGGTGGGGGTATATAGTGATGCACATGTTGTTGTTTTTTTTAGATTGAGACGACATTTTTCAAATAAAAGGGGAAAAAAAATCTTTGGAAAATTATATTGCAAAAAAAAAAAAACTCGAACTGAAAAAAACCGAATCGAGACATAAAAATCGAAATCAAACCGAATCGAGAAGTTCCCGACTTGCTGCATCTCTAATAAAATTCATGGAAATTTTGGTACAAAAATGATATTTCCATAAGAACTTCATTATGTCATCATGGTTTCATGTCAGATACTGTGCAAAATGAAAAATAATTCTGCTGAATATACATGCAAGGCCAAAAGAGTAAAATACTCTATAAGAATTATTTTTACCAGTGAAAGGAAGCAGATTTTCTTTGAGATTTCACATCGAGTAATGGATTCATCCAGATCCGTGGAATTCCTGCGTCCAGATCCAGGGGTGGATCTAGGAGGGGGAGTAGCTATGGCCATTCTCTTACTAGACTTTAGGCCTATCTCATACAGCACCTTTCTGAAGCTTAGCTCTCTGTCACTACAAAAAGGATAATATTGAACATATACAGAATGTGTATGTTACGAATAGTGTAAGTTAAACAGTATTCTTTTTTTTCAATATCAACTTTTTATTTAAGAAATAACAACTAGCAAGCCATGGTTTATTGTCCAGTAATTCCGCTAAGCGGGGAGGTGATAATTTGATTGGTTCGTGTGACGAGTGGAATTACTGGACAATGAATCATGGCTAGCTAGTTGTTATTTCTATTCTAATATAGCACATGAATGGGCGGAGCTTAGCGCACTGGAAGCTTGTTGGAGATTTTACACCAGGTGAGTTCTATGGTACATATAGGGAGAAAATTTCAAGTCGTATTAGAATAGATAATAATTTTTGCTGTTCAAATGCATTGAGTAGGTAGGATAAGGAATTCAAATGTTTCAAAGAGATTTTCAGATATTCTTAATTTGCCAGCGTTTGCAACTTTCCTATACCATAATTTACTAGACCATATGTGTTTTAATACAGTGCTGATGAGCAATCCTTTGTCAAACATGTTAAAAGTGACACAAATTACAACTTTTCCAAAATCTTGCGCATTATACATGTATCTACATACACAATTTTCTCAAACTCCGTCAAAGCCGGCTGTAGGATTTCCTGACTAGAGTGGGCATCCTCCACTATGTTACATAATAACTCTTCCATAGAGAACAGCTCCTCCTCCCGAGATTTATTCAGAATCTGAAATGATTATTTCAAATAAGCGTCAAACATTATGGTGTTTTTTAACACCCTAGAGATATACATGTATGGTTTTTGCTTTCAAATTAGTTACATGTACGCCAAGCAGCAGCAATATGCTTTAGCCACATAATTCTTTCATCATTTTTTTAGATATAGCCAGTTACTTTACCCATACCTTTGTTTAGTTGAAGCCATTCAGTGTTGGATTAACTTATTTGAATTATTATGACACAGAGCCACTTACTTTTGGTGGCAGCCAATCATTGGTCATTCTTTTAAAATATACATGATTTAAAGCCACTTATTTAGCTAGATCTACACTATGTGGCAGCCATTCTTTGGTGGCACAGTGAAATAATTCAGTCAGTGTATAGCCACAGCTGATGGTGGCTGTGTAACACTTTATGATATTATCACATATAGCCACTTACCTAAGCTACATCTAAACCGAGTGGCATTCATTCTTTGGTAATATAGTGTCATAATTCAGCCAGTGTGTAACCACAGCTGCTGGTGGTTGTGTAACACTTTATAATGTATTAACATATAACCACTTACCCTAGTCACATCTACACCAAGTGGCAGCCATTATTTGGTGGCGTAGTTTGATGATTCAGCCACAGCTGATGGTGGCTGTGTAACACTTTATAATCTTATCACATATAGCCACTTACCTTAGCCACATCCACACCAAGTGGCAGCAATTCTTTGGTGGTGTAGTGTGATTATTCAGCCAGTGTGTAACCACAGCTAATAGTGGCTGTGTAGCACTTCATAATGTTTCAACATACCGGTATAGCCACTTACCTTAGCCACATCCACACCAAGTGGCAGCCATTCTTTGGTGGCGTAGTGTGATGATTCAGCCAGTGTATAGCCACAGCTGATGGTGGCTGTGTAACACTTCATAATGTTTCAACATATAGCCTCTTACCTTAGCCACATCTACACCAAGTGGCAGCCATTCTTTGGTGGCATAGTGTGATGATTCAGCCAGTGTATAGCCACAGCTGATGGTGGCTGTGTAACACTTCATAATGTTTCAACATATAGCCTCTTACCTTAGCCACATCTACACCAAGTGGCAGCCATTCTTTGGTGGCATAGTGGGATGATTCAGCCAGTGTGTAGCCACAGCTGATGGTGGCTGTGTAACACTTAGGGAAGACTACAACAAACTGGTGAGGCTGCTGGACACAACGGCTAACATGGACTCCCCTCTGTAGTAATACCTCAGGGGGCACCTGTTTTTAAACAAAATCAATGTTATTGAAAATCAGGGAGAATATTTTCTTCAGCTCAAACAAGACATTAAGATGTACTGTAGAAACTAATAAAACAATCGGTATATACATGTGTATATGTACCCATTATGACTATTTTCACAATATTTCCATCAGCTGTCAAATAGCAAAATCAAATACAGAAAAGTCACATACAACTGAATTATGACAGTATGATCATACATGAACATCCTAGAGATGTTTTAAAATCCATCAAAAACTTTTACATGTAAATAAATTTAAATATTGATCGCAACACACATGTAAAGGCACTTACCATGGCTGTATCTTCTTTCAACCATCTTATCTTACTACTGACTAGAGTGGGGACTAATTCTTTCATAACAGACTGAAACTTCCTCTCTTCCTGGGAGGGAATACAATACCTATATAAGAAAATAACAATGTGAACTAAAATTATTATTTTCAGATACATTTGTTAGCTGATACAAGCTGATACTCACAAGAAATTCAATAAATTTATTCCGTTTTACATGTATTTAAAAGAATAATTTCTTAAGTATCAAGAGGGCATCCAAACCAGCCATAAAATGAACATCACTCATTGGCAAACTAAGGGAAAGAGTTCAGGTGGCTTAAAACTCATTCCCCATTTTGACAGACAAGAAAAGTATTTTTAATGACCCAAAAATGGTGAGCACCCCCTCCTTTTATTTCGAAAATTGATATGGCCCTTATGATTATAATGCTAGATCTTTGATGTAGTTATAATGAAATTCAAATTCTATTTATTTTCTATATTACATCGAAAATGTACTGTTCTATATATAGCTATACGTTACCAGATTATATCTGCTTCATTATGTAAATATTGCACATAAGGTAAATGATGCGTGTCTGTGGACCAACATGATGAAGTGTACAGCATACCAACATGGAGGGTAGGAACTGTAACACCTGAAAGGTCAATATATAGATCATATTAGATATATATTGCACATAGGGTCAATGATGCATGTCCATAGACCAACATGATGTAGTGTACAGCATACCAACATGGAGGGTAGGAACTGTAACACCTGAAAGGTCAATATATAGATCAAATAGAATTATCATTTGTTGAGAATTACTGTATTCTAAAAACTTTTTTTCTCCCAGACAACCATAACTGATAAGAAATGTTTTTGTAAGTGTGACGGTTTGGGTATCGTGCCAGGTTAGCTCAGTCCGTAAGAGCATCTGCCCTGTAAGCAGAAGGTCTTGGGTTCAGTTCCCGGACTGGCCACATTTTCCATTCCGCCTGTCACAGTATTTGAAGCTGTGAGAGTGAACCTCATGAGTTGCTTGTGGTTTAGGTCAACTATGGGGAAGAACCAGGGATTTATTTGTCTTTCTTTGTGAGGTTTCTGGTTAACAACTTTTGGAAACACATAATAAGAAACATAAAATGAGGTACGAAAAGTCTACAGGCTTTTACTATATTGACCTTACCTGATACATGATGTAAATACTGTAGTAGAGATGATTTATGATTGGGTAGATTGACCTACCTGATACATGATGTAAATACTGTAGTAGAGATGATTTATGATTGGGTAGATTGACCTACCTGTAACATGATGTAAATACTGTAGTAGAGATGATTTATGATTGGGTAGATTGACCTACCTGATACATGATGTAAATACTGTAGTAGAGATGATTTATGATTGGGTAGTCTGACCTTACCTGATACATGATGTAAATACTGTAGTAGAGATGATTTATGATTGGGTAGATTGACCTACCTGATACATGATGTAAATACTGTAGTAGAGATGATCTATGATTGGGTAGATTGTTCAGATTCCACGGATGCCTGCAAATCAATCAAAATTTGTTACATTGGAAAAACCTGAACCTATCAATCATACAACATGAACTTACTTGGAACTTTCTCGGATAAAATAATAATCATATTGAAAAATTAGACCATTCAAAAAGTGCAGGTACATGTACATGAATGTTGCTTGTCGCATATTTGACCCTAAATATGGGACTCTGACTCTGACCTTGATGGTGACATTATCATCTCTTCGGGTTTGATCTAAGAATAAAATCAACAGAACTTACTTGGAGTAAGGATTCTCCCTTTTATAAGGGAACATACTGCAGTTTTGTGTCTTGGTGTCTACATGACCTCCATGTACCACCACGTGACTCCCTCTCTCTGCGACTGTGTTCCAATACTCCCTCTGTGTTAATGAAGAGTTCATTTCAATGTATGAATTTATATTGAATTGCTCTATTAAACATACCGTTAAATATTCTATTGAATAAGAAAATGTTAAAGGCCGGCTTTCTGAGACAACCGGTTTGTCATTAATATGCAGTCGAGAGCAGTGTGAGACATCAAAGACCTACTGACAGATAAAGTTGATTATGCTAAAAATAGCAATCCAAGGAATGCTTGTGTCGCCTGCAAAGCGGCTTATTCTAGGAGGTAGATCAAATGGTTCAAAATTACTGGTATCTCTATAAAAGTCTAATGAAATTCATATGTGAAATATCAGATCTCTTACTTACCAACTGAAAGATATGGTCAATATCAAATTTCAGAAAATAGTGTCAATCAACTAGGTCAAGGTCACTATGTAAATATTTTGGTAACAAAACAAAGGGCATTTCATATGAAATATATGTGTGAAATATTAAAGCCCTATCACTTAGTAATCAAAAGATAAATGCAGTTCTTAGAAAAAAGTCAAAAATCTAGGTCAAGGTCACTAGGTCAAAAATTATGGTATGTTTAGAAAGGTCTTGTCACAAAGAATACACATGTGAAATATCAAAGCCCCATCACTAACTTGTCAAAAGATATAGTGAATCCCAACTTTTTTGAAAATTAGGTCAAATATCTATGTCAAGGTCAAAAGGTAAAACATTATTGTATGTGCAGAAAGGTCTTGTTATAAGGAATAGACAGGTGAAATTTCAAAGCCCTATCTCTTACCAATCAAAAGATACATACAATCTTTCTTTTTTTTAAGTAGGTCAAATATGTAGGTCAAGGTCACTAGGTCAAAATTATGGCATGTGCAGAAAGCTCTTGTTACAACCAATACACAAGTGAAATTTCAAAGCCCTATCACTATCCATTCAAAAGATATAGCAAATTTTAACTTTTTTGAAAAGTAGGTCAAATATCTAGGTGAAGGTCACAAGGTAAAAAAATTATGGTATGAGTACAAAGGTCTAGTCACAAGGAATACATGTGTGAAATATCAAAGCCCTATCACTTACCAATCAAAAGATATAAGGAATCTTATTTTTTTCGAAAAGTAGGTCAAATATGCAGGTCAAGGTCATTAGGTCAAAAACTATGGTATGTGTAGAAAGGTCTTATCACAAGGATAACACATGTGAAAAACCAAAGCCCTATCACTTACCGTTCAAAAGTTATGGGCTGTGACACCCAAAGTGTGACAGACAGACGGACAGACAGACGGACGGACAGTGGACGGACAGACGGACAACGGACAAAGTGATCCCTAAGTGTCGCTAAGCTTCGCAGGCGACACAAAAAGCTACCCCAATATCATTTGTTTTTAGCTATCACTTAAATCTTGAAAGGGTATAGGGTATTAAATGGGCCAATCAGATTGCAATAGACGATTTTCACATTACCGCAGCTGACTTGTATTTTACACATTCTAAGACCTGACATCACAAGATTTGACATATTTTTTTAACTGTGACGTCTTATCTGATTTATGACGTCACCATTAGAAATAACGTCAAAAGTAGTAATGTCGGGTCTTGGAGTGTCTAAAATGCAAGTCTACCTGTAATATGAAGAAGGTCTATTAAAGATATTAACCCTACAGCGGTTAGTGAGGAAATGAAAGAAAATTTACCTGTCTTCTTTTATAGTCCCCACCTGGCCTTTAAGAAATATCTACAGACAGGGCAAAGCAGGCATCTTTAAAATTCCTATATTTTAACAATAATCCATGGACCAGAAAATATTTATGACCGTTTTAAACCATGATTTTATATGCACAGACACCAGACACCATATTTTGAATTGTGACGTCATATTTGATCGCACTGAATTTATGCCAGTGTTCTCCCCAGGCCATTTTAGCGTGGCGGATAGCATGGCGGGGCTATCGAGATTTAACGCTACGCTATCGGGATTAGCACCACGCTATATATTACGGCCGCCATGCTATATTTTCCCCCCTAAAAATTTGTGTATTAACTATTTAGTGTACACCTTTGCGTTAATTGATTGATTTAACCGCCACATTCCCGGTTAATTAGCCCCGGCTGTATACAACCCGAGGTGTTAAACGTCTTGTAGCCCCCCGCAAGCTTTATTTTCTACAACGCGGCGCACGTCAATCTATCGGACATTTAAAATAACTGCTTTGTCAATGTCTATCGAGTGACCAACAAAAGACGACCATTCTGTAACGTATTTCATGAAAGCGTTTTCATTTCCATGTATAATCGATAGATCGTGTTGACTAGCAAGTGTCATATAGTTAAAGAGTTACGGTAAATTGGAAATAGAAATACAAAAATAAAAATGTACGCTATATCAGATGTCATTAAAATACGTTTTTAATCCGTCTTACTATTCGACATATTACCATTATTACCCGACCTCGCCGTTTTGTCAAACAAAAAAATTGCTGCTTTTACAAGATAAGAAAGAGGTTATCTCGCTCTCGCAAAATCATTTTATTTTGGATAAATAACGAGTCGGTACGTCGGTGTTTTTTTTTTTTTTTTTTTTTTAAATACGCTTGAATCTAGTTAATAAGATCAGAAGTTTAGACGGATTGATAAAATTAATCATCAAAATACAACATGGTGCACGAACCATCGTTTTATTGATGAGTCTGAGCGCGATATAGAAGGCTTTGTATACAATTGACAATTATAAAATAGATCTTGATTTCGTTGGGGAGGGGGGGGGGGTTGGTGGCTTGTTTGCTCCATACTGTGGGCAAAGTAGAACAACTGCAAGCTTTCTTTGCCAGAGATTACCACAAACAATATTGCAGTGGCTAATAAGGAGGGGGGAGTAAATGTTTCCATATTTGGACCCAATTTTTCAAGAAGGAATCTGTATAAAGATAATTTTCAACTTTTTTTAAAAGGTGAAACCTGCCCTTTCCCTGAACCAAAAATTCAGAACTCAAGGTTAGACACCCTTTACATAACACATTCACTGATATCAGTCATTAGGAAGGGCAGAGGACATGCACCATAGTCCCATTTTGCAAAATGGCCCATTGACAAACTTAGTACTTTTTTGAAGAAATGGCCCATTGATATTTTAGAAGATCATGGAAAATGACCCATTCACAGAAGTTCCTTCCAAATCAGTGTAATATGCCAAATTCTTACACTAAGCTACCTGGAGTTATGGTCACGAGACAGATAATTTTCTCAAAAGGCCCAAAACTAATTGAGTCTTACAACTGTCATGAATCTCTCTTTACAAATAGAACACCAATGATCTCACTGTATAAAATTTAATGATAATTTGCATGTAGATAAAAATGTAGTATTATTAACACATTTATTTCCTTAATTAAATTATTGTGAATTAATAATAAAGCAACAACACATGAAACAGTATGCAATGATGCAACGCGCAATGACGCATCCCAACACAAGGTGCACCGCGAAGACTTAGCACCATGCTATCTGAAATTTCTGGGGAGAACACTGTATGCCTTGTCATGATTTCTATTTTGACGTCACAATGAAAATAACACCAAATTTTGTGATGTCTGGTGTCTGTCCGTCCCATGAATCTACTGGAAAATCAGCTTTTCTTTAATAATTACCTCTATTTGTTCAGTCGACATTTGTTCATCCTTTGTCCATATAGACGTTGTATTTCTGGCCACTCTGTTGAAGGCTCCAAGTGACATACTCTTACCCTGTTAACATATTCATCTGGTATGAGTTTTGTACACATTTTTTTTCAAACTTCAATTCATTTCAGCATCAAACTACACTGACTGTCATTTTATTGCTTGTAGTTGGAATATTCATTTAGGAAATTTTTCGTGAAGCAGAATTTATGGGAGTATAAGCAGGACTATCAAGATCATCAGATAAATGATAGTTTAATGGATCTTTGAACAAATAAAGCCTGTGTTTGTGAAACAGGAATGCCCCCGGTGGCATCTTTGTTAGTATACACTATTTTCTGTTAAGTACATGTATGTGAAAGCCCTGTCACTTACCTTCAAAAGATATTCCAAATGTTAAAGTTTTTGTAAAGTACATGTAAGTCAAAGGTCAAGGTAAAAAATTTTGGTATCAATAGAAAGGTCTTAACATAACGAATACACATGTGAAATATCAAAGCAATATAACTTACCATTCAAAAGTTATGCCCAATGTTAAAGTTTTTGAAAAGTAGGTCAAACGTAAAGGTTATGGTCATGAGATCAAAAATTTTGGTATCAATGGAAAGGTCTTGTCACAAGGAATACACATCTTAAATATAAAAGCCCCATCACTTACCATTCAATGTCAAATGCCCAATGTCAAAGTTTTTGAAAAGTAGGTCAAAGGTCAATTCAATGTCACGGTCAAAAGGTCAAAACAATTTTGGTATCAATGGAAAGGTCTTGTCACAAGGAATACACATGTCAAATATGAAGCCCTATCACTTAACATTCAAAAGTTATGCCCAATGTTAAAGTTTTTGAATAGTAGGTCAAAGGTCAAGGTCACGAATCTTTGATTCCGGGGGCATAAAAATTGATAAGATGTAAGAAGAGGCCATACCTTTACAACACAATCTTCCTCTTGCTCCTCATTTCGTACTTTTTGCCTCTCGGCATTGACTAGTGCAGACAGTTTTTCCTTCTCCTCTGTGGACAGACCATTGTAGGACAGCAAACATTTACAATAAGCATCATATAGCTTGGTCCCCCTGTCTTGGGCCTATATAAAGAAAAATTCTTGCGTTTTAAAGAGAATACAAAGCAAAACATCATTGTACAATATACATGTATATTGTATATGATGAAAACCATTTCCTACAGTCAATTTTTTAAAGTCTCTGACTCAAACCAGTTGGGAAACTCTCCTTTACAAAGAAACTTCTGAAAAATGTATCGGATTCATTAATTCTGAAATCATCGGATCTTTGAATTAAATTTTGTGTTCCTTTCATATCAACACAGACAGATGGATAGACAGACAGATTGGCTGACAAGATGCATTTTTCTGCATCAATGCCTCTTTCATGGGAGAATGGATTCAAAACTGAAGCATAGAGCAGTTTGGATGAAAGCAGACTTCAAAATTCAATCACATAATAAATAAGTTTCTAAATACATGTACATGTTTTACATAAAATATTTTCTGTAAGTCTCACCAATTTTGGAATGTTCATAGCATCAGCGACTTTCATCCACTTTTTCTTCTCTATGACATGCTGCATTCCACCAAACTTATCTATGGTTTCTGACAGCTTACACAAATCTATCTCTACACCACCAACCTTAATGAAAAGATATATCAAGTATACCATGGATAATAACAATCAGACTTGTCAGAAGACAACATCGCTCGCTGTAGGATTTTGAAAGTAAAATGGCAACTTTACAAAGTAGTGAGATATAGCCAGCTAAAATCTTTTATTAAAGTAGGTCAAACTCTAAGGTCAAAGTCACTAGGTCAAAGGTCAATGTCCCAAATGAAAAGGTCAGGCCATGAGGAATCTACATGTGAAATATTGAAGCCCTACAAGTTACAAGTATAGCTCAGGTTAAAGTTTTATCCATGCATCCGATGCCGAGGATGCCGACAACAACACCACCAAAGACGCCGACACTCGGGCTGTGACATACATTAGCTCACCAGACATTTGTCACGACTCGATAAAAATATGTCGGCTTTTTTCCAGAGTTAGGAATGTTCACTTCATTTTCATTTATATTTAGGATTTAATCACCTATGCATAAGTATCACACTTTCAATCAATTAATTTTAATCGGCTCATATACACTCTGTAGATAAGTGAAAAACACAAAATCAAGACAAAAAACAAGGACATTTCTTACAGTTGGAACTTGCATAGGTTCTTGGGTATTCTGTGTTTCCAAGTGTCGTCTGATACATTCTAACTTTTCTGTGATTGGTCCAAACCTGAAATTAGAATCATGTCAACTTAATCATGAAAATAATCCAATGAGACGTATTTAGTGCAAATGGTACTAAACTTATAATCGAAATTGAATAACTAAGACATGATACCGTGACTAAAAGTAAAATCAGATATACATGATATACATACATGTAGTTGGTGACCCTTACACTCACCTCCATTGGGTCAATGACCAAATTTTCACAAGTACACAAAAATCTAAAGCTAGTTATAGACAGAGTGTTACATGTACATGTAGCTATCAACAGCCAATGTCTGATGTTTTTTCTTTCTTTTCTTTGGCCAACAAAGGAGTAAAGACAAAAGATGACAAAAGTAAATGTTTGAACATTTACAGTTTACAGTCATAATACATGTCATAGCTAATCTATTGGCTTTTGCTGGCTTTTGACTTAGCAAGTACTTGGACTTAGAAATTATTTTTATGTATTCCAGCTGAAATTCAAATAATGTGCATAAAAGAGATTAGCTTAAGAGTGACAAACTGTAGCCTTGTATTGATGGATACAGAATCTCATTCATTTCTTTAAGACTCTAATTAACAATGAATCAATAAAGTCTTAAACATACCTCTTATACATTTTATGTATGTACTGCTTCTGAGTGGTAAATCTAACATCCTCACTAATCTTTCCATCCATCTGAAAATGATTTCTTCAAGTCAGAATAAGACCAATTCATAATGCTGATAAAGAAATCCTTCCATGAATATATATTTGTATAAATTATTACATTTAACATGTATGTACTACTTGCTTTAACATAATTTTGTAAATCTTTGGCTCGTATAATGAAACAGACAAGTAGTTCAAGGACATGATACTTAAGTAAAGTAAGTGTTTTGAATGTTTTTCCCTGACATGGTCGCCATAACATTACCTCAGACAGTGGAGTGCATGTATTTTTTATTTTGTTTTCATTTTCGTGCATGGACATCGACGGCGGGTGCGGCTAGCCAACAGGGGATGCTTACTCCTCCAGGGCTCCTGATCCCATCTCTAGCTTGCTAGGGGTCCGTCGATGCTCAGTTTTGTGCTCTATTGTAAGTGCTATTGAGATTATCATCAGGATCTTCTTTAACTCATTAAGGTTTTGTTGTAATTTGTATTTTTTTTAAAGAGACTGAAAATAAAGCTTTTATGAAGGACTTGATAAACAAAGTTTTGAAATAAATAATTTAAAAGTAAAGAGGCAACACTCTACTTTGAAAATGATTTAGATTTATTCATTGTAGGTGAATCTAAACTGCAAATCCTCTGTATATATATTCGTAAGTATCTGTGATAACATTAAGTTGACAAATTAACGAACCTTCCAGCTACTTGGAGGAATTATTTTACACATGCCAAAGGGCTCTGCCATAGCGGATATACTTTGTATGTATTTGATTGGCTGCTGGAACTCCTCCTCCGTCGGGAAGAAAGTAGGAACTTCCGTCATACTGGTGGATACTTCTCTGTGGAGATTGCGAGATTCACCCCTCTGCTTCAACGTTGATGGTTTCTTTTCTTTTCCGTCTTTTGGCTTGTTTAGTGAACCTGATATTTAAGAATAAAATTCAAAGACACTTTAAAGTCAAACTATCCCAGTCTTTCGTAAATGTTAAATGTCCACATTTATAAACTGCTCAAACTGGAGTTAAAATCATTTTCTTCATCATAAGAATTTCAGTCACAGAACTTTTACATAATATTTTAATATCCCATAGTACCTGGTGGCCTCCCTTTGCCTTTCTTTACCGGTTGCGGAGCTTCCTTCTTGGTCGTTTTATTGTCTTCCTTCAACCCTACATCTTCCTTCTCACTAGCTACCTTTTGTGTGTTAGATTCAGCTGCTTGAGTTTTCTCCTTGCCCTTTACTTCTGAATCGGACGAATCAGATTTCTTCGTAAGATCTTTCCTCTTCATTTCTTTAATCTTCTGAAGTCTTTTATTGGCAAACACTTTTGCCGCAGATCCACGAGATCCAAATTTCTGATTGAGATTCTTACTTGCCGAGCGTGTACTTACTCCCTCTGAGTCATCGTTTAAATTAGCTGCAAGTTCGTCCGGATTTCCACCTGTCAGTTTCTGCAGTTCTTTACTACACCTTAGAAGTTTCCTCCCATGAGTGCCAGATTTTTTTAGTCTATTCTCGGTCTTTTTTAACCTCGATTTCTTGAACGGAATTTTACACTGGTCTATGTCATATCCGCTGTCATGCTTACGTTTTTTCGGAAAAGTAATTTCCTCATCTGAAGTTGACCTATTTTCATCGTTTTCTAGGTCATCTGATTCCATATAGAATTTCAAAGCATTTTCTTTAGCTTGACGTTTTGGTAATCTCATTGCAATGAAATCTGAAGCCGGCCTTCTTCTTGGTTTCCTCAAATTAATTCTGACGCGTAATTCCATTCCAACACTGGTAACTTTCCTTTCATATGTTTCCCTTGGATTCTGAATAACAAAAAGATAAGAATGAAACTTTCTTGGTTTTAAATAATTTACACACACAATTACCATCTACATTCTGAAGAAATTATTTCCATCGACAAAAAAATATTCTCCAAATACTGATCGACTAGGTTTTGCTTCAAAAGTTAAATCTAACTACTTATCACAAAGATGTTGAAATTTCTGACAAATCAAATTACATATCTAAATAACTGCAGTTGTTCCTACACAATCAATTTAATATCATAAGTATGGAAATTAATATTTCTAATTCATTCCTTTAGTAATTAATCATTTTTCTGCAGGCATGCTATTACAACATATAGTTTAGAAAAACATTCATAAGTTATATATATAAACCTTCATTGTTCAATTATTTAGTAAGAGTAAACAATTAATTTTACATGCAATTATTTAATCTGCAAGGAAATGCATAATGGATACTTTAGAATTGCAAAACTTGTAATACAAAGTAGATCTACTTGGACCTAATCCAAAGAAACATTCAATAATCCATGCATTTGTCCCCATCACCATACAAAAAAGGTTAAATGAATGATAGGCATTGCATGCATAATACAAGTACAACATTAACACAAATTCACTTGAATCACTTTAATTTGAACTTTTTATGGAAAGTACATAATGATAGATTTGGTGTGGTAAAAGGTCATTCCATGTTCCAAATCGAGAAAACATCATATGAAAAGATGAAAGTGATGCAAGTGGACTTTTTTTCTGAATAGGTCTTTACAACATCAAGTAACAGAAATCTTTTCAAAACAAATTACTTACTACGGTATGAAAAATTAAGGCTTTTTTTGTCCCAGTACATTTCTCAAATAAATGATCTCTTGGGCCACTATTTTCTTTTACGAAAGCATGTTGTTGGATGTATAAGAATTTACTTTAACCATTAATGAGACTCTGACTTAGACATGTCAGAGGGTTAAATGAATGATCCAAAATAAAGTCAGGTAATACTTCAGTTCAACTCCTCTGACGTCCATGACTATTCGTCAACATGAATAAATCTTAAGTCCATTTTTGTCTAGAAAAATCCCACAAGTTCAAGGTCAATAGGTTAAATATATCTGTGTATCAAAATATAGTACTTGTTATGGTGAATGTATTGTATGAAATATGAAAGCTCTATCACTTATACTTGAAAAGATATCAACTTGAAGAACTTCTTAACTGGACGGACAGACAGACAGATCTAGACGAAACACGCTATTCACTCTGTCAATATCCATATATCTTATCATTTATAAATGTCCAAAACTTTTCTTTGGATACTTCCGAGCATAAATTACTGAAGAAATGGAGGTATGATAGGAAGTCAAATGTTCTTTCTTGAAGTGAAATGAATCATTCTTCCTAGAAGTTAATTTGTAGAAAAATCTATTGTCTCCTGCTATTGATGATGGTTTATGGAAAGATGTGGTCTGATTTTAAATGAATGTCTAGTCAGTAGTGAGTGGATATTTTTGTGTGGAAAAACGCATGTTTGCATGTGGGCTTTCTTTTGTGCAGTTTTCCTAAAACGTCCCACAGGAGCTCGATGCCAAAAACCCTCAATGATCCAACCCTCAACATCTTTCTCTACTCAAAGTTAAGGAAAGTATAGAGACGGATATTCTTGTAGATCGTTGGCATCGAGCTCCTGTGGTTACGCCCAGAAATGTTACATAAAATTTTTATCACTATGGCCTTCTGTAACAGTGCATTTTTGATTTTTGACCAAGGTTCCAAGTTTTTTTAACATTGTCACATAAAGAAATTTAGCACTTTGATTCCCCCGATTAGAAGGGTCAATTATGTGACATGACATCAGTTCTAGTTCAGTTATAGTGTAATATGGGGTATGGCAAATTAATCCTTTCAATATAAGATGTTGAATAAACATTTAAAGATGAGACCAGCAGCAAACTGACTTAACACATATTACGAAAATCTCAATGTATTTAATGTGTACTGAATCTTAAACAAAACACAAAGGAACTTATGAGTTGAACTTTATTGTGTAAACATATTTTTGAAATATCAAAATAGTTACACAATACCAGACTCAAGACTTATCAAAGTTCAAACACTTTTATAACTTATTAACACTCAAAATGTAAAACAAATTTATAAATAGAATCTACCAAACCAATGAACAATATCACATATAAAACATTTGAAGATGCTTTCTTCATTTTCTTTACTTGAGTTGTTGGGAAAGGATAATGAAAAAATCTTATGTAATAAATGCCTACAATATGAAAATGATGTACAAATTAGAAGCACTTATGAATGAATGAAGGAAGGAAGGAAGGAAGGAAGGAAGGAAGGAAGGAAGATACAAAGACATTAAAGGAAAGAAAAAAACACAGGAAAGATTGATGTATAGAAAGGAGCAATTAGAAATGTCAATGTAAAAGTAAATATCATTTTATAGATATTACGAGGGCTGATTGATATGTTGTGAGCCTCATATTAAAGGATTTGAATTTTATCAGACGTTTTGCATTATTTTTCAATATCATCCCCCTCAGTATCTATACACTTTTGCAACTGGTGTTTAAGGGCCTAAATACCACTTTTAAAGAACTCCTTATCTTGACAGGTCAGAAAGCCATCCACTGCGAGTATGATGTCATCATCGGATTGAAAGTGGATGCCAGAAATAGCTGCTTTCAGTTTTGGGAATAGATAAAAGTCTGATGGAGCAAGATCAAGTGAATAAGGCAGATGCTCAATCAAATAAAGCCACAATCATTAATGGCAGCCATGGCAGTGACAGACTTGTGAACAGGAGCATTGTCCTGATGGAACAATACACCTTTAACTAGTGAGCTTTCCACGGCGCTTAAGTTTAAGATTTTCCTGTAACTGTGTCAGAAGTGAAGCATAGTATGTGCCATTGATTGTTAACTTAGTCCTTTTTGGAGAATCTATCAGCGGAATACCTTCTACAACCCAGAAAACTGAGGCTCACAACACATCAATCAGCCCTCATAACAATAAATCACCATTTATATACACAGGTAATTATTCTATAACATCACCACAGCAACTGAATTCCTCAACATCTGTGGGGAATTCAACCTAAATGACTGATATTATTCAGTTAATGCATATACAAACAGCAAATACATGTACTAAGAATAATCTGAATATATCGTTTAAAAGCAATTATTTTTACAAACTGACAAAAACAAACAGATAGATACAAGAAGATGACCAAAAGATGAAGCTCTTAACAGAGTCAAATAACAGCTAAAAATCTGATACAATGAACATAAATACTATATTAAGCCATTTTATATACAGTGTATATAAATTACCATATGACTACAACATGTACAAAGACACAATCTCTGCATCATCAAATGTCAGGGACAATGCTTTAAAAGAGGCAATCAAAAATATGTAGAAAAATGAAATTTGTTCCCAGCACCTTTTTTACATCAAGCCTATCAAAGGTTTGTGAAGACAAAGAAAAAACCTGATTATTTTTTCATTAAGTATTACAAAAACGATGAAAAAATAAAATATGAGACATGTATCAAAAAGAATTAAAAATGTAATTTAAAATTAAGATGACGAAATTGCAATAAACACGTTCAAATATGGAATGATCACAAAAAAATTTACAACAAATTAGAATTCTGATTATATTGGAACAATAATTGAAGCCTACAAGATCAACAAGCGCCTCAAATTTTGTTACGAAAAGCTGTAAAAACAAAATAAACAATGAAAAGTATGACTTAGAATGCTTTTAAATAACAGATTTTATATTACTTATTGACGTCCTTTTGTGTAGCCCTCGTTGACATGACCGGACTAGGTATGGGGATGAGGCTAGCCACCTTTCCCGTCGTTACTTTCACTTTGTAAGGTGTACCCAGCGTCTCGTCCTGAGATGCATCAAGATCTGTCTCTGTGTCAGCATCAGGGTAACATCCACTATCATTACGCATGTCCAGACTCCATTTTCTTTTCGTATTCAATCCAAATCCTTTCTCACATGAACATTCCCGATTTGCGTCTGATGAACTTGCCAAGTTGTTATTGCTATCATTTGGCATAGTCTTTAAGAATTTGTTTCTATTTATCACCAATGTGGGCCCAGCAGATCTCGATGTAGAGTTTTGGCTGCTGCTTTCAGTCCTTCCAATGCCGGGTGTCAGAATGCTGACATATCTTCTCCCTGCTCTGCTGCTATCTTTTCCAGAAGAAGTATTAGTAGCACTAGTTCTTCCTTTCTCTGACCTTGTACATGTAATAACCTGCTTGAATGATGCATTATTTCTGTCAGGTTTTGGAAGTGTTTGAATGTTAATAATCTGTTGGGAAGAAGAATTAAAATCCTTCACATGGGTAATGACAGAAGGAGCGTTACCATCACAAGCACTCCCATCACTCCTTCCTGCGCTGCTAGTTCTGGTTTGTATCAAACGAAACTTTGTCGGGAGAATACTGACATATCTACATTGTTTATGAGTAGATGTATTACTGCCTGGTTCCTCAGATTCATTCCTCTTTATTTCTACCACAGGGTAGTCAACTGAGCATTTTTCGACTGAAACGATCCTCGACTCTTTGCTTGGTACTGAAGAACTGACAGTTCTGCATGTCGGTGTAGCTTGTTTTTCCACTGGAGTCAGACTTGGTTTTGGGTTAGAAGATTTCAGACTCAGATTGCCTATCATTGAACATGGGACGCGAAAAACACATGGCCGCTGGATCGGAAGAATACTCACAAATTTACGAACATTTTTGGAATGGATTGGTGGTGTTGGGTTGGTATCAGAGTTTTCTGAAGTGTGCTTTCTTTTCAACAAACCCATTTGAAAATTTGTGAAAAATCCACTGAAATCAGAGGAAGCTCTTATATACGCACTGAGAGGAGGTGCTGGTTTTGGTACGACAGACGTTCTAGCTCGGAGAGGACAATGTGCCAGACTGTTGGGTAGAACCTTCTGCTGTTGGCTTACGTTTTTCACTAGGTATACTGGGTGAACGTCACAATCCCTATGTGGCAAAGTCTCTCTGCATCTACTTTTACTGACATTTCGTCCCTTGTTTTCTGACTCTGAAGAGAAAGTTTCTCTACGTCTTTCTTTGCAGATTCTTTCATCCTGATTTTCGGACACTAAATGGAAAGTTTCAGAAAATCTCCTCTGACAGATTTCTTTCCTCTTGCTAGACTTTGAAAAGATACTTTCATTATGACTTCTTTGAATGACATTTTCTTCCTTGTTTTCTGACTTTAAACGGAAAGATCTCCCACATCTTCGATTGAATGATTCACTCCGCTTTTCTACCATAAAATACGTGGGTACTCTACACCTTCCAGTGTCTAAATGCCTCACTGTAGGGTTTTCTCCCAGTAAAAGGAAAGGTTTCCCACATATAGTTTGGCCTACATCATCACCATTGTTTTCTGACTCTACAAGGAAAGGTGCCACATGTCTATTTTTACTGACACTTCCTCCATTATTTTCTGTTTCTAAAGGAAGTGGTTTCCTACATCTCTCTCGAATCTCATCATCACCATTGTTTTCTGACTCTACAAGGAAAGGTGTCCCATGTACATTTTCTCCACTATTTTCTGACTCCAAAGGAAGAGGTTTCCTACATCTCTCTCGAATTTCATCATCACCATTGTTTTCTGACTGTAATAGGAAAGGTGCCCCACATCCTGTTTGACTTTTTTTATCAACCTTGTTTTCTGACTCTAAAAGGAAAGGTGTCCCACATCTTGTTTGACTTTTGTTATCGCCCTTGTTTTCTGACTCTAAAAGGAAAGGTGCTTCGCATCTATTTTCACTGGAATTTTCTCCATCATTTTCTGACTCTAAAAGGAAAGGTGCCTCACAACTATTTTCACTGACACTTTCTCCATTATTTTCTGACTCTAAAAGGAAAGGTGCCTCACAACTATTTTCACTGACATTTTCTCCATTATTTTCTGACTCTAAAGGGAAAGGTTTCCTATGTTTTTCCGAATTTTCGTCATCTGCATAGTTTTCTGACTCTATGAGAAAAGGTTCTCTATACCTCATTTGACTATCATCACCTCCATTGCTATTTGTCTCTAAAATGACAGGACCCTTACCGCTACTTTGACCTTCTCCAACAGTATTCATTTCTGACACTAATGGAAAAGTTTCTCTACACCTTTCCTGACTGTCATCATTACCATTGGTTTCCGACTCTAAAAGGAAAGGAACACTTTCTCCTTCCTTTAGCCGTAACTTCTGATCATTGTTTTCCGCGGACGCAGGAGACGATGATCCAGATGAGGTTCTTGACGAGTTTTCAGATGATTCTAACAAGAACGGCGTATTTTGATCAGATGCTACTTTTAGTGCTGACAAAGCATCCACTGCAACAGCATATGTCACAGTCACACCCAATTTAGATTTTGACCGATCTCTAAGAACTGCACTTTGGTGCTCACTTTTTCTTTGCTGGATTTCCTTTGTCGGATCTGACGCTGACTTTGAGTCTCTGGAAGAATTTGAGCATCCCTGATCCTCTTGGGGCTCTTGGTCATTCATCTGTGTTTTAATGCACTGCAGATGGGAAAAAATGATAACTTACCTAGTACATGCATCACAACTTATAAAAGCTATTCGCTATTTAAGAAAACCAGAGTTACTTCCCATCTGAGACGGTATCTGATGTATACTGCTTATGATGTAGTCAAATTCTATAGAAACAGTCCCAAAAGTCTGGGAAATGACGGTATAAAATCGACATTACCATACCAATTTCATGACGTCACAATGGTATTACATCAGATACCGTCTGTAAGGGGAAAAAACTCTGTATTCCGCAAAGACTCAATACTAGGCTTAGATAAAAGTTTACTGATAGTTTTCATATGTAGATGAGAAGCAGTCATGCACATCACCAAGCCTTTCATACATGATAAAAGGATTACAGCAGCAAGCCACAAAAAGTTAAAATTTACCCAGTAATAATTATAATACGGCTGTAAAGCATTCACGCTTCCTAACGTATGACCTAGTGAAAATGGTTTGACCTGAAAATTTAAAGGGATTATATTCTACATTTTACTCATACAGCAAACTTAGATAATTCTTTGATTGTAGATTTGTATATATTTCTTGTAAATCAACAGAGGGATCACAGGGCATTTTCTCTTTGATTCAGGAATTTGTATCCAAACCCTAATGAAGGAAAATATAGGAAATTTTACCAAGAAGGCAAAAACGGGAAATTATATTAATAGGACCGAAAAACCAAATATTTTGCCACATTCCAACCCGAATGAATTAATTCTTTACAGTAAAGTCATTAAAGTGCTTGTTTTCACCATTCTGAACTTGATTGGTCTGCATCAATTCATTATTTCAGTGTAAATGGAAATATTCAGGAGTTTTTGTTAAGCAAAGTATCTGGACATTTAGAGGATTTTTTCACACCTTAGGGGAATTAAAACATACTATTCAGAAGGGGAAACGGGGTCAAATTTTGGCCCTAATTTCCTATGATAATAGTGCTCTGGATCACCTTTCACATTAAATTTTTCTCTAGCAACTATAAAGGATTAAACAAAGTGCAAAGTTAAATACTACATTGTCTCACTATCATTCATAACCAAACACCATTACACACTTACACACAACACACAGGTATATGTTCTAAATTACACAAGTTACTATATATACACCATTACAAGCAAAGCCAACTAAAACTTACCTTATTTTCCTCTGTATTGTCTGAATTTGTCCTATCCTTCTGTGAAACACCATCTGCTTCATTTGTTAAACTTTTCTTGACCTTTGACCCTGTAAGCTTTGCAGAGGTCAAGGATGTTTCTGATTTCCTTTTGATAGCCAGTTTACTTGATGCTGATAATCTGATAGGATTAGTCTCGGACGATCTCCTCATCATTCCTAATTTTGGCACTGTCCTCGGAACACTGAACGACCTTGTCATTTTTGGCGGTGACCTTTTCCTCAGACCTTGACTTTTGATCTTGCTTGAGGATTTCGCTAGTGGAGACTGGGCCTTCAGCGAGTTCTTCGTAAGTCTGGGTCTGACACCCTGTAAACCTCGAGCAGTCTCGGGTGTGCCTGCACTGGCCCTGGCTGCTTTCTTTGTTGGTGTAATGTGCTTGGTAACCTGTCATAAAACACACAACAAATCAATCAAATGAGTAAAACACACAACAACAATCAAGTCTCATATAATATAATAGACAATTTATCGATCATGATATTGAGCTCAAAATGTCCAAGGCTACGTGTTTTGGCATTGATTTCATGTGACATCACTATTGAAGACATGATTCCACTGTGATGTAATAATGACAAAGAAAGCAAAAACTTCCTGCCTCCGACATTTATGGTAATTTTTTCCTCCATTATACATGTTATAAATTCCAGCAAGTGTTCCAATAGATGAAAATTTTGAGAATTGTATTTCAAGCAAATGAATGAAACATAACAAACAGTGGTACATGGTCAGATAATTGTACCTCCTAATTTCAATTATTTGCAAACATATGCACAGCAAATGCTCAGTATTCCTCAGTCATAGACTTTTCTAGAGCTGTGACCTTGAAGTTATACATATAACCTTGATAAGCAATGGGTTCTCTATCTTGCCTCCCATCCACTAGAATTAACTGGAACTTGACCTTTCCTTACATGGATGTACAGGGTCAACTTGCATCATTTCATTTAGACCACAGCATCAAACTTTGCGAGATAGTTGTCTGAACATTTTGGAAGTAAGTACTTACAGGTGAGAAAGTGCGAGAATTTTCTCCAGTTTCATCATGGTTGAAGTTGCTGAGACTTGTGCTGGTTGACGATGGTGAACTTTCCCGTCCTGACTTATGCGGTGACATATAGTTTGTGCCATCATACCGAGTGAAATTAAAGAAATCCAGATGAGGGGGCAAGGCTGGGGTACCTGGGAAGTCAATAAGAGGTAATGATATGATGGTTTTTCATCAAAATGTGTAGTTTTATGATGAGGTATCTATTAGCACAATATAAATGTAAAAACTTTAACTCACTCAAAGCTGAAGTAAGAATAAATCAAAAATGAGATCAACAAACTATTCCACAACAATTTTGCAATGAATCTCATTTTTGTGGAACTGAATCGAATTCAATATGTTTTATAAATACATAAATAATTGTCTTATTTACATGCTATATTTTTTTTCTAGTCATACATGTAAGAGGTATATACATGTACAATTTGTACCATGTAAAAATTACTAATAGAGAATATTATCTACATGTACCTCTGAGACAAAGAAATGTTAGAAAATCCTCTGTCTTGGCTCGTTTTGGAAACATCTGTACAGGGGAGGTCTTTGTGGGGATTTTGTTGACAGGAGGAGTTGCAGAACTTGGAGAGTAGCATGTGTAGCCGGCCGTACCACAATTCTGTAGGGACGCAAATTTCCTTTGTGCGTGGACTTTAGCTCTGTTATCAAAACAGTGAAATACATAATATAAACATGATATACTGTAAACGTGAAAATTTTTTTTTGGGGGGGGGGGGACAGGAGGACTTTGTGAAAATTTCCCCGCATGAAAATAACCCTGCTGCATTCTAACAATTGACCTTCCGATTGCGGGAAAAAAATGCAAAATTTCCTAATGTCACAATGCTTTTACCTTGGACAAACAAGCTTCGAACCTCGGTCAAACATTGAAATTGCATTGTGACATCATGGAATTTCTCAATTTTTTCCCGCGTTCGGAAGGGTCAATTGAAGATATGTTTTTATCTCAAATATTCCCTCACCTCTGCTTGTATGTAATCATCATGCAAATAAATACAAATGTATTCGTCATGATTTTAGAAAAACATCGTACAAATTTTCAACACGTGAACAAATATATCTTCTTTCAACAAGGAAACAGACAATGCAAACTTAATGAAAAATTCTTCACAAGATAAACATAATAGAATAATTACTATTGCTACTGAATAAAAGTGTATTTTCAGTATATGTAGATTTGCCCATTCAAAGGAATTTTGAATAGAATGCAATGAACTGGCAGTACTTAAATAAGAGCCCAAGTGAAATTAATATGACAACAATTCCAAGAGAAAATACAATTTTTCTTTTAAAGTGAATAACATAAATAAGACTAAGAGACATTCAAAATCTACATAGTAGTCCTGTTACTTAGAATTTTATATACATTTTGTAATTATTATATAAACTTTTAAGTAACAAGACTACTAACTATGTGGATTTAATATAATTAA
Source organism: Pinctada imbricata (assembly GCA_033119305.1). Taxonomy (NCBI): domain Eukaryota; kingdom Metazoa; phylum Mollusca; class Bivalvia; order Pterioida; family Pteriidae; genus Pinctada; species Pinctada imbricata. Next base: position 26,228,862 of record VSWD01000012.1, read on the forward strand.
TAATTACTTCTCAAGACAAACAGTACTGACCATATCTACAGATTTTATAAGAGCAGAGATTAATCTACAACTTGATCTTAATGGGTCCTCTTGACGCAATGAAACTTGGCCAATGGGTCCCCAGCCAAAACAATGGGTCCCAGCAGAAATTAATGCGTCCAAATTTCTACAAACCTTCCTTTTTTGCGGCGTTTTAAGTTCGCGAATACAAGTGAGCTGACCAGCTCGCGGCGTTTTATGTCCTTGAGATTGTTATATGTTCCACAAAAAACGTCTAACTCTAAAACTTCAATCTAATTTTGCCGAATTAAGTATATTGATTGTTTCTTTAGTTATCGATACTTCGTACATGTGTATAGTAAAATGTTATCCAAACAAACCAATTCTATATGGTTTACAAAGACGGTACGCTGATGGTGTGTGTTAAACGATTTCAATAGATTAAACAAATCTAAATTCAAAACATTAAAGAGGGCGCTACTGGAATGAATTTTGTTGGCTCCGCTGGAAGCATCACTGATGAGAATTTACTATTCAAAGCACGTGTCTGGCGCAGGAAAAATTGGTTTGGAATTTTCTTCATGAAGGTAAAGAGTTGGAACACTTCCGTATTATTGATTCATAATGTCATGTAAAGTTTACAGTGGAGGAATTTTTCATAAATATATATATATATATCTGTATCGGAATTATATAAATAAGTAAGACTCGCGTCGGCCTGCATATTACTTTTAATTTAAAACCAGAAGTCTCTGATGAGACTGAAGCTCTCCTGGTTGATTTGTACATATACACTCAAGAGAATGAATGCTCAGCTTCACCTCGCTTAATACCACTTTTTTCATCGACCCAATATATTTCTGTATCCCCCCTGTAAAACACTGTATAACGAATTTATCTCGCTGAATCGCATTTGGTTTGTGTATGTTACATCAACATATTTTAAAGCATTTTGGTGACGTCAAAAGCATAAAGCGTCTTAGTAGAAGCAGGATATCAAAATAATATCCTGTTAGTAAAATAATACAACATAATATTTGGTTCTTATCGACCAATCAGATTGCAAGAAATTTGCCAGAGGCGGGATAAATGTATATATTTTTATGAGAACCAACAACCACATGCCAATGCATATCCATCAATTTCTAATTAATTTTTTTCATCAAAATTCGGAGCAAAATTATTTTTTTTCGAAAAAAAATGAAGTCTCCCCCCCCCCCCCGAAGAATATCAAATGGACCGTGCCTTAGATTTCTCTAGAATGTGAGAGAATTTCTAAAAACGTGTATATATAACATACCATATGTATCAAAACTAAAATAACAGATCTTTTTATTTTTCGAAAAATGTGGGTCAAAGGTCAGGGATGGGGTCAAAGGTTAAAAATTTGGCTCCAAAGGATGAGCGTTCTCAAGATACATAGACATGCAATATATGACAGCTCTATTATCTTATACCCTTTCATCAGAATTTAGTTGAATGGAATGATATACTGACAGTTGGATGGATAGACAAACAGATGAACAGACAGACCTACCACTATATGCCCTTTGATAAAATTAAGACTAAAGGCATAAATAATCTCTCATTTGAGCTGAAATAGTATTGCATAGGATACTCTAACCAGACTTGTCAGAATGACAACATAGCTCGCCGGTGGCAACCATATGTAAATTGCAACAACAACAATAAAAAAGGTCTTATCACAAGGAATGCACATGTGAAATATCAAAGCCCTATCACTTACCATTCCAAAAATATGGCCAAGGTTAAAGTTTTTCAAAAGTAGGTCAATCATCTCCAAGGTCAAGGTCACAAGGTCAAAAATTTTGGTATCCATGGAAACGTCTTGTCACAAGGAATACACATGTGAAATATCAAAGCCCTATCACTTACCATTCCAAAAATATAGCCAAGGTTAAAGTTTTTCAAAAGTAGGTCAATCTCCAAGGTCGAGGTCACAAGGTCAAAAATTTTGGTATCCATGGAAAGGTCTTGTCACAAGGAATACACATGTGAAATATCAAAGCCCTATCACTTACCATTCCAAAAATATGGCCAAGGTTAAAGTTTTTCAAAAGTAGGTCAATCTTCAAGGTCAAGGTCACAAGGTCAAAAATTTTGGTATCCATGGAAAGGTCTTGTCACAAGGAATACACATGTGAAATATCAAAGCCCTATCACTTACCATTCCAAAAATATGGCCAAGGTTAAAGTTTTTCAAAAGTAGGTCAATCTCCAAGGTCAAGGTCACAAGGTCAAAAATTTTGGTATCCATGGAAAGGTCTTGTCACAAGGAATACACATGTGAAATATCAAAGCCCTATCACTTACCATTCCAAAAATATGGCCAAGGTTAAAGTTTTTCAAAAGAAGGTCAATCTCCAAGGTCAAGGTCACAAGGTCAAAAATTTTGGTATCCATGGAAAGGTCTTGTCACAAGGAATGCACATGTGAAATATGAAAGCCCAATCTGTATTGGTTTAAAAGTTATAAGCAAGGTTAAAGTTTTTGTGCACGCGCACGCAGACGCAGACGCAGACGCAGACGCAGACGCCGACGCCGGGGGTATGACAATAGCTCTCCGGACATTCGTCCCGGCGAGCTAAAAAGATATTTCCTTCTTTCTTATACCGACCAGTGAAAATACTAAGATCAACATGATCAAGTAATCAGACAGTTTCAGATTGAAATTAAATATAATAGGATATGTGGCCTACCGAGTGAAAAAAAGTATTGGCCATTTTGTTCTAAAACCTAAAAAAAAGGTTTAAGGCAATTTTTCTAGTAAATGTAAAACAATGTAAATAGAATATTGAACGAAGAACATGAACTTTTAGGGTGAATGTGGTATTAATGTAGACAGAAGCTACATGTGTAATATTATCAAATACAAAATTTTTTACATACCGGTATGAAATATTTGATCCTCTATAGAAAACATTTTTACCATATATCCCAGTTCAGAATAAGGGTGTCTGATAAATATTTTAAAATCTGCATGAGGTTGAAATGATGTTTTTGATTGGTCAAATTGTAAAAGGACAAAATGATTCGAGGTCCATTTTGACAAAAAGGCCTGAAACATTTGTTTATTACCAGTAATTTATGGCAGGAACAGGTATCGTACCCAGATAGCTCAGTTGGTAAGAGCGTCTGCCCAGATAGCAGAAGGTCTCGGGTTCGATTCACGGTCCGGTCACATCTTTCCTCTCCTACTACAGAATTGGCGCCAAACTAAATGACTCAAGGTGAAGTGGAGTTTTGTGTGAGGCGCGTTTCCAGTGCATGGAAACCTGAAACATAGGTAATCACAGATTACAAAGCTCACCTCATGACAGCAAAATTAAATTCAAACATATTTCTTAGTACATGTATATTGGCTTTTAAAGGCAAAACCACTCAAGCAGAAAAAGTAGGTCAAGGTCATTTTATGAAAGTTTGATCAAAGATACATCCAATATGCAAGTTTGGTACATGTAGCAGTTATACTTTGCTCAATATTGGCTTTATAGAGCAAAATCACTCAAGCGGAGAAAGTAGGTCAAGATCATTTTATGAAAGATTGATCAAAGATACATCCAATATGCAAGTTTGGTACATGTATCACTTATACTTTGCTCAATATTGGCTTTTAAAGGCAAAATCACTCAAGCGGAAAAAGTAGGTCAAGGTCATTTTATGAAAGATTGATCAAAGATACATCCAATATGCAAGTTTGGTACATGTATCACTATTTCTTTGCTCAATATTGGCTTTTAAAGGCAAAATCACTCAAGCGGAAAAAGTAGGTCAAGGTCATTTTATGAAAGTTTGATCAAAGATACATCCAATATGCAAGTTTGGTACATGTATCACTTATACTTTGCTCAATATTGGCTTTTAAAGGCAAAATCACTCAAGCGGAAAAAGTAGGTCGAGGTCATTTTATGAAAGTTTGATCAAAGATACATCTAATATGCAAGTTTGGAACATCTAGCACTTATACTTTGCTCAATATTGGCTTTTAAAGGCAAAATCACTCAAGCGGAAAAAATAGGTCAAGGTCATTTTACGAAAGTTTGATCAAAGATACATCCAAAATGCAAGTTTGGTACATGTAGCACTTATACTTTGCTCAATATTGGCTTTTAAAAGCGAAATCACTCAAGTGGAAAAAGTAGGTCAGATGCTGCATCCGATGCATGGGTCCATCTCGGCATCCAAAGATGAATCACTTGTGCAAGTTTGGTTACTGTAGCATTAGTACTTTGTTAGATACTGAGCTACCCCAAACTTCTTATCCAAATCACTCAAGCGTAAAATGTAGGTCAGATGCTGCATCCGGTGCATGGGTTCACCTCAGCATCCAAAGATGAATCACTTATGCAAGTTTGGTTACTGTAGCATCAGTACTTTGTCAAATACTGAGCTACCCCAAACTTCTTAACCAAGTCACTCAAGCGGAAAATGTAGGTCAGATGCTGCATCCCATGCATGGGTTCACCTCAGCATCCAAAGATGAATCACTTGTGCAAGTTTGGTTACTGTAGCATCAGTACTTTGTCAGATACTGAGCTACCCCTAACTTCTTAACCAAGTCACTCAAGCGGAAAATGTAGGTCAGATGCTGCATCCGATGCATGGGTTCACCTCAGCATCCAAAGATGAATCACTTGTGCCAGTTTGGTTACTGTAGCATTAGTACTTTGTCAGATACTGAGCTACCCCAAACTTCTTAACCAAGTCACTCAAGCGGAAAATGTAGGTCAGATGCTGCATCCCATGCATGGGTTCACCTCAGCATCCAAAGATGAATAACTTGTGCAAGTTTGGTTACTGTAGCATCAGTACTTTGTCAGATACTGAGCTACCCCAAACTTCTTAACCAAGTCACTAAAGCGGAAAATGTAGGTCAGATGCTGCATAAGATGCATGGGTTCACCTCAGCATCCAAAGATGAATCACTTGTGCCAGTTTGGTTACTGTAGCATTAGTACTTTGTCAGATACTGAGCTACCCCAAACTTCTTAACCGGACGCGGACGCGGACACGGACGCGGACACGGACGCGGACGCGGACGCGGACGAGGACGCGGACGCGGACGCGTGGGGTTATAGCATAAGCTCACTCAACTTCGTCGAGGTGAGCTAAAAATTGGTGGAGAGGAGTGTGGCAGGAACGGGCATCGTGCCCAGATAGCTCAGTTGGTAAGAGCGTCTGCCCTGATAGCAGAAGATCTCGGGCTCGATTCCCGGTCCAGTCACATCTCTCCCTGAGACTCCTGTTACAAATCTAACTTCTATATAATTAATACTAAATTTGAAATTTTGCAAAACAAACTTACACAAGCACCTTTCATTTGGCAATGTGAAGGGTGCATTATTGCTATTTTATTTGATAAAATGATCAATCTTTGTGATTCTGGTGTTTCCATTTATCAGAAAGCACAACTCAAGTCCGTGATCACTTAGGACATTCTACCCTTGCAACAAAAAGTCTCACTACCCTCTCCAAAAATCTTACACCTTAAACAATTAAAAAATAAGTAAGATGCATGCATTTTGATTGTTTGTTATCTTTCTTGCACTGTATAAACATAATAGAAAAGATTTTCAAGTTGATTGACTGATCAGAGGAAATTCCGAAACTATCCCCTAGCGTTTCTATAGAACTGAAGATAAAATCCTGGGTCAGGTCCCAAATAAAATATGAGAAAAACTAAATTTCAGACTCATCTATGATAATATTGTAAAATGGCAATAAAGGAACCTGATTTTGGTAGAAGTTTTCCTGGGTTGAAATATTTTTGTATGAGTCGGCTTTTACAATTGGATTTTTTTAGTATTTTATTTTAATTTTTATGCCCCCGGAATCAAAGATTCGGGGGCATATAGTTTTTGGCCTGTCCGTCTGTTTGTCTGTTTGTCTGTTTGTCCGAAAAACTTTAACATTGGACATAACTTTTGAATGGGAAGTGATAGGGCTTTCATATTTCACATGTGTATTCCTTGTGGCAAGACCTTTCCATTGATACCAAAATTTTTGACCTTGTGACCTTGACCTTTGACCTACTTTTCAAAAACTTTAACATTGGGCATAACTTTTGAATGGGAAGTGATAGGGCTCTCATATTTGACATGTGTATTCCTTGTGACAAGACCTTTCCATTGATACCAAAATTTTTGACCTCGTGACCTTGACCTTGACCTTTGACCTACTTTTCAAAAACTTTAACATTGGGCATAACTTTTGAATGGGAAGTGATAGGGCTTTCATATTTCACATGTGTATTCCTTGTGACAAGACCTTTCCATTGATACCAAAATTTTGACCTCGTGACCTTGACCTTGACCTTTGATCTACTTTTCAAAAACTTTAACATTGGGCATAACTTTTGAATGGGAAGTGATAGGGCTCTCATATTTCACATGTGTATTCCTTGTGACAAGACCTTTCCATTGATACCAAAATTTTTGACCTCATGACGTTGACCTTGACCTTTGACCTACTTTTCAAAATCTTTAACATTGGGCATAACTTTTGAATGGTAAGTGATAGGGCTCTCATATTTCACATGTGTATTCCTTGTGACAAGACCTTTCCATTGATACCAAAATGTTTGACCTCGTGACCTTGACCTTTGACCTTTTAACCCAGTGACCTCACATACATGTACTTAACAGAAAATAGTGTTCATACTAACAAAGATGCCACCGGGGGCATTCGTGTTTCACAAACACAGGTTTTATTTTTAATTTGATTAACACATAGTAGATATATGCCTATAAGGCATCTCTTGTTATATTATCTACTATTAAAACATGTGTCACTTGCTTTAATGTAAACATATGAAAATTTTATCAAACCACACAGTTTTACATCCCATTGGGGGTGGTACTCCAAGCAGTGGAGGAATTTATAAGAAAGAAAGATGTAAGAGTTACCCCCCCCCCCCCCCCCCGAAAAAAAAACTAACACAAGCACACTATTCCTTTCATTTGGCAATGTGAAGGATGCACTATTTTTATTTTATTTGATAAAATGATCAATCTTTGTGATTCTGGTGTTCCCATTTAACAGAAAGCACAGCTCAAGTCTTTGATAACTTAGGACATTCTACTCTTGCAACAAAAATTCTCACTACTCTCCCCAAAAATCTTACACCTTAAACATATTAAACAAACAAAAAATAAGTGAGAAATACATGCATTTTGATTATTTGATATCTTTCTTGCACTCTATAAACACTATAGAAAAGATTTTGATGTTGATTGATTGATCAGAGGAAATTCCGAAACTATCCCCTAGCGTTTCTATAGAATTGAAGATAAAATCCTGGGTCAGGTCCCAAATAAAATATGAGAAAAACTAAATTTCAGACTCATCTATGATAATATTGTAAAATGGCAATATCTTTGTTTATTTATAGTTTCTGTCACTTATGTACTCTAAATGCATGTAGATAGGGTAAGAGAAAATAGCCATATACCCATTTTCCATAATCCTAGGGAACAGGGACTCAAGTGAAATACTGTAATGACATCTAAACTGCAAACTGATAATATTTTGGATTAAATCAATTAATTATTATCCATAAATTCTGGGAAATTAGCTATCATGAGATCACATGTAGTTTAACTAAGAGAGAAAACAACCACACCCATTTTCTAAGACCCTTAGGGTCAGAGACTCAAACAAAATATCAGGTGAACGAGATTACAGACCCATCATATTGCATAAAGAATTTAGTCTCCATTACTTATAGTACATGTATCAGCGCTGTAAGCATAAGATTATATGGAATAATATACAAGAAAATGGCCACACCCTTTTCTAAGACCCTGGGGGTCATTGGCTCAAACAAAATATCAGGTGCACAACTAGACTACAGACCCATCATATTGCAAAAAGAATTATGTCTCTATCATTTATAGTGATAGAAGAGCTGTCCGGACAAAATAACATAGAATTTAATTACCACGCCCATTTTCTAAGACCCTGGGAGTCAGGGACTGAAACTAAATGTCAGGTGCACAACTAGACCATGGACCAAGTAAAATACAAAAAGAATTAAGTTTCTATCTCTAACAGTTTCAGAGGAGTTGTCCGGACAAGAATTGTTTACGGACAGACGGACAGACGGACGGACGCCGGACGAAGGGTGATCGCATAAGCTTGACTGGTCTGAGACCAGTAGAGCTAAAAAAAATGATGCTCCGCAATGATAATTTCTCATACGATTCCACAGATCTGTTAGTTTAAAAGAGCTGTCAAAATATAAACAAGAGACATTTACACATTATACAGCTAAATGAATACTGTAAATACACTTTCTCAACTTTGAATGTTTAATATATTTAAACATGAACTAAAACAGACGCATTATGCAAAAGTTAACAATGCGCACTGTGGGACTCAGCGATCGGAAATCAATGGGTCCTGGGCGATTTTTATGCGTCAGAGACGCAGGACGCAGAGGTAGATTAATCCCTGTAAGAGTATAATACATGTAGTAGACTTACTTTGTTGCCTCAGGAGGTGAGCTGCTAGAAGCACCTACGGACTGTGGTGTCGGTGCATTAGTACTGAAGGAAGAACGGGATGTGGAATCCTGGCTGCTCTCGTCCAGACTGTTACTACGACTGTTTGTACTTGATGCAGGGGGTGTGTCCGAACACTGCCCCTCCCCAAAACTGCCATTGGCCTCAGAGTGTTGATTGGCATTTCTAAGCTGTCTTAGCTTGGTCACAGGAATATTTGGCAAGCTTGATGACCTTTGACCCCTACTTGATCCTGACTGACCATTGGATAATGGGTTTATAAATGAATTTCCTGACTCGTCAGTATATGGTGACTGTATATTGATGTTAGGGGTGCTTGGCTCGCTGCTATCTGATTTGGATGGGGTGCTGTCTGTCACACTATTGCTTCCAGACGTCTCTGATTTAGCTGATTTTCGGGCATCGTTTAGGGAGGCATAAAGAGCCTTTTTCAACTCTCTTTCTTCACGCCAAGACAGGCCAGTCGTGACATCCTAAAATAAAGATTGAAATACATGTGCCGGTAATTCAGAAGTAATGAACATGATGAAAATACTTGTATGTTTTCTGTTGGCTATTCATTTTAGAGCAAAGTTAAGTGTTTATTTGATCCATAACTGATGACAATACAAGGGTATTTGCATCATGAGCATTAATTTTTTTTCTTTTTAAAGTGAAACCCGAGTAAAATTTACATAAAATGTACCTGTATGCTGAATGATTATAATATTCATACAGAGGACTCCTGTTAATCTAATAGTCAATTTGTTGGAAGATCATTATCAGATTAACAGGAGTATCAGATTACTAGGAGTTTGAAATTTATAAATACTTTCAGGCCATTTTTACAGTTTTAAATGGTAAAATATCAATTTTCAAGTATTTTGATATGATAATTCATTGAAATGACATACATATCATAGAATAAATATCACAGTAGATGGAAAATCCAATCAGAGTAAGAGGAGTTCTTAAGATTTTTGATAATTTCTATCAGATTAAGAGGAGAAAATTAACATAGATTATATAGGAAATGGTTTTGTGTTTTGAAATAATATCAGATGATCAGGTATCAGATGATAAGGTATCAGGTTAAGTGGAATCCTCTGTATAACAAATACAATCATTATAAATGTCTTACATACAATCTTCCATTTTATTTGGTACCATTAATATCTCCTCGATATGTGTACATGTATTACTTCTATTTTGCCATAGTTAAACAATTTGTAACTTAAAATATGTTTAAATTCTATTTCTTGATTTTGAGCTTTGCTTCATAATTATAATTTGTTTACATACAAGGCATTTTGGTGATATATTCCGTTTTGGTCTGCTGGCCAGTGCAGGCTCTCCAGCAACTGGTGACTTCTTTGCACTACCTCCACTAGCAGAATGTCGCTTCCCAACCATCGGTATGACTTCTGCATATAAGAAATATCTATAAGTAATGATTTCTAGAAGAAGAAAAAACATGTATCTTCACTGTTTTTATTGATGAAAAACCTAAATTCACAAATATATGTACTGCATACAGCTTTGAATTTGCCCAATCTTGTTTTCGCCCAATGAAGGTATGAGACTGATTCGCCCAGTAATGAATTTGCCCACTTCCACATTTTGTTCAGAAGTCCTTTACGTTAAACTTTATTTGTCCTGTCTTAAGTTAAATTGGCCCTTATGGCTGAGGGCGAAATAAAATCGGGGCAGAAAAATTCCCTGTATACAGCACTTATAGCAGTCTGTGTCCTGAAAAAGTTATTTGATAGTACATTTGTATCTATATTCATCATATGATAAGCAGCTTTTTTATTCACTAGATTTCTGTCTAGAATAAAGATAAAAAAATAAATGGTTTGTTATTTGACTAAAGGAAATGAAAAGTAAAATCATTTTAAATAACAATGAGAAGTCACAGAAAATTTATATAAAAAATCAATGGTTCTTATCATTTTGTAAAGTTTTATATCTATATATGCAGATATGTAAACTGAAAAAGTTAAATTTAAACTTGAGTACCTTAAAATACGGAAAATTCAAACGCATATTTTTTGTAAATTTTAACTTAGGTGCTAAATTAAATTTTTAAACAAATTGTGGAAATCTTCCGTTCATTTAATCAACGTGGTGATGACGTCACCATATTCACTTCTTTAAAGTTCTGCATGCAATTTAATTTGTTTACTTTTCGTATCAACTGATACACCAGACAGTTACTTATTATTGAAAGTGTAATTTATTCAAAACATGTACCATCGTTTCCTATTGCAACAATCCCTATTTCAAAACTTTATACATGAATATGTACGTACAAATTGCCTTTATCGAATCATGGACTAAATTTGTTCACAAAACGCAAATTTCATACAAAGTTTTGTCATTAGATTTGGATGTACTGTAGTTTACAACAATTTACAGCAGAGTGCATTTTTTGGGGAGGGAGGGGTCAGGCAAATTTTGAATTACATGCATAAATTCAGGTTCAAAGCAATTGCGACAAAATGTTTAAGAAGATCTTTGGGTCTAATGTGTATCCCTATTTCCCATGTTTAAGTACAAATAAAGCCTGTGTTTGTGAAACACGAATGCCCCGGTGGCATCTTTGTTAGTATAAACACCATTTGAAAGTTTTTGTAAAGTAGGTCAAAGGTCAAGGTCACAAGGTCAAAAATGTTGGTATCAATGGAAAGGTCTTGTCACAAGGAATACACATAAGAAATATGAAAGCCCTATCACTTACCTATCAAAAGTTATGCCCAATGTTAAAGTTTTTGAAAAGTAGGTCAAAGGTCAAGGTCAAGGTCACGAAGTCAAAAATTTTGGTATCAATGGAAAGGTCTTGTCACAAGGAATACACATATGAAATATGAAAGCCCTATCACTTCCCATTCAAAAGTTATGTCCAATGTTAAAGTTTTTCGGACAAACAGACAGACAAACAGACAGACAGGCCAAAAACTATATGCCCCCGAATCTTTGATTCCGGGGGCATTAAAAGTCTGTCTAGACATTTGGAGTGGGAGGTGATGCAGATCTACATATGTTCTTGCTTGTTTGTTTTTGTATTTGATTTTTTTTTTTTTTCTTTTTTGCAAATTGCTCATGGCACATTCATTTTCAACAATACAGGCGTCATTCATTTTGTAAATGGCACATTAATGTTTTAGGATACGGGGCCATTGTCACATTCACCTGATATATAATATGCCTATCCCAATCACTGGTTATGTAGAGGAATAGAGGTGAGAATTACTGTCCGCGTGGCTCACTTCGGAAACTGGATAAACGCGATTTTGAATACTATGTCATGCAAAAATTTTAATCAAATGGATACCATTCGAGAGATCTCATTTAGTCGTAAATTTTGGTATATAATTTATGGTCGTGCGTTTATACAATCATATTATACAGACAAAATACCTTTTAGATGGGGTGTTTTCAATGTTAAATTTCAGCATGACTAGAGTTGTATAATCGGAAAAATTTCATAATCGATTATCGGTTTATAATCGGAGAGGATTTTAATCGATTATTTCGATTTAATTAATCGGAAATAATTCTTTCTTGTTTCTATAGAAAAGAATATGACAAGTAATGAATAAATTTCACTAAATCTTATGCCAATATACAGACAGGTCCGGGTGTAATCGGGAAAAAACAAAAAACACAGTGCAGAAAAAATCAGAATACGCAGTGTTTTTCAGGTGTTTTTACCTGAGCCATCCTAGAGCGACTTTACCTGTAGTAGGGTGTTATTGGGGATGTTTATTACCTGAGCTAATTAACAACTCCCCTCACCTATATAGGACATACAGATGTATTGTCACCTTTCTAAGGAAGAATTTTTATTGTTAAAAAGTAATTCATGCATTCAGTAGAAATTATTTTTTTTCATATTTTGAATTTAAGTTATCCCAATTTTTATGATTTTATTACTCATATTTTTAAAAATTATATTCATATTTATTATATTATTCGAATTAAAGTTATCCTTATTCATGATTTTCTAAATTAAATAAAAAGTGTATGGGTAAGTAGAAATAAAATAAAAATCATATATTTACAAACTTATCATTTTGATTTTATATATAAATTTCTTTAAAAGGATGAAAAAACCATAGAGTAACTGGAAATAGAACAAAAATTTCATTCTTACATATACATATAAATCATTTTGATTTGTTTACAGTTTACCAATTTAACTATCTGACTATATACAGAGAGTTTATAGATCAACTCCGTCTTTGCATACGTGTTTGGTGCCTGGCATCTTTCCTACGGACTTTATAATTCTAGGTTTAAACATTTTTATTGAAAGAAATATTTGTGATTTATGTTCGGCCATGGACTCCGACCTCCTAATTTTCAAAGAAGTCGGTATTTGAGCTCCTCTTGTTTCTCTAATTTATCATATTTATTTTATATAGGCCTGGCCATATAAAATTCATTCGTTGTTTCCCAGACACCACCACACGCTATAATTTTTCACCGACGAGACGTACGTTTTTATGAAAAAAAAAAATCCGTCATGCCTAGTTTACGATCGCTGGTTAATTTCCGATCGCATGTTACTATCTATCTATCTATTTATCTAAGGAAATAACATTGTCCTGTAAATCCGTCTTTAAAATAAACAAGAGGCCCAAGGGGGCCACATCGCTCACCTGAGGAGACTGTATGTATGTTTTCAATCAAAGTCAAGACCTGAAGGAAATTGCTTTTAGTGAAGCTTTGAGAATGACAAGGTGTACAAGTTAAATTACTTCCTGTAAAGTTTGGTGACACTCTGTGCAGTAGTTTAAGAGGATAAGTCAAAAATGTGTCATTCAAATAGAGCCTATAGAGGACATCTTGGATTTCGAATTGGCTCAAAAAACACAAACTTAGTAGAGGGCAATGAGTACTTGCGTCCTGTGAAGTTTCAAGAAATTCTGTGAAGCGGTTTCAGAGGAGAAGTTGAAAATGTGTCAGCCAATCAGAGCCTGTGGCGGCCATCTTGGATTTCGTATAGGCTCGAAAAACGCAAACTTGATAGAGGGTATGAGTACTTGCTTCCTGTGAAGTTTCATGAAATTCTGTGCAGCGGTTTCAGAGGAGAAGTCGAAAATTTGTCAGCCAATCAGAGCCTGTGGCGGCTATCTTGGATTTCTGATCAGCTCAAAAACACAAACTTGGTAGAGAGCAATCAGTACTTGCTTCCTGTGAAGGTTTGTGAAATTCTATGCAGTCGTTTAAGAGGAGAAGTCGAAAATGTGTCCGCCAATCAGAGCCTGTGGCGGCCATCTTGGATTTCCGATTGGCTCGAAAAACACAAACTTGGTAGAGGGCATTGAGTACTTGCTTCCTGTGAAGTTTCATGAAATTCTGTGCAGTGGTTATAGAAGAGAAGTCGAAAATGTGTCAGCCAATCAGAGCCTGTGGCAGCCACCTTGGATTTCCGATTGGCTCGAAAAACACGAGTTTGGTAGAGGGCATTGAGTACTTGCTTCCCGTGAAGTTTCATGAAATTCTGTGCAGCGGTTTCAGAGGAGAAGTCGAGAATGTGTCAGCCAATTAGAGCCTGTGGCGGCCATCTTGGATTTCCAATCGGCTCCAAAAACACAAACTTGGTAGAGGGCATTGAGTACTTGCTTCCTGTGAAGTTTCATGAAATTCTGTGCAGCGGTTTCAGAGGAGAAGTCAAAAATGTGTTAGCCAATCAGAGCCTGTGGCGGCCGTCTTGGATTTCCGATCAGCTCGAAAAACACAAACTTGGTAGAGGGCATTGAGTACTTGCTTCCTGTGAAGTTTCATGAAATTCTGTGCAGTGGTTTCAGAGGAGAAGTCGAGAATGTGTCAGCCAATTAGAGCCTGTGGCGGCCATCTTGGATTTCCAATCGGTTGCAAAAACACAAACTTGGTAGAGGGTATTGAGTACTTGCTTCCTGTGAAGTTTCATGAAATTCTGTGCAGCAATTTCGGAGGAGAAGTCAAAAATGTGTCAGCCAATCAGAGCCTTTGGCGGCCATCTTGGATTTCAGATCGGCTCGAAAAACACAAACTTGGTAGAGGGCATTGAGTACTTGCTTCCTGTAAAGTTTCATGAAATTCTGTGCAGCGGTTTCAGAGGAGAAGTCAAAAATGTGTTAGCCAATCAGAGCCTGTGGCGGCCGTCTTGGATTTCCGATCAGCTCGAAAAACACAAACTTGGTAGAGGGCATTGAGTACTTGCTTCCTGTGAAGTTTCATGAAATTCTGTGCAGTGGTTTCAGAGGAGAAGTCGAGAATGTGTCAGCCAATTAGAGCCTGTGGCGGCCATCTTGGATTTCCAATCGGTTGCAAAAACACAAACTTGGTAGAGGGCATTGAGTACTTGCTTCCTGTGAAGTTTCATGAAATTCTGTGCAGCAATTTCGGAGGAGAAGTCAAAAATGTGTCAGCCAATCAGAGCCTTTGGCGGCCATCTTGGATTTCCGATCGGCTCGAAAAACACAAACTTGGTAGAGGGCATTGAGTACTTGCTTCCTGTAAAGTTTCATGAAATTCTGTGATGCAGTTTCAGAAGAGAAGTCGAAAATGTGTCAGCCAATCAAAGCCTGTGGCGGCCATCTTGGATGTTCGATCGGCTTGAAAAACACAAACTTGATAGAGGGCATTGAGTACTTGCTTCCTGTGAAGTTTCATGAAATTCTGTGCTGCGGTTGCAGAAAAGATATCGAAAATGTTAAAAGTTTACGTCGGACGGAGGGACGATGGACGGACGACGCGCTATGACAATAGCTCACTTGAGCTTCGCTCAGGTGAGCTAAAAACAACAATACTTGTAGGGGACCATGATTACTTCATTCCTACCAAGTTTAACAAAAATCTGTTCAGCGGCTCTGGAGAAGAAGTTGAATATGTATGAAAATCATACCCCCCCCCCTCCTTCTTCTTGAGTAATCTAAGTAACCTGAGAGAGATAGTTATACAGAAGCTAAAGCAAAATAACAGTCCCCCTCCCCCTCCTTCCACTGTGTTATTGATAACTTTGATCTATTCTTATATTAATATTTTGAGCTGCTCTCAATATTGTAATTTCAAAGTTGTATATCTAAGTCTTCACAAGATAAATTTGAAAATACTTATTCATCTTTTTAAAATCATTTAGTTTACTTTTCCATACTTATTTAATAAATTCAAAATATATAACATTCAAATGAATAGATAATCCAAAAATTTAAACCTCAAAAACATATATCAATATTAAAGAAAGACAACTCTTGCATACATGAACATGTACCAACTTATACGAAACTAAAGTTACCAGGGTACCAGAACTTGAACCCACAAGACTTGGGTCCATGTTCACAGTAAACATATCTATTCATGATTGAAAAAATACTCATTAAAATCTGTTCAGCAGTTCTGGAGAAGAAGTTGAATATGTATGAAAATCACCCCCCCCCTTTCCTTTTCACATAAGAAAAAAATTCATAAAAAATCAAAAAATTAAAATTTCAGTATAAAATAAATATCAAAGCATTTAGTAACTTAAATGTGATAAATGTGCAGTTAATGAATGTGTAAAATCATACACATATTGAGTTATTTAAAGAAATAGTGCAAAAATGTGCATTTCTGACAAAGTCCGAAAAGACGTCAAAAACGCGTCAAAAATTTGACTTCCGAGTGGAACCAAAAATAACAACACTTCTTGAGACATCTCTCTAGATCATCCTGATTCTTTCGGTTTGTCTATACGTGCTTCTGTTCTGAAGAAGAAGTTTGTCAAAGGAGGGTACCCCCTGTGACCTACTTTTGCCTGTGGTGGCGCCACCTGTTGATGGATCCGGACGAAAAACAACAACACTTGTAGGGGACCATGAGTACTTCATTCCTACCAAGTTTCATGAAAATCTTTTCAGTGGTTCTGGAGAAGAAGTCGAAAATGTTGAAAAGTTTACGACGGACGACGGACGGACGACGGACGGACGACGGACGACGGACGACAGACGACGGACGCCGGACGGTGCGCTATGACAATAGCTCACTTGAGCTTTGCTCAGGTGAGCTAAAAATGTTCCAACGTACAATCAGCGCGCCGTGACAAGTCATTTTACGGCAACGTCTAATCTGCGAGTATAAGGTGTACGATAGAATAGAATGGTTTCTTAAAGACTTTATTCACGCACTGTAAATAATATTCTAAGGAATTCTAAAGATATTGTTCACGTTGACGATTCAGCTCGAGCTATTGGCCACTTGTCGGTGAAAAGATGAAAATTACATGTAAAAGGCTCTGTTCGCGTGCGCAATGCATTTTTATTTACTTTTTATGAAAAGTTACTAATCACTTTTCTTTTCCGTCCTCTATTCTATTCGTTTTACTTTATCTTTATTTATTTCCTTTGTCGTATCCCAAATAAGTTGAAATTTAAAAATTAAGAGAGTGAATATTAAGAGAGAGAGAGAGAGAGATACAGAGGGGGGAGAGGGGGGGTGAACTATACGGAATGCCATATCATCAAAATTGACAATAAAATATCCCCTATAGTAACGACTTATTCCAGACCAAAAAAAAAAAAAACCACAGATATCCCCGACTCACAACACTGTCTACTGTATTATAATTCTAAAAACGGTAAATATCCCACCCATTGATTTTCTTTTTAAAAAAAATGGGGGGGGGGGTTCGTGCGGGCGCGGTAATGCGATTATATTTTACAGGTACGCAGGTACAGTAATCTTCTATCTTCTGGCAGAGGGGTTGACAATCAACTTGTTTTTCACACCTTTTTGGCTGACTGCGCAGAGTATAACGACTGTCCTTTGCTTTACTGTTTTGATCATTTTATATATGTCTTTAAAATTAATTAGAAAAAAGCCCCCTACGGCATTGCCGGTAGGGGCTAACAAAAAAAGGGGGTAGCTAAGTTTACAATTGCTTTTGAATAAGGGTGTTCAGGTCTTCGTGTGGTAATGGAAATAATTTGGTAATCGCTGTTATCTATGTACTTTGAGAAAGACAACAAAATTAAACTATTAGGTCCTAAGAAGCCCCCTCCCCCCCCCCATCTTAGGACCTAATCGTTTAATTTTGTAGAGTCTTGTAGTCTTTTGTAGAGTTTTGCAGAGTTCTTGAAATCTTCCTATAAAATGTCGGACATTTAGGGATTTTTATCTGTCCAAATAAAAGATATAACGTGCGATTTTATCGGACCCAAATTTTTTTTATCAGCAAATCCGCTAAAACCAATACATTTCACGAACTCTGCTTCTACATTTACAACACTAAAAAAAATCTTACTATTCCGCCGTTTTAGGCCTGGCCATTCCTCGACTCCGCCACCTTCTTACTTTTTTTTGGAGGGAAGGTAGACTGCGACTTTGTTCTTAAATTAAAAAAACATATCGAAAAAAACAAAATTACCAGCCCGAAGCGCCAACGTAATATTCGCTATTTTATTATAAAAAAATATTATGAAAAAAAAATGTAATTGCAGAAATATTTAGATGCCGCAAATACATTTCACGTAACTCTCTCTTTCATTCCCTAATATTTTACAAAACAAGAGCCCCAGGAGGGCACAACACTCACCTGATACCCATGGGTGCTCTAATTGACATACTGACATTGAATAAGACGTAAAATTGATAGTGCCAGTATCACGATTTGAGCCTACATTCTTTCTAAAAAGATTTTTGCCGGATGCAGACAAGATTTTTTTTTTTACAGCCTTTAAAAGTACAAACAAGAAGAAATAGTAACATTTCAAAACATTATCTTTTTTACTGATTTGAATAGACGGATAATGTGATCCAAAGTCATATGCCCAGCTAGTGTATAGTTCAATTATTCAACATCAAAAAAATCATTTTGTAAAATTCCACATTAATGTGCAGCAAGTGATGAAGAAACAGACAAAAAGAATAAAACAATGAAATAAACTTAATACTCTGGTGTATGCTGCTTTTAGGGAAACAAATTAATAGGCCCATGATACTGTAAAGCTTGTCCAACTAGCAGACCTACCACATCGTTATTTACTGTTAACTATGTTTCGCCTCATGATAGGACTGTTACATGGACAAATTATTAGCTGACAGAGTTCATGAAAAGTATCAGCTGCATCGGATTTGCTGATAAAAAATCATTTGGTCCGATAAAAACTCATGTTCTATCTATTATTTGGACAGATAAAAATTCCCAAATGTCTGACCACAGGAACCTGTCGTTTTATGAGAGAAAATGTTTTATTATTCACGACCTTCAATTTAAAGCCTCTTGTGTTCGTCTTTAGAAATGTTGTATACATACAAGATGTCGAACACAGTGGCTTAAGGTTGTGAATCATAATTTATTTCCTCTTTTAAAACAACAGCTTCCTGTGGTCCAACATTTCATTGAAAGATTTCAAGAACTCTGAACTGAATTATTTGTTTTCAAGAATTTCAGATATATCAAATGTCCTATACATTCTCAAAATCCTCGGGAAGAAATTACTCATTTGTTTTCAAGAATTTCAGATATATCAAATGTCCTATACATTCTCAAAATCCTCGGGAAGGGATTACTCATTAGATGTTTCTTCAAGAAATCAGTCCGTATACAATTCATCTAAGAGAGTCTAAGACAAAGGAAATTCGAGCTAAGTTTATAAATGATGACAAGTATGGAATTGTTCCAAGTACATGAATAATAACAAGCATGAAAGTGTTCCCAGTATATGCACATTAAATAAAATCTATTAAATACCGGCAGTACTATTTTGTTTGCACGATAGATCATCTATTAATCTCCTGAAATGTATCACTTGTACAGTACTAACACGGTGGGTAATCTCGCAACGCAGAACAATTTATTTTTCAATATTTTTGCGCAAAATAGATAATTTATTACAAAAAGGGAAATGTGATGCAGTGTAACAACGCCCTAACTATGAGTTGTATCCAAAATAAGGTGGATATTATAGCTTTTTATAATGCACAAACACGATCGGCGTTCTACTTTCACTTTCATATACACCAATCATGCCGATAGTTTTTCGGCTTTATAAAAGGATATTACCTCTCTTACTTTTGATAAAACTCGTATCTAAGGCATCCTTACACTGCATCACATTCCCCTTTTTGTGAAAAATAATTTGTAATACACGAAATTTTAGATAAACCTAGTGTTCTGCGTTGCGAGATTACCCACCGTGACTATTAAATGGGCGTGGAGGAATTAACCAATCAAATCTGTAACACAAGATATATGGCGACTTTGTTTACCATAGATACAAAAATAAAGCGGAGAAAATAATCATTATATAGGGAAATTGTTATATAATATGCATGTATGGAAAAAGTCAACATCTCAAAAATAAATTCAGAGTTATATATATTTGATTGCATGTGTGCCTGAGTTATTTCGACGTACGAAAATAAGTACACAAAGCCAAACTAGCTTGTCTGTTTAAATCTAAAAGTTGATATTTTGACAGAATTCTTTCACACTTTCTATTCTAACGATAAATATAAAAAAGGAGAAAAAAAAACCTGCAAAAGTGGGGTCCTGCCGGGGTTTGAACCACTACTCTTGGGTTCATTGGGCATGGAAAACCTACATTGTATCTATAAATGTTTTTCCGTAAAAATCCAAATGAGGATATCTTGACAAAATTCTTTCACTTGTAGGGAACCATGAGTACCTCATACCTACCAAGTTTCATGACAATCTAAGAAAAAAAGTAAGTTAGATATGATAAATATGCAGTAAATGAGTGTGTAAAATCATACACTTATTGAGTTATTTAAAGAAATAGTGCAAAAATTAGCATTTCTGACTAAGTCCGAAGAGACGTCAAAAAAGCGTCAAAAATTTGAGTTCGGAGTGGAACCAAAAATAACAACACTTCTTAAGACATCTCTCTAGATCATCCTGATGCTTTCGGTTTGTCGATACGTGCTTCCGTTCTGAAGAAGAAGTTTGTCAAAGGAGGGTACCCCCCGTGACCTACTTTTGCCTGTGGTGGCGCCACCTGTTGAGGGATCCGGACGAAAAACAACAACACTTGTAGGGGACCATTAGTACTTTATACCTACCAAGTTTCATCAAAATCCCTTTAGCCATTCTTGAGAAGAAGTCGAAAATGTGAAAAGTTTACGACAGACAGACGACAGACGACAGACGACACACGACACACGACAGACGACACACGACGGACGACGGACGCCGGACGGATCGCTATGACAATAGCTCACTAGAGCCTTTGGCTCAGGTGAGCTAAAAAGCAAAGGTAAAGTGTTGGGGGGATTGTCTATTTATCATGTTTATCTTGATATTGAATATCTGTCGATACCACGACTCTCTTTCACACCTGTACGGCTAACTGAACGCCACTTTAATAATCTCCGGCGACGAAGACGGCACCAACTAAAATAGCGTAGTCGCCCGACTTGCCAGGTTTTGAGAACATAGTATTGGTACAACCCCCCCCCTCCCCCTCCCCCCGCTTTCGTATCCGATGTACTCCATGCTGTAAATTCCTAGTCTGCGGGATAAGTACACGATTGAACGTCAGTGAAATGTCCGTGATGGTAAATTTCAAAGATCAATATATTATATTAAAGGTCCTATTTAGACGGGAAATTAAAAGATGATAAAGTCTACAGTGTCGTTTTTCTAGGGACCAATCTTGTAAAACTAATAAGATTGTTTAAAAGACATAAATACCGCGATGTGTTTATTGATTTTTACCTGGTTCCAGGTGTTAAATGTCTTGTAGTCCACAGCAAGCTTGTATTTACCAGAGAACTACGCACGTACGTTAATCTCATTTTCCGTCGTACTTTAAACATGTAGGCCGTACTTTTCCTTCATTAAATGTATGATGAAACGTGTTAAATTATCAAAATACATGTGTACATTGTATATTGACATATTGACATACCCCGCGCTACGAGAAAACGTTTACATATATTGCTTGATTCACGTCGTACCGTCACATGTCATAAGTTTATTGCGTAACGATATAAATGTTGTTGTCAGTCCAAAAAAAATCTGACTGTTACAGGAGCGCAAAATAAGGAGCTGATAAGATAAGGCGTAAAATCTGCCCTGAAAAAGTGGAATTTTCAAAATGGGAACTTCAAAAAAATTCTTTCACAAAATTTATGCCAGTTCTTGGTTTCATCATAATCAGCAGTTGCACAAGATTTATCATACATAGTTTTCCTAAATTTTGGGGCAAAATATGTCTTTTATCTATAGAAACCAATGGAAAAAGAAAAAGTTTTTTAAAACATTGTCCCCCCCCTCAGCTACAGAATGCCACTTTTACAGAAGGTGTATATCACTAATACACATCTTTTGACAAAGTGGGGTTCTGTAGCTAAGGGGGGAACGATGCCCCAGAGACAAAAAACTGAAAAAGGGAGGGTGGGGGGCTTTTTACAAATTTGTGTTTTAGGCTGTAATATAAGCAAAATTTAATTTTTTCCCTTTTACAGTCATTCATTTAATTATTCTTAACATGTTCACATGAAATGCACAAGATTTTGGAATGAACTAAACAGGAGTGTGCTGTTTATTTCTGCACAATGTGTATTTCTTGGTAAAATGTCTACTTTTTAGTCAATGAATACAACATACAACTATATTTCAGATTCAAAATATTAAAATTTATGGAAAAAATTGAGACCAGTCTTTTGAATTTAATTTCTAGTATCTTGTTTAGACTATAACTATGTTTTAAAGTTTATAGATATCCATATTAGCCAGATTGTTCTCAATTTTCAACGTCTTTTGATCGATATTAGCTTCTTTTCAACACGGCTACCCCTTACTATTTAGACTGTTATTTAAGTATCTAGAAATAAGCTTACCAAAATAAAAGTTGTATCAGGAATCTCCAAATACATTACATTTTAGTAATTATCAAGTTTTTCTTGCGTACAGATCATTGTGTAGAAGAAATACTAGATTAGATTCAGGGCTAAGTACAGCCCTTATCTTATCAGCTCCTTTACCCATCTTTAGTATTTATGAAAAAAAATCGTGACGTTTTTTACTTAAAATCTGGGAGAACTTGATATACAAACACTTTATGACTGTTTAAACGACATAAAATATATATCAAACTCCAATACCCCGGCCATAATTGTGAGGACTCTAAAATTAATAATTCCCGTGATTTATCAAGTTCATAATCTGAGGTGTGGGAAATCATTGTCCGGAGAAGTCACCTAAGCTAAACAGATAATCGGATTAACGCAGGGGTATATGTTGTTTGCACAGGCAGCGTTACCGGCTGAAAGTATTGGACAAATTCATGAGAGGGGGGGGGGGGGGACACCGACCCTGAAATCGATTCTTTGACATGTTTGAAAAATATGTTTCAATTCTTAAAAAGCTTTTCTTTAATTGAATGAAATTTTGTATAATTACAAAGTACAATAATTTTTTTTTTTTTATAATCATTGTTTTGTTTTTATGTATATTATTTTCTTTCAGATATCCATATGTAAAAAAAAATTAAATAAATAAACAGAAAAATAAAAGAAAAAGATAATTATGTATAATTATAAACTAATTTTATCTTATATTTTATAATGTTTTAATTTCAGTTTTTGAATGTCCAATATGTGAAAACCAGACTTGTCAGAATGACAACATAGCTCGCCGGTGGCAACCATATGTAAATTGCAACAACAACAAAAAGTAGGTAAAATTTCAAGGTCAAGGTCACTAGGTCAAAATTTATGGTACGGCATGAAAGGTCTTATCACAAGGAATGCACATGTGAAATATCAAAGCCCTATCACTTACCATTCAAAAAATATGGCCCAAGTTAAAGTTTTTGAAAAGTAGGTAAAATTTCAAGGTCAAGGTCACTAGGTCAAAATTTATGGTACGGCATGAAAGGTCTTATCACAAGGAATGCACATGTGAAATATCAAAGCCCTATCACTTACCAATCAAAAAATATGGCCAAGGTTAAAGTTTTTCAAAAGTAGGTCAATCATCTCCAAGGTCAAGGTCACAAGGTCAAAAATTTTGGTATCCATGGAAACGTCTTGTCACAAGGAATACACATGTGAAATATCAAAGCCCTATCACTTACCATTCAAAAAATATGGCCAAGGTTAAAGTTTTTCAAAAGTAGGTCAATCTCCAAGGTCAAGGTCACAAGGTCAAAAATTTTGGTATCCATGGAAAGGTCTTGTCACAAGGAATACACATGTGAAATATCAAAGCCCTATCACTTACCATTCAAAAAATATTGCCAAGGTTAAAGTTTTTCAATAGTAGGTCAATCTCCAAGGTCAAGGTCACAAGGTCAAAAATTTTGGTATCCATGGAAAGGTCTTGTCACAAGGAATGCACATGTGAAATATGAAAGCCCAATCTGTATTGGTTTAAAAGTTATAAGCAAGGTTAAAGTTTTTGTGCACGCGCACGCAGACGCAGACGCAGACGCAGACGCCGACGCCGGGGGTATGACAATAGCTCTCCGGACATTCGTCCCGGCGAGCTAAAAAAGAAGATAATTATGGATATTAGAAAGAAAAAAAAATGTATAATTTTATCTTATATTTTAGCATGTTTTAATTTCAGTTTTTGAATGTCCAATAACAAACTTCAATTTATTATAAAATTAGTGGATATTATAAAGTTTAAATTATGAAATTAAAATACTCTTTTAAACATGTTAAAACTTCAAGTGTTTGTTAAGTTTTGAAAAATAAACAGAAAACAGCCTTCATGCATGTAATGGTATCTAATATTTCCTTCTAGTATAAATGCCACTACCTGGCCTTTTGTCAGGGTAACTTCCACACCTGAGCGATTTTCACACCTTCCATCAGAGGGGCATATAGCAGCTACAGAGGGGGATGAAAGTGACAGAGGGGGAATACAATAACACTGTGTTTTTTTGATTTACCTGTAGAAAACACCTGAAATAAATACACTGCGTTTTTTGTTTTTTCCCGATTACACCTGGACCTGTCTGTACATACTACATAGCAAAATGTCTAGAAAGAACTCCAACCCCAAAATGATAAAATCCTGTCTAGTAAATGAAATATTTGTCAAAATCACAGCAGTGATGGAGCCCAAACAAATATGTGATTGTAATTGTCGGCAACTTTATGCGGCAGTTGCAGGGATGGTGAGGGGGGGGGGGGGGGGGGGGGGGGGGGGGGGGGGGTCCATACGACCCAAGAGTTAACTTAAGATATTGCTCATTCAATGAGGAATCAAGCAATATCTTCGTACAGTACCAGTGTTCTCCCCAGGCCGTTTTAGCGTGGCGGCCCCGCCACGCTATCGAGATTTACCGCCACGCTATCGGGATTAGCACCACGCTATATTTTACGGCCGCCATGCTATATTTTTTCCCCTAAAAATTCGTGAATTAACTATTTTGTGTACCCCTTTGCGTTAATTGATTGATTTAAGAGCCGCTTTCCCGGTTAATTAGCCCCGGCTGTATACAACCCGAAGTGACCCCCCGCAAGCTTTATTTACCTGAGCTGAGAACGTGTCTGGCTTCTACGGCGCACGTCAATCTATCGGACATTTAAAATAACTGCGTTGTCAATGTCTATCGAGTGACCAACAAAAGACGACCACTCTATAACGTAGTTCATGAAAACCTTTTCATCTACATGTATAATGGCTAGATCGTGTTGACCGGCACGTGTCATATAGTTACAGCGTAATAGAAATGCGGTATATCAGATGTCATTAAAATATGTTTTTAATCCGTCTTACTGTTCGACATATTACCCGACCTCGCCGTTTTGTCATAAAAAAATAATTGCCGCTTTTACAAGATATGAAAGAGGTTATCTCGCTCGCGCAAATCATTCTACTTTGAATAAATAACGAGTCGGTACGTCCGTATTTTTGTTTGTTTGTTTGGTTTTTTTTATCAGGGACGTATATAAACGTCCCTGCTTGAATCTAGTTAATAAGAAGTTTAGATAATCATCAAAACACAACATGGTGCACGGACCATCGTTTTATTGATGAGTCGGATCGCGATATAGAAGGCTTTTTATACGATTGACATAATTACAAAATAGATCTTGATTTCTTGGGGGGGGGGGGGCGGTTTGCTCCATACTGTTGGCAAAGTAGAACAATTGTCAGCTTTCATTGCCAGAGATTACCCAAAAGAATATTGCAATGGCTAATAAGGATGGGGGGGGGGTTTAAATGTTTCCATATTTATATCCAATTTTTCAAGTAGGAATAGTAGGAATTTGTATAAAGATAATTTTCAACCTTTTTTAAAAGGTGAAACCTGCCCTTTCCCTGAACCAAAAATTCAGAACTCAAGGTTAGACACCCTTTCCATAACACACTTAGATTCACTAATATCAGTGATTAGGAAGGACAGAGGACATGTACCATAGTCCCATTAATTTGCAAAATGAACCATTGAAAACTTAGAACTGTTTTGAAGAAATGGCCCATTGATATTTTAGAAAATCATGGAAAGTGGCCCATTCACACAATTTCCTTCCAAATCAGTGTAATATGCAAAATTCTTACACTAAGCTACCTGGAGTTATGGTCATGAGACAGTCTCAAGATAATTTTCTCAAAAGGCCAAAAACTAATTGAGTTTTAAAACTGTCATGAATCTCTCTTTACAAAGAGAACACCAATGATCTCACTGTCTATTATTTAATGATAATTGGCATGTAGATAAGAATCATTATCAAAATTATTTTGAACAGTTTAGTAATAAAGCAGCAACACATGAAACAGTATGCAATGATGCAACGTGCAATGATGCAATGCGCAATGGCGCATCCCAACGCAAGGTGCACCGCGAAGACTTAGCACCATGCTATCTGAAATTTCTGGGGAGAACACTGCAGTACATGTACTATGAAATTCACTGAACTTGTCCTTCTTACAAAGTTCAAGAGTTCGGCGTAAAAAGTTTTTTCTCTAGACGAGTAGATATTGACGTATCGCATCTGACGTTGAAGTTTTCTATTAGAGTACTTGTCATTACTATTAAATTCAATGAGAATCCTGATTCAATCCATTGTATGCCCTTTTCAAATTATTTTACGCTTCGCCCTTAACTTTAACTCGTGGAAACGATCGGTGATCTACTTTCGTTTTATTCGTACTTGTCATACGCGTATTCGATCGTAAACTGTGTCATTCTTTTTCCACGTTGTATATTTCCGATTATAATTGATTCTGAAAAATATAATCGATTAATCGAAATCGAAGAGAATTAGCGATGATGTCGCCGATGTCGGCGATAATCGTTACAACACTAAGCATGACGTCGCCAAGTTTATCAGAGAGTCTATGGACAACGTCACGACCTCACAGGAAAAATTAGCATGGGAAATTGCCCATCTAAAACTTGTTTTGTCTGTTAAGTTTGATTGCATGCACTTTAAATACTATCGTATAACTTATACTGAAATTTACAACTAAGCGAGATCTATATTGAATGATATCCGTTTCATTAAAATGTTTGTATGACAAAGTATTCAAAAACCCCCGATCCAGATTCCGAAGTGAGCCGCACGGACAGTAGTTGGAGAACAGTGATAAGAAATCATCCGTGTTTTGGCCCCGAAACAAGGGGGAAAAAACACTGCCCACAACACCTTGCAAGTCTCAGTTGCTTATTCCGTCCACCTATGCCTATTGTCAGTTTAGAAGCTAGTCAATGTCATGCTTCAGAGACTGAGCACTCTACAAACTGAGCCACCCCAATCTAATGCAAAAATTATTTTTATATGTTCCCTCAACATTTTATCTCCCCTAAATATTTTAAGTGTTTTAAGCAAATCTTATCATTTATTTTAAGTTCATTTCATTTCCCTGATCTAAACTCACATATATAATTGCTTTTTATGCATGCAGCTTCTCTGCTGCAATGATTTTCATCGAAATAAAGTCATTTTCTTTCCTCTTTGTTGTTTCTGAGCAGCTGTATGTAAACAGTCGCATGTGCTTCCTGTGTCACGCAGAAGATTAAATTTTTTATCTTAAAAAATAAAATATAAGTTATTTGAATGAATAAGATGAGGGAGTTTATATCTCATTCATATATTTAGATTTATTTTTATTTATTTTTTAATATTTTTCAATTTAATTTCTTTTTTCTTTTCAGTCATATCGATCATCTATTTTGTTCGTCCTATAAAGATTCGGAATTTGTTGAATTTCAATTTAGAACAAAACTATTATGTGAAATCATTAATTAATTGAAATTATTTTAGCTGCTATTTTAATTTTAAAGGTATTGTACTGCACACGTATTTGATAATATTAAAGGAAGATACTAGTATGTGTGGTCAAGAGAGGCAATGCACTTCATTTTCAAGTAGATGAGGTACGACTCGACTTGAATAGAAAAATCAATATGGATGCCTCCATGAGATTTCTGCCGGCGATGATTTTCAATTTCCTTGTTATCCTTTGTTTAGCTTCATTACATGTTGCTACATCTAATTCAGATGATAGATACACAGAGGAACTTCTCATTAAACCCCTTCATTCAGGTCATGTCATGCACCATTTCCAGTTTACAACAATTTGGAATGTATCTGATACAAATTCGTGTAAGGTTACTTCTACTTCTACAGTACAATAGGGCTAATGTTGTAATGACTGTTCGTAGTTGCCAACAATCGTAATTACAGTGGCAACAGAGAGTCGTAACTGCCAATATCAGTGATCTGACACAGTTTTCGGTAACGCACCTACTCTCCGCACGGCTCACTTCGGAAACTGGATAAATGCGATTTTGACTACTTTATGATACAAAAATTTAAATGAAGTGGATACCATTCGATAGATCTAGGTTAGTTGTAAATTTTGATATGAAGTATACATGTACAGGTTGGGGAAAGGTACCGATCGAGCTAATATACCTCGATTGGGCTAATATACCTCGATTGGGCTAATCAGTCTGAATATTTTCAGTAGTAAAAAATTTTAAAAAACATTCTCAAAATTATTCTTTTGAGCAAAATCGCATCAGTTCTTTATAAAAGAAGTTATGTTTACAAAAGAAACATACCTGAAAAGTGAATAGTTACTGAGAAAATATACCTCCATTTTTGTGAATATATTGGGTGAGATTTCTCGAAATCTAAAAAGTTTTCAGGCATAGTTGCTTTTTAAATATTATTTCTTGATATAAAAGCTGGTGCGATTTTGCACTCAAATATGATTTGGAGGAAAAAAGTACTTTTTTCTGAATAAAAAAGTCAGATTGATTAGCCCGATCGAGGTACATTAGCTTGATCGAGGTATATTAGCTCAATCGGTACCTTTCCCCAACCTGATGTATGGTAGTCGGTACATAGACATGCAATCAAACTTTATGGACAAAACAATTATTAGACGGGCCATTTCCCAAGCTAATTTTCCCGTGACGTTGTGACTCTCTCCATAGGCTCAATGTTAAACTTGGTGACGTCACACTGAAATTTAACACTGAAAACGACCCATCTAAAATTTATTTGTCTGTATGATTAATAATATTAATATTGCATAAACCCTCAGCCATGTAACATATACCAAAATTTACGACTAAGCGATATCTATTCAATGATATAGATTTAATTTAAATTTTTGCATGACAAAGTTATCAAAATTGCGTTTATCCAGTTTTCGAAGTGAGCCGCGTGGACAGTAGATGTGTCCCATATACATCATAATTGGCTTGTGTCGTAGCATTTTGAAATGTGGCGCCTTGGTGCCCAGGACTCTTAAATTTCCCTGTCATCTCCAAGATTTCAGTCTTCTGCCTTATTTTTCACACCTTTCTGACCGTGCCTAAAAATTAAACACCTGCACCGCTATCTGAGTTGACATGAGCATTCCTTGGTGAATTAGGTTTTCATAACAGGGCAAATAAGGTACATGTAACAAGAGTGGACTACAATTTTTATTGTTGAGACATTACACGGAATGAAAGTCCAAGTTATTTGTGATCGCTTTTCGTTTATATTTATTTTTCTTTGCTGGCAGGAAATTTTTTTTTTTTTTTTTTTTTTTTGAATAATAATTTCTGTGGCAAGTAAAGTTTATTCTTTTAGCAGAGCCAATTATTGATATTTTCAATTGAAATTTGATTTGTGTATTTCGTATTGATTTGTTTATTTCGTTCAAGTTGGAATTATTTTAGAGAGAAATTATGTAACATCATTAAATAATAGCGAAATAGGAATCCACATCACTCCTATTATGTGTCAACTGAACATACATGTACATGTAGCAACGTTCTTAAAATTGAATTAAAGACCTCTTTGTCAATAGTAACAATAATTCAAATGTATTTTACATATAAGATTTAGTAAAAAAAAATTGCGCATCACCATGTTTTTGGCTGGATTGTGAAGCAAAATCGGTCTTTGATACATTTTCAAGAAATCAGGCCAGTTAGTAACATTTTCTCAGTCAAAATCAGTCAAAAACTTTGCATTCGCTCATGATTTTACTTCATTTTTTAGTCCAACACTACAGACTGTTTCCAAAGTCCCTGGGGGATGTTCTTACAACGTATCAGGTCCAGGAGCTACATCTCAGTCAGACCCAGGGAGTATGGAGGTATGACAAGTGGGGATACCCTCCTGAAGATGCAGCCCCAGGGGCGGAGCTACTTGTTTGGTTTCTGCCTCAAGCTTCAAAGTAAGTCATGCGTAATAGGAACTTTAGAACTATCAGTAGTACCTACTTGGAAAATAAAATGAAGATAAATTTGCTGTTTTTGAAAGAAAGGTGTGATATTGAAGACGGAAGAATTCCCTAAAATTTAAATTTTAAAAATTAAAAAGAACTGAAAGTTTGTTTAAGATTATAGCCAATTCACAGAAATTATATAAAACGTAGCAGTTTTAATTACATGTAATTTTAAAGAGCTTACCTTTCCTTTAAATTTTACCTTCTGTCAGTCAGAGTGGGGACTGTTTCTGCTCCTATCAATATTATTCAATGCTAGATTTAGTCCTAAACAGAAATTATTTTCCTATAATCAATTAACAATAATTATTGTATGGCAAGGTAGCATGAATCTAGGTAATCCAAAAACTTTGACGTTCCAAATGCAAACTTTAATTATACCTATTCAGGAACGATTATTCTTTTCCTTTTTCAGCATCGATAAATTATGGTCAGACTTGGTTAATGCCTTGTCTGGTCTTTTCTGTTCCTCATTGAATTTTATGGACAGTAAATCTACCGTGATACCCCGCTGGACTTTTCGACCCGCAGGACTGGCAGACGAGGGGTATAGCTTACAGTCTGCCAGGGTACGTTACTCTGCCCTACCCAAAGAAATCGTCTGTACGGAGAACCTGACTCCATGGAAGAAATTACTGCCCTGTAATTCTAAGGTAAGAATTTTTTAGAGCACAAAGGTATAATATTCTGCCATTTTCTCATTTCCTCTACATGTATTACCATTAGAGATGAACAGTCATTAATGGTAGAAAACTGGTTTTATTTCCAGAAAATAACACTTAAAATATTTGCAGACAAAGATCCAAGACAATCCAAAGTTAATGACAGGATATTAGATCCATTATAGATATTCTCTTTGAAATAATCTTGCGGGCAAAGAGAGATAACTTTCTTCTGAAACTTTTTTTTCATAGAATAATAAAACATTTAATACATGTAGTAAATATCTATGCTAAATGATTAGAATATTAACGGTAAACAAGGCCCCAAAAAAATCCTAATGAATTTAAAGATGAAGGAATACAGTTATATAACCCAAATATTTTTGGAATAATTTTTTACAAATATAGAAATAGAATAATTTTACAAGTATATTAATTTTCAATTTTTCAGAATATTTTGGCAGGAAATACTATGAACAGGTATAAAACTTGAGATATACAAATGTAGCCTCACTTTTTTAGCTCACCTGAGCCATAGGCTCAAGTGAGCTATTGTCATAGTGTTGCGTCTGTCGTCCGTCGTCCGTCGTCGTCGTCCGTCGTCGTCGTAAACTTTTCACATTTTAAACTTCTTCTCCAGAACGGCTGAAGGGATTTTGATGAAACTTGGTAGGTTTGAAGTACTCATGGTCCCCTACAAGTGTTGTTGTTTTTCGTCCGGATCTGTCAATAGGTGGCGCCACCACAGCCAAAAGTAGGTCACGGGGGGTACCCTCCTTTGACAAACTTCTTCTTCAGAACCGAAGCATGTATCGACAAACCGAAAGCATCAGGATGATCTAGATAGATGTCTTAAGAAGTGTTGTTATTTTTGGTTCCACTTTGAAGTCAAATTTTTGACGCGTTTTTGACGTCTTTTCGGACTTTGTCAGAAATGCACATTTTTGCACTATTTCTTTAAATTACTCAATAAGTGTATGATTTTACACACTCATTTACTACATATTTATCATATTTAACTTACTTAATGCTTTGATATGTATTTTATGCTTAAAATTTATTTTTTTGATTTTTTATGAATTTTTTTCTTATGTAAAAAGGAAGGGGGGGGGGGGGTTGATTTTCATACATTTTCTGCTTCTTTTCTATAACCACTCTTCAGATTGTCATGACAATTTGTAGGTATGAGGTACTCATGCATGGTACCCTACAAGTGAAAGAATTTTGTCAAGATATCCACTTTTGGATTTTTAAGGAATATTTTTTAAGATTGTACATAGGTATAATGTATGTTTTCCATGCCAAATGGACCCATGGGGAGTAGCTTCAAACCCCGGCGGGACCCCAACAATTTTTTTTTCCCTTTTTCAGTTTTTTTTCTCTTTTTATTTTTATATTTATCGCTAGAAATGAAACTGTGAAAGAATTTTGTCAAAATATCAACTTTTAGATTTTTAATGATTTTTTAAATAAGACAAGCTATAGCTAGTTTGGCTTTGTGTACTTATTTTCATACTTCGAATTAACTTGGCCACATACGCTATCAAATATACTCTGAATTTATTTTTAAGATGTTGACTTTTTGTGTCGCCTGCGAAGCACAGCGACACTTAGGGATCACTTTGTCCGTTGTTCGTCTGTCCGTCCATCCATCCGTCCCTCCGTCTGTCCGTCTGTCTGTCAAACTTGGATGTCACACCCCATAACTTTTGATTGGTAAGTGATAGGGCTTTGATATTTCACATGTGTATTCCTTGTGACAAGACCTTTATACACATATCATAATTTTTGACCTTGTGACCTTGACCTAGATATTTGACCTACTTTTCTAAAAATCTAATATTGGCTATATCTCTTGATTGGCAAGTGATAGGGCTTTGATATTTCACATGTGTAATCTTTGTGACAAGACCTTTCTACGCAAACCATATTTTTTGACCTCGTGACCTTGACCTAGATATTTGACTTACTTTTCAAAAAATCTAAGATTGGCTTTATCTTTTGATTGGTAAGTGATAGGGCTTTGATATTTCACATGTGTATTTCTTGTGACAAGCCCTTTTTTCACATACTATATTTTTTAACCTTATGACCTTGACCTAGATATTTGACCTACTTTAAAAAAAAACCAAGATTGGCTATATCTATTGATTGGCAAGTGATAGGGCTTTGATATTTCTCTTGTGTATTCCTTTTGACAATACCTTTCTACACATACCATAATTTTGACCTCATGACCTTGACCTAGATATTTGACCTACTTTTCAAAAAATTTAAGATTTGCTATATCTTTTGATTGGTAAGTGATAGAGCTTTGATATTTCATATGTGTATTCCTTCTTGTGACAAGGCCTTTCTACACATATCATAACTTTTGACCTCATGACCTTGACCTAGATATTTGACCTACTTTTCAAAAAATCTTAGATTGGCTATTTCTTTTGATTGCCGAGTAATAGGCTTTGATATTTCACATGTGCATTCCATGTGACAAGACCTTTCTTCACATACCATCATTTTTTACCTCGTGCACTTGCCCTATATATTTGACCTACTTTTCAACAAATCTATGATTTGCTATATCTTTTGAGTGGTAAGTGATAGGGCTTTGATATTTCACATTTGTATTCCTTATGAAAAGACCTTTCTAAACATTCCATAATTTTTAACCTAGTGACCTTGCCCTTGATATTTGACCTAATTTCAATAAAAAAAAAATCTGCTACGCAGGCGACACAAGCATTCCTTGGATTGCTTTTTTTGCATACATGCATATTTCCGAACAATTTCCCTATTTAATGCTTATTTTCTCTGTCTTATTTCTGTATCTATGGTAAACATAGTCGCCATATATCTTCTGTTACAGATTTGATTGGTTCAATACCTCCTTGCCCCTTTAGTAGGGGTAATTACAGGAAATAAAAAGGTGCACACTAAAAATTTTGACTGACTTGAAATGCCCGGAAGTCTGTAAAATTTGTCTTTTTTGATTGCGAATCTTTGGCACGCATAAAAATGTAAAGAAAAAGGGGGGGTCATGCATGTCCTTTTTTCGCAAATTTCACTTTTTTTACAGGAACTCTGCGTCCTCATCGAAAATGTTCCGAATTTTGCATATTTTCAGACCTATCTTTAGATTGCATAAAAGACAAGATCAAGTTCGAAGTTAAATTTATCACGACTATTGATTCAATATGCTAAAAATACATTTCCAAGCGCCTCATTTCAGCATATTTACCGAAAATAATTTGTCCAAGTGGCTTCACTGGGTCATGAGGTTTGATACACCGTACACTGCTGTTTGGAAAATAAATTGGCTCAATTTCTGCACAACTCACTTGAATTAATATTGTCCGCTAACAACTTGTCTGTGTTAATTGGATTAACACGATTTTGACTGTACGTTACATGTATTAAGATGAAATCAATACTATTCAAAAGCTCTCATTCATAGATTTCTGTATAATTTAATATGAATAAAGGCAAAACCGAAAAGTCTTTGTTTTTTACGCTTCCGGAATCAAAGATACGGGGGCATATAGTTTTTGGCCTGTCCGTCTGTCTGTTTGTCCGAAAAACTTTACATTGGGCATAACTTTTGAATGGAAGGTGATAGAGCTTTCATATTTCACATGTGTATTCCTTGTGACAATACCTTTCCATTGATACCAAAATTTTTGACCTCATGACCTTGACCTTTGACCTACTTTTCAAAAACTTTAACATTGGGCATAACTTTTGAATGGTTAGTGATAGGGCTTTCATATTATACATGTGTATTCTTTGTGACAAGATCTTTCCATTGATACCAACATTACTCTGACCCTGACCTCTCACATACTTAACAGAAAATGGTGTTTATACCAACAAAGATGCCACTGCGGGGCATTCGTGTTTCACAAACACAGGCTTTATTATTTTCTGGCATACTAGCTATTAATAATGAAAGGTTTGGTGTTCAATTTTAAATAAACTTAATTTATGAAATCATTTCATTGTTTTATTGTCCCCCGCTTTCGCGAAAGCGCGGGGACATTAAAACCGGTTCGTCCGTCTGTCCGTATGTCCGTCCGTCTGTCCGTCTGTCCGTCAGTCACAAAAACTTTAACCTTGTGCATAACTTTTGAATGGTAAGTGATAGGGCTTTGATATTTCACATGTGTATTCCTTGTGACAAGACCTTTCCATGGATACCAAAATTTTTGACCTTGTGACCTTGACCTTGGACTTTGACCTACTTATTAAAAACTTTAACCTTGACCATAATTTTTGAATGGAAAGTGATAGGGCTTTGATATTTCACATGTGTATTCCTTGTGACAAGACCTTTCCATGGATACCAAAATTTTTGACCTTGTGACCTTGACCTTGGACTTTGACCTACTTATTAAAAACTTTAACCTTGACCATAACTTTTGAATGGAAAATGATAGGGCTTTGATATTTCACATGTGTATTCCTTGTGACAAGACCTTTCCATGGATACCAAAATTTTGGACCTTGTGACCTTGACCTTGGACTTTGACCTACTTATTAAAAACTTTAACCTTGACCATAACTTTTGAATGGAAAGTGATAGGGCTTTGATATTTCACATGTGTATTCCTTGTGACAAGACCTTTCCATGGATACCAAAATTTTTGACCTTGTGACCTTGACCTTGGACTTTGACCTACTTATTAAAAACTTTTACCTTGACCATAACTTTTGAATGGAAAGTGATAGGGCTTTGATATTTCATATGTGTATTCCTTGTGACAAGACCTTTCCATGGATACCAAAATTTTTTACCTTGTGACCTTGACCTTTGAGTTTGACCTACTTATTAAAAACTTTAACCTTGACCATAACTTTTGAATGGAAAGTGATAGTGCTTTGATATTTCACATGTGTATTCCTTGTGATGAGACCTTTCTGTTGGTAATAACATTCTGACCTTGTGACCTTGTCCATGGAGGTTGACCCACATTTAAAAACTTCAACCTCGACCATAAGTTTTTGATGGTTATTTAAAATCATAGGTCTTAAATATTTCACATGTGCATACCTTTTCATAAGCCCTGTCCCTTGGAAACAAAACACAAGTTTGGACCTTTTGACCTTTTCTTGGAGTTAATCTTTCATATTTAGAATGTTGATAATATATGAGATATATTATTAAAACTTAAGAATGGGGGGATGTCTGTAAGCATTTCTTTAAAGACAAACACCCAAAAGCGGGGGACCACAATTCCTTGAATTTGATTTTTCTGTTTCTGTTGCACATTAATGTGGAATTTTACAAAATGATTTTATTTTTGATGTTGCATAATCGAACTATACTAGCTGGGCATATGACTTTGGATCGCATAATCCATCTTTTCAAATCAGTAAAAAAGTTGTTGTTTTGAAATGTGACTATTTTCTCTTGTTTGTACTTTTAAAGGTTGTCTGAAAAAAAAAACTTGTCTGCATCCGGTAAAAATCTTGTTAGAAAGGTTGTGGGCTAAAATCCTGGTACTGGCACTATCAGTATTCAATGTCAGTATGTCAATTAGAGCGTGCATGGGTATCAGGTGAGCGTTGTGCCCCCTGGGGCTCTTGTTTCATGTTGATTCTGTTTTCAGGTTGGCCTGTCTTCACTATTTCATTCAGTAAAGTTGTATGATGCGTTCTATCATTCCCTTGGTATACACGTCAGGCCAGTATGCAGGGTAAGTTCATGTTTGTAGAAATCAACAAAAATATTTTTCTGGCCTTCACTTTTTGAAATTTTCATGTGATGCAAAAGATTTTCTCTTTCAGTTCTAACCTTGGGAGAGTTTGCTTCCTTGAATTCTTAATTATATACAGAATACATAATTTCAATTGCAAGTACCTGTGAGATGCTCAAAATACGACATATTTGTATGATAAATAATGAATTTTTTTTTAAACACAATAATAATGAATAAACTTAAGTGTAGCTCAGCTTGTAATACTTAGTATTCTTTAAATTGCAGGATTCAGAATGTAAATCATCTGCTGTCGAGCTAAAACAAACCTTGACTTTAGTATATGACCCTCCAACCACAAACAGGAACGGGAAACAAGGTAAGTAGTGTAGTTGTCATGATAAAGGAATTAAAGAGGTCCGAAGATATACTGCTCAAATATAGTTTAGAATCACAATAGGTTTTCTCTATACCTTCTAGTCAAATCACACCATTTTGAGTAGAATGAAACACTGAAAAACGGTTGATTAAGAGTTCTTATAATTTGTCCTGGTAGGCAATAGATTTTTCTATCAGAATCTTGACTCATTTGTTGAAAATGTGCCCTCCAGGAAACTACCGAGGATTTGCAAAACAGTGATAATTTTGAATTTTCCCCATTTTTGCATTGTAACCATTTCTTGTTGACTACTGACCAAAATGAAGAAGACCCCTTATGTCACAAAATTACAGGGAAAAAAGACTTACTATAAATTTGAGGGCACTATTCCAAAAATTTGTAAAAAAAAATTGCTGAAATTTAAAAAAATGCAACATTCCAGCAGTTTCCTGGAAGTACAATTACATTCAAATTGATTTACTTTGTGAGAAGTGAAATGTTTATATTTTTCTTATACTTTGCAAAATGTGTATGATAACAGAGTACCTAATGGCTGAATGTATACAAGAAATGGTATTGTGATTCTATTCTTGTTTGAGCAGAATACGTGTACCTCAAGACATAAAAATAATCAGTGTTGAAAGTGTGAAAAATTGTATCTGTTGGTTCTTTCAGATTATATTAAGATAATTTAATGGCTGGCAAAAGAAATGCATGTTTTTTTCTCCATACCCTTTATATTATTCACCTGTCCACCTTACAGTTAAGCAGTTCTCACCAGGGGTATATTTATGTTGAAGATAATATATCTCAACAATGTAAGACTTTTCTTGTCTGCCTTTTCCTTCATGTTGCTTAAAGCAGCACATTCCGACTTCGGGTTGTAAAGGGGTGATTATTTGTAATTACATATTTCTTAACTTAGATTGTTCCATGTTATGGTCATTCATCGGTGTACCAAGTATCATATCCGATACCTCCCCCATTCGAGAGATACAGCCTTTCAAATTTCAGCTGTAGCCGCGCCTCCTCATGAATATCAATGAGCAGGAGAGCTCCTAGGAAGAAAGTGATTTGATCATATACGGATTTAGTAGGCAGGCTTTCTACTGTTCCTACTTTTTCCTACTATTTCCTACTTTTCCTACTTTTTTATTTTGATCCTATTTTTTCCTACTTTTTCTTCAAAACCGCCTAGTATTCCTACTTTTTCATCTCAAAAGTAAAAAATTACTTGCTTCGCTTGTCATCGACGTCTGATTCAAAGTTTAAAAAAAATTCGGGCTCGCTTCGCTCGCCCATTCTGTATATTTTACATGATAAACAATCATTCCAACACTATTTCTCGCTGTGATTCCCTCAAAGTTGAATATTACCAGCCTACAAAATATTGCTTACTGTGATTTTGTGTGTCATACTTACTGAAAATTGTCGCTAAAAGTGATGGAAAATTTCCTACTTTTTTCCTATCAATTCCTACTTTTTCCTACTTTTCTCCTACTTTTTTTCATTGACTACTCCTACTTTTTTCCTACTTTTTCATCAATGTAGAGTAGAAAGCCTGAGTAGGCTATTTTGATTATTATTTTAAACAATGAGAGGTGAAATAGATATCGTATGTTTCTTTCACACAGCATTTCAAACAGTAACGATAAAATAATGTGTGCCAAACGATTTTAGGACCGACTATATCTATCTGACTTACTTGTCCAGCAAAATATCAGCTACTTCATGGTGTGTGACGAGATTTAGCTCATTTTTGAACGATTTTTATATATCCATTTGGTCTCTAATATATACTTTCGATATCGCTCTTTCACACTCTATCTTCTTTTTTCTTCTTTCTCTATCCAAATCTGAGTATCAGTACATTTTTCCCTCTTTTCTGATGAGAGTGTACACTACTCGTCATGTTTGTTTTGA
Organism: Pinctada imbricata; assembly: GCA_033119305.1. Lineage (NCBI taxonomy): Eukaryota > Metazoa > Mollusca > Bivalvia > Pterioida > Pteriidae > Pinctada > Pinctada imbricata. The sequence continues at coordinate 26,267,726 of VSWD01000012.1, forward strand.
TTTGTACAACACTACAAGCCGTATTGCGCACGCGTGAGGGCTGGTATATCCCAAACAAGGGCAATTTTTGTGGTGCCACAATAGAAAAATCGAGATTTGCCCTATATCTTTTTTTATGAAGCATATTTTTGACTGAAGTCGGAACGTGCTGCTTTAATTATCAACACAGATTAAGGACTTTTTCTTTAATCATGCTCTTATACTCTGATCACTTCATTTCAGACTGGAACTTCCGCAACACCTATTCCACCTCATTGTCTTCGCAGTGCCCCCTAGCGAGCAGCAGTAAAATATTTGTAGACATGGAATCAGCAAATTTTGTAAGTAAATTTGGCTAACTATGATATACATTTCTGTGTTGTTATATCTAAGCTTTGATATAATTTACATTCATATTGTGTCTCTCACATGTACTGTATAGTTGAATATGCAGCACATGTGATCCTTATTACACACATTTTGATTCAAGTTATATTTGCATTGAGTCCACACACAAAAAAAAACAGCTTTACCTTCTGTAATGCATTTTCTTTCAATAATTTTCTTTGGATAGTAATCAATTTTACAGTGTTATTCTAATGAAGGTACATCCCCTAGCTATCCTCAATTCTTCCTGAACAAGGGCAAAGTGAACATCTTGATAGTATAATTTCGAACAGGAACGTAGAGAGGAAAATGTCTAAGAAACCCTGTAGCTCTAAATTTAGTCATGTTATCATATTTATAAACATTACATCAGTCTCCTACGCTTGCGTCCGATTTCAGTTCCGCTTTTTTTAGCTCGCCGGGACGAATGTCCGGAGAGCTATTGTCATACCCCTGGTGTCGGCGTTGGCGTTGGCGTCTGCGTCTGCGTCTGCGTGCGCATGCACAAAAACTTTAACCTTGCTTATAACTTTTAAACCAATACAGATTGGGCTTTCATATTTCACATGTGCATTCCTTGTGACAAGACCTTTCCATGGATACCAAAATTTTTGACCTTGTGACCTTGACCTTGGAGATTGACCTACTTTTGAAAAACTTTAACCTTGGCCATATTTTTTGAATGGTAAGTGATAGGGCTTTGATATTCCACATGTGTATTCCTTGTGACAAGACCTTTCCATGGATACCAAAATTTTTGACCTTGTGACCTTGACCTTGGAGATTGACCTACTTTTGAAAAACTTTAACCTTGGCCATATTTTTTGAATGGTAAGTGATAGGGCTTTGATATTCCACATGTGTATTCCTTGTGACAAGACCTTTCCATGGATACCGAAATTTTTGACCTTGTGACCTTGACCTTGGAGATTGACCTACTTTTGAAAAACTTTAACCTTGGCCATATTTTTTGAATGGTAAGTGATAGGGCTTTGATATTCCACATGTGTATTCCTTGTGACAAGACCTTTCCATGGATACCAAAATTTTTGACCTTGTGACCTTGACCTTGGAGATTGACCTACTTTTGAAAAACTTTAACCTTGGCCATATTTTTTGAATGGTAAGTGATAGGGCTTTGATATTCCACATGTGTATTCCTTGTGACAAGACCTTTCCATGGATACCAAAATTTATGACCTTGTGACCTTGACCTTGGAGATTGACCTACTTTTGAAAAACTTTAACCTTGGCCATATTTTTTGAATGGTAAGTGATAGGGCTTTGATATTTCACATGTGCATTCCTTGTGATAAGACCTTTCATGCCGTACCATAAATTTTGACCTAGTGACCTTGACCTTGAAATTTTACCTACTTTTTGTTGTTGTTGCAATTTACATATGGTTGCCACCGGCGAGCTATGTTGTCATTCTGACAAGTCTGGTTCAATTCGAAATGTACCTCTGCCGTCATCGCCTATTATTTGTCTGCAAGATTCTTGCAGACTATTTTTTGAAGGAAAATAGCTATGATGGCAAACTAATATTGCAAGCCTGTGCCGCCTATGACCTTGTTGCAAGTTGACACCACATTTTACTTCTTTAACATGGCTTTTCATGTACTGTCTTTAGGCACCATTCACTTTGAAACCAGAACCAACCAGAATAGAGACATTTAGAAGAGTTGGAGAAATAAAGAAATATGCTGTGTATGACCTGAAGGAAGTTCTGGGTAAACAAGGAAAAATAGATCTGACGGCCCTTTACCCAGGTGTTATGCAGTTCTCAGATATAGTTCCCCCACCTGTGTATGCAAGCCGCTATGTGACTGGTATGTACCATCTGTTCATCAATCTGGTTGTTCATCTGTTTGTACTGTTTTCATGCTTTGGCTAAGCTGAAATTTGTTCAAAGCTTTATCTTATTTCTAGTGAAATTTAAGTTTGGTAAGGGTTGACCTACTGTAAACCAAATTACATGTATGTAAATATGTCAGTATGACACTTTATATTGCCTATGAGAAAAAAGTATGCTTGTCACTTTAAAGCACTATTGTGGAATTACATGGCATTTTTAATTCTACAGCATAATGTATATATAAAATATGAAGAGGTCAACATAAACTTAAATGTATAAATTCATTGATGATAAAGGAAAGACATTGATAAGACTCTAAAGAACTATTTATTTGTTCACAGGTTACGGACTTGAGAAAGGGGGAATAACCTGTCAGATCCACAACACACTGTCTGAGAACATAACTGTTATATACATGGAAACTATACCGTGGTTTCTACGAGTTTACTTCAACAGCCTCAAAGTGGAAAATAATGGTGCTACAATCAAACCTTGTGAGTAAAATAAAACAACATAGTGAAAAAAACATGTATAATAGTCAGGGTGCAACTTTTATACGGGTCTGTAACAAATATTCAAATGCATGCTATATTTTGTTTTTATAGAGATATTGAATTAATTTTCTAAGAAAATTTATGTTTACAATATTTGAACAATCATTAATAGAGGTTAATATTGGTCATACAGTCAGGAACTCAACTTAGAGTGAAAAGGATAAATTATATGGGGTAAATACTTCTTGATGCATTAGATTTAGTATGGCTTCAAAATGATGTAATGTTTTCAAGGTCAAGTAATTTGAATGTTTGAAACTAAAACAAATCAGCTGACTTTTGATTTTAGATAGATAAGACATAATTTTTGTACAATCAGGAACAATCAAAATGAGCTTGCGAGGGATTTTTTTTCTCTCTCAGTCAAAATCCATTACATACCTGGCAAGGATAGATCCCAGCCATATCAGCTAGAGTTGGTATTCAGACTACGAGCTCAGTCAACCACCAAGATCAGCCTGTCCTTCGATCGAGCCTTCCTTAAGTGGACGGAGTACCCTCCTGATGCCAATCATGGATTTTACGTTAACTCTGCCGTTATATCTACGATATTACCTACCTCAGTAAACAATACAGCCGTACAGCAGCATGGATCCACCATAGAAGATAGGTGAGTAGGGGATACCTATCCTCCTTCTGAGATTATTGAGACTTGAATTTACAGATTTAGTAAAATAAGTGACAAGAAAATGCAGAAAATTTCAAAATTTTAGCAGTTCTGGTTATCCATCACATTGCGTGAAACAAAGTATTAAATTTGGTCACGTCCTTATGTTTTTTTTATCTTAGACAAATACACACTGAACCTCGGACAAACGTATAAAATGAAATTTGACATCATTAATGTTGCTAAGATATTGGTGAGATCAAAAGGGTCGATTTGGCTCGGTGGTACATTTACTTATTAGCTTTATTACAAAGATACCATAAATGGTATTATGGAAATTGTTGATCCCATTTTGTTAAATTCTGGAGATGCATAATGAATTACAAGTCATTTATGGGTACCAATTAGATTCATGATTTTCTTTACAGCATGAATGACCAATCAGAGCAGCTGTTTCTACGTCTCCATACAGAATCTCTGCTCGTTTCCTTGCCGACACCTGACTTCAGCATGCCGTATAACGTCATATGCCTGGCATGTACTGTAGTCGCCATAGCGTTTGGATCAATCCACAATCTAACTACTCGAAGATTCCAAGCTCTTGATCCAAGCAAACAGAAGAAAGGCATTTTATCAAAAATCAAAAGTAAACTCTTTAAAAGTTCAAATTTAGAAAATTCCAAGTCTGATTCCAGTGGAAAAACTGAATCTGAAGCTGACAAAAGTAATCAAAAAGACGATTTAAAAGACGATAATAAAGACGATAAAATTTCTAATGATACAGAACCTTCTTGATGTTAAGATGCAACAAAAAAAAAATCATTTTCTTCATTGTTCATGTATGTGTGTATGTGAAGAGTGTTATGTGTTGTGCAATGTGTGTTTTATTGTGTATGTGTTATGTAAGAAGCAGTGCGTGAGATTTGATGCTATTTTAAGATTTTTAGCTCACCTCGACGAAGTTGAGTGAGCTTATGCTATAACCCCACGCGTCCGCGTCCGCGTCCGCGTCCGCGTCCGTGTCCGCGTCCGCGTCCGGTTAAGAAGTTTGGGGTAGCTCAGTATCTGACAAAGTACTAATGCTTCAGTAACCAAACTTGCACAAGTGATTCATCTTTGGATGCTGAGGTGAACCCATGCATCGGATGCAGCATCTGACCTACATTTTCCGCTTGAGTGACTTGGTTAAGAAGTTTGGGGTAGCTCAGTATCTGACAAAGTACTAATGCTACAGTAACCAAACTGGCACAAGTGATTCATCTTTGGATGCTGAGGTGAACCCATGCATCGTATGCAGCATCTGACCTACATTTTCCGCTTGAGTGACTTGGTTAAGAAGTTTGGGGTAGCTCAGTATCTGACAAAGTACTGATGCTACAGTAACCAAACTTGCACAAGTGATTCATCTTTGGATGCTGAGGTGAACCCATGCATGGGATGCAGCATCTGACCTACATTTTCCGCTTGAGTGACTTGGTTAAGAAGTTTGGGGTAGCTCAGTATCTGACAAAATACTAATGCTACAGTAACCAAACTGGCACAAGTGATTCATCTTTGGATGCTGAGGTGAACCCATGCATCGTATGCAGCATCTGACCTACGTTTTCCGCTTGAGTGATTTGGATAAGAAGTTTGGGGTAGCTCAGTATCTGACAAAGTACTGATGCTACAGTAACCAAACTTGCACAAGTGATTCATCTTTGGATGCTGAGGTGAACCCATGCATCGTATGCAGCATCTGACCTACATTTTCCGCTTGAGTGACTTGGTTAAGAAGTTTGGGGTAGCTCAGTATCTGACAAAGTACTGATGCTACAGTAACCAAACTTGCATAAGTGATTCATCTTTGGATGCTGAGGTGAACCCATGCACCGGATGCAGCATCTGACCTACATTTTACGCTTGAGTGATTTGGATAAGAAGTTTGGGGTAGCTCAGTATCTAACAAAGTACTAATGCTACAGTAACCAAACTTGCACAAGTGATTCATCTTTGGATGCCGAGATGGACCCATGCATTGGATGCAGCATCTGACCTATTTTTTCCACTTGAGTGATTTCGCTTTTAAAAGCCAATATTGAGCAAAATATAAGTGCTACATGTACCAAACTTGCATATTGGATGTATCTTTGATCAAACTTTCATAAAATGACCTTGACCTACTTTTTCCGCTTGAGTGATTTTGCCTTTAAAAGCCAATGTTGAGCAAAGTATAAGTGCTAGATGTTCCAAACTTGCATATTAGATGTATCTTTGATCAAACTTTCATAAAATGACCTCGACCTACTTTTTCCGCTTGAGTGATTTTGCCTTTAAAAGCCAATATTGAGCAAAGTATAAGTGATACATGTACCAAACTTGCATATTGGATGTATCTTTGATCAAACTTTCTTAAAATGACCTCGACCTACTTTTTCCGCTTGAGTGATTTTGCCTTTAAAAGCCAATATTGAGCAAAGTACAGCTGACACTCGTTATCTCAAACTCGGTTATCTCGAAATTCCGTTTATCTCGAAGTCGAGCGGCGGTCCCATCTTTTTTCCTTCATATTCTAACCAATTTGACTTCGGATATCTCGAAATCGGTTATCTCGAAATTTCGCTTATCTCGAAGTAATTTCGAAGTCCCAAGTAATTTTCTTCGTGTATTTTATACTCTTTAAGTCGAAGTTCTAATCTTTGTATAAACAAACCAATTAACGTACCAAACAATAGTGAAATCGCATGGTAAACAAACAATTATAGGTACCGGTAACGCAGGTTGACTGATTCGCCGTTGTTTGATCGACCGTGACAACAAAATTAATTAAGGGGGATAACAGTTAATTAGATAATATCATTGCGGAAACAATGATATGTGTATGTTTCATTCATTAAAATTGCATTGTTTGTTATGTTGAAATTCTTATGAGAAGCGACGGCTAAAAAAATAAACAAACCAATTCAACCCCCCCCCCCCCCCCCCCCAAAAAAATGCAAGATTTATCGTAACTGAAATAAAGCAATTTGAGCAACAGTGATTATACTGATGATCTACAAAATAATCCATACATAAAATTTCATACTCTAAAAGGAAGATGATTAAACTTGATTGCATGCGAGTAAATTTAAGTGAAGAATGAAGACATGTATACGACTTTGAAATCTAGCAGACAAAAAAATTAAATAGCGTACGAACAAATGTCTTCATTGTACTTTGATGACACAATGATCTAAAACTCTTGAAGGTAAACGGCTTTTGACAGATTGAGAAGACAACCAAACTTGTATTATATCAGGGCCGATTCGATCGGCGCGGGAAGGGGGGGGGGTCATACAACGAATAAAAATACCTGACGTTCTCAATGCGCCTCTTCGTAAAATTTCAGTATTAAGAATACGTTTATGGCACTTCTTGAATCTATTCTACGTTGTGAAGTAAACATTACATTGTCAACACAAGTAGCCTTTTAAGCTGCGATATCTATTGTATAAAATACAATAGCAAAACGATTCTTTGAGCCTTATAGGTGGTACAATACATTCGAAAATATACCATAAATTCGACTGACGTTTATCTCGAACTCCGCTTATGTCGAAGTATTTTCAGTGGGCCCATCAACTTCGAGATAACGAGTGTCAGCTGTATAAGTGATACATGTACCAAACTTGCATATTGGATGTATCTTTGATCAATCTTTCATAAAATGACCTCGACCTACTTTTTCCGCTTGAGTGATTTTGCCTTTAAAAGCCAATATTGAGCAAAGTATAAGTGATACATGTACCAAACTTGCATATTGGATGTATCTTTGATCAATCTTTCATAAAATGATCTTGACCTACTTTTTCCGCTTGAGTGATTTTGCTCTATAAAGCCAATATTGAGCAAAGTATAACTGCTACATGTACCAAACTTGCATATTGGATGTATCTTTGATCAAACTTTCATAAAATGACCTTGACCTACTTTTTCTGCTTGAGTGGTTTTGCCTTTAAAAGCCAATATACATGTACTCAGAAATATGTTTGAACTGAATTTTGCTGTCACGAGGTGAGCTTTGTAATCTGTGATTACCTATGTTTTTTTTTCACAGAAGGATGTACATGTATGAATGTGTCTATCATAAAAAATGGTTTAGTCGTTATAAACAGGACTTTCTTTTTTGTTGTAATTTGTGTCAACTGTTTTTAATGCCTTTATATTCTTTATTGTATATTTTGTAATTTTTCAATTTGTTGATCAAAATTTCAAATTCATTCCAGTGCTTTTAAGTGCTGAAATCCGTGATAATAAAATCCTGAAATATTGTACTCAGGTGATTTTTGTATTCAAAACTTTCAAGTAGTTTTTGTGTTGCCTGCGAAGCATAGCGATGCTTAGGGATAATTTTTTTAACAAAACAGTGGAGACTATGCCTATGCTTGTAGAAAAGTTTTGCAAGAGATGAACAAGAATTTAGAAAACTACAATTGTACATTCTTAAAAAAAATTAATTGAATTCTCAGTCTTGCATAGTAATAAAGCATGGAACTCAAGGGGGTTAGGAGGTCAGAACCCCCCCCCCCCCCATCCCCCTTTGGAATTTGGCAAATATGCCAATTTTTTTCAGGTTTTTAGGTATGATTTTTTGGTCACACTGGACTTTTGCACATCTGGACAAAAAATGTTTTACAAATGATGGTGTTGTAAATCTTAAATTTTGTTTCCAAGTTATACAAAGGTGTAGAAAAAGATCTCAGATAGGTTGAATGAATATTTTGTTGTATTTATAAGAATCACATTATAAGTTGTATTAGCCAAGGAGTTATGTATTATACCTGTCTACGGCCTTTACAAGGCTTTAAAATGTATTTATTTATCTGGCCTCTTTTGATATTCTTCATTGCAATGAAGTTTCTTAAAGAGTAATTTGATATCATTTCAATTGTGAATTTGAATGCATAGGTATTATTGAAAGTACCCTTATCATTCCAAGATGTATTGCGGCCATTAATTCGGTCTTTTCGAAATACAAAGTTACTTCCCATTTGTGCAGGTATCTGACGTCAACGCATTGTGACGTCATCAATTTTTATGGAAACCAGCTTGAAATTCAGGGAAACAGGGTTACAAATATGACGTTTTCAATGGAATTTAATGACGTCACAATGCTTTTACGTCATATACCTGCACAAATCGAACGTAGGCATGTCAAATCGAAAAGACAGAATATGGAAGATGATATCTGGCATCCATCCTCAAGCCTCTCAACAATCCTGACAAATGTCGGGTAATGAAGTTTGTATTTATATTTTTCTCACAAATGACACAACGAAATAAATCAATTTGATACTAGTCATATGACTGAGTAAAGTAGTCTTTATAATCAAGTAAATTTTATACACCAATTTCTTTATTATGATAGTGTGGGTGCTTAGTTAATTGTCTGTCTGTCCACATATAAAACTATAGAGCTATTCAAACTAGTCACAAAGGATTGCCTGTTTTTCTTTTTTTTTTTGTTGAAATGAAAAAAAGTACACAAATAAATTAACCTTGAACATCGATAGTGGCATCCTCATCCTATGGTCGACCTCTGTGGAAAGTTTTATTGTGTCGCCTGCGAAGCATAGCGACACTTAGGGATCACTTTGTCCGTTGTCCGTCTGTCCGTCTGTCCGTCCGTCAGTCTGTCTGTCTGTCACACTTTGGGTGTCACAGCCCATAACTTTTGATTGGTAAGTGATAGGGCTTTGATATTTCACATGTGTATTCCTTGTGACAAGACCTTCCTACACATACCATAATTTTTGACCTAGTGACCTTGACCTACATAGTTGACCTACTTTTCAAAAAAAATAAGAATGGATATATCTCTTGATTGGTAGGTGATAGGGCTTTGATATTTCACATGTGCAATCCTTGTGGCAAGACCTTTCAACACATACCATAATTTTTGACCTTGTGACCTTGACCTAGATATTTGACCTACTTTTGAAAAAAAGATAAGATTCGCTATATCTTTTGATTGGTAAGTGATAGGGCTTTGATATTTCACATGTGTATTCCTTGTGACAAGACCTTCCTACAGATACAATAATTTTTGACCTAGTGACCTTGACCTACATATTTGACCTACTTTTAAAAATAAATTAAGAATAGATATATCTTTTGATTGGTAAGTGATAGGGCTTTGATATTTCACATGTGTATTTCTTGTGACAAGACCTTCCTACACAGACCATGAAATTTGACCTTTTGACCTCGATCTAGATATTTGACCTACTTTTCAAGAAAAGTGATATTGGCTATATCTTTTGATTGGTAGGTGATAGGACTTTGATATTTTACATGTGCAATCCTTGTGGCAAGACCTTTCAACACATACCATAATTTTTGAACTTGTGACCTTGACCTAGATATTTGACCTACTTTTGAAAAAAAGATAAGATTCGCTATATCTTTTGATTGTAAAGTGAAAGGGCTTTGATATTTCACATGTGTATTCCTTGTGACAAGACCTTCCTACAGATACAATCATTTTTGACCTAGTGACCTTGACCTACATATTTGACCTACTTTTCAAAAAAAATTAAGAATAGATATATCTTTTTATTGGTAAGTGATAGGGCTTTGATATTTCACATGTGTATTCCTTGTGACAAGACCTTCCTACAGATACAATAATTTTTGACCTAGTGACCTTGACCTACATATTTGACCTACTTTTCAAAAAAAATTAAGAATAGATATATCTTTTTATTGGTAAGTGATAGGGCTTTGATGTTTCACATGTGTATTCCTTGTGACAAGACCATTCTACACAGACCATAAAATTTGACCTTTTGACCTCGATCTAGATATTTGACCTACTTTTCAAGAAAAGTAATATTGCCTATATCTTTTGATTGGTAGGTGATAGGACTTTGATATTTCACATGTATTTTCCTTGTAACAATGCCATTCTACACATACCATACTTTTTTTTACCTTTAGCCTTGACCTACATATTTGACCTACTTTTCCAAAAAATTAAGAATGGATATATCTTTTGATTGGTAAGTGATAGGGCTTTGGTATTTCACATGTGTATTCCTTGTGACAAGACCTTTCTACACAGACCATAAAATTTGACCTTTTGACCTTGATCTAGATATTTGACCTACTTTTCAAGAAAAGTAATATTGGCTATATCTTTTGATTGGTAGGTGATAGGGCTTTGATATTTCACATGTATTTTCCTTGTAACAATGCCATTCTAAACATACCATAATTTTTTACCTTTTGACCATGACCTAGCTATTTGACCTTCTTTTCTAAGGTTGTATATATCTTTTAATTGGTAGGTGATAGGTCTTTAATATTTCTTATGATGAGACCTTTTTGTTACCAATTTTTACGTAGTGACCTTGACTTAGATGATTGACACTCTTCTGAAAATTTGAGAATGACCATATCTTTTAATTTGTAATTAAGAGGTCTGATATTTCAAATGAATTTCATATGACAATACTTTTCTACTGATACCAATAATTTTGATCCACTTTCTAGAATAATAATCAAACCGCTTCGCAGGCGACACAAGCATTCCTTGGATTGCTATTTTAATACTAAATATACTTTTTGGTTTTTCTCTTAAAAAGTGTTCTTAAAGGTCAAGGTAAAATTATGGTTGTACAGCAGTGATGCTGTATTCTCTTCAAAACCTTGTTTCAAGGGAGTAGTAATAGTTCATTGTACCACTTGACATGAAACTTGCTAGAAATGTTCCTTAAGATTTTGATACAAAGTTAATGGATGTTAAGACTTTGGTAATTGAAAATGGATTTCAGGTCATAATTGAGTGTGTATTGCGTCCACTGATATGAAACCTTTTTTTGAAATGTTACCCATGAGTCAAGTAAGTGCCCTATTTATTTTGATGCCCAAATAAGATCAAAGGACTTTAATGATTTAAAATTGTTGTTTGGGACATAACTGAATGTGTACTGCACCTGTCGATATGAAACATGCTAGAAATATTCCTTATGAGTCAAAGAGGTTGTCCTAGGTAATGCTAGTGATTTTGAGGTCAAAGTTCAAGGTCACATTGAAAATGATTTTCAGGTTATAATTGAGTGTGTATTGCATCTACTGACATGGAACCTTTTTGAAATGTTCCCCATGAGTCAAGGATATGTCCTATAGATTTTGGGGTCCAAAGGTCAAGATAATAGGGCTGTGATAATTGAAAATGGTTTCCCAATCACAACGGAGTGTATAATGCATCAATTATCGTGAAACCTACCAGAAATATTCCCCATGAGTCAAGGATGTACCCTATTGATTGTGGGGTCGAAAGGTCAAGGTCAAAGGACTTTAATGATTGAAAATGGTTTTCAGATTGGCCCATAGAAAGGCAATTCATGTTAGTGTGCTGAGGGTATAGGGGACTATATTCTGCCTTAGAATAAATGTAGTATAACAAGGCATTGCTAACTCTTAGGAGCAAATTTTGCAACACGGCACATCGCACCTGTGGTGCTTCTTGAGCTTGTTTCGGCTTGTTTTGTTTTGTCTTTTTTTCGTGGTAATAGTCCACTTAGTCTGACTGAAGAACTTCTGCTTTCTCGATCTTTGTATAAATATTTTTAAAAGCAATGTGATTCATTGCGATTTCTCGCGTCTGGATAATTGTCGAATAACTTTTCTCGGTGAATAAAAGTCAAAGGTATACAAACCTATGAAAAATGCAAAACATAACATATATTTACTAAAACATTCTGTGTATGATATAACATCAATCCTCAATAGGGTCAAGATCAGGTGCCCGGAGAGAGTAAGTATCTCCTGCTTGTTAACAACACCTATCACTGCAACCATACAGAAAGGTTCACACGTTTGAATCAAACTCGGTGGTGGTTTCTTTGGACGATTCTAACTTTAAAAATATCGTTCGAAGTAGACAATGAGAAGTAATATTGTGCATTGTATTTCCATCGTATCGTCCGAACAAAAGTCAGTCGTTCTCGACCATACATTATGCGTCAAGTCGCCTAACCGTTCGTTGTAATTTGAGTTTGCTCTGGAAAGGCGTATCATGTGCGATATGAATGGGATGACGGGATTTTACTAATTTAAAACGGGAATGGTCATTTGTAATTTTGAAGTTGCAGTCGTGATATATTGAAGTATCAAGTTGGCCTTTGTTGTCTAATATCAAAAGGCCATCATTCAACAATACACTTACAGGATGACGAAGTTTGATGAAAATATGGTAAAATACACTTATATCTATTTACAAAATAGATGCACAAAATTCAGAAATCATACAAGAAGGCGCTACTGAAAATCACTATATCTGTCAGGTGCATCAAAATTATAGTATGTTAAATTGTTGTTGGAAACGAGTTGGTCCGAACACTTTGATTTTCTTACAGTGTATGCAATTTTTAATTTCATACAAAATGTATGTTTCTGATATGTAAGTCATTCGATCTACATTTTTGCTAATGATTAAGTCCTTATAAACTTGACATCTGTCTATAGTACTTGCAACAATGGAGTGTATTTAGTCCTACAAAGAAGATTAAGCTGGAATTCGTCCACTTGCCATTTAAAGAAGTTTATATATCTAATAAACAAAACGAAATGAACAGGACGCTTATTCAAAAGCGGATCTAGGGGTAGTTAAGAGGGTGAGGACCCCCTCCCTGAAAGTTGCCAAATTCTGATTTCCCCGCTGGGGAGTGGGGTCGTACCATTTTGTTCAAAAACCATATAGGCTGTGGTTCTCAATGATGGACTGCACACCCAACCCCACACCCATGTCCCACCCCAATCCTTTAGGACAATATCTAGATCCGCCCATGTTATTTATTTGAATGTATATATACTGTACCAAATAGTAAACGAAGGCATTGTTGATTGGCTGTTAAATACTTCGACAGTATATATTAACGCATTATTACCCCCCTGTAATTAAATACATGAAATCTTTTGATCTCAAATTTCAAAACTTGTCGTTCGTATAATAATAACCGTGTTCATAATTTGTGTTGCATAAAGACCTACATGAACAATGTAATTTAGTGTAGTATATACGTGCTGACAGAAATAAACTTTCGTTGTTTGAAACATGGAAAAAGAATACTGGAATTATTTGTGACGATATGGTGAAGTGACTATTTCGTCTATTAAAAAGGTTGGTATAACTGTATTTGACTGTTATGCATATCGACCGAATATTGATTAAACAATACCATTGTAGGGTTCAAATACTAGAATTAAAGTTTTATAATTTTTGACAAGTTGTATCTCGAGCAGTTAGGCCTCTAGCAGGTTCACCAATTTCGGGTTATTCACTGAAAAAATAAGATTATATCAATTTATAATGCCGCTTAAAATTCATAAAAATAACATGAGGAAATACGGCAATTTTTTCATATTTAGAAAACAAATCATGTCAAAAATAAAAGAAAGGAGGGGATCTCCAACAACACTAGGTTGCAGAACCCACAGTAAAACAACCGATGCAAAAACACAGAACAGACACCCACAGAAAGAGACGCAAAAGCAAAAGGGACAAGGAACACCAACTCACACCATAGAAACATTAAACATAAAAGACCACACATTTACCAACGAGACCAATGGGCAAACCGGTGCCGACTTAGGACGGTCATCTGCCACGTAAGTAGCAGATGGTGTGTTTATCCTAGATTACGTGCGCACAACCCTCCCACTATTCCGATTCCCCATATAAATATATCATTCAGATGATATCTATACATTTGGACTTAGAACCTTCCAAATACTGTAAACGAATTTTGATGTATTAGGTGAGAAACAGCAAAAACAGAACTTCAATATTTACGTTCAGAACCATCCAAAACAGAACCTAGATATTTTAGGTAAGAACCATTCAAAAACACAGAATTCAATACATTCACCAGTTTCAACCTTTTCTGCAAGGCTTTAGTAACGGGTGTTGCTATAAAGCAGGAGATGATTACTCTCCCCGGTACCTGATATCATTTTCATTGGGGATACACTTTTGCTCCTTTGCAGAATGTATTTAAGAAATAAAAAATGACAAGCCGGGCTCTATTGTCTCATAATGCCCGAGCGTCCTCAGCCAATCACATTTATTACCGAGCCGCGTCAGCGGCGAGGTGATAAATGTGATTGGCTGAGGACGCGAGGCTTGTCTTGTCATGACTTGCCCGGCATGTCATTTTTTATTTCTATTCTAATGATGACCAAACTTAGACCTTTCGATTCTTGGTAAAAACCAGTTCCTGCCGGTTTATCTGCTTTCAAAAAATGGGTAGGCGTGGCTTATCGCTATAGGGACTATATTGGAGAATAGAGCCCGGCTCGCGTCTGTTGTCTTAATAGGGAAAAAGAATCAAGTCATATTAGAATAGATGTTACGTTTTCAAATTCAATAGCATCATTTAAGAACAGACAAAGGGGTAGGGCCACGAAGCCCTATATTGGCCCTAATTTTGATAAATTTTGAACATTGTACTTCATAGAATTTTTAACTGTTATTTGACATTTTGAAACGTTCTCTACTGAATCACGAATCTACTTTTTGTAAACATTGCTTTTATCAACACCTTTTAGCCCTTTGAAAACACCAAAATAGGTCATATTCGGCGAAATTGATGCAAAAACTCAATATTTCTATTAAATTAGCAATGGCCGCATGCATTAACTATTATGAAAAATGTATATGTGAAAGATTATCATTATATCCTTTTGTCAGAAACGTTTTATCTCAGTTAACGCATGCGGCCACATTGAATTCTACGACAAAAGACAAAATTCCCAGCAATTTTCGTCATATTTTAGCAATAACGTCAAAATGACGTCACTTCATGACGTCATTACAGTTAAATGGCACATTGTTTGGTGATTTTCTTTTCATGAAAAGCGGTAAACATTCGTGTATTTTCATGAGAGATATCAAATATTCCTCATGAAATTTATTTTATGAGAAAAATCAAGGGCCGATTTAGGGGTCTCGTGGCCCTACCCCTTTCAGCATGGACCAGACATGCACTTTTCGGGTACTTAACCCTCGTCAATGATCCTCGATCCATACAATGTAATATGGCCAAGGACTGAAAGTAATATCCATAACATACCGAATGACATAGCAGGATGGTAGGGATATGATGCTACAGAACCCACTTTTCAGAAAATACGAGAACATATTGTGAATTTTGTTTTAGATGTTTTGTTTACTTCTGTATCATCAAGATTTTGTACGCACATTTATCTTGCTGTTTTTCTTTTAAATTCTGATTTGGTACTTAACCAATCTACAGTCTTATACAAGCGCATTCTTGAGACTTGCACTCTGAATGATCGTGACGACGGGACACCATGACGGGCCCTGTCCAAACCTCTTTAGAGAAGACAGGGCCCCGACCACCTGTCCTCTCAGAGTGTCAGTCGGACTCCTCGGGTTTGAATCGGCAGAGCAAGGACTGTATTACGTACGCCCTCTTTTTATAACCATTTACATATTCATCTGTGTTGCTTGGGCCCCTGCGTTTTGCGGTCTTGTTTGTGTGTGGTCATCTAACAGTGAGGAGGTTGTTTTACACCCAATTGTACGTTCTTCGAGACCTCTGGGTAATTGGAGAAGTGAGAGGGTTGTGCGCACGTAATCCAGGATAATCACACCATTTGCTTCTTGTGAGGCAAATGACCGTCCAAAGTCGGCACCGGTTACCCATTGGTCTCGTTGGTTTATGTGTAGTCTTTTATGTTTGATGTTTATATGTCGTATGTATCTTTTTCGTCTCTTAGTATGCTCGTTTCTGTGTTTTCGCATCGGGTATTGATGTTCGTGTTGCAACAGGGTCTTGTTTGATATTCGCTTCCCCCTTTTTTGCATGGATTTTGTGTTTGCTTTTCACTCACTGATTCTTACTCTATGTACACCTTTTACTTTCAGGAGAATGACATCTACTATTACAATTGGTATACACGCACCCCAGGAACTGAGGTGTTTGCCTAATCCTCCCGTGTTGTTAAAGAAGACCATCACAGTGGCTATGCTACTGCTAGGATATTCACTCCATGAAGCTGAGGTTTGTTAACGTTAACTTGTCTTCAAAGACAGCAATTTCCACAGAAACACGTCTCTTTTATTCAAAATCATAGACCGGATCCTCCTGACACGCTGAACTCCCTTAAAAATTTCTAGATCCGCTTATGTTATGCTTCATTCGTTTTATCCTTCTTGTTTTATCATTTTTAATGTTTCAGTAAATACCTGTATTCCATTTTAGAACTGGACAGAATGTCAGAATAAACTCCGGTCCAGGGAGATTGTTGACAAATTAAACACTTTGGAATCAGAATGTTGCTTACCCAATAATGTCAAACGTGCTAAGAAGATAATGAATGGATTTACAAAGGAAGATTTATTAAATTGTTACAACACAGATGCTGCTAGTAGTCTTTATGACTGGGTAAGTGTTCGATTGTATACTAAATAATTCAGTGTTTGATTGTAAATATTTAACTATCTTTTAACTTTGTTATAAAAGATAAGAAACATTAGCAAATTAATGTACAATCAGACAGGGAAAGTCATACTTAAAACCCAAACTCAGATTTAAAAAATTATGATAAGTGTCATACAAAACCTACAAAAACACAACCCAAGAAAACAACTGTAGAGGAGCAAACCAGGTGCCCGGGGAGAGTAAGCATCTTCTGTTTGATAGCAACACTCGTCACATTCGTCGTGCAGGAAAGGTCATAACCGAGGAAGACTCAAGTTCGACGTTTGGATGGTTCTAATCTAAAATATCATTCAACATTGTTGTGGACGATGATATGTTCTTATGTTTTCTATTCTTATTATTTTTACCCTTCTAAATATTATTGCTGTGACAAAAAAGTCGCTAACAAATGTACCCTTGGTTGAGTTGTTTTTCGGTTAGTCACTTTGCCCTCAGAAGTCGTTTTAGTTTGAACTTGCTTAGAAATAGCGTATCGATTGCGATAAGAAAACAGCATAGGCAGGAGTCGAAAAATTGATGTTACTTCTGATAAAATTCAAGTTTATATCATCTAGTATGTCATTTATTGAAGTAATATAACTAGTATCTGAATATTATGAAGCATATGGAATTCTTCCACTGGTCTCCTCTACCTCTAGTTACCACAAATTGATTTTGCTAGAGTTATCCCAACTGTCAATTTTATTCACGGAGTCAGAATATTTTGTTAACTTCTTTTTTTCGAGACCAAAGTCAGACAGCATTTATTATTTAGTCCTGCCCTAATATTAGAATTATCCCTAGAATGTATCTCTTGAATGTCAAACGTCAGCATGGACCAGACATGCACGTTTCGAGTACTTAAGTTAACCCTCGTCAGTGATCCTCAATCTAAACAATGTAATGTGGCCAAAGGGTGTGAAATTTATTATGTCCAAAAATGTAGAAGCATTAGATAAGTAAGATAACTATACCAAAAGACTATAACTATATGAAATAACTATACCAAAAGGAGTCATATCGCATGCTCTGAATGACTGGGGAAAAAAGAATGACTGAAAAAACCTCATTTTGGCTATTACTGATATTCGAATATCCTCATCTTTTTGAAAGTCCAAGTTCTAAATCTGAAAGATATTTCAAATCCAAATTACGTAATTTACATGAAATGCTAAACTTCTTCAAATTCAATAGCATCATTTATGAACAGATAAATTTACAGCATGGACCAGACATGCACGTTTCCGGTACTTAACCCTCGTTAGTGATCCTCAATCTACACAATGTAATATGGCCATAGAGTGTAAGAATTATCATGTCCAAAATTGTACCGAAAGACGTAGCAGGATGGCTTGGATATCATGCTACAGGATCCACGTTTTAGAAATTTTGATAACATACATTTTCGAACGCTTTGAAGAAATGATCAATCGAAGTTCATCGAACTTGGCTACATGTGCCCTCGGGGACTCCTGGTCCACCAGCAGTGACACTCACCAAGTGGTACAAATGTTAAACGTCTTCAAATTCAATAGCATCATTTAAGAACAGATGAATTTGCAGCAAAGACCAGATATGCACGTTTCGGGTACTTAACCCTAGTCAGTGATCCTCTCGCTTTTCAACGTTTATTTGCAGCTTTGAAACTGTGTTGCTAACGACGTTGCTTATGACGTTGCTACGCACAAACCTCCATTTTCTGTTCATACAGGTATCAACAAAATTTCTCGGCCAATCAGAAACTTGGTTTTTGTACATAACGATGGTAATTAAATGATATGTTATTCATATGTAATTTTATAATTATATAATTGCTATAACACGTTCTATCTCTGTTTCAGAATAAGGATATCATTTCGAATACATTTTGATGCAGAAATGACTCATATTTCCGTGGAAAAAAGACAGACAGACATCATATGTGCACTTGAATTTGTGTTACTTGTTTTGTCACTTTATTGTCGAAAATGTCGAATAAGTGTAATATTTTCTATGAAATAGAATTATTTTCCAGCAAAATACTTTTGAAACGCATGATTGTGTATTATTCGTTGGTGTTTCTTTTCACTGATATGTTTGTGCTTTAAATGTTTTGATGTCTATAATCACAACGCTTGTACAATGTATTCACATGCTCATTTTTAAGGATTGCACATCGAAAAAGGATAACAATTTTGTTGTTTAGAAATCAGATGTTAATTGTGACATGTGTCTAAAACTTTTGTTGATTCAAATATCCAAGGACTTGCTATCGATCGTTAAAGATTAAATTTATATGCATACACTAATACAATTATGTCGAACAAAATATGGTTGGCACTTGATTATGCTTTTTTTATCAAGCTATGCTTTCATTTTATTTCCTATCAGAATTGTTGAAAAATAAATAGTTTTGTTGATTTAAGAATTAGTTTAAAATATTTTATCGGTTACTAGTACTTAATGATTGCAAAGGTTGTCATTTTTGGCTTTATCATCAGAAACACGTGTCTAGTCCACTAAATTTACCCTTCCGATTGCGGGAAAAAGTGCAAAATTTCGTGACGTCACAATGCTTTTACCATGTGTTTACCTCGGACAAACAAGCTTCGAACCTCGGTCAAACATCGAAATTGCATTGTGACGTCATGGAATTTCTCAAATTTTTCCCGCGTTCGGAAGGGTCAATTGGGTTGAAATGCTTTTTAAGACGGTTAATTACGAGTTTGAACACTTCAATATTTTTGTTCGTTTAAAAATAAGCAATAAAAGTCGTAATACTACAATTAGAGAAAATCAGATAAATCGACACTATTGGAAATTCGAGAGCTGATGGAAGATTTTCTCACTAGACATTTTTCAAGTTGACGAACTTCGGACTTTGCACTTCGTACTTTTAGGAGTCATTTCAAAGAACTCTTGGGTGGTTGAAAGATGCTGAACACAAAAAGATTAAACGGCAGGAGAAGATTTTGACAACAATCTCGATAGCACTCACAATAGAGCACCAAATAGCTAGAGTATCGACGGACCCCTAGCAAGGTAGAGGTGGGACCAAGTGCCTGGTGTTCACGCACGGAAATGAAACTATATTTATAAAACATGCACTGTCTAAGGTTATGTCTATATAGAATGTGTTATGGCGACCATTCAGGGAGAAATTGAAAACACTGTCAAACCCCTCGCGAGGACCTTTTTACGAGCTTCACATGAAAAATGGCATAAGTGTGACACAAATGGGATAAAGAAAATCCTGACTACAATCTAAATATCACTCACAATAGAGCACCAGATTGAGCATCGACGAGCCCCTAGCAAGCTAGGGATGGAGCCAGGTGTCTGGGAGGAGTTATCATCCCCTGTATGGCTAGCCGCACCCGCCGTCGACGTTCACGCACGAAAATGAAAACAATATATACAAAACAAGCGATAAGGTTATGTCTATATAGAAAGTGTTATGGCGACCATGTAAAGAAGAAACATTTAAAACACTTTCTGTCAAACCACTCTCGGGGAACTTTTTTACGGGTACCACACGGCAAAGGACATAAGTGTGACACAAATGAGATAAAGAAGATCCTGACAATATCAATAGCACTCACAATAGAGCATCAAATTGAGCATCGACGGACCCCTAACAAGCTAGAGGTGGGACCAGGTGTCTGGGAAGAGTAATCATCCCCTGTATGGCTAGCCGCAACCGCCATCGATGTTCACGCACGAAAATGAAAACAATATATATAAAACATACACTGTCTAAGGTTAAAGTGCTATGGCGACCATGTCAGGGAGAAACATTGAAAACACTTACTGTAAAACCCCTCGCAGGGAACTTTTTAAGAGCTCCTACCTTTCAATTTAAAGTAGAAAGTAAAAAGTGGAAAACATAATGCATCCATTGCGAATCAGTAATATTTTTGGAATAACAAAGTCCCTTTTGAAGTGCGAAGTCCGAGGTGCAAAGTTCGAGATGCATGAAGAGTTTAATGGACATTTTTCATGCTCGCGAGCTTCGGACTTTGAAGTCTTAAATGATGCTATTGAATTTGAAGACGTTTAACATTTGAACATCGTATTTCGAATGGACTGTCATTTCGTCCATGTGGTCTGATTTAACGTTTTCTTGTCGGTTTTTTTATATGACCCATAAAGTGCGAAGTCCGAAGTACTTTAACTTGAAAATGTCCAATAGGTTCCTACATATCTCTCCAAAACTCATGTTTACATTTTTATATAGCAAATGTAGGAGGGATAAAGTGAACAGGAGCCGAATTCCACTGAATTCCCGTGGGATCGAAACGTTTGATGTGATCTCTTACGGAAGTTTTTATTGCTTTCATATCATTTAAGTGATACTGCACAAAACTGATGAGACACTGCAGTAATGCCTAATAAGTAAGTCGATATCATTTATATATCTGAAAAGTCTATAGTTTTTGCAAACACTTCAAGAACATTTCTGTCATCTACAAACTATTGAAGTGTTTGCAAAAACTATGAACTTTTCATATACCTAGATGATATGGATTAATTTATTAGGCATTGCCCAACTGCAACGGCTCATCAGTTTTGTAAAGTTTAATTTAGAACTTAGAAATTAAAAAATACAAAAAAAAACTGTCCAAAAAATTACAACACCATACGTGTCGATCCCACGCAGTGGTATATCATATCCCCTAAAATTAATAGTCATTGTTCAATTTTGCAAATAGAAACTCAGCCATACGACTATATAGGATCATGATGTCATCATTTAATTGATAGTAAAATTTAAAAATGAACACTCCATGACTGTACATGTATATATTTGTGTATTATTAAAAGTTGACTCCACTGGACATTCCATTTAAATGTCCTTCTGTAGTCATGTGACTTCTTTCCGTCGTCATTCCATGTATATGTAAACAGATCAATAGGTAAGTACACCTCGATGTTCTTATAGAAATTAATGTATATATTGCAATGTTGTCGTGTTGTTTGGTTTTGTTTTGAACACTATAGTGTGTTCCCACATAACCATATTTACTCTACATTGGCTAGACTTATCTACCTCATTGGATTACAACTCTCGGACTTTATCCGTCTCCTCTACGTTAAATTTGTTCTACTTTAAAATATTTTCTGATGTTTTCACATTGTATACATCAATGTCTTGACGAAAATTTCAAACAATAAGATATTTTTTAGAATAGTCAAAAGCAGGGGGACTAAATACTAAACGCGATATTGTTGAGGGAGGAATAAATGAGTTGTACACATTCGCTTCGTCCAGAGGGTACGTGCTTCATTCTGTCTTATATATGTACCCCGATAAATGTTTCAAGCTATAATAGTTATCATTCGCTATTATTTTACCTTAAGTATTTTCACAACATTCAATATTGAACATAGATCATACCAGTTTTGATAAAACGATATCGAAAGTTGGACACTCGCATCACCTGTGATTTTCTATCCACGGACTTTAAAAAGTTTTGAAAACCGTCTTAACGTATTCCTCCCCGTGAACATCGTCATATATATTGGGGATCTTCTCCTTATCATAGCAACTCTCATTATCATCATCCTGTCTTAACTATTTGTAATTGTTATTTAATATTTGACGATGAAAAAAGAATACTAGTATATGAAAATAGAGAAATGTTATTCTCGTATTAACAAATGAAAACGACTATTCGAGTAACATGCACGAAAAACGTCTAAATATGGAGAAATGTCTCGCTTATCATACGGCGTGCGCAGTCTTGATTTTAGTAGGGTCCTTCTGCAGCCTTCTGGGATGAATTACACCAATATAGGGTATTAAAGTAAGCTAGCGAGATATGCAACAAAACATCAAGAGAAATATAAACGAAAATTTATTTATTTTATCAATTTTTACCATTTTTGAAGTATAAAAATCCTCATTTACGAATTGTTCATTAGTATTTAGGCCCCCTGAAAAGGTTAGTAATGGAATCTCTTTTGAAACGTTTTGAATTGTAGAAATGGATTCAGTCCGAGAATTGTAATCT
Organism: Pinctada imbricata; assembly: GCA_033119305.1. NCBI lineage: Eukaryota > Metazoa > Mollusca > Bivalvia > Pterioida > Pteriidae > Pinctada > Pinctada imbricata. The sequence continues at coordinate 26,290,573 of VSWD01000012.1, forward strand.
AATATATCGGTTACTTGGAGGTATGACATCATCATGGGCAAGGACTATAGGCTTCCAGTGACCTGTAGATACTTTCACGTCTCAGAAATATGTGTCTTACTCTGGTCCATGCTGCAAATTTTATCTGTGCTTAAATGATGCTATTGAAATCGAATACGTTTAACATTTGTACCACTTGGTGAGTATCACTGCTGGTGGACCAGGAGTCCCCGAAGGCACATGTAGCCAAGTTCGATCAACTTCGGTTGATCGTTTCTTCAACGCAACCGAAAATTTCTGTTATCAAAATTACTTGAAATTTCTAAAAAGTGGGTCCTGTAGCATCATATCCCACCCATCCTACTAAGTCTTTCGGTACATTTTGGACAATAATAACTTTATCAATATTTGGTCGTATTACATTGTTTAGGATTGAGGATCACTGACGAAGGTTAAGTACCCGAAACGTGCATGTCTGGTCCATGCTGCAAATTTTAACTGTGCTTAAATGATGCTATTGAAATTGAAGAAGTTTAACATTTCATATGATTGGGTATTTAATTTCGAACCTGCTGTATACAATCTTTATATACCGTTGAAACAGGATACGAGTTCATATTTTATGTTAGGCATATTTGAAAAATGTTAAAGCCAAGGAATTGACGTTGTTGTTGTTGTTGTTTTGTTACTGTTTTTATGTTTTCTTATTTCATTTTCACTTGTAGAAGGATTTAATGATATTCTATCATCAATGCTTGGGGAATACAATGGAGTTTAAGAAAATTGAAAGAAAGTTTCTAAGAGAAATAAGAACTTTGTCAAAACCACAAGATATTGTTAAAGAAGTGATAACTTGTACAGTTCTTCTTATGGGTCATCCAGCATCAGATGCAAAGGTACGGGCATAAAACTAAAGGATTTTTTACCTCTTTGAAAGCATGAAAAGTTCAGTAAATTGAAGAGAAATAACATTGAAACAATTTTAAAAATCACAAGTTTTGTTACTTTTTCATTGACACGTTTCTAATTGGCGTTGGCTGTGGGTGTTGCATGAAGTCGGAGCATGCTTACTCCTCCCGGGCACCTGGTCCTGCCTCCATTTGGGGTTTCGCCATTGCCTTGTTAATGTAGACTTACACAATTATGTCATCTTCCCCTGGGTCTTTGACTCCTAAACTACGATTGGTACTTCATCCTATTCAACAAAGGAGGGGATCACCAACAACACCAGGCTGCAGCACCCACAGCAAAACCCCAAAACACCCAATGCAAAAACACAGAGCAGACAAGCACAGGAAGAGACGCAAAAGGGACAAGGATCACCAACTCACACAATAGAAACATTAAACATAAAAGACTACACATAAACCAACGAGACCAATGGGCAACCGGTTCAAATCATGATATCATCAATTTCAACCATTTATTCGACAAAATACTTCAATTTTGCACTTTTATCAAAATGTTTCTTTTCCAGGATTGGAAGAAGGTCAAAATGATTATTCATTCATCGATGTTCTTGGAAGATCTAGAAAAATGCAATCCAAAAGAGTGCAATCCAGAAAATGTATCCATAGCCAATGAAAAACTTAAGTCAATGAATAGAGAGGATGTTCTGAAAACGAGTGAGGCAGCCACGGAATTTTATGATCGGGTAAGACCCAGATAATACCAACAGTAAATATGTGCAAGCAGGAAATGAGTACTCCTAAACGCACCTTATCTCATCTCCATGTTTACTTTTGCTCCATTTCAGAATACTTTATTTGATTCTGACTTTGGATGTTTATATATTCGCCTTTTATTCTATCTATGCTTATGAATACTTCTACAATTAAAATTCAAAATTGTGATCAAATATAATCTGAGAAAATAACAGTAGAAATTGTTGGTTTATCATCAGGTACAGGTAAGGTACACAGTAGCGAGGTTATCGCGGTAGATGTCTTTCCTAATTTGGCTCCGTTTGCCCTTTGGTCTCGTTGGTTTATGTTTAGTCTTTTGTGTTTGGTGTTTGTATGTCGTATTTGGGGTGTCGCGTCCCTTTTACTGCTCTTAGTGTGTATGTATACTCTCTGTTTTCGTTTTGGGTGTTTCGATGTTTGCTGTGGATACTGCAACCGAGTTGTGTAGGAGATCCCCCTTTTTTCCATCAACGAACGTTTTTATCTATTTCTGCCGACATATAATGAGAGAACCTACCTGTTTATAACCTTGCTGTAAGTTGTCACAAATGGGAGAGTATGGACAATATGCTCCCGGTCTACTTGCGTTGAGGGTCTGCTTTTTCACATGGAGAAAAGCAGAGACATTCATATCATTTGTCCAAATTCTTCGACAAAATCGTATCAATAACGAGTTCCTTGATGAATTAATGAGCAGATTGTGATAAAAAACTTAATTTCTATTTTGTTTTCCTTGATTTCTTTACAGAACATGGAATTGTTCGCGGCTGCAGGTTCGTGTTAGGGAAAATGATTTCTGAAAAAGCAGACTATAAAACAAAATACGGGCTTAGATTCTCCATTTTGTTGAAGTAAAAGGAAAGCAAAGAGGGAAGATGAAACCATGATCACTATGCAATGGAAAGCATCTTTTACAGAGCAATACTGCAAGCTAAAGGAAGGGAGGAGATCTCCAACAAGACCCCGTTGCAGCATCAACAGTAAAACACCAAAACACCCGATGCAAAAACACAAAAGACGAGTACAGCACGAGACGGAAAAGAGACACACGACATGTAAACATCAAACACAAAAGAATACACATAAACCGACGAGACCAATGGGTAACCGGTGCCGACTTTGGACGGCCATCTGTCACGCAAGTAGCAAATGGTGTGGTTATCCTGGATTACGTGCGCACAACCCTCTCACTTCTCCAATTACCCAGAGGTCTCGAAGAACGTACAATTGTGGTGTAAAACAACCTCCTCACTGTAAGATGACATCACACAAACAAGACCGCGAAACGCAGAGGCCCCATAGACACAGATGAATATGTAAATGGATATAAAAGAGAGCATGCGTAATACAGTCCGTGCTCTGCCGGCTGTAGCGAGCTCATGTATGTAATCACCCGAGGAGTCCGACTGACATTCAGAGAGGACAGGTGGTCGGGGCCCTGTCTTCTCTAAAGAGGTTTGGACAGGGCCCGTCATGGAGTCCCGTCGTCACAGTCAGTCAGAGTGCAAGTCTCAAGGATGCGCTTGTACAAGACTGCAGATTGGTCAAGTACCAAGCCTAGTGTCCGTCTGGTGACATTAGGATCATACCCACGGTATAAAAGGCGTTTGATGATTCTGACGCATTTTCGATGGTTATGCTGCCTACCTTTGATCCTTTTTATTTGTTTATCATATCACCATAAAAGACAGGTTGTGTCATACCCATAGTAATGTACTCTGTTGCATGTATAGATCCGAATTTTAAAAGAAGTTGACTGTAATTTTTGTAAAATTTCCAGAAAGTCTTTACTAGTTGATGAAAGCGGAAACCTTGACCTAAAGTTTTTTTGGTAATTTGTAAATTTCTACTGTGAAAATCCAAAATATCAGTACATGCTCTAGCGTACCGGATGAGCTGTGATATGTAAATGCCGTATGACGGTAATCTTGGAACATCACCGTCAAGCCAAGGGAAATTTACTATGTTGAATCCAAAATCATCCCTTTTGTTATATACACTTGTATGAATCTTTCCGTTTACAATTTTGATATTTAGGTCCAAAAAGGGTGTTTCTGTATTTGAAAGGATTGCCTTGTTAAGGGTTTATTCTTGTGGATAAATTTCATTCTTATATAATTCAAAAGCAGGATTGTCAATGGTTAGAATATCATCCAGATACCTAGAAGTATTATTGAAACATTTCAGCTCATCAAATTTTCTTTGCTTTTGAAGATTTTGGATAAATTCTTTTTCATAAGTGTATAAAAATAAATCTGCAACAAGAGGCGCACAGTTAGTACCCATAGGAATTCCTACAACCTGCTTGTATAGATCCTCAACAAATCTAACATAAATATTGTCCAAGAGGAAGGACAAGACATTACACAGGTCTCTACATGTCCATGATTTGTATGATTTGTAGTCTGTCGAGGAAAAGAAACCCTTCGATTCAGATGTACAAATGTAAGTTTTTCGCTCTCGATCAAAACATCATTTAATGAGATTAGATAATCGATCATTAATTTTGTCATGAGGAAGTGTGGTGTACATATAAGAGAAGTCGTATGAAGAAATCGTCTTGGCTTGGAAATTTCCAGATTTTATTTTTTCAATCACATCCCCTGAATTCTTAATAGACCAAAATGAATTTACATCGTTCCTGTTTAGAACCGTTTCACAATATCTAGTTATGTGTTCTTTAATAGCAGTAAGTGCTGACGTCGGATTTCTAGACAAAATTGTAGTGGAGCAGTTACTAGAATTAGCAATAAATCGAAATTTGTAAAAAGACTTGTCAGTTTCGGTATGCAATATAGTGTTGGGAGATCCAATTTAGAAATAGAGATATTGAATGAAGACAGCTCACTGTTATGCTTGCCTAAAATGTTAGATGCACTTTCATTGCTTTTGATATATGTATTAGTAGACGAAAGTTCCGAAATCAAAGTTGATATGTAGTAACGTTTTCAAATGATAATGGTGTTGTTGGCTGCTTTATCAGCTGGTGCAAAGACATATTTTTCATGTAATTTTCTTAGTTTGGATTTGAAATATCTTTCTGATTTGGAACGTGGATTTTGAAAAAGATGAGGGTTTTTATGGAAGTTATCTATTCGAATATCCGTTATATCTAAAATGAGGTTTTTCCAGTCATTCAGAGCATGCGGTTCGACTCCTTCTGATTTACACCATCTTTTCGTATAATTATCTAAGGCTTCCGTAAGCACTTCACGGCATTTGACAAAATCTTTCTTGGATGGGATTCTATACTTAGGTCCTTTTTTAAGGAGACCACGGAGCTGTCTGTCTTGGATAATTGAAAAGTCACCTGTAACAACATGGCCAGCTGGTTTGTAGAGATATTTAGAAGTTGCACATTCTCAAGAAGCAGGACACGATTCAAGTATGTCAGGATCCGTTGTAACTTTATTATAGTTAAAAACAAAGTTTCGAATAGGTTTCTTGTACTTATAACAAATAAGAGGTGGCTCTAAATTTTCAAAATATTGAGGAATGGTACTTTGTACGCGATGATCCCGAAAAATATTAGAGATGTTTAGAAGATCAAAACCTTTGTTAATAAACGGGATTTTTATGAATCGTCTTTTCGGTGAGGTGTTTTTCACAATAGGATAAAGTTTATACTGTGCGAATGAGACAATGATATTAAGTCTGAATCAGTCAGTGTTTCTTAAGAATGCAACCTCTGCTTCATCCAAGATAGATTTCAAGTGCATAACTGGTATTGTCGACAAAGCATGTAACAGCTCATGTCTTCCGCCATTGCGTGCTATAGTAAGTAAATCGTTGAGAGAGCAGTATATTCTGGATCGTTTTCTTTTTTGTCTGTTTCGTCTTTTCCCGTGTGACCTGTATTTTCTTTTAGTGTTTGGGCGAATTGAAAAGATGTTGATATTGGTAGAAGCTGAGGAAATGTTTCCTTGTCCATAAATTTGATCGTTTAAACCAAGAGGGTACGCAGTCTGAAGTTTGGTGATCCAGGCAAGTTCAGCTTGCGTTTTTTAATTTCGGTCTTACTTTCATTTTAACGTTTTGGAAAAGTCTGAACTGGGGTAATGGTGATATCCGAAATAGAATGATTATATTTAACAAAGTGATTATAAAGAAAGTTTCTGTGTTTTTGTTGACGTGAGGTTCTGATCTTATAAGAATGGTTCCTAAAACGAGATTTTAAAGGTTGGCCTGTCTCACTTACATATTGTGCGCCACATCCCCTGGCATTTCAAGTCATTACGTAAATAAGATCTTGAGACGATCAATCGATGTCTTGGTCTACCTCGATTTTGAATTTCTGCCCATTTACACTAGATGTTATTATGGAGTCGCAGTTGATGAGGTGACACAACGAGCATCTTTTACTTTTGCACTTAGAAATAATTGAGAACCCTCTGTGTCTGTTATTGAATGTAGAGCCTGCAGATGGAGTAGTGCGTAAAATACGACTGTGGGGTCTAAATTTGAGAGGTGATAAGAGTACTCTTGGTGAGGAAAAAGTTTTTTACTGTTGAATGTCGATGATGGTAAAGTGACTGTAGTGACAGAGGGTAATCTCAAGGGGGTTAGTTTGATACGAGGCGACCTTAAAAATGCCATAATGCGATAATGGAAGAAAAGTGGATTAGAGTCTTACGTAGAAGACACTACAACAAAGCCAAGTTAGAGAACACAATGAAATTAAAACACTTCAAACATCGGGTCGCGGGGAATTGCTTTACCAACTCCACACTGCAACACGAAATAAGTGTAGATATAATAAGAAGGGAGGAGATCTCCAACAAGACCCCGTTGCAGCATCAACAGTAAAACACCAAAACACCCGATGCAAAAACACAAAAGACGAGTACAGCACGAGACGGAAAAGAGACACACGACATGTAAACATCAAACACAAAAGACTACACATAAACCGACGAGACCAATGGGTAACCGGTGCCGACTTTGGACGGCCATCTGTCACGCAAGTAGCAAATGGTGTGATTATCCTGGATTACGTGCGCACAACCCTCTCACTTCTCCAATTACCCAGAGGTCTCGAAGAACGTACAATTGTGGTGTAAAACAACCTCCTCACTGTAAGATGACATCACACAAACAAGACCGCGAAACGCAGAGGCCCCATAGACACAGATGAATATGTAAATGGATATAAAAGAGGGCATGCGTAATACAGTCCGTGCTCTGCCGGCTGTAGCGAGCTCATGTATGTAATCACACGAGGAGTCCGACTGACATTCAGAGAGCACAGGTGGTCGGGGCCCTGTCTTCTCTAAAGAGGTTTGGACAGGGCCCGTCATGGAGTCCCGTCGTGGACTAACATGTTGAATATGCTTATTACTACTACCCCTGACATTTATTCATAGATCTCGACTTTTTACCATGTTTTGTTATAATACATTTATACGAACTGTATACGTTGACACTATTTTGTTATAGCACTTTCTATATAGACATAACCTCAGACAGTGCATGTATTTTAGATATTGTTTTCATTTACATGAACATCGAAGACGGATGAGACTAGCCAAACAGGGGGTGCTTACTCCTATCGGATACCTGGTACCACCTCTAGTTTGTTAGGGGTCTGTCGATGCTCAAATTTGTGCTCTATTGTGAGTGCTGCTGAGATTATCGTCAGGATCTTCTTTAACTCATTTATATCAAAGGAACTACATCGTACACCTGATTCAAATCATATTACGAAGGAGAGCGGTTTCAAATGTTTCAGTGTATTCATAGGCGATTTTTTTTAACTTTTAACAGTTTTTAAATTTTGAATGTTCTCTGTTCTCTGTTGAATGTTCTCTGTTTCCCACTGATTAATACCAGTTTTTATCCTCGTTTCTTTCTACTAGCAGATTTCAATTAGGCATTTACTAATTAGTCATTCCGGAACTACAATTTGTACTTCTCCGTTGGTATAATCACGAAAAGTAATTAGCATTTTAGCGATTAGCCGTTCCGTCATGAGGTGGCGCCACCACAGACAAAAGAAGGTCACGGGGGTACCCTCCTTCGACAAACTTCTTCAGAATCGAAGCACATATCGACAAACCGAAAGCATCTGGATGATCTAGAGGGATGTCTTGCTAAGTGTAGTTGTTTTTGGTTTCAGCCCGAAATCAAATTTTTGACGTGTATATGACATCTTTCGGACTATGTCAGAAATACTTATTTTGATTTGTTTCTTTGACTAACTCGGTTTTGTGCCCTCCTTTAGTGTATGTTTGTCATATTAAAGTTTATTATAAAGTTACTATTTGCTTTAATACATTACATGCTATAATATTCTTTTTTGGAATTGTTTTTATGATTTTTTTTAAATATGAATCGATATGTTTACTGTGCACATAGACCCAAGGGTTGCGGGTTCAAGTCCCAGCACCGATATTCCAATTTCGTTTTCTTTTTTCACTTTTTTTTCCATTTTGTCACCTTTTTTACCCTCGTTCAAATCATCAGAATACTTTTAAATGTTTTACTGCCACTTTCAATTTTCCGTTTTGCACACTTATTCTCTGTGACATTATTTGTCATATTTAAGTCTCATAATGCTGTGATATATATTTTATGCCTATCTTATACTAGTATGTTAACGTCTTCAAATAAAATGGCATCATTTAAGAACAGATAAATTGGCAACATGGACCAGACATGCACGTTTCGGGTACTTAACCCTCGTCAGTGATCCTCAAATCTAAACAATGTAATATGCCAAAAAAATATGAAAGTTACTATTTCGAAAAAGTGTACCGAAAGACGTAGCAGGATGGGTGGGATATGATGCTACAGGACCCACGTTTTAGAAATTTCAAGAAATTTTGATAACAGAAATTTTAGAATGCGTTGAAGAAACCATCAACCGAAATTGATCGAACTTGGCTACATGTGCCCTCGGGGACTCCTGGTCCACCAGTAGTGACACTCACCAAGTGGTATAAATGTTATCGTCTTCAAATTGAATAGCATCATTTAAGAACAGTTAAATTGGCAACATGGACCAGACATGCACGTTTCGGGTACTTAACCCTCGTCAGTGATCCTCAAATCTAAACAATGTAATATGCCAAAAAATATGAAAGTTACTATTTCGAAAAAGCGTTCCGAAAGACGTAGCAGGATGGGAGGGATATGATGCTACAGGACCCACGTTTTAGAAATTTCAAGAAATTTTGATAACAGAAATTTTAGAATGTTCGCATAAAAAATGATGTATATGCATATACTGGTAGACCCATGGTTGTTGGTTCAAATTCTGGCCCTGACACTATCATAATGCAATATCGGTAGGTTAAGAGTGTGCATGGGTATAAGGTGAGTGTTGTGCCCCTGGGACACTTGTTTTCTAGATCCGCCAATGGTATGAGAAGGGCAGCTGTCAACTTCGTTTAATGTGCAATATTATGCTATGATAATTCATTCCAAGATCTAGAATATTTTTTTTCAAAAGAGTATTTCAGTATCGAAAAGGAAATGAAAATTAATGCACTCCCGTTTATTCTACAGCAGTCAGGCGCGAAGCCAAGTGTACGGAAGTACGCAGGTGTTTCCACGCCGTTTTGCAAAAACAAAAAAGGGGGGAGAAGTATACAGAGAGAAATCCGCGAATGTTTTTACTAATAATCTTGTTTCATTTAAAAGTTACCGTAGTTTTGGGTTATGTGTGTAAATGTTAAACGTCTTCAAATTCATTAGCATCATTTAAAAGCATATAAATTTGAGCATGGACCAGACATGCACGTTTCGGGTATCTAACCCTCGTCAGTGATCCTCAATTTTAACAATGAAATGTGGCCAAAATCTATGAAAATTATGTCCAAAATATACCAAAAGATGTAGCAAGATGGCTGGGATATGATGCTACAGGACCCAGGTTTTTAGAAATTTGAGAAAATTTTATGTGTAAATGTTTGGACTTAAATGACAAATATGGATAATGATCATACCCAAATACATAGTACAAAATAGATAATTCAGAAAATCATAAACCGAAGGCATAAAAAACCAAGATAAAACAGGAAACAAAGCAAACAAAGAAGAATAATACCTTCACATAGTCACATTGTTATAATAGAAAATGACATCATAAAACTTTTCTTTTAATGAATATATATAGGAAAATCGATGACTGTACCTGTATACATATGAGGGATTTCCAAAGTTTAAATTAAGATAATCTAAGATGACGAATACCAAACCCTTTAAATGTCCTCCTTTACCAGTGTGACCTCTTATTATTGTAAATATATTCATGTGATCAAATCGATCTATATGTAAGTAAAAGTACACTTTATGATTACGATATGTTTTCTTTATGAGAGACAAAATAAGATCAAAGATGTTTGAAATGTTCAAAACAGTAAGCAATCTTGTTTTAAACAAGTAAGGTTAACAGCTTATGTGAATATCTTGATGAGGGTTCTCTCTTGGGCAAATTTTTTAAAATCAATAACACATTGAATTATACAATTATTTAATGCTCCCCTAAAGAGTTTGAGGGAGCAAATTGTCGCTGTCGTACTCGTCCGTCTGCCCGACGGTTTGTGTGTCTGGCCGTATGTCCAAGATCTTATATCAAACCCTTTAAATACCATCTTTACAAGTATGACCTCTTACTGTGAGTGGTCTAATCGATCTGTAACGGTAAGTTCATTTTATGCTTACGAAATGTCATAATGATAGGTTTATGTCCAAATACGTCATGTCTCTTTTACCTCTTCCCCTTTTCTTTTAATTTCAGTTTAACACTAGGTAGGAGAGGGTCATGGCATCTGCGAAAGTCTGTAAAAAAGATATAGTAGAATTGAAAAGTTTGGCAAGTCCACCGACGGCTGTTGTACAAATAACGACGTGTACAATGCTTCTACTTGGTCACCCAGCATCGAGTGCAAAGGTAAGGGTGTGAATATCTAAGTTTGAGATTTTATCATCTCAGTTTGAGATCTTATCAGCTTGAGATTCCATTATCTCGTTGTAACAAAAGTATGTTGTCATAAGATGTATAGATAATCCTTCAAAATTTTTAATTTTCTCAAAACTTGTTACAAATTAAGACATTATTTGATATTGAGAAGATCTCCTGTAAGACTTATTTGTACTGGTACCACTCTGCAGATCGAAATTAAGTTTTCTAGACATGATATTTGAATATAAATCGAAATTCAAAATTATAGAGTAACAAATTCTTCCACGTACTTTATGCACTGTTTTCACCAAATAGTTAGATTTTGCTTCAAAAAATGGAAGCTCGAGCTCCCATCCTTTATTGAGACCATGTAATAGATTTGCATTGAATTAGAATTTTAAGACAAACAATATGCCAGTTAAATGAGGAGATGTATTTGTCTACAAAACAGCTTCAAAAGCCTCACTGTGGATCTAAGATAGAAAGGTATATTAATATATATTATTTCTAGGAATGGAAGTTTGCCAAAGGAATCCTAGCCTCTTCACAATTTTTGAACGATCTACAGACAAATGATCCAAAACAGTGTAACCCTGAAAATCTAACTAGAGCGAAGGAAATTCTTGATTCAATTAACAGAGATGATCTCATGAAAAAGAGCTTGGCCGTCGTTTCGTTGTATGATTGGGTAAGGCATAGATTATACCATTATATAATTGTGCAATAAGAGAGCAGCTGTTTGGCTTGATTTGCAAACCGGAGAAGCTGACTATCCCCGGGCACATTGTCTCACTTCGTAATATTGTGTTATCCCGGGCCAACAAAGGACGGTCATCCGTCGCATTAATAGCTACTGTTGGGGTTATTTGAATTTTGTAATGTTAAACGTCTTCAAGTTCAATAGCATCATTTAAGAATGGATAAATTTGCAGCATGGACCAGACATGCACGTTTCGGGTACTTTAGCCTTGTCAATGATCTTCTATCTAAACAATGTAATATAGCCAAAGAGTGAACGTTTGTATGTCTAAAATGTACCGAAAGACGTAGCAGGATGGTTTGGATATGATATGCTACAGGACCCACATTTTAGAAATTTCAAGAAATTTTGATAACAGAAATTCTCGAATGCGTTGAAGAAACGATCAACTTGGCCACATGTGCCCTCGGGGACTCATAATCCACCAGCAGTGACACTCATCAAGTGGTCTAAATGTTAAACGAACTTAGCATACCATGTTTAGTAACCTTTTTCTAATCCTGGTCATTCTTTTCCGCCCATCTAATAAGAAACCGATTCTGTAATTTTTCTTTGCAAATTCTCTCTGACTAATGACTGATGAAAACATTTCGATCTTTTTTGTAGAGCATGGAGACTATATCTGCTGCAGGTGTAACAACGTAATGTTGAACAAATTCTCGATTCGGATTTCTCTTAAAATGACGATTGTGGTATCTTAAGTTAATGCTGCTTATTCAAGATATTCCTTTGGATAAAACTTTTTCTCTGTCAAAGGAGTAGTTTCATTTGCATTTCAGCAATGGGAAATATATTTTGATCAGAAATGCTTCTTTCTATCAATAAACTTATGAAATGTTGATTTGTGTAGAAATTGTAATTCAATTCAATTGCAGTGTATCTTTTATACTATAAAATCATGAACTCAAAATGTGACAATTTTATCATAATTCCTTTATTTGTATTATTATATTCATTTTGTATTACACTTCATGATCACAACATTCACAAATAAAGAAAAAAGCCCACATTTGATGATATTTCTACTAGTTCTCAAATATTACAATTTTCAATATGGAAACCATTTCTCCTTAAACATACTCATGAGTCAAAGCACAAAAGTCCCTTGTCATCAAATACTACGTTGCTCTTTCATAATCTGATGTAAATTCTTGTAATTTTGAATTATCTTATCGACTTTGAGACTTGATAACTGATGGGTACTTTTTTATGTTTATATTGAGAAATACGTCAAACCCTTAAATGAGTGATGACGCAAAGCACTATCTAAGCCTTTAGTGATACTGTATAAGTCGAATCATTCGCTACTACTTTCTTTCCCGGATTCATAAAAGTAAAGCTATTTGCATTGACTCCTTGAGTTATGCCTTTGGTACTTCAATTTATTATGACAAACTTTCGTCGTAGGAAATCGAGTGCAAAAGTAGCGGATACACAGCGAATAAATTTACACATACAGTATTCCGCGGATTTTCGATTTCTGTAGGACTTTGTTCGATTTGTGCTGGTATCTGACGTGAAATTATTTTGACGTCATTATATTCCTTTGAAATTCATAGTTTCCTATTTGTTACCTTGATTACCTGATTTTTATGTTATTTCTTGAATTCAATGACGTCACAATTACTTGACGTCTGAAACCTGCACAAATGGGAAGTAACTCTGTATCTCATATATGAAGCCATATCGATAACTTGAATGCAGATATTAAACTATTTATATGAGAGGAATATTATTATTAAAACGACGTCGTTAGAAACGGCGTTTTCTAGCTTCTTACTGACCAGAGCATTAGAATAGGGTTACCATACTGATGTTTTACAAAAACTGACAGGGTATCGGCGAATCCCCTTTCAGAAATATCAGTTTTACGATACCCTGTTAGTTTTCGTAAAACACTCGCATGGTAACCCCTAAATAATCCATACTAAAAAGAGCAACATACAAGAAAATACATCTGTGAAACATAAAGAACAACACATAAAGAAGTCAAGGACTAATTTCTTACATTACATGTGCTGGTAGCTTGTGAAAAAAAAATAATGAAAATGATGGAACCGAGACCAAAGAAAATGACAATGAAATTTAACAAAACACATTTCGGATTATTGTCCTCTCTTGAATCAAGGAAAAGAGATCTTCAAAAAATATCCGAACTTCGTAAGACCAATCTAGAAACCGTGTCTTGATGATGGCAAACAACTGTGAATCTAAACTGTAAATCTAGATTCCAGCAAAAAAACATCGTGTTTTTGCATGGCTTGCCAAAAATTATGAAAGAAGGTAGAAATAGCACCCATAGCAAAATTCCAAAACACCCACAGAAAAAGACACAAAAGGGACAAGGAACACCAACTCTCACCTTAGAAACATGAGACACCAAAGTCCACACATAAACCAACGAGACCAACTCTCACCATAGAAAGATGAAACACAAAAGACCACACCTAACTAACGAGACCAATGGGCAACCGGTGCCGACTTAGGACGACCATCTGCCACGCATGTAGCAGACGGTTAAGTTATCCGGATTACGTTCGAACAACCCTCCCACTTTTCAAATTACCCAGAGGTCTCGAAGAATGCACAATTGTGGTGTAAAATAACCTCCTCACTGTCAGATGAAATAACAATATAACCTTGTTCCATTCAGTATGGCACAACATCACATTGATATAATACAAAATAATATCATTAAAGGACAACTACGACTGTGCGTGTATATGCAGGGATTTCCAAAGTTCAATAAAGCAGATAATCCCTTTAAATGTCCTCCTTCACCAGTAAGACCTCTTATTACTGTAAATACATTCATGTTATTATATCGACTAACAGGTACGTAAGATTACACATTATGACAATGATATGCAATCATCTTATATTCTTGACTAAAACAAATATTATAATGATTTTAAATACTACAAGTAATACTTTGTTTTGATTTAACACCTTCATTCAAACTAAACCAAAACCAACATCGAAGTAGGTTTTTTTATTCAGCATATAAGCTTCTATTTGTTAAGTAGTTTGCAAAAGATAACTTGTACATTTCATTTATTTACATTCAACCTTAATAAGGCATAAGGCATAAGACATATCCATACTAACACACCAACGTGTCTAGTGGATACGTGCCGTTATTCACCGTAGATGAAAGTGGGACTATGAAGGGATAATCTCAACAGTCTACATCATACACTTTTGTATCTTAAAATATTTGAAAGACATTGTTCATCTACAAATTTACAGCAGGTTATCACGAGGACGTAACGTCGTTATTTGTGTGTTTTTTTGTTTGTTTGTTTTGGGGGGTTGTTGTTTGTTTTGTTTTTTTTTTCTTTGGTTTTTTTTTGTTTTTTTTTTTTGTTTTTTTTGTTTTTTTTTTTGGTCATAGATTTAAATTAACTTTGCTACTGAATCGACCGTACAGGCAATTATGAGCCGCGCACTCTTACAAAATGTTTTTTTTAGAAATTAAACTAGAGTGCTACCAAAATGCGCCTAAAATCACGTTAACTTGAAGTACCACTGATGAGGATTTGCTCTCATGCATTATAATTGTTTTCAAATGCTATTCATGCTAATATATTTGAAGACATTAAACATATGTACTGCTTGGGGAGTATCACTGCTGGTGGACCAGGAGTCGCCGAGGGCACATATAGACAAGTTCGATCATTTTCGGTTGGTCGTTTCTTCAAACGCATATGAAAATTCCTATTTACAAAATGCTCTCAAATATCTAAAACCTGGGTCCTGTAGCATCATATCCCAGTCATCTTGCTACGTCTTTCGGTATATGCAGGACATAATTTTCACAGGTTTTGGCCATATTTCATTGTTTAGATTGAGGATCACTGACGAGGGTTAAATACCCGAAACGTTCATGTCTGGTCCATGCTGCAAATTTATCTGCTCTGAAATGATGCTATTGAATTTGAAGACATTAAACATCAAGAAGATAACGAGTTGGAACACTTCAATATTTTTTTAGGGGAGGGGGGGGGGTCAGTGCACATTTGTCTCTCTATTACTCTATGTCTTATTTGATTTTTTGTTCGTCTATTTTGGATAATTATTGTTGAACAAAGAAGGGGATCTCAAACAACACCAGGTTGCAGCACCCACAGCAAAACCTCAAAACACCAAATGCAAAAACACAGAGCAGACAAACACAGAAAGAGACGCAAATGGGACAAGGAACGTCAACGGACAACTCGGAAACATCAAACACAAAGGACTACACATAAACCAACGAGACCAAGGCCATCTGCCACGGAAATAGCAGAAGGTGTGGTTATCCTGGATTACGTGCACACAACCCTCCCACTTTTCCGATGACCCAGAGCTCTCGAAGAACGTACAATTGTGGTGTAAAACAACGTTGTTGAGTGTCCCGTTGCTCTCTATTGTTTACTAATGTTGTTTATGCGATGGCAATTGTTTATTGCAATCCGACGAGTGTGTGAAACGTGGTTAAGTCGAACTCATTTCTATATCTTTTTATTACAATAACGAACATTTCCGAACATTTTCAAAATCATCTCATATATCTTTTGAGATTATCCCTGTAGATCCATCATCTTTACGGCTTTTGACAACAATCAAAGATGGTCACTAGTGACTTACCATCCAAAAACATGTACATATTGCATCTACTAGAATACATAAAGAGCAAAACAGAAATGGAATTCGCGAAAAATCCCGCACCCGAAAATAACTCTGCTACATTCTTACAATGGCAGCGACGTTTATAACGCGAATATCTCGTCCAAGCGTAACGTCTTGATGTTACAATCGCAAACTTTTCCTCCAGCGAAATGAACCACGTTTACGGTATTTCTTTTTCGGCAAAAATTTTCTTCTCATGAAACTAAATATCGGAATCATGTATGTCTGGTGCAAGGGAAGCTTCTTGTAGACATGATCACAGTTTTACAGTTTACATCCAAAGACGCAGGACCTCTATTTCCTTTACTTTGTTTTCAGCTACGTTTGATGTAAGAGAAGAGGGGCAATGGGGTCTAAGAAAATAACCAAAGGAGATTTAACAGAATTGAAAAGTTACTGGGGAAATCCACCAGAGGTTGTAAAACAAATGCTGACGTGTACACTGCTTATTCTTGGTCATCCAGCTTCAAATGCAAAGGTAAAGGACTGAGTATTTCCATTATTTCGTTGCATTAAAGTCATGTCGCAATTATTATGAAAATATAGGGTATGAGTTGCAATTTACAAACGAGTCACGCTCATTTTCTAAGAAGAATTAGACATGATAAAACGTGCATGTCTGGTCCATGCTACAAATTTATCTTTTCTTAACTGATGCGATGAATTTGAAGACGTGTAACATTTGTACCACTAGGTGAGTGTCGCTACAGGTGCACCAGGAGTCACCGTGGTCACATGTAGCTGAGTCCGATCAACTTCGGTTGACCGTTTTTTGAAACGCATTCGAAATTAGCTGATTTTCCAGTAGATTCATTGGGCAGACATACACCAGACATTACATAATTTGGCGGTATTTTCATTGTGACGTCAAAATAGAAAACATGACAACGCAAAAAGTCAGTGCGATCAAATATGACGTCACAATGCAAAATGATGTCAAATTATGTGATGTCTGTTGTTAAATTAGAATACAAAAACCCTAAATCCAAAGGCTTATAATTCTTGAAAAATTTTAAAAAAAATCTTTCTCACGAGAAATGAATAATCGGACAAACAGACGGACACAATGACACAGCTCAATAGACACACGAATGGCAACTTTTTCGAATGAAAAATCTCCAGAGTCCAGTGTGAATACGGAATGCACTGTAGGTGGCGCTGTTAAAACGCGCCGTACTAATTTGCAACATGAAACATATCCAGAGATCACATTAGTCATATTACATATCTTATACATGAATAGTATATAAGTAGGTGGGACTTTAAAGGAACCTTAAATTTCATTTAAATTTCTATCTTCGCTTTGTCTTAAAACGAGAGGAATCGCTTATTGGCTATTGTATGAGAACAAAGAACAAGATAATTACCAAAATGAATGTAAGCAGCGCTACCCTGAATAAAATCGATTAAGAAATTAGATGAACACATTTTAATTGAAAGGTTATATTGATATCCCAAAGCCTTCCTTATATAATAATTTCTTGTGGAATCGGCTATTATAAATTATTATTAGAAAATATTTCCACCAAAACAAAAATTCAAACAATTAAAATCTGTTAGTTTTAGAATATTAAACTAAATACAACATTTCAGACTTATTAGAAGGGAATAAGATAAAGATCTATCACAGTTTACATAAAGCATGCTCCACCTGTAATGAATTTACATTTTGCAAAACCTATTGAGATTCAATGAATACGATCAAATTTAACATTCTGTAAAGAACCAGCGGTGAATCCACAATGGAGGTTAATTCAGGTGCCCAGGGATAGTAAGCATTTCCTGTTTGCTAACAACTCACATCACTTATTTCGTGTAGAAAAAGTCATTTCCGGTAAATTGTAAAATTCGGTTAAAGAAACTAAGTTTAATTAAGATGTTTTATAGATAACAAAACATCGATCACGATTTTGATTTCCTTGTGAAAATTTTGTTTACGTAGAAAAGTTTTATGCGGTAAAGGATGTAAGAAGCCACATTTTACGAAAATGAACAGAAACGTGCGTTAGATTATTAATCAGTAGTTTACATTGCACTCAATAAGCATATACTTGAGAGATTTGCAAAGTTATATCGTAGATCTCAGTGCACCATATGTATGTGCATTTCAACGAGTTATGTCTTCTTTGTGATGTTAAATATAAATGCGCGTAAATACTTTTATTTCAATATACATATCTTTGATTCTTTTGTCTACATAATCAGATTGAAGAAGAATATTGTTTTGGAATAGTCTACTTTAATTTTAGATTCTTTGAAAATATTTTTAGATATTTCTTTTGTTTGAAATATAAAGATTACCTCTAGCTCAATAAAACGTAAGTCTGAATTAGCAATATTGCTTGAATTTATTAATGTATTATTTCTTAGGAGTGGATGTATGCCAAAAAATTCCTAGCTTCTCCAACGTTTTTGAACGATCTACTGACTTACGATCCAAAACAGTGCACGCCTGAAAATCTATCTATGGCAAAAGGAATTCTTGATTCATGTAGTATAGATGATGTGATGAAGAAGAGCAAGGCAGCTGGATCATTGCATGTCTGGGTAAGACAAAGATAGCTAATGGTCCATTTGGCCTCGTAGACAATAGCAATTTCACATATATCCGCGTTACCAAGCTACAACAATATGTTCTTTAGGGATTTGGTACCATAATATAACCTTATTATCTCCGAATAATACCATGTAGAGCGTTCTAATGGCGATACAAGGATCATATCTATCAACAAGAGCCCCATGGGGCACAACGCTCGCCTGATACTCATGTTTATGTGTGGTCTTTTATGTTTCATGTTTCTATGGTGTGATGTTCCTTGTCTCTTTTGCGTCTCTTTCTTTGGGTGTCTGTTCTGTGTTTTTTGCATTGGGTGTTTTGGAATTTTGCTGTGGGTGCTGCAGCCTACTGTTGTTGGAGATCCCCTCCTTTCTCATGCATACTTCTACCACAGTGACAATGCATAATGATAAATACTGAAGATGTACTCTACTACGGCAGATCCAGACTTTTTTGTTCAAGTATCTATAGGTACCATCAGAATGTGTAGCATTTAATGTAAAAAAAACAACTCTTGCATATCAAGAAAAGTGAATTCCTTGTCATTTTTTGGTGCTTATATAGAAAAAAAGAAAAAAATTAAATTGAGTAAAAAACAAAATTAAAAAGCATTTAAAATCTGAAATGTATTAAATATGTAGTGTTGTGTGCACAAAATCCTACATTTATGGTGTTATTCAATGAAAATATTCAAAAATGAGCATTTCTGACATAGTAAAAAAAACGTTAAAAATTTGACTTCGAAGTGGAACAAAAATCACAACACTTCTTCAGACATCCTTTTAAATCATTCTGATGCTTTTGGTTTCTTGGTTCGTGCTTCTGTTATGAAGAAGAATTTTGTCAAAGAAGGGAATCATCTGTGACATACATTTGCCTGTGCTGGCACCACCTGTTGACAGATCCGAACAAAAAACAACAACACTTGTAGAAAGCCAAAGGTACTTCATTCTTACCAAAATTAATCGAAATCCCTTACTTGATTTTGGAGAAGAAGATGTATGAAAATATCCCCCATCCTTTTTACATAAGATAAACGTAAGATTCACGTAAAGTCGATACCAAACCATTGAACAAGTTAAATGTGAGAAAAATGGTGTATATGAGTGCACAAAATCACACATTAATGGAGTTATTCAAAGAAAAAGTTCAAAAATGAGCATTTCTGACGAAGTCCGAGAAGACATAAAAAAGCGCGTCAATAATTTGACTTCGGAGCGGAACCAAATATAACATTACTTCTTAAGATATCTCTCTGAATCATCCTGATGCTTTCGGTTTGTCTAACAGATACGTGCTTCCGTTCTGAAGAAGAAGTTTGTCAAAGGAGGATAACCGTGTGACCTACTTATGCCTGTGGTGGCACTACCTGTTGACGGATCCAGACAAAGAACATCAACTCCAGTAGGGGACCATTAGTTCGTCATTCCTACCAAGTTCCATGAAAATCTGTTCAGTAGTTCTTGAGAAGAAGTTGAAAATGTAAAAAGTTTACGGACGGACGACGGACGGTATGACAATAGCTCACTTTCAGCCTTTGGCTAAGGTGAGCTAAAAATCAAACTTTACCGATATTTCTTTTACAACGTTTAACAAAAAATGATTAACTTATATGAAGTCTCATCTTGGCAATTACATGGGTTGTCATCATGTACACTACACCTACAGTTTACATGTTTATTAATTTATGGCATTAACCTGGTCCTGATTATTATTTTCACGCCCTTCTGATCAGAAAGTTTATATTTAGGGACCCTTTTGTAACGTCTGTCTGTCTGATTTCTGATTTCAAATTTTTTCTTTAATCTTTTTTACAGAGCACGGAGACTTTATCTGCTGCAGGTGTCAATTCGTAATGCTGAACAACATATGGATGTATAATCTCTAAGACTGACAGCTCTGATATTTCATCGTTTTCATGTTAAACGTCTTCAAATTCAAAAGCATCATTTAAGGTACGGGTTGCGACTACAGGGAGATAACTCTATTTTCATATCACGTAATATTTGAAACCCACATGGACGATAAATGATATAAGTCAGTTTGTTACATTTTTTCAGAAAAAATAATACTCCTTGAAATTTTCAACGCTGAATATGTATTATCTGGAAAAATGCATATTTTCGATGAAATATCGCTGAAAATAGGGAAAAAATCATTTTCGCATGAATTCCTCATCTAATGATTCAAACGTCAGAAAATATACTATTCATTATACTCTTAAAAAGTGCGATAATCAGAAATTCAAACAAAGCCTTATGTTGTTGAGTCAAAATGTTCATTTTTTACATAAATTATTGTGTTATTTATAGAAACAGTCATTTTGCTCAAAATCTCATTCGGGTACATATTGGTTTGACTGCTTTAGGATAACGCTATACCATTGCTCTATGCGTTGAAAAAAAAGATTGTGCAACTGTCGACCTTCTAGCTATAAATAAGAATTACGAGTTGTAGCCATGGCAACCAGCAAAATAGTATTTATAAGAAAATACTCTCCTTAGAACTGTTTATTTTGTAAGAATTTCTCAAAATAGGCTGAAATTCATACACAAGCTATAAGAATCCCAAAAAAAGGGTATAAATGATTTTTTGAAATTTCATACATTGCAGAGATGTGTAAAGTTATGATGTTGCATTCTGTAAAAAAAAGAATATGTTAAAATACACAAAAAAATTGACGTTTATAGCCAAAAAACGAGACGAACAAATTTTGATTTTTTGGTCAGAATAGTTCGAGGATATGTTTCTCTACATATGGACATTTCCATTTTTCTTCTACCTCATTTCTGTTAAAAGTCGCCACCCTGACCTTAAGAACAGATAAATTTGCAGCATGGACCAGACATGCACGCTTCCGGTTCTTAACCCTCGCCAGTATTCTTCAATCTAAACAATGTAATACGGCCAAAAAATGTGAATGTTCTTATGTCCAAAAATGTACCGAAAGACTTAGATGGATGGGTGGGAAATGATGCTACAGGACCCGAAATTGAGAAATTTCATGATTGTTTTATTTTTCAGAAATTTCATAATTGTTATATATTTAAGAAATTTTCTGATTGTTATATATTTTCAGAAATTTCATAATTGTTATATATTTTAGAAATTTCATGATTGTTATATATTTTAGAAATTTCATAATTGTTATATATTTTATATATTTTAGAAATTTCCTGATTGTTATATAATTTAGAAATTTCATGATTGTTATATATTTTAGAAATTTAATAATTTTCATGTATTTTAGAAATTTCATGATTGTTATATATTTTAGAAATTTCATAATTTTTATATATTTTAGAAATTTCATGTGTGTTATATATTTTAAATTTCGTGATTGTTATATAATTTAGCACTTCTTCATTGTCCTGATTATATCCCAAAACAGGTGTAGAAGTTGTGCATTTGGTCTATACATTATCTTTTCGGAAGTAGTATCTATTATCAGAAACGCTTCTTTCTCTCCAAATGGAGATAAAATGTTAATTAACGTACAATTTGTGATTAGATTAATTTTTGATGCATCATTTTACTGCAATATTATGTACTTATAATGTCAACCATTTATTCCTATTCCTTTAACATTATATTTGCATTGTATTTTTGTATAACTTTATCGAATTAGCAAAAGCATGACAAATAAAGAAAAACAAACTTTGACTGTTAAAGCTTTTATATGATGATAAACGTTACGAAAATTCCTGAAATTTTTCGTAAGAATATTTGTGAAGCTGGGCACAGACCAATAACTTGAATGCAGATGATAAACGTATTTTTAAAACAGTCGGAACGCCAATCCCTATTACATTGGTTCTTAAGACGCCGAGTCAGGGACGGATTACTCAAATCTCAAATTTAAAATATCATTATACAATTAATAATACTCAGATTACAAATAACTGAAATTCCTCTGAAAGGGATTTTTTCAGCACTGATAAATATTCATCTGAAATTGTGCATACACTGTTGATTTTAAAAGCTTACACAAATGCTTCCCTTTGCTCTTTTGATAAAAAATCAATGATAATCTTTTCAACACAATCCCAATTATGATACCTATGTAGAATTTTAGTCAATAAGTACTCCATAGCTAGCAATGCAAACGCTATCACGATGACCAGTTTTTAATTAAAATTCAACATTTGTTTAATGGTTTGATACCCTGTGGATGATTTTGTGCCAATGTCATGTTTCATTTTGGTAAAGCAGCGCCGACTTGGGTACATACATGTGTTCCCGTGTACTCTCTGATTACAAACATCTGTGAAACATGAAGGAAAAGAGGTCAAGGACGATTCTATTACATCCCATATGCTGGTAGCTCGTGATAAAAAAAATGTTGAAAATGACAGAACCGAAAATAAAACAAGAGGCCGAGGGGCCACAACGCTCACCTGAGAACACTGGAAAACTTTAAGCGAATGTGATTTATACCTGTTTAATGAAAATCATGAGCCTTATGAACATATAGGGTAATCAAAGATGACATAGCTACGAGGGTCGATTGATATGTTGTGGTATACTGGGATGCAGAAGGTATTCTGCTGATATATTATCTCCAAAAAGGACAAACAATCAATGGCACATACTAAGCTACACTTCTGACAAGTTACGGGAAAATGTTAAACTTAAGCGCCGCGGAGAGCTCACTAGTTAAAGGTGTATTGTTCCATCAGGACAATACTGCTTTTGAGGAAGTAGTCGAAAAATGGAAAATTTAGAAATTAACGACGGACGGGCGAACGGACGACGGACGAAACGCTATGGCAATAGCTCACTTGAGCCATCGGCTTAGGTGAGCAGAAAACAAATGACAAAATAAAATTAAGCAAAAATACCTTTTGACAAATAAATGCCTCCGGATTATTGTCTACTCTTGAAACAAGGAATAAGTTCAAAAAAGAAATATCCAGACGGCGTAATAATACGGAAGAGTTCCAGCTCTATACATTCCGAAGAAAATTTCAAACCAATTTATTCTGTACCAGACACGTGTTTCGGATATTCAATCCTCATCGGTGATGCTTCCATCAAAAGTGATTTTAGACACAGCCAAAATTTAGTTTAGTAGCGCCTTGTGGTTATATTTTTGAAATCAAATTTGTGTAATTTGCAGGGAGTGCGCGGGTCCAAATTTCCTGTAGGGTCGATTCATTAGCATATCCAGATAGAATATATGTTCAAAATACGAGCATAGGAGGGATGGTACTAAGATGTTAACCTCCTTTAATTTCTATGATATTTTTGAACGAAATGACAAATTTCTGAAATAGCAAATATAATGTATATGACGACAGATTTGTAAATGAGTTAAAGAAGATCCTGACGATAATCTCAACAGCACTCACAATAGAGCACAAAATTAGCATCGACGGACCCCTAGCAAGCTAGAGGTGAGACCAGGTGCCCGGGAGGAGTAAGGAGTAAGGAGTAAAGTACCAAAAGAAAGCTTCTTTCATGAGCTGGGACAAAAGTAAGTAATACACTCCAGACCAACCTAGAAAACATGCGTTGCTTGATGACAAGCAACTGTAAATCTAGATTGCAGGAAAAAAAAGAAGTTATCGTACTTTTGAAAAGCTTGCCAACATTTATTAGAGAAGGATATAACGATGATTAAGATTTATGATATTCAACTAACAAAGATAAATCATCAAATATAAACTCATAATTGTAAATTTGATAGTAGGATTTCTTCATTACATTTAATATGTAAAATGTTCCACGTTTAATATCTATTGAAACCCATGGAATTCTATCATAGATTAATTATGTAAGAGTAGGAGAAAAATAATACTAATACTTGTTTTCATTAATTCTGTATCGGTTTTCACATGTTTTGAGATCATACCCTCGTTCCATAGACACATTCTTATAATAGATTATGACATAATCAAACATTTGAATGAATATATATATATATATATATATATATATATATATATATATATGACAATCTATGACTGTACGTGTATAGCAGGGATTTCCAAATATCATTAAAGCATTTTATCCCTTTAAATGTCCTACTTCACATTATAACCTCTTATAATTGTTAATACATTCATGTGAATATATCGATCTATAGGTAAGTAAGAGCACATTTTACATTTTATGACAATGATATGTAATCATCTCCTATTCTTGACAATAATATCAGAATAAGTATGAATATTACAAGAAATACTGTGTGTTGTTTTCAATGCAATTGAGTTTCCGTCTTGAGCACCGTTATTCAAACTTAACTCAAACCAACATCGAAATATAGATTTTGTGTTTTTGGTCTCGTTGGTTTATGTGTGGTCTTTTGTGTTTCATGTTTCTATGGTGTGAATTGATGTTCCTTGTACATTTTGCGTCTCTTTCTCTGTGTGTCTGCTCTGTTTTTTTTTTCATTGGGTGTTTTGGGGTTTTGCTGTGGGTGCTGTAGCCGAGTGTTGTTGGAGCTCCCCTCTTTTTCCTTTAATTCAGCATAAGCCTTTATTGCTTATAGCGCTATAATTTCCTAAATATTTTTTTATTTACGATCGACCTGAATATGGCAAATCAATACTTACCCAAATCAGGTTGAAACGAGGTCGTACGGTCGTTACTTGTCGGGTTCACAATTATTTGGTCCCTCTATTTTCCGTGTCTTCTTTGATTGTTTATATTGATCTGTTTGGGATTTTTATTTCTGGGTGTCTGGTTTTTATCTATTATCAGTTGATGTTATTGATGTGATGTTATTGCAATCCGACAAGTGTTTTCTGCTATTGCCAATTGAAAGTTGGTATAGTCGGTGATCTTTTCTATATCATTCATTATAAGTAAGTATTTTGAATATCTTTTCCCTGACATTATCGCCATAGCACTTTCTACATAAACGTGGCCTCAGACAGTGCATGTATTTTATATATCCTTTTCATTTTCGTGCGTGAAACATCGACGGTGAGTGCGGCTAGCCAACAGGGGATGCTTACTCCTCCCGGGCACCTGGTTCCACCTCTAGCGTGCTAGGTGATCCGTCTATGCTCAATTTGGTGCTACATTGTGAGTGCTGTTGAGATTCTCGTCAGGATCTTCTTTAACTCATTATGAGATCAAACATTTTCAGATCATGTAGTTGCTTGAATTCACTTTATACATTTTGTATCTGTTTCGAGATTAGCCGTAACGATCTGTCAAGTTTATTATTATTATTTTTATTTTTTGTTATTTGATATTGTTTTACAATATTCGAGGATGTTCACTGATGACACGCCGTGCTAAGGAATATACATATTGCATTTTGTAGAACACATAAAGAGAAATACAGAACTATAAACGGGTAAATACAGAACTGTAAACGGGTAAATTTTGCATCGAGGTGATTTTTGCCTACTTTGCGAATCATTGGAATTCGCACAAAATTCCCAACGCGAAAATTACCCTGCTACATGCTTACAAAGACAGAGACGTATAAATATCTCTTCCAAGTGTTACGTTTTGATGTTACAATCGCAAAGTTTTCCCTAAGTATAACTTTTCTTCTCATTAAAATGAATATATGTAACGGATTCATGTATGCCTGGTGCAAAGAAATTTGCTTCTTGTAACCATGATAACAGATTTTCCTCCAAAGACTCATGCTCTATATTTCATTTTACTTGTCTTTTTCAGCTACGTTTAATGTAAGATAAGAGAGACAATGACGTCTAAGAAAGTAACCAAAGGAGATTTAACTGAATTGAAAAGTTTGGCAAATCCACCAGAGGCTGTTAAACAAATTATGACGTGTACACTGCTTATTCTTGGCCATCCAGCTTCAAGTGCAAAGGTAAGAATGTGAATATTTCATGATTTCATTGTGTGTGCACAATCCTTCTACTTAATATCCATATACATCATGTTTGAAAAGAATAACAGTTGTTGTTTAAGAAGTCTTTAGATTATATGGTGATATCGTAAATAAAACAAAAAGACCTAGGGACCGTTTGTTTACAAAAACATGACAATTGGACAAAACCTTGTGTTGTTTTATTTCTCCTCCCGGGCACCTGGTCCACCTCTAGCTTACTAGGGGTTCGTCGATGCTCAATTCTGTGCTCTCTTGTGAGTGCTGTTGAGGTTGTTGCCAGGATCTTCTTTAACTCATTTTATTCATTGATAATTAAAGAATGTAAAAATTATTGTCGTATTACTAAATGTCTTCGCTCTGATAGCTAGTTGAGCTTATGAATGATAAATCTAGAAGACAAACTTTCATATAGGACAAAAGGAAGGAGGGGATCTCCAACCAGACTCGGTTGCAGTACTCACAAAAAGCACCAAATCACCTGACGTGAAAACAGAGTAGACAAGCACAGCAAGAGACGTAAAAGAGACATACGACATAGAATGACAAATATGGATAATGACCATATCCCTATATACAGCACAAAATCAATAATTCAGAAAATCATAAACCGAAGGCATACAAAATAAGAATAAAACAGGAACCAAAGCAAACAAACAAAAACCTCCAACACATGAAAAGAAGCGAACACCCGAAATGGGAGTGAGACCAGGTGCCCAGGAAGAGTCAGCATCTCCTGCTTGCATGCAACACCCGTCGCTTCAATTCGGTAGAATTGTCACATCCGGTTACCTCGTGAAACACAACAGACTACACATAAACCAACGAGTCCGTTTGGCAATCGATGCCGACTTAGGATGGCCATCTGCTATGAAAGAAGCAAATGGAGTGGTTATCCGAATAACGTGCATACGACCCTCCCATTTTCCCGTTTATGATTCTGCCTTTCCTGATGAGACAGTACATGTCTTCGTTGTAAGGAACTGTACAGTATCCTTGAAATGAGATAATTATTAGCGGAAAATAAACTAAGTTCAATTAAGACCTTGTGGTGCTCATGATTTATAGAGAACAAAAACTTGTTCACCATTTCTGTTCCCCTTGTTGCATTTTTGTTTGCTGGGGAAAAAATCGCGAAATAACAATTGCAACAGTACGCATGGGGATAATTTTCGCAAAATCGCCAGTTTTCCCTTTAGTCTTATATACTGGTTGTATTTCACACGGGGTAATTTTCGCGATAATTATACAATCGTGAAAATTATCCCCACGCATTAGAATTCCATGTTTACAGTGCGTAGAAAAGAGACAATTAAGTTTTAATGCATATAGCATGTAAGGATTTAAGAAGCCACTTTTACGATATTAAAAAGATACATGCGTTAAAATGATAACCAGTAGTTAATATTGTACCCAATAAGCATATACCTGTCTGCTAATTGTTACTACTGAAATATCTGTCATTAAAAATATCTTGAAATTTCCGAAACGTGGGTCGTGTAGCATCATATCCCACCCATGCTGTAACGTTTTCGGTACATTTTTGGACATACCATTTTTTACACTTTTTGGCCATATTATATTGTTAAGATTGAGGATCACTGACGAGGGTTAAGTACCCGAAACGTGCATGTCTGGTCCATGCTGTAAATTGATCTGCTCTTAAATGATGCTATCGAATATGAGAATATGAAGACGTTTAACATATATGTTATACCGTAATCAGTGCACCTTATGCATTAACATTTCAACAAGTGGTGTCTCCTCAGCGATGATGAGTATAAATGCGAATGTTCTTTTCTTTGAAAAATAAAGATAAGCTCTAGCTAAATAAAACATAAGTCTGAAATAGCAATATTGTTTGATTTTTTAATGTATTGTTTCCTAGGAGTGGATGTATGCCAAAAAATGCCTAGCCTCTTCAACGTTTTTGAACGATCTACGGACTTACGATCCAAAACAGTGCACGCCTGAAAATCTGTCTATGGCTAAAGGAATTCTTGATTCATGCAGTAGAGATGAGGTCATGAAGAAGAGCATGGCAGCTGCGTCACTGCATGTCTGGGTAAGACAAAGATAGCTAAAGATGCAAATAGCCTCCTAGGAATTAACTAATCGGGATCCAAAGTTTACCTCAAATAACATTGATGGCGGTAGTGAAATATTATACAAAACAATAGCAATTTTAGATATGTCCCTCGTTACCAAGCTACAGCAACATGTTTCTTAGAAAATGGGTACCATAATATAACTTTTTTCTCTCTGTATAATACAATGCAGAGCGTCACGTTATAAAGGGCGATTAATCATTCTGATGCATTTTCGAGGGAAAAGAACAACTTGGAAGACAATTTCTACAAGTAACATAGAGATATTCAAATAGTGGTATTCAAAACCATTTAAAACATCGTTATCGACAGTTCACGTCCCCTCGAAACTATAAGTATCTTCAAATGTTTTATAGAGTATTCAGAACGGGGCAACCATTATATTTTTATTATCGAAAATTAGAGACAGTTTCATTTCTTTCCTGTTTTGCATTTTTCAGAGCAGAATGTTTTTGACAATATATTGGTTTCCAAATTTTATTTGTGACATGGAACGTATATATAGGTTTTTGGTAATACTGAAAAATTTATGTGACTCTTTGGGTAGTTACAGTACCTATTATATATACACTTGCGTATATCAACCCAACGTCACGTGGGTAGTCATCGTGTATGCGACAACTACAAGTTGCATGTTTATTACTTTTATATTATTACCCCCATATTTTCCCTCCCTTCTGTTCAGAAGTTTACATTTACAAAATTTTTTTTGATACGATATAATAATATATTTTACGAACATGACTATCGATTTCAAACTATTTTTTCAATCTTTTTGCAGAGCACGGAAAATTTATATGCTGCAGGTGTCACTTCATAATGCTGTACAACATATGGATGCAAATTAATCGCAAAACAGTATTTCTAAGACTGACAGCTTTGATGTTTGTATGTTCTATCGTTTTCATTTCATGATTGTAATATATTTTAGCATGTCTTCTTTGTTATGATTATAATCCCTAAACGTTGCATTTGTTCAATACATTATCTGTCCGGAAGCACAGTGTAGTATCTGTTATCAGAAATGCTTCTTTCTTTGAGTAAAATTTGTGATTAGATTTAATTTCTATATGTATTATAAATTTTACTGTAATATAGTGTCATTTATATGTATTATAAATTTTACTGTAATATAATGTCAATCTTTATCCATTATTCCTTAAACATTATATCAATTAGTATTTTCTAAAAAATTTTCGAAATAGAATAAGAGAGGAGGGGATCTCCAACAAGACTCGGTTGCAGCACCAACAGCTACACACCAAACACCACAAGTGAAAACACAGAGAAGACACACACAGCAAGAGACAAGGAACAGCAAACGAGACATCAAACATCGAACATAAAAGACAACACATAAACCTACGAGACCCATTGGCAATCGGTGCCGACTCAGGACGGCCATCATCCACGTTAGTAACAGATGGTGTAGTTATCCTGGATTACGTGCGCACAACCCTCCCACTTTTCCGGTTACCCAAAGGTCTCGAAGAACGCACAATTGTTGTGTAAAATAAATCCTCACTGTAAGATTACCATACAAACAAGACAGCACAACGCAGGGGACCGAGGAACACAGATAAATATGTGAATATATATATAAATAGGGTAGGGGCGTAAGAAATGCAGTCCGTGCTCTGCCGGCTGTAGCGAGCTCATGTATGTTATCACCCTAGGAGTCCGACCGACATTCAGAGAGGACAGGTGGTCGGGGCCCTGTCTTCTCTAAAGAGGTTTGGACATGGCCCGTCATGGAGTCCCGTCGTCACAGTCGGTCAGAGTGCAAGTCTTAACGATGCGCTGGTACAAGGCTATGACTAATAAAGAAAAAGAGGCTTTGACTGTTTTTCTACTACCTCACAAATATTAAATTTTTCAATATTGAAATCATTTTTCTCTCATGACTCTCATTACCGCATGGGATCGAAATGTATGGTGTTGTGATTCCTTACTGAGGATTTTGATCGTTTTTCATTATCTAAGTGATACTGCACAAAACTGATGTGGCGTTGGAATATGGCAGTGCATTATAAATAAGTTCCGTACATAGTTTAAATGTGAAACGTCTTCAAATTCAATAACAAACACTTCGAGCGTTCGACAAAAGAAATGATAGAGCAATAACGTTTCTGTCGTCGACGATCCATTGCATTGTTCGCAAAAACTATGAACTTTTAAGATATCAGATGGTATGGATTGATTTATTTGGCATCGCCCTACTGCAACGGCTCATCAGTTTTGTCTACTTTAGAAAATGAAAAAAAAAACCAAAGAGCTCTGTAAGGAATCACAGCATTATACGTTTCGATCCCACGCGGTGCTCATGGGTCAAGATACTAAATTCCTTATCGACGAATTTAAAACATATATCGTCATTATATGGTTCTTTCACAATATCAAAGAACTGTTTAAAGTGAAATAAAAAGAATTCCTTGACACCAGGCAAATAGCTTGGATTCATATACCAAACTTATGGAGAAGAATAATTCTGAGGACAATTCAGATCAACATTTTCTGTAGTCTTGCATTGTTGTTGAGTAGTATAAAGAGCAACGAAGCAAACAGCTTCTTGACAGAATTTAGTGCACCAGACATGTATGTTTCTAAACCTCATCAGTAATACATGCAGAAAGGAGGTTATACACAATAATACGGAAGTGTACCAACTACATACCTCCTTGAAGAAAATTTCGAACCAATTTTCATGTACCAGACACGTGTTTCGAATGTTAGATTCTCATCAGTGATGCTTCCAGCCAAAGTGTTTTTCATAAGCCGCCCAAATTTATTTCACTAGCACCCTCTGATTTATTTTTAGAATTTAAATTTGTACATTTACTTTACAGAGAGAGGACAGCTCCAGATTTCCTGTAGGGTCGATTAAGTAGCAAATCCAAATTAAATGTTTGTTCAAAATAGCATTGGAGGAATGGTGCTAAGATGTTAATCTCCTTTAATTTCGATGATATTTTTCGATGAAACAACTGTGCTCTCTTCGAGACTTCTGGGTAACCGGTAAAGCGGGAGGGTTGGCTCATGAAATCCAGTTAACTACACCATTTACTGCTAACGTTGCAGATGACCATTCTTATTCGATCGACATCGATTGTCCATTGGTCTCGTTGGTTTATGTGTAGCCTTTTGTGTTTCATATTTTGTAATTTAATTTTGAGTTCCGTATCCCTTTTGTGTCTCTTGCTGTGTATGACTACTCTGTGTGTTTTTACTTGGGGTGTTTTGGTGTTTCTTAGACAGTTAAAATTCATTTTAGTAGAACCCTCTGGTTATATATTCAGCATATTACTATTCAGGGATTGGAATTTGTGATTTTGAAGCTGAATTCTTACAAAGAAACCACAATATCTAACAAAGAACACCAACTTGATTGTATTTTATTCTGATGATAAATATCCCTCGATGTTGGGATTTTCGATTTTCAACCGAAACATGGATCTATCGGTGCCATCAGCAACAACTTATTTTTATTGCAAGAAAGCATTTCTCCACTAAGAAATATGTTAATGCGTCGAAGCAACGAAGCACATTTTGATGTCTTGATTTTAGATTGACAATGTTACAGTGATATGAGGGCTGATTGATATGTTATGAGCCTCGCATTGACCGAGTTGAAATGTATAAGACATTTACATAATCCCTTTCAGTATCTATTTACTTTTGCCACCGGTGTATAAGGGCCTAAATACCACTTTTAAAGAACTCTTTATCTTGACTGGTCATAAAGCCATCCACTGCAAGTATGACGTCATCATCGGTACTGAAAGTGGGTGCCAGAAATTGCTGCTTTCACTTTTGGAAATAGATGAAAGTCTGATGGAGCAAGATCAGGTGAATAAGGCGGATGCTCAATCAAATTAATGCTAAACTCTTGAATGGCAGCCATGGCAGTGACAGACTTGTGAACAGGATCATTGTACTGATGGAAAAACACCCCTTTAACTAGTGAGATTTCCGTGGCGCTTAAGTTTAATATTTTTCTCGTAACTGTGTAAGAAGTGAAGCATAGAGTGTGCCATTGATTGTTTTCCTTCTAGGAGATAATCTATCACCAGAATACCTTCTGCATCCCAAAAAACCGAGGCTCACAACATATAAATCAGCCCTCGTATTTGACACAAAACAGAGACAACATTGGACGAATGAAATGCATATTCATGTTTATTTCATAGTAAACTTAATTTCATTTAGATATATATATATATATGTACATTGCATCAATATGAAGCAAACGATATCACAAATTTACTTTAAGGAGCTGTTAAGATAAGGGCCGTATTTAGCCCTGAATCCAGTGACTTATTTCTTCCGCTTGGCGAATCGTACACAGAAAAACATGAATCATTATTGAAATATAATGTATTTGCAGACCTTTTACATGTTTTACATTATGTTAAGGAACTCTTAAGGTTGTAAAATTAAGGTCGAAAGAGGTAGGGGTGCTCGGATAGAAAATCCGATTATATCGACAAAAAACGTATACATTTTTGAATATTTTATCTAAAATGGATAAATATAAGCTAAAAGACATCAAATATGTCTACATTTTGTATCAAAAATAGATTTCGAACGTTCTACCTCCTTTAATCGGTAAATAATGAAATCCGGAACTTAAAATACGGACTTATTCTTCATTCAATGGCTACAATGTAAGCCTTTTAGCGCGAAATACACATTGACGGAGAAATGAACATCACACTTGCTTATTTCGTTTCTAATTCTTGTATCTTTCATTCAATCATATCGAGTACACAGTGTTTGATTGATTAAAGAGGAAAAATAGTCAAATGTGCTTTATTCAATGGTCAAAAAGATCGATTCTTATAAAATGCACCCCCCTTTCCATATTTAGTTTTTCGTCTCTGGGGTAGTGTTCCCCCCGGAGATACAGAACCCCACTTTGCCAAAAAATTTGTATCATGGATACACATCTCCAGTAAAAGTGGCTTTCTGTATATCCGGGGGGAACAATGTTCAATAAAACTTTTCCGTTTTCTATTGATTTCTATGGGAAAAAGATAAGTTTTGACCTAAAAATTAGCAATATTATGCAAAACAGATAAAAAATAACTTCATATTCTGATGGGATGCCGTATGAGTATACATTTTACCAAAAAAGGTTCTTGAAATTTCAATTTTCAAAATTCCACTTTTCAGGGCTGATTTTACGCCTTATCTTAACAGCTCCTTAATGCAATTACTGAAAGACATGTAAGCACAAAGAAATCAGTTCATTTAAATAAACCATGTACACTAAATATGTGTTTTAGGAACGAATGAAATGATTTCGAATATTTACAGTTTATGTTTAAAAAGTAATATTGATGCGTAACGATATTTTGTCATAGGATGATACATGTTTATTTATACAGAAAGAAAACATGCATACATTAGCACCTTAATATATGACTCATCCCTGCTGTTTCATCATTGGTGATCAAAGTCTGTGCTTTGTGCTGAACATCAGGACGAAGAAAGCATTGTAGAGTTCTGGAAAACAAGGAATAAAATCTTCAGTAGAAGTGTGTAAGCTCCACGTAATCCTCATATTGTTCCTCATATGATGCCATTGGTGTTTGATGTTTTTGTACGTCTGTTTCGATTGTTTTGTATGATGTTATAGTGAATATTGTCGTGTATTTTTGTGGTTTGTAGTTTTGTCTATCATTTACGTATCACTTTCTTGTGGGTTTGTTTCACTGGGTGGGTGCAGGGTGGTTATGCTGGAGATCATCCACTTTTCTCATTCCATTCATATTTTAATTCCAAATGTACCACAAAAGCAATAGGACTTTAAACCAAAGAAATAATTCTTTGATTGCTAGAAAATTTAAAAAATTGTTTCAATAGCGATAAAATGTATAAAGAAAGAATCAAAATTCAAGCAGTACTTCCATTTCTCTTATTTAACGAAGTATACAATTCTAGAATGAGACTAGTTTTGATAGATTACCATACCCAATCATGAAGACAACCAGCTGAAAAGCAGCATCGACGTAACACGTCAATGGGTACATTATCATGGATTTCTTTTGCTTTTTTCAAGTTTTCTGGACTGCATGTTTTAACATCGTGATTCCTTAGTCGATCAGGTAGGTCATTTGACTGGAGCAGTTTTCGTACAAATCTCCAATGCTGAAATTAAAACAAAATTGTTATTTACGAAAATTACATCCCAATTTATTCATCTTTATTTTGATTTTTCATTATTTGAACCAGAAAGGTAGAGCATGGAACGTATTGACAAAAGCAACCAATATGAATTTTTCGTAAATCTTGAGCCGAACATCATATGAATTGTCAATTTTAAAATATACGTTCTATCATAATTTTTTAGTGCACCATATGTCTGTCAAAGCAACCTGTGAAGGACAGAGCTATGCGATCAGGGATATTTACCCTTAATTTTATAGACCTTTTATTAAATTTTGTAATGAAAAAATTACAAATATATTTCATAGCGCCGAAACACTGCGAAACTAGGCGAATGATATCCTCTTGGACGAAACCAGACGAACAGAAACAACTAAACAAAGTAGTATTTTGTATGAGCATTGGCGATTTTTCAGAATGGGTTAACTTTACATATATATATTTAATAATGGGTGCCCATGTAAAAAGGGTCAAAATTATACAATATTGTCGAAGGGTTCAAACTTTCTACCTTCTTGAAGAAAATTCCAAACCAATTTACATGCACCAGGCACGTGTCATGAATGTGGAAGATATATCCAGCACGATCAGCCTGTACTGACCACAGCGGAACACACCCGCATGATACATCAGACACAACAACAGCGATAAACAACAGGGTCAACGAGGAACATACAGTACCAACAAACGATCAAAGAGGGGGGCGGACAGGGTGAAAGGGAGGTGGGAGGAAGGGGGCGGGAGGAGAAAGAGAGGGGGAGGGAGGGAAGGGGGGAAAGGGGAGAGAAGGGGCGGGAGGGGGGAGGTCAGGGAAGGGGTAAGTGAGTGGGAGGGGGAGAGAGGTACCCCCTGTCCGCCCCCCTCCCCCCCCCCTATCAAAGCAAAACATGAACATGGATGACAATACAAAATATTAAGGGAAACTAATATGCAGTTTTACATAAAAAAATTAAAATAGATAACTTACTTTAGCCTCTTGCTCCGAGTACCCAAGTAGTAAGCACATGACCTGTGTTGTATCCTTGACCGACTGTGGTGGATTGTGTAATTGTTTTATCACTTGGAGGTCCTTCTTGTACTCTACTGATGCCATTGTGCTTAGTCTTGATAGTAAATACAAATGTATTATTTAATACGACACAACAAATTAAATATTATGTTTTTTGTGTTCACTTTGTTAGCACGGATATTTTTTCTTTAAATTCCTTATGCTCTTTTTTATTAAGTAGAAAGTTTTCTAACATGAACCTTTCTGACCTTAAACGCTTTCATTGTTTATAGAGACTCACATTTAAATTATGTTTTGGATTTTCCCATTAATCAATGCCTCATGTCAAATATTTAATATACTTGTGTACATTCTCGACTCCTCCGTAAGATTTAAACGATTGCAACACAAGGACTAAGCACAGTTTGACGTCATTTTGATTTAGAATCGCTTTCGAAATAATTGTTTATTCATATTAAATTGGGTTTTACATTATTTCTAAAGCGTGAAGTATGTACCCTTTGATCAGACAAGAAAGAAGGGCACAAAATTATTAGCCAAAAAAAAGATAAATTCAATGCAAGAAAGGAATATTAATTTCGTATTATTTTCCGGAATCATTGTACATCACATTCGTGTAAAATAAACAAAAAATAGCCTCTGAATCTTTTGAAGACATTTCATAGGAATCCATAGTATTCCTGGCTTCATTTTGATGGGGGGACATAGGAAGATTAAAGTGTAGATTAAAGTGTCTATTGATATAATGAAGTTTCTTTGATACGTCGCTTCAAAATTATACACTATACTGGTTCCGCTGCTATAGTTACTTACTCATATTGTTTGCTTATGCTTTTTACCCATGACTACTTGTGTGATCACAGTAACATAACCATGTTGGGGATCTCCTACATTCCTCTTATCACATTGTTATAAATACATCATAAATAGAAATAATTAATGACTGTTCATTTATAGGGGTACCAAAATTGAATAATTCGTGATTTATTCATAAAACTCCCTTTTAAATGTACTTTATTACTGTGACCTCATCATGTTCTTATTACGTTGTCATTACATCTTTCGGTGCATTTTTGGACATAAAACAAAGGAGGGGATCTCCAACAACACCAGGTTACAGCACCCACAGCAAAACCCTAAAACACCCAATACAAAAACACAAAGCAAACAAGCACAGAAAGAGACGAATAAGGGACAAGGAACGTCAACGCACAACACAGAAACATCAAACACAAAGGACTACACATAAACCAACGAGATCAAAGGGCAACCGGTGTCGACTTAGGACGGCCATCTGCCGCAGAAGGTGTGGTTCTCCTGGATTACGTGCACACAACCCTCCCACTTTTCCGATAATCCAGAGGTCTCGAAGAACGTACAATTGTGATGTAAAACAACCTCCTCACTGTCAGATGACCACACACAAACAAGACCGCAAAACGCATGGACCCAAGCAACACAGATGAATATGTAAATGGATATAAAAAGAGGGCGTACGTAATACAATCCGTGCTCTGCCGCCGCGAGCTCATGTATGTTATCACCCGAGGAGTCCGACTGACATTCAGAGAGGACAGGTGGTCGGGGCCCTGTCTTCTCTAAAGAGGTTTGGACAGGGCCCGTCATGGAGTCCCGTCGTCACATTCAGTCAGAGTGCAAGTTTTAAGAATGCGCTTGTACAAGACTGTAGATTGGTGAAGTACCAAGCCTAGTTTCCGTCTGGTGACATTAGGATCATATCCACGGTATAAAAGGCGTTTGATGATTCTGACGCATTTTCGATAGGGATGTTGTCTATCTTTGATCCTTCTTATCTTCTTAATAATGTCACAATAAAATGCAGGTTGTGAAGTAACCAAAGTAATATACTCTGTTGCCTGTATTGGTCCGAATTTTAGAAGAAGTTGACAATAATTTTTGTAAAATGTACTAGTTTGTGAAAGCGAAAACCTTATCCTAAAAGTTTCTTGGTAATTTGTAAATTTCTTCTATGAAAATCCAAAACATCAGTACATGCTCTAGCATACCGGATGAGCTGTGAAATATAGATACCATAGAACGGTAATCTAGGAGACATCTTGTCACTGCTGGTGGACCAGGAGTCCCCGAGGGCACATGTAGCCAAATTCGATCAATTTCGGTTGATCGTTTCTTCAACGCATTCTAAAATTTCTGTTATCAAAATTTCTTGAAATTTCTAAAACGTGGGTCTTGTAGCATCATATCCAACCCATTCTGCTACGTCTTTCGGTACGCTTTTTCGACATAGTAACTTTCACACTTTTTTGGCTTATTACATTGTTTAGATTTGAGGATCACTGACGAGGGTTAAGTACCCGAAACGTGCATGTCTGGTCCATGTTGCCAATTTACCTGTTCTTAAATGATGCTATTCAATATGCAGACGTTAAAATCACCGTCAAACCAGGGGAAATTTACTATGTTAAATCCAAAATCATCTCTTTTGTCTTACACACAAACTCTCAGCTTCTTTTTAAATTCGGATTAATACCTGCAACAGTGTATATTACTTTTGGAATTTCACAACCTTGCTTTCATGGTGACTTGATAAACAAAATGAGGAGGATTAAAAGTAATAAGAATTTTCATCGACAATGTTTTAGAATTATCAATCACCTTTTAGACCATGAAAATGATCCTGTTGCTTCCAGAAGGACAGCGGCCTGTGCAGTATGTAGTCCTTTGCAAATTTAAAGTCTTGCATCAACGTATTCTCTCTAACTTAGAGTGTCGATCCCTGTCCAAACCCCGCCATAGATGACATTATCCAGACCACGTGTTCTCTGATTCCTCGGATGAATTTATGCATAAACTCGATCCAGCTTGCAGAGCACGGACTGTTTTAGCACACCTTTATACTTTTGGTATTTACCTATTCATCTGTTTGTTACCTGGACCCCTGTTTGTTACTGTCCTGTATCTGCCTTCATCTTATTGTGATGGGGCTATACGCAACTTTCTTTTCTGAAGGCCTAGTGGCTAGCATGCAAAACAGGAGATGCTTACTCTCCCCGGACACCTGATCTCATCTACCTTGGGGATTCACATTGCTTCTTTGCAGAATGTTTAAGTTGAGTGTATTATTTCCTTAGACGTTTGTGTAACATGGACGTTCATTCAAGATGGCGCTTTTAAAGTGAATTTTTGTGTCGCCGCACACATGTTAACTGCTACAGATTTAGCACGTTTCTTCTTCGTCCGGAATTTTGTATTTAGTTTGGGAATATTTTGACAATCAGAATATTTAAGTTGATTGTGTTATTTATTGTGAAAATTTTTTCTAAAGATATTTTGTAGTGGCAGATTACACAAGAAATAATATTTGGCAGGGATCGATGGAATTGCATTTTACAGTTATACTGTACATCTAATTTC
The DNA here is from genome assembly GCA_033119305.1 of Pinctada imbricata. Taxonomy (NCBI): domain Eukaryota; kingdom Metazoa; phylum Mollusca; class Bivalvia; order Pterioida; family Pteriidae; genus Pinctada; species Pinctada imbricata. The sequence continues at coordinate 26,329,627 of VSWD01000012.1, forward strand.
TTCCTCGAATACATTAATGGTGCCACTGTTTACAATCAGCTTTGGTTTTTTTCTTGTTCCAGATTAGCATACCGTAGCCAATGAGCGAAACTCTCCCCTTGGTTTTCAATTATACCAAGATAGAAATCAAAATAAGGTTTAAGCTTCCTCTTTGGTCCTACTTTCTTGAATACTATCACTTGCATCATATATGTAACATTATTCATGTTATATTTTCTATATGTTTAAAGTGTACTAAATAGCACGGTACAGCTTTTAAAGCGACACCTATAATGCATTCCATACTTACACTTGACTCTTGAGATTGTTAATTACATCATTAGATAAAGTTGTCCTCCGTTTTTCTCTGAAGCTGTTATTGTCTCCGTCTGTTTGTCCTATTTCCTTTTCTCGTGAGAAAGTTCTGTTATATATTCATTCAAGAATTTTAAAATCTTTTGATTGTGACCTCATTTCGGGTTTTGTGTTTGACTTCAATTCGGTCTTTTCGAAATAGAGAGTTACTTCCCATTTGTGCAGGTATCTGACGTCAATGCATTGTGACGTCATCAAATTCTATGGAAACCAGAACGAAATTCAGGGAAACAGGGTTACATGTATCACGTTCTCAAAGGAATTTGATGACGTCACAATGCTTTAACGTCAGATACCTGCACAAATCGAACGTAGGACTGTAAAATCGAAAAGACGAAATTCATTGATCCAAACTTTGGGGGTTATCTTAGAACAATCGACCCTTGTCAAAGTTAAATAGAACACTGAATGTACTTATTCTGTTTCATGTTAAGATTCCATGTTCTCTTTGAACGACAATGGTCACCTACATACTTATAAATTATAAAAACAAACGTGATGACTGTAGATTCTAAATTACAAATAGTCTAAAATGAATTAAAGAAGATCCTGACGATAATCTCAACAGCACTCACAATAGAACACCAAACTGAGCATCGACGGACCCATAGCAAGCTAGAGGTGGGACCAGGTGCCCGGGAGGAGTAAGCATCCCCTGTTGGCTAGCCGCACCCGCCGTCGAATAAATAATGCGGAAGGGTTCCAACTCTCTACCTTCTTTAAGAAAATTTCAAACAGATTTATTATGCACCAGGCATATGTTTCTGTTATTAACTCCTCATCAGTGATGCTTCCAGCAAAAGAGTTTTTCTTCAAAAATCACCAAAGTCATTTCCGTAGCGCCCTCTGGTTTTATTTTTAGAATTTAAATTTGCCTTACAGAGAGTGCACGGCTCCAAATTTCTATTGCTGACAGCGAAATTTTATAGTGATTAATATTTGAAATGTATAATTTAAAATATTTTCTGTGGCGAAGTAAGTCGATCACAAAATACCCTTGGTTGAGTATGTTCTCGATTAATCGCCTTGATATTAGAAAGAAGTATTCATAGTATAGATTTGTCATGGATTATCATCATGTTGTTGAAAGACATTTAAGAAAGAGCCATCCAAAAATACCAAAGAGGTAGGGCCATGAAACCCCTAAATTGGCCCTCAGTTTTCCTCTGAAATTAATTTTCATAAGAAATACTTTATATCTCTCATGATATTGCACGAATGCTTACCGCTTTTAATGAAAAAAAATATCACCAAGCAAAGTGCCATTGCTGATTTGTAGTTTTTGCAGCAATTTCGTGGAATTTTACCAATTTTGGTGTTTTCAGAGGACTAAAAGGATCATCCCCTTTTCTTTATCTCAGTTCCCGTGGGAATTTTCTTTTGATCCTTTGTAGAAGTCTAAGATGTTTTGTATTTTTGTTTTCTATGTTTTCGATGTCCATTCAATATGATTTTTGGTTTCTCTGAATTTCGGTTGACGATGAAACAGAATAAATTACATGTATGATATCATGTTTATTTCAAAAAAAGAAAAAACAATATGAAATGATTTTGAATCAGACATAAGATACAAGATATTTTATTTCACGAATTTACATTCTGACAAATAATCACAAAAACTGTATGGTAAATATTTGTACATGTATATAAATCCACATCGACTGATTAAAAAATGAAAACGGCCGGTTTTCTATCATAAAGTTACATACAATATACAGTATTATTGGAATTGGATACAATCATATATTAATCATAGATTAAATAATTTATATGTCGAACAATTCGGAAAACAAGTATGAAGAATTAATCTTAAACAATGTATGAATTATAAATGGATATCAAAATGCTACACGTTTTGTCAAAACAGAAAAGAGACGTCATTACATAGCACCTTACATAGGATAACATTGCAGCTGCTTATTGCTTAGCATAGTTTTCGAAGTCTGTTTCGGTATGTTCATATTTAACCTGAGTACGAAGAAATCATCTTGGAGTTCTGAAAATGAAAAATAAGATATGTATTACTGACACTTATTCTGTTTCCTCATTTCATTTGCTAATGGATAAATCACTAATAATTCTCATTTCATTCGCTTATACATGTACAGTATTGCTCGAAGTTGGTACAATCATCGTCTTATACTCATATGGCAATCCTATTTATTTTTAAGGACGATTTTCAAAAAAGGTCAGTATTTTAAAAATAGAGCCATAGACTACCTTTTATGCATATTTGATCGAAATGAATAAAATTTCCCTTACACGACAACGTTGCACTAACGCCAGAAAAAAGCAAACACAAAAGACTAAAATATTGAAACGAGAATATGAAAATTACAAAAGGGAATCACACCCGCAGGATGGTAACAAATGTGTTAAAGAAGATCCTGACAAAACTCTCAACAGCACCCACAATAGAGCACCGAACTGAGCATCGACGGACCCCGAGCAAGCTAGAGGTGGGACCAGGTGCCCGGGAGGAATAAGCATCCCCTGTTGGCTAGCCGAACCCGCCGTCGATGTTCAATCACGGACATCAGAATCGACATCTGAATCGACCCTTCATGAAATTTGGAACCGCGTATTCTCTGTACAGTAAATACACAAATTTAAATTCTGAAAATAAAACCTGAGGGGGCTAGTGAAATCCATTTAGGCGGCTAATGAAAAGCACTTTGGCTGGAGGCATCACTGATGAGAAATTAATATTCGAAACACGTGTCTGGTGCATAATAAATTTGTTTGAAATGTTCTTCAAGCAGGTAAAGAGTGGAACCCTTCCACATTATTTTCAACAAACATCAGGGGACATCGAGACTAACAACAATTCCCTTACTCAATGGACCACTCACAGGGGGGGTCGTACACCCAGATTTTTTTTTATTTCCATGAAATCATACTGCAATCAAAATTTCAACCCCACACCAAACCCACCCCTTTGTCATTTTCAATTTAATCAGCTACAACTATTTTCCGAGGATTCTATGTATATAATTTTCTCTCTGTGTAGTATATATAGAATCCGCGGTAAGTAGTTGTAGCTGATTACAACGAAAAAAGGAAAGGGGTGGAATTTTAATTGCAGTATGATAATATAGAAATAAAAAAATAATTGTGGGACCACTAAGCAATAAAGGTAAAGCAGAAGCAACGGAATATTATAGATATTACGCCTAAATAAATTCTGTGCAATTTCTTCGTCGACGGCGTTTTAAATACCTGTTGTTACAGATAGATTATTGTGTCTGTAGCGGTTTGTGAATGCTGTTCACCTAACGTGTCGTTAGACTCGTTACAGGTAGATTATTGTAAAGAAATTCTGTGCAATTTCTTTGTAGGTGACATTTGTAGTACAATGATTGCAGCGGTGTTAAATTCCGATTCGCCTCAGTACATGAACCATTACTTTGCAGAGTATCGTATGTTACACATGACATGTATTGTGGATAGCGACTAAAGAAAGAAAGAATAAAAGAAAGAAACTTGTATAAAATGACCAAAAAGAAAAAAGAAAAACCCCAATTCATGAACCCATGTACACGCGCACATTTTATAATATACATGTAATGTTCTATTTAATTAGTGGATAATGTCTTTACAAAGTATATAATGTTTTTTTTTGGGGGGGGGGGGGCGCTCTTATATTTTAGGCTAAGTAAATAAATTGTCAGCTTTCTTTGTAAGATATTACTTGGACCTAAAATGATTTACTTCAACGTTATGTTGAAACTGCTGTCAAAGATGGTCTTTCACAATAAATAATTGGCTTTCATCAATTATCTTATGTGATTAATAGAAAAGAAACTTTAATAATTACGAGTTCCCTATTTTTGGCACGGGTTCCTTGAATTCCAGAACTAGGAGCCCGTATGGCTCCTTTGGAATTCTCTATGAATTTCAAGCCCTGACTGTCCTCGCATTTTCATGGGAACAAAGACTGCCACACATACGTACATCATCACATGATCGCACCTTATAACTTCGTTTCTTGTGGGATTTCGAAACCCTTAGATGACAATTCCCGTTTTTGTTTTCAGTAACATTTAGACAATATTGGTCCACCAATGAATTTACTTTTGCACATAGTTCATTATATTTCATTTCCTCTTTTTTAATGTCAAGTTCTAAAGTACTTGGATGTGATTTCGAAAACTTTAATTTTTTTTTCGCGCCACTTTGAGACTGTCGCCAGGATCTTCTTTATCTCGTTTCACCACTATGTTCAAAGAATAACTATTTGGCAATGAATGGAGACCTCCCAAAGACTTTCACATGCGTGGATTTGGTCCAAATTTTGAATCATGTCTTGCAGCCGATAAATTTTTTGAGAAGGACTATTCATTTGCATCTACATGTACCCAGTCGCCTTGATCGTCACGATTCATTGTCTTAGCGGACATGTTATTTGATGCAGATATTTGACTTCTTAATTTTTCACAAAATCCATGGTAACCGTACTTTCGTAAGTCACATATGTTGCATTCCGCAGAAACGCGAGTTTCACGTCCAGGAGACTAACGACGTCCGACATGTTGGACATAATGGTTAAAAGTGACTGTTTAGTATGTATGTATCTGGGTATAAATGTTCTAAAAAATAGATAAGAACCAATATAAACATTGTCATTGCGGATGGGGTCTGTCACAAGCTATAATTATAGGATTAGGAGTACAATGGCGAGGTACACGATACAGATCATTATTACTGTAAACATGGTCAATGTCATAAAATCTGTAAAGATGTTAGTAGACCTAACATGATATGAATCAGGAGTGGATCTAGAAAATTGTACACCTTTAACGAGGAAAGAATGAGAAACGATATGGAATTAGTTTGGTTTGAACAATATTTATTGATATTCATTTTTCAAAGAACTTTTCTCCAGGTTGAAATTATTTTTTCAATATGAGTTTTTCATAGTTGAACTTATCAAAACTAGAATAAGCAGTGATATCAATACCCAAAACTGCATCTGCCCCAGGTGATTTGCACTGGTCTCATTAACAACTATTAATAGAGCCATTATTAAGTTCATTGTCATCGGTACCATTTACATTAAAGAAACTTTCAAACCCATCTGCAGAAAGATTTACTGATGCAAATATGCAATACACTCAAGCATTTATGAACTACATGCATCAAAAATAGGCACATAAAATAATTTTTTTACGAAGCTGTCTTTAATTCAAGAGAAATGTATTTAAGACATCTAGATCACCAAATATTACACTTAATCTGTCAAATGGATTACATGGATTGGTACATTGTTACGTTATAGAAGGTGCCACTGATCTATGGATGCTTAAACTGAACATGGCGAGCATGCAATATGTCCAAGCGACATTGTTGTAGCAGACAACACACCTGCTGAGAGAAATCAAAGGGGGGGGGGTTGGCTCTATCAATTTTGGATAATTTTGGTGTAGAGTACATCTGTACATCCACTTAATCCTGTCGAACTAGCATAAAGCGAAGTTCGATCAATTCTAAATAGATCAGACTTTATCTGTTTCATACTCTCTGTCGTGATAATTTGATGTATGCATTTTACTAGTATCTGGTTGTTTCATTCATAACGTCTGAAAATTGCAAAGGCTACTTTAAACTATCTAGTACGATAGTTACTTTTTATGAAAGTACCTTTATACTATACATTATCATTATTGGCACGATAAAATCTCAATTGACTTTTGTTTAAAAAAACTAAAAACATAGCATTTTGTATAACTTATTTTTTAATTTCGGCGAGAGAGAGAGAGAGAGAGCATATTTAAGAATAATTTTCTGTCAAATGATCTTGGAACTGCTTGTGCCTCAGTTTGAAGCATTTAAACATTTTAAATACATTTACTTATATACGTTATTTCTAAAATTGCCTTTTACTTTCTTTCTATTGTTTAATTATGAATTTTTATATATCTGAACTTCAAGTCTCTATAAATGAGGACCGTTATATTTTGCTTCACCGCACACACTGTCCAGGTAAATGGAATCCCTGCCATCTACGAAGAAATTGCACAGAATTTATTTACAAAACTCTACCTGTAACGAGTCTAACGACACGCTAGATGAACAACATTCACAAACCGCTACAGACACAATAATCTATCTTTAACGACAGGTATTTAAAACGCCGTCGACGATGAAATTGCACAGAATTTATTTAGGCGTAACAAATAAAGCAAGCACGAAAAACAGCAAAACGAATAAACAGCCGAGAAAACGCTCGACAAATAAGCATGCAATCTACAAGTAATTAAGGACAACATTGAAGCATAAAGGACATTAATAAAGCGTGTTCCTGATCCAATAAATGCTCTTCCATACAAGTGCGTCTTCAAATTAAGAAAACTGAATGGAATTCAGCAAAAGTAGCTTCACTTCTATCAAACTGGATACAAATGATATTGTAATGACATCGTTTCCCATACATTGAGCTTAATAATCACAACAAAATGGAAAATGTATCAAAATGTAACTAAAAAGCAACAGTATGTTATATTTTCAGAGATCGTATTATCGATGAATTATGTAGTGTAGCGATAAGATTTAAGGAGCATTTTCATTTGCAGTTCATAGAGAATTTTACTGAGATAGTCCACAATTTTTTTTTTAATTTGAATTTGACTACTTAGCACCGATATCCTCTGTCCGATCTCGAAATCAGAAAGAAATGAAAATATGAGATCTCCTGCGGGACTCGGTGCAGCGCCCATAGCAACAAAAACCTGAAACCCGAAAACACCGAGTGGACAAGCATAACAAGAAAGAACAAAGGGACAAGGAAGAACAGGCACCAAAGATATAAAATCATTAGACACGAAACATTACACATACTGTAAACGTGGGGTTAAGTATTCCATTTAGTCTTTTATATTTGTTGTAATTTTCACGTGGGGTTTATTTTTGCGATAACAATTCAACCACCAAATACATAAAAATTGCTCACACGCGAAAATTTCCAAGTTTACAGTTGAGATAAAGAAGATCCTGACGATAACCTCAACAGCACTCCTAATAGAGAACCAAATTTAGCATCGACGAACCCTAGCAAGTTAGAGGTGGGACCAGGTTCCCGGGAGGAGTAAGCATCCCCTGTTTGACTAGCCACATCCTCCGTCGATGCTCACGCAAGAAAATGAAAACAATATATTTAAAGCATGCACTGTCTGAGGTTATGTCTATATAGAAAGTGTTATGGCGACAATGTCAGGGAAAGATATTTAAAACACTTACTGTCAAACCTTGCAGTAAACCAACGCGATTGATGTGAAATAGATGCCGACTTATGTCGTTCATCTACCACGTTTGTAAGAAATTGTATGATTATCCGGATTTCAGTTAGCAGGACGAGAATGACTTGAAATATCTAAATTGATACACCTACCCACTGATAGAGACTGGCTGCTGCTGAGCTTACTTTACATATTCTTTCCTTGGACATATTATCATTGACTGATTTTGCTTTCGTCACATTTTCGGGACTGCATGTTTTGACGTCATGATTCTGTAGTCTGTCAGCTAGGTCACTTGATTGAAGCAGCTTACGAATGAAATTCCAGTCCTTAGAATAGATCAAAGCATATGCAATAGTTATAGAAATGATTTATCATTTTCTTTTCCTTTTTTTCATAATTTTGAATATTGTGGTAAAAATGATATACGGTAAACTTCGGGTTTCATAGATTATAATGTTTGCTTAGTTGTATTACCAACTGAATTGAAAATCAAATGAAATTGCACGTATCGTGTACAAATTTTGAATGAATTAATTAAAATGAAATAATATGTACCGTATATAAATTTTGAATGAATAAATCAAAATGAAATAACATGTACCGTATATAAATTTTGAATGAATTGATTAAAATGAATTACATGTACCGTACATATATTTGAATTAATAAGCCTCACTTACCTTGGCTTCGTGTTCTGAGTACCCAAGAAGTAAACATAAGACATACATGGTATCTTTGACCGCTTCTGGTGGGTTATGTAATTGTCTCAGCTCTCGTAAATCTGTCTTGAAAGTTGCTGCTGATGTCATGTTGCTACACTCCTAACTAACCAAATAAGATTCATTATGCTATAAAAATGATACATTCGATCTTTTATCTTCAAATATCAATTGTGATTTCAATGTTGTCTTCAAAATATCAATTCTGTTTAAAAATATCTTCAATTTTAAATGCCTTTTCATATGTATGTTTATACCTTTTAAAAAGTCTTTTATGTGTTTATGCCCTTTAAACCTCGAACCCAGTGGACCCACTGACCATTCAACTGTATTTAAACGATTTTGATGTATATTGAGACTCACTTATTAATACGTAAATGGAATTCCGAATGAATAATTTTTTCTTTAATGTATCAAATATATATTCTCGACTATTCTTACGGATTACAGCGAGTAGAAAAGTGTTTTTCTCAAGTTTTGATGTCATTTCTATATTAAAATATCTTTCGAAATGTCTGCGATTGATTCATCTAAAATTCGGACTTTACAATTATAGAATATATTTAACTTCATAAAGACAACGACTTTCCTAGTCAGTCACCACTTTCTTGGGTTTTTACCTTTAATGTGTAATAATTATTACTTTGGATGACTTATGTAGTATTGCCACTATTCAATAGGCGATTGCGTTTGACAACCTTTGATGTTTTGACAGTAAGTGTTTTGAATATACTTCCCTGACATTGTCGCCATAGCGCTTTCTATATAGACATAACGTCAGACAGTGCATGAATTTTATATATTTTCATTTCCATGCTTTATTAACATCGACGGCGGGTGCGGCTAGCCAACAGGGGATGCTTATACTCCTCCCGGGCACCTGGTCCCACCTCAAGCTTGCTTGGGGTCCGTCGATGTTTAATTTTGTGCTCTATTGTGAGTACTGTTGAGATTATCGTCAGGATCTTCTTTAACTCATTTGTCAATACGAGGGTCATGAAAAAAAATATGTCCTTGTGAAGTTTTTTTTTAAATCCTACTTGCTTGATAAATTCAAATAAAAAATGTAGAATGGTGATGAAATCGAAAAGAGGGTAAGAAAACTTCCAAATTAAATTTTGATGAAAAGGGAATGATCTCCAGCATGACAACCCTGCAGACACCCAGCGAAACAAACCCACAAGAAAATGACACAGATTGACATCAGACAAAACTACAAACCGCACAAGGACGCTAGAACATGATACAAAATAATCGAAACAGACGCACAGAAACATTAAACATCAAATGACAAATATGGATGATGACCATATCACTGTATACTGCACAAAATCGATAATTCAGAAAATCAGAAACCGAAGGCATTCAAAATCAGGATAAAACAGAAACCAAAGCAAACAAACAAAAAATTCAACCACATGAAAAGAAGCGAACTCCCGATATGAGAGTGAGACCAAGTGCTTGCATGCAACACCCGTCGCTTCAATTCGGTAGAACTGTCAAATCCGGTTACTTCCATTTCGGAAGACATAGAGTACAATCTTTGGTAGGATTGTTCAAATGGTCTATGACAGAATATCATCCACCATTCTGGAGAGTGGGACATCATAGTGTATGACGAGTTCCCCATATCGACCGTAGAACTTCCTCAGTCACAATGTTAGTCGGTCACAAACATATCCCTGACTACAGGAGACAACAGATAAAAGGAAGGAGACCAATGTGCACCAGGCGCCGACTTTGGACGGCCATCTGCTAAGTATTTCTATGTGTAGTCTGAGTAGCAATTTCCAACAGGGGCTAGAAACCTCTGCAAAATTTAAAGACATAATATTCAATACGAATACCAAACCGTCAGTATAGTTTTGGGATCAGGGAATGAAAGTCGAACATAAAAGCCGAAATCAGATTCCATAAATCACAATCGAGAGGCACAGAACAGAATGTAATTCCAATGATAACAAAGCATGCCAAATACAAAATTGTTTTTTTGTGAAATCTGCCATTTCAAAATAGAAGCACAGCGAACACTAAAATAACACAACAATCAACTTGAACGTTCTATTCGTTATGCCCCCGGAATCAAAGATTCGGGGGCATATGGTTTTTGGCCTGTCCGTCTGTTTGTCTGTCTGTCCGAAAAACTTTAACATTGGGCATAACTTTTGAATGGGAGGTGATAGGGCTTTCATATTTCACATGTGTATTCCTTGTGACAAAACCTTTCCATTGATTCCAAATTTTTTTTTACTAAATACAAAATGTCAGACTTATCAGAAGGATATTACTTCTATTGCAGTTCAAATATTTTTTTAAGTTCTACTTTCCTAGTTTTGATCAGGAAAACAATGTAAAAGCATTCTTTTAATTGCACCTTTATTTTGTTGTTTTGGTGACGCCATCTACAACATAATTACGGTTCCATCCAGCACAATATAATATTGTCCCCTCCCCTTTTTATATATTGCCTTTCATGTTTCAATGCTGTTTTCATTTGTTGATCTTTATCATGTTTGTTCTCGTTGTAACCATCAGTTCGTTAGCATGGTAGTTTTACGTGAGCCCCCCCCCCCCCACCTCCCCACCCCCCCCCCTGTTTTTTTCCCTCGTCTCACATGTGTGTTCCGCTGCGATCACTGCAATGTTGGGGATGTTCTCTTCCTTAAATACGAGTTTTATTGAATGTAAATATTATCCATGTATGTTTGATACTTGGTCGATTTGTGCCAACCGAACCGAAGGCTTTATTATTTCTTTGAAAAATAACTGTCCTACAATCGCCATATTTCATTCACTCTGGATGATAAGTATTTCAACGTCTTGTGGTGTGTTACAGTATTCATAATGAATATATGGTTCAAATGAAACTGTTTTAATTTTCAAAAATTAAGGTCACTGATCAGGGCTTATATTAAAATCTTTGCATGGAGTTACTAGGCACGTCAGGCCAAAAGTATTTCATTTACGTGAATCTGCAATTATATTTGAATCTATTTCGGTATATATGTATGGCCCTTTGTGGATTTGCAAAAATCATTCAATTGCAATAGAGATTAAAAGGGATCCGTGAGAAAGCAAAGTGGACCTTCGGTTCATTCATAGTTGACATCTCTGATCCAGGTATACCGGAGAAGATGTACCAATCATAGTTCAGGAATGAAAGATCCAGGGGAATATGTAAATTTATAAATTGTGTAAGTTTCCATGTAACAAGGTAATCGCCCGGGAGGAGTAAGCATTCTCTGGCTGCGTAGGATACCCTACGTATTTTAAGCAAATACTAACTGTAAACGTGGTTATTTTCGCGGGGGGGGGATTTCGCGATTATAACATCAAGACTTTTCGCGTGGGGGAAATATTCGCGATAAAAATGTCTCTCCTATTGTAAGAATACAATGGGGATATTTTCGCGTGGGTGAAATTTTCGCGAAATCTCTCTATTCGCGAAAATAGCGAAAATTACCCCACGCGAATATTTCCACGTTTACAGTATATACCCTGATGGATGATGCATTTGAAACTTTTAATATGGTGTTACTAAAGTTCATACAACCGTGGAGCAAATACAGAGTCTGTATCCTTGTTTCAATTGTCGAAATTTGTCAAGTTCAAAAACGTATTTTGATTAAGTCGAAAACAATACGACAAATGTTCCATTGTAGTCATGTCAACAAAGAGGCTTTGCTGAAAATTTGTTTCTTGTTTGGAAGTTGCTCATTTATGCTACAATGACAAAGTTTTACTGCCCAATGTTTTACTCATTTCAGAATCACAGGATTCTTTCTGCTCAACACTTCACTCTCTTCTTTTATTACTAGTGTAGAAATGCGACTGACTCCGTCAAAGTAGATCTTTTAATGGACAATGTAATGTATGAATTTTAGTATAAATTTAGTTTCAAGATATTTAAACAAATAGAATGGTTAAGTTTATTGTTGTATTATTTTTAAAGTGTTCTCTGTGTTTCTGTTTTGTAATGACAGATTCGACAAGAGATATTGTTATGTTTGGCATGCTTTGGGATCAACTGAATTGCATTTTCAATTATATTTCTTCATTGAATTTATTAAGAGTGGTGCTACTAACAATCATTTTTGTAGTAATTGTCTTTTTCTTAGTTGGCCTTTAGTAGCAAACGAGCAAAACTTCCCCCTTAATTTGGATAACACTAAGAAAGAAGCTGGAATGGTCTTTTTGGGCCTACCTACTTGGATACTATACTGACAGTGTTTTGAATTTTTTCCGACATTGTCGCCATAGCACTTTCTATATAGAGATAACCTAAGACAGTGTATGTACATATTGTTTTCATTTTCGTGCGTGAACATCGACGGCGGGTGCGGCCAGCCAAAAGGGGATGCTTACAGCCGGAACGCCAATCCCTATTTTGACGGTTGGAAGCATTGTTTCTAAAAGGGGCGGATAACTCTTGACACAACAAGTAGCAGAATAAAAATAAATTGGGCTAAACGACCGTAATTGTTTATCTCAAATTTTAAATATTATTATACAACAAATAATACTCGGATATAATTCATTACATATAACTGAAATTCCTCTGAAGGGGATTTTTGATATTTTTCAGCCCTGTTAAAGATCCAACGAAAATTGTGCATACACCGTTGGTTTTAAAAGCTGACACAAATGCTCCTCTTTGCACTTCTGGTCAAAATTCAATGATAATCTTTTCAACAGAATCCCAATTATGATACCTATATAGAATTTAGTCGGTAAGTACTCTATAAATAGGAATAAAAACGCTATAACGAGGGCCAGATTTTAATTGAAATTCATCATTACGGACTCAGAATACACCAAATTCAAGTGGCAATGGAATTTTAAACACTTGTTTTATGGTTTGATACCTTGTAGATGATTTTGTGCCAATATCATGTTTCATTTTAGCAAATCTAACCACTTCGCAGCACCGACTTGGGTACATGTGTACTCATGTACTCGCTTTTTACAAACGAGTTTCCATACGTTGACATGGAAGATGGACGCCCGAACAGCATATCGAAATTTGAAAGGTGACACAAACCCCTTAAGGCAAAGATCGGCATACTATATTTGGTTTCGCTGATATATAAAGTTTACATTCAGACTGTTCCCAATCATTCCCAGCCGGGATTTTAAAAGAAAATAAGCAATAAAATGCAGGTAAACAGATCGCTGGCGAAAAACTGCCCTTGACAACGCCCGATTTATTTCAAAATGCCACAAAATTTACCTGATTAAGTGTTATGACTTGAAACGGTATCTCTTTTGCCATCAAAATCACCTGTGTCATTCTTGTTTACACATGCAGCACAGTCAGTATGACGCGTTTTTGATGACGTGGTACAATGTCGTCATATTCAAAACATTTGTCACGTGACTTCGTTTTTAAACTTCAAAGACAAGTGCCGACTGGCGTTCCGGCTGTTAAATTTCTCCCGTGCACCTTGTCCCACCCGGGTCCCTGTAAAGTGCGAAACGAAACAAAAACGAAACGAAACGAAACGAAACAAATCGAAACGAAACGAAACAAATCGAAACGAAACGAATCAAATCGAAACGAAACGAAACAAATCGAAACGAAATGAAGCAAAACGAAACGAAACAGATCGAAACGAAACGAAACAGATCGAAACGAAACGAAACAAAACATAAAACTTAAAGAAAATGAGAAAAAGAGGAATAACCGCCGAAAACGAATATTTCAAGACAAGATGAGCATGTAATATTGCCTTAATCCAAGAGTTCTACATTTGTAACTAGTCCCGAGAGGGTTTCTTGAAAGAGTCAAAGTTGACAATTAAAAAAAGTAAATGTCAAATGCCATTCATGTATTTAAGAGGAATAAAAGGGAGGGGATAGAAAACCACGCTACAACACCGTAATGAGATCATAAAACGGGGCGGGGGCACATTTCAGGAAAAAAATCTTATCCTTTTTCAAACGAAATGTGTCCCCCCCCTCTGATAAAATTTTCAAATACACATTACGGAACAGTTCCGTTTCCTCTGCGCTAGACTCCTCCCTGCTAAATAATATTTTTCCGTCTATGACGACGTTATTCATCCCATTCACTCTCCTATAAAATGCAATTGTGCTATATACCGTATAATATATATTATGTTTTAATCGTCAACTTTGATTCTTTAAAAAACCCTCCAGCCACAAGAACTAACGGTTGAAGGCAATAATGAGGGGGTGGACAGGGACAAAGGGAGGGGAGAGAAAGGGGCGGGAGGAGGAAAGAAGGGGGCGAGAGGAGGGACAGATGATTGGGTAGGATAGTACCCAAAAAAATTAGGAAATTACTTTTAATATAAGTAATCTTGCTCTTATGCGTTCATGTACATAATCTCAATTAAAAAATTACCACGAAATTCATCTATATATACCTTAAAAAAAATTCCCGATCGCTTCGCTCGCCGCAATTTTCAATTCATTTTTCAAATACTTCAGGTTCGCTTCGCTCACCTTAGTTTTTCATCTAAACAGGTCTATTTCTTTTTTTCCAGGTTTAAAAAAGGAAATAATCCAAATAACTTCACTATTGCACCAATTTACACTTGAAAGTTTAAACATTTGTCTTGACCGCCCAAGACCCCCCCCCCCCCCCCCTCATATTCGTTTTCGGCGATTTTTTCTCTTTTTCTCATTTTCTTTAAGTTTTATGTTTTGTTTCGATCTGTTTCGTTTCGTTTCGATCTGTTTCGTTTCGTTTCGATCTGTTTCGTTTTGTTTCGTTTCGTTTCGATCTGTTTCGTTTCGTTTCGATTTGTTTCGTTTCGTTTCGATTTGTTTCGTTTCGTTTCGATTTGTTTCGTTTCGTTTCGTTTCGTTTTTGTTTCGTTTCGCACTTTACAGGTACCCGTCCCACCCTTAGCTTGCTACAGGTCCGTCGATGCTCAATTTGGTGCTCTATTGTGAGTGCTGTTAATATATCGTAAGGATCTTCTTTAAGTCATTTGTATTAGATATGAATCATTTAATTTCGATTGTTATTAGAGAGGTTTAGTTACAAGTGCTTTCAACCTGTACGTATGACGTACAAGTACACGTCAACGTTTGACGTCACAATCAGAAGACGTCGTTTAGTTGCACGTACGAACCTGCGAAGGTCTATGTTGGAATGTGTACGTGTAGCAAGCATGTTTTCAATCAGTTTAATCTGCAAGAAATGTTCACCGATATTCCTAAAACCTCGTCGTAAGGAAAGCTATAATCCTAAACATGCTTTATAACACCGAAAACTGGAAGTTCAATCATTGATAAGTGTGGAAATTTCCAAAGAAGTTACCCGTTCTGTCGTTACGTCTAGAGCGTCGTTTACACGTCCATAACGTGTGGCTATACGTGACGTTATGACGTCATTTGATCAAAGATCGCAGGAAGTGATGACGTCATACGTACACGTCGCGCTAAAACTTGTAACTAAACCTCTCTAATATAAAGAAATGACGATTCTGATTGACCGAGAAATTTAATTGATACCTGTATCAACACAAAACGGAACTAGGCGCTTGGCAACGTCGTTTGCAACACGATTTCAAAGCTGCAAAACGTTAAAAACCGACGAACTGAAATGATTAGTAATCAATGTAATAATATTTTATTGGTTGATCGAGGTATCAACACCAAAAATTGAGGGAAAACTAATGCATCTTGCGCTATGCACGACGCGTTTTAACAGCACCGCCTTCAATGCATTTTATCATGCATTCCGCACTTCGTCAGGATCTTCTTTAACTCATTTGCACTGGACTCTGAATATTGTTCATGGCATTATAAGACTCTTTCAAGCTATGAAAAATACATTGGTTCCACCCGAGGGGTCTCAAAATCATGTCAAACCAGAGGCTTGGCGAGGGTTTTGCAAAATGTAGATACCCCGAGGGTGGAAACGATGTCTCTTTCATAGAAGAACATGAAAGAGTATTTTTCTCTCATATCTAAGGGCTTAAGTTAAAACTGAAAGAAAAGAGACACAATTTGAAAAATATCAAATTGATCAAATCGCAAAAAATTTTGCAACATTCGAATTCAGCGCCCCCGAAAATGGTTTATTCTATAAGAATATATATAAACTACGAATATTAGGCTTTTCAAAATATAAAGCAAGAATACATTGAAAAACGATCTAAAATCGATTTTTCTTGCCACGTCGCCGCAAGCTTGTTTGTTTTGCGGTCTGAAATCATGACGTCACAATAGCGTAAACAATCGAAACAATAGCGTCACGTGATATGAGATACAGCTGTCACGTAATATGTGATACAGATGTCGCTCACATAGCTGTATCTCATCATTCGGATCACCTCGCCCTTTATTTGTAACGGCATAAAAAGACTCGGATGCCAATGGTGGAAGGTTTTACATCAAAACGATGTAAAAGTAAAAAGGCACTTTTTCAACATTCAAAATCCAACTTGAGTGAGTTATGTTGTGAGTAACATATTTGTCAGTTATGATCTAGTGTTAGAATTTGTATTTCATGAAAAACTATAACAAAAAACTAATAAACCAACGGGGGACTATTTTTAAAATGGCGCCTTCTGACGTCCGAGTCTTTTTTCGAAGGAAAAGGTCGAGGCTGATCCGAATGGTATCTCATGGGCCTTCTTTGTAAAACATACGCGGGTATGAGAGAAAAAGTTTTCCCTCGTGCTTCTATGGAGTTGTGTCATTGTCTCTTTCTGTGCTTCCAACTTTTCTTTTCGCGTTAGAAAGTTCTGTTTTATGTTTTGTTCAATAAAGTTTTAAGCTTTTCGATATTGATTTTTGTAATCTGATTTCGGCTTTTGTGTTGGACTTTCATTCACTGATATGAAACAATAATCGGCATATCTCGTCGTCCTCAATGTTGAAGGATATTCAAGTTAGAACAATTCAGAAGCACTCAAGTTTCTACATTCGCCGGTTTTTGCCTTTTTTGTGCGGCAGGAGTGACGGGTGTTGTTTGCGAGCTGGAGATGCTAGCTCTTCCCGGGTACCTTTTCGCCTGCTTTTGAGATTCGATTCTGCTCTTCTGTGGAATGTTTTAGATTTTTGCATAGTTTTTTAATTGTTTTTATGACCATTGATCATGACTTTTTTCCCCTTGTTTGACTTGTAATGGAAGGTGATAAGTGAACGAGAGTCAAGCACGAAGGTTTAAGTCAGAATCCAAAGATCAAAATCAGTATGCATACATATTGTTGAAAAACAAAGATGGGGAGAAAATATCCAACAGTGAAAATAGCGGGACAAGCGGAACGCATTCTCAAGAATCTCAAGAAGAAAATAGAGGAGAAAAAAACAGAAAAACAAACGGAGACAATATCACAACACGTAAAAACAGTGTTGAACAGTCTTTACTGAAACCAGCGTAAGAACGGAATTTATTGCAAGTGGCACTGCTAATTAAATGTACGCGCTGTCTTAATGTAAAATGGGGGGGGGGGTTCGTACAATTGCCATGTAATTAGTAATTATATGCCGAAATATTATCCGACTGTATGAAATCAATCCAGAGAATGTATTCCGTACAACTGTATCAGGACGTTACATTCAGTAATAAATATAATTGTAAAAACGATGCTCGTTGGAGACGTTACTTTTTAAAAAATTATTAGATGAAGAATTAAAGACGTACATTTAAATTTAAAAATTCCAAAGCCTGCCAAACAATGATTTCTAGTGGAACCAGCTTTTTCAGATATGAAGCAATGTGTACGTACACTGAAGACTACACAATACTAACAAACGGTATATATAAGGTACTTAGAAAATACTTCCACAACAATTATGAAAATCTGCAAAGCAAAAATGAATCCCCGATGGAGAAGACATCAGCTACTCGTGGAAAGTATGCAGCTCTTGTTAGCTAGCAACATCCGTCAACTAGGCTACGAATGAACAATATGTTTATTTTCGTGCGTGAACATCGACGGCGGGTGCGGCTAGCCAACAGGGGATGCATACTCCTCCCGTACAACTGGTCCAACCTCTAGCTTGCTAGGGGTCCGTCGATGCTCAATTTTGTCCTCTATTTTTAGTGCTTTTGAGATTGTCGTCAGGATCTTCTTTAACTCATATGAATGGTTCCAACCTTAAATATCTTCAAACATTGAGGACAACGAAATGTTATGATGTTTATACTTTCAATATTTCACGCAATTTTTTTACAGTGACAAAGTCAGTCACTTACAGTTGTACCCATGGTTCAGTAGTTTAAAACTGTGATGCCGTGGATGCTAAAGGAATATTCGCCGACTATGCCATGTGAAAACTCCAGTTAAAAACACACAGAAATTTAACATAACGGGGAAATATTGACGAAAACTTACGTCTAAAATATGTTTCAACATCACAAACTTTCCTTTTCTGAGAAGCAATAGCCCTTCGTCGCCTGCTTATGGCGTGTTCATATCTCAGTTGATACGCTCTGCCAGAGCAAGTACCAAATATACAGATTTTGTTCCGAGAGCTAGGCGTCTTTCAGATAAGCTTCTCAGTCAGGGATACGTTTGTGACCGACTAACATCGTCACTGAGGAAGTTCTACAGTCGATATAGGGAACTCGTCATACACTATGATGTCCCACTTTCCAGAATGGTGGATGATATTCTGTCTTAGACCATTTGGACCATCCAACCACCGAATATACTTGTATCTTCCGAAATGGAAGTAACCGGATGTGACAATTCTACCTACTAGTAGCGGCGGGTGTTGCATGCAAGCAGGAGATGCTGACTCTTCTTGGGCACTTGGTCTCACTCCCATATCGGGAGTTCGCTTCTTTTCATGTGGTGGAGGTTTTTGTTTGTTTGCTTTGGTTCCTGTTTTATCCTGATTTTGTTTGCCTTCGGTCTATGATTTTCTGAATTACCGATTTTGTGCTGTATACAGTGATATGGTCATCATCCATATTTGTCATTAAAACCAAAATTGTTTAAATCATATATCGAACAGATTTCAATCATATGAAAACTAAAAATCAAGAAAGCAAACAAAACAATCTGCATTTAAAATAAGCATTGGACCACAACAAGGGAGGGAGAACAAGTTTCCTGTAGAGGCAGAAGCAGTTTGCTTGAAATAATGGTAACTTGGATGACCATTTCATTTGCTGTGGATTTAGAAGATAATCTGTATAATCCGTGGGCTTATGTCATTCGTGATTTACTGTGCATATCTGATCCAATTTGTTGTTTTGCATTCTCCGGTTGTGGCTTAAAGTGGTTGTTCTGTTGGACTATTAAAAAGCTGTTTTAAATTATGTGATTTGGGTTTAGTTGAAAGAATATTTTGGTTAAGTACCCGAAACGTGCATGTCTGGTCCATGCTGCCAATTTATCTGTTCTTAAATGATGCTATTCAATTTGAAGACGTTTAACAATTATACAAAAGATTTGAATGGGAATGGACAACAGGCAAAGGCCACTTTTAAATGTCCTTTTGGGGTCAACCCATGTACATCGTGAAATGAACTTCAAAATAGAATAGGCGTTTAACAACTTGGAAATCAACTTGCAATGTAAATATTGCCTGACAAACGACTTAAAATTGGTTCTGTACATAGCATCATATCCCAGCCATCCTGCTACGTCTTTCGGTACATTTTCGAACATAATAACTCTTACACTCTTTGGCCATATTACATTGTTTAGATTGAGGATCACTGACGAGAGTTTAGTACTCGAAACGTGCATGTCTGGTCCATGCTGCCAATTTACCTGTTCTTAAATGATGCTATTGAATTTGGAGACGTTTAAGATTGCAATGATGGGATTAAATGATACATTTATGTCCAATGCACAGTCTCTCTCTCTCTCTCTCTCTTACAGATGGGATCATGAAATAAAAATAAGATCTATAACGCATAGTTTGATAACAATATTTCATTACATTATGATATGTAAAGTGAAAATCAAATGCTGATGAAAATTTTTTATATATAACCTAAATGAATAGCGAAATTCAATAATAGAACGCAGAATGTATTTGTATATATTTCAAGAAAACATAAATATCATAGCACCTTTACATAGGATATCATTGCAGTTATGGATTGCCAAGTTAATTTATCACATGCATCTTCAATAGGTGAACACAATTCTGAACTTAAGTTGAGTATGAAGAAATCATTCTGGAATTCTGAAAAATAGAAAAAGAGTTTTCAGAACACGTTTTGCAGGCGATTCTTGTTCGCATATGATGTTATAAATAAAAAAAATAAAAAAAAACTACATGTTGTCATCCAAATCCCAACACAGTAGTCTGGTTTCTGGTCGGGGAACATTAAGACTTGCCAGAGATCCTTTCTATATCCAACTAATATTAATAACGGAATTTTTTTAGGACCAGAAGTGATAACCAAACAAACTAAACTATCTACCGTGTGAGCTGAATTCTAAGTAAAGGAGTAAGATGGAGTGTCGGGGAAGAGTAAGCATAATGTCTGTACGGTGTATGGTTTGCAATGTACATTCCAGGAAATAACATTTCTCATATAGTACCCATACGTACTACAATCATTCTCATACAAATAATATTTTTTGTACATTTTTGACAAGTGTCCTCAAACAAACAAAGTACATATACATGTATATCTATTCAAAGGAAAAAGAGAGGAATGATATTCGAAATGATATGTATATACCTACCCATTGATACAAACTGACAGCTGCTTTGCTGACATTTTTTATTCCTTCTGGTGTTAAGTTGTCATTGACTTCTTTTGCTTTTTTCACGTTTTCTGGACTGCATGTTTTTAACATCGTGATTATGTAGTCTGTCTGCTAGGTCACTTGATCGCAGCAGATTTCGAGCAAATTTCCAGTCCTAAACAAGAAAAGAAGTAGTTTTGAAAATGACATGCACTTTAGATTTTGTGACCACATAAAGAAATAACATAATTTCATAAGCTAACTACGAGAAGAGCCCGATTCTGATAATTATCCCAAGATTTGTCTGAACGAGGTCGCAATATCAGTAAATAATGTAACTCATAATGATTTTTCGACAAAACACGATATTCTTATCATTATCTTTCTGGTATTTTGAAATTATGATCAATATTTATATCTCAAAGGCGATTCTCAAACATCAAAATTTAAGGTCATGAGGTAAGCTTTCCAATATATAATATCATTATTAAGTGACAAATATGGATAATGACCATATCCCTGTCTACAGTACAAAATCGACAATTCAGAAAATCAGAAACCGAAGGCATACAAAATCAGGACAAAACAGGAACCAAAGCAAACAAAAACAAAAACCTCCACCATATGAAAAGAAGCGAACTCCCGATATGAGAGTGAGACCAGGTGCCCAGGAAGAGTAAGCATCTCCTGCTTGCATGCAACACCCGTCGCTACAATTCGGTAGAACTGTCACATCCGGTTACTTCCATTTTGGAAGATATAGAGTACAATCTTTGGTTGGATGGTTCAAATGGTCTATGACAGAATATCATCCACCATTCTGGATAGTGGGGCATCATAGTGTATGACGAGTTCCCCATATCGACCGTAGAACTTCCTCAGTGACGATGTTAGTCGGTCACAAACATATCCCTGACTGAGAAGCTTATCTGAAAGACGCCTAGCTCTCAGAACAAAATCCGTATATTTGGTACTTGCTCTGGCATAGCGTATCAACTGAGATATGAACACGCCATAAGCAGGCGATGAAGGGATGTTGCTACTCAGAAAAGGAAAGTTCGTAAGATCAGTAATTGCTTTAAAAAGAATGAAAGAAAAAAATAAGGGGGAAGGAAGGAAGGAAGAAAATAGTCTAATGTTTAATTTGAGAAAGAAAGAACGAAAGAAAGAAAATTAAATCAATGTTACTTGCCTTAGCCTCCCGTTCCGAGTATCCAAGAAGTAAACATAAGACATACATGGTATCTTTTACGTGTGATGGCGGTGCATGCAACTGTTTCAGCTCTATTATGTCCGGTTTGTAATTGTAACCCGATGATGCCATTTTCGGAAATCTTTGATTGGATATTTTTATGTAAAATCTGCTTTTTCTCTCTTCTGTCTGCAAGATAGGCTTTTCTTTGTCGATTTCAGTAATAATTTTAAGAATACGATGTATTCCGATAGCGTATTGAGACTTTGAAATCTTTAATACTATCGATGGTGGAGGAGTCCCAAATATTGCACTGACTGGTAGACCAATCTACCCTTAAATACTTTTAAAGTTTAAAGGGACCTACATATTAGTAACCTGAATTCCCTATGATTAATAGGAATTTTGGAGTATGTATTTATTCTATATGCATATTTAAAAGGTCGAATATTCCAGTCTAGATTTCGAAATAATTTTGATGTCACTTTGATTTCGTTTGGAAATAACAATGACGTTTTCTCTATGATTGATTCATCAGAGAAAACCTTTAAAAAAGTAAATTGATTATCATAGAATATGTTTCGATATCGTTACTATTGGATTGTTTTCAGTTTCACAGTGTTTCTAGACTAACTTGAAATATATTCAATTCTCTGTATCTAAATTTGGTAAATCTTCCTAAAATTAAGACTACTGAAACGGATCCAGATTTTTAGGGACACACTTAAGTTTTCCAGACTTTTTTCGCTGTCGTTGCATATATTGAATTGGTATGTGATACTGATAAAGTTTGAGTTTGGTTCCGATTGACCTATTTTTACAAGAGTTATAGCCCTTGGACTTAACAAATTTCACGAAATTCTCAGTTTTCCGGACTTTTCTTCCGTGGTTTTGCAGATATTAAGATTTTTTATGTGTGAATACATCTTAGTGCTAAACAGATCAAGTTCGAGTTTGGTATCGATTGACCCATTTTTACAAGAGTTACGGCCCTTGGAATCTTCATGAAATTCTCAGTTTTCCAGACTTTTCTTCCATGGTATTGCATTTATTTTTGGTATGTGAATATATCACAGTGTTGTACATATCAAGTTCGTGTTTCAATTCGATTTACCTATTTTTAGCTCGTCTGCACTTTAGTGCCAAAGAGCTATTTCAATACCCCCGGCGTCGGCGCCGTCCGAACTAGATGATAAAGTAAATGTTAAGATCATACAATTACCTTTCCTATATTCATATTCTGTTGGTTCTTTTTGTTGTAAATGTTTAATTATACAGTCTACTCTCGATAAGTCGAACTTCAAGGTACCATCAGAAATAGTTCGACTTATCAGGAGTTATTTAGTAGATGATCAGCAATCTAATTTTCGAAAGACTTATTTCCCTTTCTCTATCACCGTTCACAAACATTTGTGTTATCCGCTTTTAATGACCAAGCTAGATTTTAGGTAGATTTAATCCTATATTTAACCCTTTAAGATTTAAGCTAGATTTAACCCTAACCCTCACCGATCTCCTTATAATGAATTTCTTTTTTGTTTAAGAACTAAAATTAATTTCTGGTTTGAGTTATTGAGGTAAATTTTCAAAGTAAAATGATTTATGGGACCTGAAAATTCGTTCGAATTAACGAAAAGTTCGACTTATCGGAATTGGAGTTATCGGGAGAAAAATGCATATAAATCAATGGAGAGAATCAGGACTTTTAAAAACAGTTAAGAGTTAAGCGGAAATCGAGTTAACCGAGTTTGAGTAAACGAGAGTAAACTGTACTTTGTTTAATATTACCAGATGGGGATGTAGCCCTGGAGTTGGGATTTTTAAATTTATTTCAAATGATAAGATGATAAGGTAAATGTTAAGATAGCAACATTTTGCCTTTAATAGCCAATATTGGGCAAAGTATAAGTGCTACATGTTCCAAACTTATATGTTGGATATATCTTTGATCAAACTTTCAAAAAAATGACCTTGACCTACTTTTTCCGCTTGAGTGATTTTGCCTTAAAAAGCCAATATTGAGCTAACTATAAGAGCTACATGTTCCAAACTTACAAATTGGATGTATCTTTGATCAAACTTTTAAAAAAATTACCTTGACCTACTTTTTTCTGCTTGAGTGATTTTGCTTATAGAAGCTAATATTGAGCAAAGTAAAGGTGCTACATGATGCAATTGTGTATATATAAATTGTAGAAAAGTGAGCTTAAGATAATTGCTGTCATTAAAGACATTATGCTATGCAGTCAAGCATTAGGTGACTCTGGCAACTATTTTTACAGGAGTTATGGCCCTTGGACCTTGAACAAATTTTATGAAATTCTCAGTTTTCCAGTCTTTTTTCAATGTTATTGCAGATACTGAAAAACAAATTTTTTATATGAATACATCTTAGCGTCATACAGATCAAGTTTGAGTTTGTTTTTGATTGACCCATATTTACAGGAGTTATGGCCCCTGGACTTAGCAAATCATGAAATTATCAGTTTCTGGACTTTTCTTGGCTGTTGTAGTAGATATTGGGTTGATTTTTGGTATGTAGATACATTATAGTATGATACAGATTAAGATGAAGTTGGGTTTTGATTAACCTGTTCTTACAAAAGGTATGGCCTCTTAGCAAATTTCATGAAATTTTCTGTATTCCAGACCTTTCCTAATACATATACGTGTATTGAACTTATTTTGATGTGGGATTCATCTTTTGGTGTAAGTGCAGGTCAAGGCAGAGTTGCAGGACATGGATTAATGTCGGTAGGGGACTTATATCGCTTGCAATTAAATAATTGATAGTAAAATGGCAATTTCATTAAAAAATAAAGGTCAAGGTCACTAAGTCAAAAGTCCTGATATCAAAAGAAAGCTATGATCATGAGGATTCTATGAAATATCAAAGCCCTACCCCTTATAGTTCTAAAGAACGTCAAAGTCACTTGGTCAAAAGTCATGATATCAAATGAGAGCTCTGGTCATGAAGAATTTACATGTGAAATATCAGAGCCCATGTTGAAGTGTTATAAAAGAAGTTCAAAAGTCAAGGTCAAGGTCACTAGGTCATAATCCATGATATCAAATGAAAGCTCTGGTCATTGGGAATCTATATCTGAAATATCAAAGCCTTATCCCTTACAGTCTAAAAGTAGGTCAAAAGTCAAGGTCAAGGTCACTAGAAGAAAGGTCATGGTATCAAATGAAAGCTCTGGCCATGAGGAATCTATATGTGAAATACTAAAGCTGTACCTCTTATAGTTTAAAAGTAGGTCAAAGGTCATGTCAAGGTCATTAGGTCAAAAGTCATGATATCAAACGAAAGCTCTAGTCATGAGGAATCTACATGTCAAATATCAATGCCCTACCTCTTAAAGTACCTAAGATAGATCAAACTCAAAGATATAGGTTACAAAGTCAAAAGTCAAGGTCTCAAATGAAAGGTCTGGTCATAGGGATATTGCATGTGAAATATCAAAGCCATACCCTATATAGTACATGAGATATAGCCCAGATTTAATTTTTTCAAAAGTAGGTCAAACTTTAAGGTCAAGGTCACTAGGACAAAAGTCAATGTATCAAATGGAAGGTCAGGTCATGAGGAATGCACATGTGAAATATCAAAGCCCTACCCCTTATTGCACAGGAGATATAGACCAGGTTAAAGTTTTTTTTAAGTAGGTCAAACTTCAAGGTCAAGGTAACTAGGTCAAAAGTCAAGGTCCGAAAAGAAAGGTCTGGTCATGAGCTACCTACATGTGAAATATCTAAGCCCTGCCCCTTATACTTAATGAGATATAGCCCAGGTTAAAGTTTTGTCCATGCAACCAATGACGCCAACGATCAGGCTATGACATTAGCTCCCCGAACATTCATCATGGCTCGCTAAAATGGAATCGTCACAGTATTATCAGAACTTCTACAAATGTACCCAAAATGGAGAGGATGTACCAAATTCCTCTTAAAGGTCAAGGGTCAAAGGCCAATGTCACTATATATTTACAAATTTAGATGACAGCAATACGCAAAGAGCAATCATCCAAAAATAATCAAACGTTCCACAATTTCTTTTTCATAGAGAGAGGATGAACCCTATTGGTTTCAAGGTCAAGGGCAAATTATTGATGTTAATCTGCACTTTAAGCATGTAAACCTTGTGAACATTAAAGAAAACATGCTGATGAGAGGGATGCTGAAGTTGGCTTAATAGAAACTATTAATGTCATGAACAACAAGTGATTTCAAATATTTCTCATATACGGTATTTGTATTCTAAAATGAATGATGCAAAGAAGTGAGTTCAATCATTTATATATATATATTTTGTATTTCAAATTTTGTACCATATCAAAATAGTAATTTCATCATCATAGTAGTTTATAAAAACAACAATAGCATAGCATAATTTGATCACACTCAAATACAGTCAACAAATAAATCTGAGTCAGATTATACCATTTCACAGTAGTATCTATTTCCCAGTCTTCTGATTCAGTGCTATAAACACACACTGAAAAATTTATCAGTCTTAAAATTCATTTTTTTCTTTCACCACAGCTTTTTCTTAATTTATCTATAACAGTAGTCTAGTATCATCTATTGTCAATGATTCTGATGATTTTATGGGGAAAACCTTCCAATTCTACAATCAGGTAGATGAACTCATAGTTTCCTTTCTCATCCTGAAGAAGAAGAATAAAAAATAATTACTGTAAGAAGACAGCAAGTGTGAATGGTAGTAGTTGGTGATTTCCTTTCTTTTTTTTCCAGGAGTCCATACCCTACTAGCATATTTCTGGTCATGCTTTTTAACTATTTTCTAAATTTTTAGACAAATACTGATGATATTATAATCATGAATCTTTCAGAGGAAGTAGGATACCATTGAATGAGAGAGTAACAAGTTATCATTCATTTAAGCTAGAATATTTTTGTATACATGAATAATATTCCTTATAAAGAGAATGGATTTATTTTAAATTCTTTAGTCATTACAGGTTGAACACTTCACAATAGATTGTACCTTCCATCAATGTTATTCCCCTATCTTCTAGTATCATTCTATTATTTTTCACAAGAATACTGATAATACTAATAATTATTATTTCTACTAAATTTAGTACATGTACCTCTTTTTTCTCTACATGTACGGTGCCTTTCCTTAACGGACCCTCTATGTAGAACATCATCCTCATGTGTTTAACGCCATCTAACATGTACTCTCCATGGCTGTAAAGTTCAAGTAGAATTTAAGAAATATCTGACAAACTTAAAATCCCTATTATAAATATGATTTAGTTTGTTGCTCATATAATTCTTGCATTAAAGTTAAAATAGTATATTCATAAATCCAATTTATGTAAATTAAAGATAAACATGATGAAACTGACACTTATCTAAAGACTGTTAAATATTCCAGATAATTTTTTGTCATAAAACTACACTTAATGTTGAAACAAATTGAATGATCACTGCATTTTTTTCCTCCGAAATAAACATATGTATTCTATATAATTGTCTCATTTCAAAAGTATAAAAAAAACTCTCATTTGGCCTAAAAATCTACAAAAAATATTTCATTTAGACTAAATTTCTGAGGGTATCAAAGATCACTTACCTAACATGCCTCCTTCTTCCTCTTCTTGTTGTCTCACCATAACCTTTAAGTGGCTCTCCCAGAGTATCAATCACCTTAATAAACAAGAAGAGTGTTTTCAAAAATGTCTATTTGTACAACATTGTATACAAATGAGACAAAGAAGATCCTGACGACAATCTCAACAGCACTCACAATAGAGCATCAAATTAAGCAACAACGGACCCCTAGCAAGCTAGAGGTGGGACCAGGTGCCAGGGAGGAGTAAGCATCCCCTGTTTGGCTATAGCGGCACCCGCCGTCAATGTTCACGCACAAAAATGAAATCAATATTTTCAAAACATGCACTGCCTGAGGTAATGTCTATATAGAAAGTGCCGTGGCAAACATTTAAAACGCTGTCAAACAAGAAATGAGCTGGACCTACTTGTATCAAACTCCTTTTAAAAATTGAGTTTTTCTCAAATTTAATGTAAAATCAAAGCACTGAAGGTACTGAGAGCGAATAGCTAAATATTAGAATATGACATTGTATCATTTATGCTGTATATAATCAAACTTTCCTTCGTGGACAAAATTATGCAAGTATAGAATAATACTGAAATGCTAATCATGTCATTAGAATTAAAAGATGACCGTCCTCGAACTATCATATTCAAAAGCGCCAATACTAGTGGCCGACCCAGAGGGTTGACTAAGGGGGTAGAGAAGGTAAGTATAGTGAAAGAGGGGAGTTGGTTGTCGAGCAATCTGAGACAATCTCTAACAAATATCTTCCATTAATATTCCTTGAATTCTATGAAGATCAAATGAAAAAAAATATTCCTTGAATTTTTTAAAAGATCAAATGAAAAAATAAATTGCATTGGATTTAAAAAAGCTTCCGGTTTCTGGTTCCTTAGTGTTATTAGAGTTTTTCGTTTCATACAGAACTGTATCGGTCAATTAATTAAAGGAGCGAGTATACCCAGCTAGAGGCTTTCATGGACTCCTATGCAGAAATATTTACAGATGTGGTATGGCATATAATGAAGACAGACGTGTGAGGTGTGTGTGTGTGTGTGAGAGAGAGAGAGAGAGAGAGAGAGAGAGAGAGAGAGAGAGAGAGAGAGAGAGTAGCATGTACTGGTAGTGTATTACGTTCAATTTCTGAGGAAAAAAAAAGATTAAAAGGATTTCAAGGTCTATATTTTAATTAAGTTTGTACGTCCTTGACTCCTTGATACATTCTCCTTCATTTCCAATCTTAAATTTAAACTCCATACGTATTCTCGTTGTCTGGTATGGACAGGGGATTGGATCAGTACAGCTACTACTTATAATTAGTTATGAAACGTATCTCCGATTAGTATCAGGTACATCGTATACATAATTCTACCTTCCTCGTCAACGACCCGTAATGCTTTGGCCCCTCCCTCATGTCATCAATGAAATAAACACGTATCCACGAATGTACATTGTTCTATATATCGTGTTTACATGTTTATATACCTGTCCACTAAAGCAGGTAGTGTTCATCTCACTACAAAAACATGCGCTTCTGTGTAACAAAACAGCTTGATTCTAAAGTAAACAGAGTTACATCGTTTATACATAGAAGCAGCATCGGCCCTTCACTTTCTCCGGCAGAAGTAGATTGGAAGATTTAAAGACCCGTTCTGACCTAGATAAATATACACACGTCACGATGCTGAAAACCCTGTGATTCGATTGGTTCGTGCTTCAAATTGTACGGAATTGGGGCTCTCTAGCGTGAAAAAATTCAGGTGATCACTTAGAGCTATTCGCTCAAAAATGTAGGATTTTATTTTTCTATCTGTGAATTTTTTTATTCACCAGATTTTCGAGTGCCTGTATGCTATCTAATAGTATGTCTTCTTTTTAAGTTAAAAAAAAAATAAGGTAGCAATATAATATATCTCAAATGAAAAGTAGAAAAGGTTGCCATGGTTCATAGCATCATCTCAGAAATATGAAAATAATTGTAGCGTGGACGGACGAACGGTCGGGCACCATTGTTACGCACAGTAACATATTCAGTTTATATATCCGGATAATCACACAGTCGCTGCCACCATTTGTATTATAATGTTCATGACACTGACAGACGGACACATCTTTGACTAACGACGGACGAACACACTAATAACCACTGTAGCACAGGATAAATTCCAAGTTGAAATCACAAGTAACAAGTTCACAATTTATTAACGGAAAAACATGATGATGATGAATATTTACAATGAAAGTCAAATATGCCGGCACAAAGTCACAAAAATAAGCACAATAAAAGTCCGAAATGGTAAAGTTAAAAATCACATTTTGTACGTCCTGAAAGCTTGGAAAAATAATTTAGACTGAAGAAAATTAAAATGGCGGTATTTATATGAGACATAATTTCCTCCTCCAGTAGCATGGCAACAATACAAATATTTACATTTAAGCGGGAAAAATTCGGAGGAGGAGAAAAGTTACATAAATAAGTAGGTCATTTCGGAGGAGTAAAAATAAGTGTTATACAAGTGCTAAATGATACTAATGAAAATGATTAAGAAAACATGAAATATTCGAAGTTAATTGATGTATTAAAGGTTAAAATGTTACCATATCAAAAATTCGCTACACTTCCCCCCACCTAGGTTTTGGCTCCGTCAAAACGTTAGGGTATCAAAATGGGGAAATTAAAAAGCAAAAACAATTTACTAAATTCAAGGTCTAAGAAATACTAAAAGCTACGTGTTATAAAAGAAAATAATCAAAAACAGTTTACGACAAAAACAAACATGATGATTAACCGTGCCGTATAAAAGTATACAGTTTTAAACAACAAATACTGTCACAATTTAAAAAAAAATAAGGCACGTAATTCAATGTCTTGCAAGGCAGATAATCATGTTACATATTAAATAAAACAAAGTCACAAAAAGTATATGTAATAAACAATTGGAATGTCATTTTTCATTCACTATGTTCACTTTGAGCAATATAAACAATTATGACTGGAATGTCTTTTTTCATTCACTGCATAAAACAATATGTATTTTAAAGTCACTGTCCATCATCGCCTGTGATGCGCAAATCCTGAATATCGGTCACTTTCTCACCTTGGTACACATCATTTATGTTGCGTTTGCATTGGCGACAGATAAATTCACTTCCTGCTCCGCTTTCTACCGGAAGTCTAGACATTGCGTCAGCGTTTGAATGTTTCTTCCCTGGTCGATGTACGATTTTAAAATCGTAAGATCCCAGTTGTTGCAGCCATCTGCAAGTTTGTCCGTCGGGATCCTTAAATCTATGAAGCCATGTTAGTGAACCATGGTCAGTCCGTAGTATGAATTGTCTTCCCAACAAATAATGTTTGAAATATTTCACAAAATATACAATTGCAAGCATTTCTTTTCTTGTAACACAGTAATTCTGTTCGTGACTATTTAAAGTTCGGCTCGCAAATTGCATTACTTTTTCTTCTCCGTTTTGGATTTGAGATAACACACATCCAATAGAATTGTTACTAGCATCTGTATCAAGGATAAATGGGCCGCCATTCTCATCAGGATATCCTAATATTGGCGCTTGAATAAGTCGGTCACGAAGTTCATGAAAAGCATGATCACATTCTGCTGTCCAGCTCCAAGCGGCATTTTTACTTGTAAGTTTATGTAGGCACTTCGCTGTTTCCGCGAAATTGAAAATGAACTTCCGATAATATGAAACTAGTCCAAGAAATTGACGTAATTCGGTGACGTTTTTCGGCACAGGAATGTTTTTTACCGCTTCAATTTTCCTAGGGTCTGTTTTAATTCCGTCTCGGGAAACTATATGTCCGAGGAATTCTACTTCTTGTCTAAAGAAACGGCACTTCTTGGCTTTTAATTTCAGATTTGCATTATCCAGTCTGTCAAACACTTTGTTCAGATTCTCCAAAGTTTCTTCAAAACTTTTTGCAAATATAATGAGATCGTCGAGGTACAATACCACGATGTTCCATTGCAATCCTGTTAATGCTTTTTCGATGATTCTCTGGAATGTTGCGGGGGCATTGCACAAACCAAATGGCATAACTTTATATTGATACAGCCCTCCCCTTGGTGTCGCAAAAGCTGTTTTCTCTTTATCGCATTCTCGCAAAGGCACTTGATGATAGGCAAGATCCAAGTCAAGCGAAGTAAACCACGTTGATCCTGATAACGCATCTAAATTATCATCTACTCTCGGTATGGGGTATGCATCCTTAATAGTCCTGGCATTAAGTCGCCGATAGTCTACACATACACGCCACGTCTTGTCTTTTTTCTGTACTAAGACAAGCTGAGATGACCAAGGACTCTGGGACTTCTCAATAAGACCCATTTCCTCTAACTTCTGGATCTCACTATCCAAAAGATCACGTTTAAATAACGGTATATTCCTGGAAGCTTCCTTAAACGGCTGATTATCCGTCAAAACAATACTATGTTCCCCGAGGTTTGTCCTCCCTCGTTCACCATGAGGATCAGAAAACGTACTGGCACGTCTCTGCAAAAAGACCTTGAACTTCAGCGCTTCCTCGTCAGAAAGATGAGTTCGTCCATCCTCATAAACAGGAACCAAGTAATCAGGTAAAATCACAGGATCAACTTCCGGTATCAAATCTACCTCCGCTTCCGCTTTGCGTATTCCTTCAGCAATGCGTAAAATTGGAGAAAATATTGCGACTTTTTCATCAGCTTTTACTGTCACAGCTGAACTTCTTGGATTAAACATTCGAAGATAAACATTGTCACTATTGGCATCTAACAAGGTTCTGGCTAAAACCAAGTTATAAGTCTCTCTAAAGTTCGAAAAAACAAGGGGTATGCCAATCTTGTCCTCAGTATGGTGTAAAACAGATTTTATCACAACTTCATGTCTAGGTAAAACAGTCGAACTTTCACTAGTTGACATCCAGTTTGTCGTTCTTGAATACATATCGTCCGCAGAAATGTTTGCTCGTAAGCCACCATTTTTATAGTCCCAATTGCATTCAAACTTCATGTGAAAATCCTCTCCAAGCAGATTCTGAGTTACTCCTCCCACAAAAACTCTAAAGTCGGTTTCAAAGTTATGAAAATTAAGTGTCATGTAGGCTGTCCCTAGAATTTGCATATTTTGGCCACTCGCATTTGCAAATTGAATTCTGGCAGGCTCTAGCACTGGACGATTTTCGGGGGGTATTTTATAGAACTGATCTTCTGTTATGAAAGTCTTCCTCGCCCCAGTATCGCATTTCCATGTGATTGGTGTACACTGTATAAGTCCATCAACGAGGAAACCAATCCGATCCCTCGTGGCGTTGATCATAATTTCACAGTCCTTATTTACACCATGACTCATGTCGTCTGCTACTTCCGGTTTTGGTTTTTCGTCGAGACTGACATATGCTTGTTGTCCTGCAAGCACCTTTATGTTATCTCTGTTATTGACTACTCTATCCAACTTGGAATCAAGCTCACACAATGTTGATGTACTAGGCCTCTCTATGTGGCCGTCCGAAACATGGCCTACTGCCTCGGCGGCAGGTCGTTTCCCTGTAGGTGTGACCTGTCTGCAACTTGAGAGGAACGTCTAACAATTCGAGGACAACGATTACGTAGGTGTTTATCAGAGCCGCACTCGTAACATTTTCGCTTCACTGCCTGGTTCGGTATGCTCGGGGCATTTACGGTATTTTCGGTGTTTCGTTCTTTTAAACGTACTGTATAAATATCTCTTTTCCACGGTTTCCCTGGTTTAGATGACTCAGACTCTCCAATACGTATGCACTCTTCTTGCATAGCTGATGTAATGGCCTCTTGGATTTTCTTTGGGCGAGTTCTTTTCACAGCTAACCGGAAATCTTCATTAGGACTACAATTGTCAAGAAAAGTTTTCAAACTGTTCTCCTCTACAAATTCCCGATTTCCAGGATGAGCTCTCCTATAAAGGTCCTCTATCGCCTGTCCAAAATCTCTGAAAGATTCTGAGTCTTTCTTTTTGCGGAGCTTAGCTTCAGCTAAGTAACTTTCTTTTAATGCTGTATGGCCAAAACGTTCATTTAAAGCACGTGACAAGGAACCGTAATCCTGTGAAATGTTCTCCGGAAGTCCATACGCATATGTCTCCGCCTGGCCACGCAAGGTAGTCAAGAGCACACATCTTCGTTGTTCCATCGGCCATCGGTTGATGTTCGAAACATTTTCGAAATATCTTTCAAACTCACTCCATATAGTTGTTCCGTCACCCGAAAATGTGCGTTTTACTTGAATATTCGCTGATCGTCCACTGAGAACATCAGAAGTGATTGTATTTCTGGGGCTTTGAGATCTGCGAACTCCAGCGCACGATCTATACACAACACCGATAAGAATGATGCAAAGCACAAACAACACGCACACAAGAAGAATGTTCTTCATTATCCACAGCACTATAACATCAAGAAAAGATCGGAACACACTTACTAGGAACACTACAAACAAGGCTAGTATGACGATCCAGAAAATTATTACATTCAGCCATCCATTGGATCTGTTCTCCGGTGGTAAAGGAGATGCAAGTACTTCCGTTTCCGGTGTTGAAAATCGGTCCATTTCCGGTGAAGGACACTCGTTGAATTCCGTGAATAGATTCCTTCGCACACTCGTCGGTTGTCTCCTACCCCGTGGTGTTTGAACACTTGACACAGTATCCATTTTAGTATATGCGATTTCTTTTCTATTAAACACTATCACACTAAAAATCACAAAATGTGTCACAATTCCGAAAATAAAGAATGGATCCAGTTTGAACAGATCAATCAATATCTATAGTCTAATACGAATTCGGCATCCACATGCTGGACACTTGAGATACTTTGAAACGATAACACCGATAGTGTTTCTTAAAATTTGGACATTGTCATCTTTAAGAAAAATTGCATAACAGTTCGGACACTCCTTATATAAGTTCATGTCTACAGTTTCTTTGTACTCCAAATTTCCTTCTTCATTAAAATCAAACACAGGTACTAGTCGTCTTCTCGTTGTAGTATGTCCGTAGGATGTCATGATAATAAGGTTAAATGTACTTACAGTTTGAGTGCTGGTACATCCCAATACATACAATAAAATTCAAGTGATATATAAATCCAAGTGACATAAATTGTATCATGAATCCACAAATGTTTAACACATAACAAAGAGTTAAAGTCCAACCTTTAATTTCTTCAATGGTCACAAGGGAATAATGTCACAAAACATCACTGGCGTAAATATCCAAATATAAATAAATCTGGCTTGATGATAATCATCCCACCGCTGCCACCAGTTGTAGCGTGGACGGACGAACGGTCGGGCACCATTGTTACGCACAGTAACATATTCAGTTTATATATCCGGATAATCACACAGTCGCTGCCACCATTTGTATTATAATGTTCATGACACTGACAGACGGACACATCTTTGACTAACGACGGACGAACACACTAATAACCACTGTAGCACAGGATAAATTCCAAGTTGAAATCACAAGTAACAAGTTCACAATTTATTAACGGAAAAACATGATGATGATGAATATTTACAATGAAAGTCAAATATGCCGGCACAAAGTCACAAAAATAAGCACAATAAAAGTCCGAAATGGTAAAGTTAAAAATCACATTTTGTACGTCCTGAAAGCTTGGAAAAATAATTTAGACTGAAGAAAATTAAAATGGCGGTATTTATATGAGACATAATTTCCTCCTCCAGTAGCATGGCAACAATACAAATATTTACATTTAAGCGGGAAAAATTCGGAGGAGGAGAAAAGTTACATAAATAAGTAGGTCATTTCGGAGGAGTAAAAATAAGTGTTATACAAGTGCTAAATGATACTAATGAAAATGATTAAGAAAACATGAAATATTCGAAGTTAATTGATGTATTAAAGGTTAAAATGTTACCATATCAAAAATTCGCTACACTATGAATATTCTTACTCTTATGTCTTTCTTGCAGAGTTTCAGAGCTTGACTAAATATAACAACAGAACTGTCTTTAGCAAAAAGTTCTCTCCCTATATAGTAGAACATCATGGCTGAAAAAAATTACATCATCATCATCATCACAATGTAGAATGGTTTTACCCAATTTTCAACAATCAGGAAAATATTTCAGTATAACTTTAATTTGAATATGAAGATTCATCATAATTACATTGATTTTAAAACATTTTCAATGTTAGGTCAGGGAATCTTTTCGATTTTTAAACATTTTCAGTGTTAGGTCAAGGAATATTTTCTGTTATCCAAGAATAAAAAAATGCAATGATCGCTGTGCGATATAAGTCCCCTACCGGCGGCATAAATTTATGACTTGCATCTCTGTTCATCAGTTCATCTTCTGCAACAACAGCCAAGAAAAGTCTGGGAAACTGAATTCACAAAATTTGCTAAGTCCAAGGGCCATAACTCTTGTGAAAGTTAGTCAATCTAAATAATAAACTCAAATCTGCATCACACTATAATGTATTCACATACAAAAAATCAGCTCATTATCTGCAATAACAGGCATGAAAAAGTCCGGGAAACTAAAAATTTCATGAAATTTGCTAAGTCCAAGGGCCATAACTCTTGTAAAAATAGGCCAACTGAGATGTATTCATTTACCAAAAATCAGTGCATTATTTGCAATAGAACCAAAGAAAAGTCCGGAAACTGAAATTTTCATAAAATTTGCGAAGTCCAAGGGCCATAACTCTTGTAAAAATAAGTGAATCTAAAGCAAACTCAAACTTGATCTGTATCCCATTGAGATATATCCACATACCAAAAATGAGTTCAATATATGCAACAACAGCGGAAAAAAGTCCGGAAAACTGAAACTTTCATAAAATTTGCTAAGTCCAAGGGCCATAACTCTTGTAAAATTAGGTCAATCGAAAGCAAACTCAAACTTGATCTGTATCACATTGAGATATATCCACATACCAAAAATGAGTTCAATATATGCAACAACAGCGGAAAAAAGTCCGGAAAACTGAAACTTTCATAAAATTTGCTAAGTCCAAGGGCCATAACTCTTGTAAAATTAGGTCAATCGAAAGCAAACTCAAACTTGATCTGTATCACATTGAGATATATCCACATACCAAAAATGAGTTCAATATATGCAACAACAGCGAAAAAAAGTCCGGAAAACTGAAAATGGGACAGACGGACGGACAGACAGACAGACAGACGGACAGACAGACCGAGAGGAAACTAAGAGTCCCCTTCGGCGTTGCCGGTAGGGGACTACCCTTACCAAAATGAATTCTTTGCCGCAAGCTTGCCGCAAGGTTGCGGCAAGCTTGCGGCAAACAAATCCATGCACCACAACTGTGCGCCAGAACTGTACAGCAAAAACCGCTAGCGGCGCAGTATAAACCATTAGCGGCACACTGTGTGCCAATAGCGGCACATACATTTTTGAGTTGGGATTGTGTGCCAGAAATGTACCAGAAATATTACTTTCTCAGCATAGACTTAGATTGCTTATACTATGAGCCACAGGTGCACCAGAAAAGAGTCTTTTCATTTCACCAATTACTCTTATACATGTATATACCAGAAGTGTGCCAGAAGTGTTGTAAGTATGAAAGAGAAATAGGATGACTTGTCCACAGGTGATTAAATCAGCCAATCAGATTTCAGAAATTGCTCTGTGCGCCCATTTTGAAGAGAACAAAGAGATGCCCTGGATGAACAGTGCCATAAGTATAATGGTTAATAGCCTGGAGTGACATTAGCAATTACAACTTATCCTATAAAATGCCAAAAGGTAAGAGACTTTCATTCTAACTCATTAAAAAGAAATAACCTATGAACCAAATGCAAATCAAACATTTATGTTGTCTATCAGAGGAAATTTGAACTAAAACTTTTAAATAGTGCTGATAGAAGTTTGCTACGCAGAATTCCTAAATTTCCTATTCTGAAGAGCTGAATATTTACATTGTAGATCAGATCACCTAGTAGGAGTTGCCATGAAAATTCTCTTTGGGAGGAAGAAGGAATTCAAGCTGCACAGCCACTAGCTCTCAGCCCGTACGAAAAATACTACAGGTATTTTCA